>CM022470.1:18603099-18819858 GCA_011952105.1 Coreoperca whiteheadi
CACGCGTATTAAATGAGACTATTGTATTATATTTTTTATTTTTATTTTATATATATATATATATATATATATATATATATATATATATATATATATATATATAATAAAGTACTCAGTATCACACATATAATCAATCAAGATCTGAAACTATGCCAATATTCTCAACAAGGAGGAATGACTCCAGCGCATCACTAGCCAGTAACTGTTTTGATGACGTCATATTAGCCTCTTCCGCTTCTGCTCGCGCCAGTAAACATGGCGAACGGCTAGCGGAGTCTCTGTGTGCGTTCACTCCTGAAGGCTTTGGATTTCTCTTTCAGAGCTTAAACATTACGTTTTTCCTTACTTTTGGTGACCGAAGCTGCGCATATAGGGCGTTGCGCTCTACAGGTTTTACTTGAATTAAAGGTAAAAATCAAGTTTTGCCCTCTGTGCTTCTGTCGATGCTAACGCGGCCCAGTGCAAGCTAACGTTACCGGCTAACTTGCCAGCCAAATGCTGCACGACTGCATGGGATTCAGATGTCTATCTCTACATAGAATTTGACTGGCTTTAAAATGTTTGCTAGCCACTTAAAACACCCACTGCGTTACCTTTTGTCTAACAGAGAGAGATGTTGATGGTTGACTTAGCTTGTTCGTTAGTCATGCGTTGACTGTTAACTCTATGCTAACAGTAGCTAACGGTCATACTCAACAACGCGTGCATATTTTATTTTTTTTTCAAATAAGGGTTATGTTCCCAGAGAGCTATAATTTCACTAATAACGCTACCAAAATGTAAATTATATGTATCACAAGTTAACGAGCAACGTTATTGTTACAAGTAGAGTTATCTAACTAAAATTAACTGACCATCCTCTCAAAGATGCTCCAACAGGGACATCCCTGAATTGATCGTAACATGCAAATATAAGGTGAAGATGTGCATAGCTTCTCAGCGGATACATGGATGCCCGACATCATTGCTGGGATTTTAATACTTTGCAGGGTGAAGGAGACGCACCGGCACAATGGGGCGACGTTCAACCTCGTCCACCAAGAGTGGGAAGTTCATGAACCCCACCGACCAGGCCAGTAAGTACCGAGCATAACCAAGAGCTGGTTGCTCTGGCACCGACATGCTGGATATCACCTGAAGACTTATCAATATCTTGTTGTCAGAATGATAACTACGCTATACTTCTTCCCTACAGGAAAGGAGGCCAGGAAAAGGGAGTTAAAAAAGGTAAAAATGGTTAATGTACGCTTTCATCCTAAATACACCCTTAACGTTAGTGTTATAACAGTTTGCATCATTTGTAAATACTCCTGCTAGAACAAGAAGCAGAGAATGATGGTGAGAGCGGCGGTGCTGAAGATGAAAGACCCCAGACAGATCATCAGAGACATGGAGAAGCTGGATGAGATGGGTGAGGGCGCTGAATGTGGATGTTGCTGTTCAACTGGCTTTTGTGCAGCTAAAAATAGGTCTGGAGTACATATTTTTGCTGTCCTTAATTATCTTACTTTAAAATTAGAAGTAATATTTTTAAAGGATGTTCAAATGTTTTTTCAGGATTTAAGGGCTTTGGACTATTTCAACACTCATTTATCTTTTAGACAAAATTAATAATTTTCAGAATTTGCTGCTTCTGCTATAACCAATACAGCTTTTCTGCAACACCTTCAACAGAGTTCAACCCAGTTCAGCAGCCCTTGCTGAATGAGAAAGTGTTGAGGGACAAGAGGAAGAAGCTGCGTGAGACATTTGAGCGCATTGTACGTCTGTACGAGAGAGAGAATCCCGACACCTACAAGGAGCTACGGAAACTGGAATTGGACTATGAGACCAAACGAGGGCAGCTGGCTCTCTATTTTGATTCAGTCAAGGTGTGTTTGTGTGTGTATTTGTTTGGATGCATATGCATGTTTTTTTATTTACTGTTTTCCACGTCAAGGACTTGGATACATTTATGGATGCGGTGTGCACACTTTCATAAAAGATGCAGCAATGGTTTTGGTTGCAGGCATAACGCTCCATAGCGGTTAATTTAATCTTAACATCAATATTTTTATCAGTCTTGATGTATTGGGGTTGAAATGTAGGCATAAAAGGTTTCATATACTGAAATCTGTACACAGTATGTTGAGCTTTAACACTTAATATTGTAGTTCCTTTACGTTTCTTAGGCTTTGTGGTGACTATTTACAATCATGTGTGTTATGTCCTCTTTTTCAGAATGCAGAGTCAGTGGAGGTTGACAGTATCCCTTTACCAGATATGCCTCATGCCCCCTCCAATATCCACATCCAGGACATCCCACTACCAGGGGCTCAGCCTCCCTCCATACTGAAGAAGAACTCCTCTTTTGGGTATGCATTGATCTGTGTTTGTCAAAGGGTTCTGTATATGATGCTTCTGAGTATCGGTGTGCCAGATAACTCTTTTTTTGAGGAAATTCTATTTTTATGGATCTCTCAGTAAAGGACCTCTGTCGTCATCCTCTGGACCGGTTTTGGCCACAGTGCCCGGTGTGCCACGTTTACCTCCAGGGAAGAAGCCCCCTGGGCCCCCACCTGGACCCCCACCTCCACAGGTCCTGGCGCTGTGCGGCATTCCTGCTCGACGAGGTTACGGCACAGACACGGGTAACGCACAAATGGTTCCCCTAATGACTACATTTCTGAATGCTAATTTGCCTTTAATAATAATAGGACTTTGCATAATTGTGTTGCTCACCTTTCTGCTTGTTGCCATTACTGTTCTTTTCCCCCGAACAGAGCCTTCCATTCCTGGTCTTGACAAAGATTCTGCCATGGAGTTGGGAAGAGATAGGGACAGTGGCAGCGAGAGTGACAGAGATCGGGATGATGTGGACGACGACGAAAGCGACTCTGAGGAGGACAGTGAAGAAGAGAGAGAGGAAGGGGGAGACGGTGACCAGAGAATGAGTGTGGACAGGCAGAATGATGAGAGGGAAAGAGAGGAGGATAGAGACAGAAATGAAAGACATGCTGGTGAGTGTTCTTCAGTATATTTTTGCAAGTTCTCAACTTAAAACAGTTTACATCATTTTATTTATGTACTAGTGGTTCTTCTGTTATTTATTTTACAGAAATGAAGCAAATTGCACTATTACCAGTCTTGGGAAATGGACATGCTTATTTCCCAAACAGTTTTAATTTGGGTTATTACAGAGAATTGTGCTTTAATTATTTGGCAAAAGCACCAAAGGTGATACAGGACATATATTTTCTGGGATATGGTGGCACTCTGCAATGCATAATGAAAAATTATACAGATTAGAATTTGTGTTCTTACTATGTTCTTTTGATTAATGTGTTAATGTCTAACTACTTTAGGTCGCATTGTACGTTTTGCGGACGTGCCTGCAGAGGCACCCCGTGAAGGAAAGAGGAAGAAAAAGAGGGTGGTGAAGAGGACCAAGGCCATTACCCCCCTGCAGGCCATGATGTTGAGGATGGCAGGTACTATAGTATACCAGTGTCTTCGTTGCATACTTACTAAGCCTAGTACACCTTAATTTCTATTTCTGAAGAATGAATTGTAAAAATGTTTGTCTTCAGGTCAGTCAGTTCCTGAAGAGGAGGAAGAAGAAGAGGTAGAGGAGGAATACACAGATGACTCAGACAGCTCTGACATCGAGGACAGGGGACCACCAGGGGACAGTCAGCCCCATCTTATGGCCAATCAGCGTCTACCCCCTCCTGCTGGGCCCGTGGGACAGCAAGGGCCTCCACACTTGCAAGGTCCCCCAATGACTGGGCCTCCGCCTCTGGGTCCACCCCCAGCTCCTCCAATGAGGCCTCCTGGTCCACCCTCTGGCCCACCTCCTGGCCCACCACCAGGTTATTTAAAACATTTATTAGATGAATTACTGTGCTCCAACTCTGAACTGGATACTAGAATATATCATTTTAAGGATGTGCTGGTTGTGCTCATTATCCATATGTACACTGCATCATTTTGATGATGTATTTTGTTATCTTTAGGTGCTCCTCCATTCTTGAGGCCCCCTGGTATACCTGGAGGCATGAGGGGTCCAATGCCTCGTCTTCTGCCTCCTGGACCTCCACCAGGTCGGCCCCCAGGCCCTCCACCAGGCCCCCCTCCTGGCCTCCCACCAGGGCCCCCACCACGAGGACCCCCTCCCAGACTACCACCCCCAGCACCACCAGGTAGGCATATGTGAATGTACAGTGTATGAAGCCACACGTGTGTGTGTGTGTATGCGTGCGCGCAAAAGTGTAGTACTTAAAGGTAAACCGTGTGTATATATGCTGTATATATTCTTGTGTGTGCATGAACACATGCTGAGAAAACATGACGTAGTTCTTTGTCAAAAGACCAATAAATGTAATGTAAGCATACTTTATGGAGTGGCGAAGAGGAATGCCTCATACATTGCTCATCAAAATACATCTGTCTTTTTACAGGTATGCCACCTCCTCCCCCAAGAGCAGGAGGGCCCCCACGTCCTCTTGCCCCACCACTCGCCCTCTTTCCTCCACCTCTCAACTCCAATGTGCTCAGTGCTCCTCCCAACATTGTCCAGCGACAAAAAGGCTCAGGATCCAACCAGGATGGTTCACAGAGCAACATGCCGCCCCCTGCCATGCCTATGCGACCGGGTGTCATGCAGATGCCTCCTCCCCCAGGGACAGCTGCCGCCCCCACGGGCACCAATCCTGGCAGCAACCACCCGAGCCACCACCACGCAGCCACCATCGAAAAGCGACCCAACATCACCTCTGTTGCATCGGCTGGAGGCAGCCTGGCAGCGGGTGCCAGCTCTGGTGGGGCCACCATCTCTGCCAAACCTCAGATTATCAATCCAAAGGCGGAGGTCACCCGCTTTGTGCCCACGGCACTGAGGGTGCGTAGGGACAAGAGCGGGGCAATGCCTGGGGCAGCAGCTGGGCCTCTGGAGAAAGCAGGGGGTGGTGTTGGAGGAAGGAGGGGAGATGAAGGCATGGGAGGTGGCCCGGGGCAGAAACAGCTGGCAACGGCTGCTCAGATGGGCTTGGCCAACGCAGCCCATATGGGTGCTGTGTCTCAAACCAACATGAAGACTAAGGACCAGGTGTATGAAGCCTTTATGAGGGAGATGGAGGGACTCCTCTGAGACTCGAGAGGGCAATGGGGCGGTTGTTCTGTGGGGCGCTCTGAACAAAAGGAGTGTATTTGTTTTCTGTGCAGAGTTATAGAGGTAGCTGTCGTCAAGGCAGTCCGCTAGATCAGTTTCTCTTTAGTAAACCAAGGAAAGGCTGCCAAACTCAACACTGGTCTCAGCAGGCTCATCTTCATTCGATCTGGACTACTATTTGTTGTATCAAAGAGAATATGAATTTGATGTATGAAATAAAGCTGATTATATATGTAATTGGAAACATTTAGATTGGTTGCTATTCTACTACGCGACTCATAAAAACACTATTCTCTGCGCTGATTTTTTATTTTTTTTGCCAGAGACTACCCAGTGCTTTTTGTCCTCCAGTATGTTTTTTTTTTTTTTTTTTTTTTTTTTTTTTTTACAACTGCAGTTTTCCTCCGGCCAGCTCTTTGTGATTTTCCATGACCAGAAAAAAAAACATTTTGTATGATGTTATGACTGTTTATTTTATTGGTAAGCTCCTAAACACGTTGGACATCCAAATAAAGGTGTGAAATGTTTGAGACATGTCTGAAACTGTTCGATCTGCAGCTAAATAAATACGTCAGAAACTTTTTACCTCATGTTTAAGTGTGATGTAATGAAGGAGACAATACAGACAACACACGGGCAAAATAAATGTATACATATTATAACCAGGCTTTTCAGGATACTTTTGTAGCAGGGAAAAGATTTTTCAAAATGTCTCCATAGTCAGCAATTTAAATTTCCTAGTGATTATTTTTACTCAAACCTACTTGGTAGTGACTTCAGTGATTACTCAACATGTTTATTGTAGTTTATTAGTAAGGTGTTTAAAGTTTTGGGTGGTTCAACGGCACACACTGACAAACAGGGACGTATTCAAAACGACAATTACCGTCAACCATTGCGGCTTAATCTTGAACTTGTTTCCGCATCTGCGCATTGCGGAGCTGACGACACGTTGGGGCGAAAAGCATGGCGGACGGTGAGGCGAGCGTCAAGCCAGACGCAGCTGAAGCAGTCGACGGTTCGAGTAGTGATGACGATAACAGTCAGTTTAATAGCTGCGAAAGTCATGAGGCCGTGAAGACCTTCAAGGATTTGGTAGGTTTATCTCAGGGAGCGAAGAAAATGTCATTTTAGCATCATAAACAAGAAGTAGCGTAGCAGGTTGAGCTAGCTAAACTAAGCTAGTTTCATCTGTGTGTTTTCTATCGTATGAGCTATGCCTGGTATCTGACAACGTTTAAAAATCGGTTGTAATTTGGTGGAAAAACATTCTCAGCAACTTTCAAAGGTGTCTTTTTTCGTCCACAGGGTGTTACTGAGGTTCTGTGTGAGGCTTGTGATCAGCTGGGATGGAAGAGTCCAACAAAGATTCAGATCGAAGCTGTACCTGTAGCCCTGCAAGGTGAGTGATCACAGTACCCTCTGTCCGTCAGCCGACTCCATCTCAGAAGATTGCTGCCTGTGTTTACTGTCCAACCCATCAAATGTGCTTACCCTAAAAACCTGCGGTGGTATACCACAGTGTATACGTTCTCTGTTACAGGTAAAAGTGCTGCATGCAAAATGTTACTGAAGTATTATCAGCTATATGTGGCTAAAGTCATTATGCAGCTCAATGAGCCCTTTCACTATTACATCATTCTGCCTATTTATAAACCCACTGGTGGTTTAATTTACTGTGTAACAGTGCATCATATTATAGATACTTGTAGGTTGTTTTGTGATGACAGTGTGCAGGTAATTTTTGTTGTTTTGCTCAATACACGTGTAACGTCCTTCTGCACCGTCTTCTCATGCTGCAGGGAGGGATGTTATTGGCCTGGCAGAGACAGGTTCAGGAAAGACGGGGGCCTTTGCTCTGCCCATCCTCCAGTCATTGCTGGGCTCCCCCCAGAGGCTTCATACCCTCGTCCTCACCCCCACCAGGGAGTTGGCATTTCAGATCTCTGAGCAGTTTGAGGCCCTGGGCTCCAGCATTGGTGTTAAGTGCGGTACGTGGCCGTTAATAAGTGGTTTGCAATGATGCAGGTGGCTTTCTACGGTTCTGTATCCAAAACGTGTCTCATTTCTGTTGCAGCTGTCATAGTTGGAGGAATCGATATGATGTCCCAGTCCTTGGTGTTGGCTAAAAAGCCACACATTGTTATTGGTAAGACCTTAGGTGAAACTATGATCAATTTTACACAGATGTCATGAGCTGCATGTGTGTATCTGCTTGTGCTGAACCGATGTTGCGGTGGTTGTTTTCATTATAAATTCATCTTATTTTATACATTTTCATTGCTATTTTTTTTCAATCGCTGTCCAAAACCTTCCCATGCTACACTGTAAGTCCCTATTTAATCTGACCAACTCGCACAGCAAGCACAAGTATCCGTTTTGTATTGAAATGAACGATGTCCGGTCAAATCCCCTTCTAAGAAAAGTTAGTAGAAACGTTGCTGTCAGATCAGAAACTGTACAGTGCTCACTAAAATACCTCGTTTTTTCAAGTCGTTTCAATATTCAACTGATAATTGTAGCATTCGTGTGACGGAGTGAATCGAATGTGCTTACAGCCACACCTGGTCGTTTGATAGACCACATGGAGAACACGAAGGGCTTCTCCTTACGAGCTCTGAAGTTCCTGGTCATGGACGAAGCAGACAGAATCCTCAACATGGACTTTGAGACTGAGGTGGGTAGTTAGAAACTTTGAGTTGTTGTTATCGTGCTCATTCAGTACAAAAGTATCCCCCTACATTTTGCTTAATTAATGTTGTAATGTTCTCTGTATTTCACATGAAGACGCATAATCCGTTGTGTGGAAATATTCCTTCCTTTTACTTGGAACATCGCAAACGGAAATAATGAATCGTCTGACACTGTGAGGCTTTTTCCCTCCTGAGTAAGTTTTCTTTCTTGAACCAGGTGGATAAAATCTTGAAGGTGATTCCCCGAGAGAGACGCACCTTCTTGTTCTCTGCCACCATGACCAAAAAGGTAGGCGAACACTTATCAATACTGAGAAGGCTTTTAATCAAGCCTGTTTGATACAACATGTGAGTGGTGTTTTTTTTCGTACCGACTTTGTTCTGTGTAATTACTGGGTGCTAGACACCAGTGCATTACACCGCTTGTAGAGCACGTTGTTTTTCTCTTGCGCTGACATTCTTTCGTTTGGTTTACAGGTCCAGAAACTACAGAGAGCAGCTCTGAAGGATCCTGTGAAGTGTGCGGTATCCACCAAATACTCTACAGTGGACAAACTGCAGCAATACTATGTATTCATACCATCGAAGTACAAGGTAGGGTGCATGGACACACGCACATTCTCGATTCAATGTCTGAAACCAAATGCTGCAAGCTGTCCATCCTCTGTAGTCAGAATACCACATCATCACTTTTGTAATGGCATTGACATAAAGTATATTGGAGTTTGTAACAGCGTCCTGTGCTTGCGTGTTTTGCGGCAGGACTGTTACCTGGTGTCCATCCTGAACGAGCTGGCCGGCAACTCGTTTATAATTTTCTGCAGCACGTGTAACAATGCCCAGCGGGTGGCGCTGTTGCTGAGGAACCTCGGCATCACTGCAATCCCTCTTCATGGCCAGATGAGTCAGGTAGAGCTTCAGAGGAACACACACTCGCACGCACTGTCCTCACCTCCGGGGCCTTCTCTCACACTCACACGCTTCCTTGGAATCCAGTTGGTCTTAAAAAGTGCAACCATGAAATGTCGTAAACTTCAACAGATCGTTGTCACTGTCGTATCATTGTCAGTATTTTTGCCATAAGCAGATAAACCCGTGTTTGAAGCAATTGTTAAGACTTCATCCACGTTGTCTGCCAGAGTAGAGGTCTTTACAGGTTCACTCATAAGATTTCACTGTAGTTTTACTGAAGAGGATAAACACCAGCCTCTTTCTCATCCTTGTTTCAGCCATTGTGTGAACGTCAATAGCTTCGGCATCATTTGGGCTGAAAGAATAGCTCCCCTTCTCGGTTTGTGCCATAAAGCAATACATATTTTCCCCACCAAATCTGATGTGAAAGCCCAGAGAGCTGTGTACAAGCTGGTACAGCCAAACTATTCTGCATTGTTTTTGTTAATTTACTGTAATCATTTATTGTAATCTCTACATAATTTACATGATATCATTATATACTGTAAATAGATAGACTCTCAAGCTCTGTGTTAAACTCTGCAGTGTGTTTTTTTTTTTTGTTTTTTTTTTGCTGTTTATTTAATGTTGTATTTACTCTTTGGTTCTTCCTCCCTTTGTTGGTCAGAATAAACGTCTAGGAGCGCTAAACAAGTTCAAGTCCAAGTCTCGATCGGTGCTGCTGGCGACCGACGTGGCATCCAGAGGACTGGACATTCCTCATGTTGACTGCGTCATCAACTACGACATCCCCACTCACTCCAAGGTACCTTGGTGCTGACGTTCACATTGCTGTTTTTTTTTTGACAGTTTCGTTAGTTTGATTTCATTTGAATGGATCTCTGGATCTGTCTGCCCTCGTAGGACTACATACATAGAGTCGGACGAACAGCCAGAGCAGGACGGTCCGGGAAATCCATCACTTTTGTCACTCAGTAAGAAGCAGTTCTTACTATTTACTATTTTCTTACGGTTTCTCACTTGTAGCCACACGTCCTCTTCAATGTCTTGATATTTGATTAGATCAGATTCTGGCTTCATCATTTAAAAAAAATTAATATCAAACTCAGACATGTGCTTCTCTGCCGCCTTTTTTCTAATGTGTTGCTGTTTATGCTCTAAGTATATAAATGAAAAGGAGTTGACTGCAGTAAACTGACATATTCTGCTATCTTAGATATGACGTGGAGCTTTTCCAGCGAATCGAAAGCCTCATTGGGAAGAAACTTCCTGCCTTCCCTACCCAGGAAGATGAAGTGATGATGTTGGTGGAGAGAGTAAACGAGGCCCAGAGATTTGCCAGGCTGGTAAGTCATGTTTACCGTATGAGCACTTGTCTGAATGTTTTTCAGATGTTACCTCAAACATGTAAAACCATGTTGTTGTGTGCCAGACAAGCTGCATAAACCAACCTTAGCCTACCAAGTTCATCAGTTAGTGTAAAGTTCATATAGTTAGCTATAAGGATTGGATTAATTGTTGAAATAGTGGGTTAAAAAGGACTAGATAAATGGTTAAAAAGGTTAGTGCAAAGCAGGGTTCCTACCCAGTATTAAGTTTGAATTTAGTGACTTCCAGGTCTTGAAAAATATGGGAAAATATAGGTGTTTGTATCATTGCCCCCATTCTAAAATGTAAAATTCAGATTTTCTAAAACCATTCATTGATCATACAAAGCAGAGTGTTTTTCATGGCATTTGGAGCAGCCCAACGTTTACCACGGGGGGGGGGGGGGGTTCAGACTGAGAGCGAGCGCGAGCTTGATGTTGGCAAAGCCAAGGCAAAAAGTATGCCATGCGACTGAGCGCACACTCCTACGCAGAGCTGCCTCTACACGTAGATATAAAACTAGATGTTTCATATCTACGTGCCTCTACGCCTGTACGTCACAGCCTGCAAAACAGCTCTGCCCCAAGTGCCTTATAACTGTACCAAATCTGGACATCCACGACCAAATCAGTTTGGAAGAAAGTGCAGCGATATCTTTGAATTGCACATATACATGACAAATAACCAAATATTAAGCTTGTCAGAACATTTATGAGTTATGCAGTAATGTAGCTATTCTATTTCTGCGTTTCCATGGACACAGTGAATAAACAAGGCTTCACAGACACTGAAAATGTAAGTATTTTCACCTCATTTTCGGGTTCTTATTTATAAAAGAGACAAAAATTTGGGGGAAGAATAATACAATATTATTTATTCAATATGTTTGTGGGAAAATAATAAGAGTATAGGTAGCACCGTTTAGTTTACTTCATCATTGCGAGATTTTTGACAGTAGAACGCCGTCCAGCTTCCTGCGTAGGAGGAGTTTTCTGAGGGCTGGCCTGTCAGGCCCAAGTAATGGGTAAAGAAAGCTGGATACAAACTTTTATGTAAAATTGTTGAAGAGCTCACTTGCGTGGGGGAGGCAGCAATTGTAAGCCATATGCAAAAGTGGCTTGGTGGCAGAACGGTTGCCTGCCAATCAGAAGGTCAGCTGTTCGATCCCCCAGCCATGCGTCGAAGTATCCTTGAGCAAGATACTGAACCCCAAAAAGTCGCTTTGGACAAAAGCGTCTGCTAAATGACTAAATGTAAAAGTACTGTAGTCTCGTCACAGCATCTTCTGCACTTAGAGTCATGACATTTTCGGCCCAACCCAACGTGAGCCAGTGCTTTTTAAAGAAAAGATGGATGTCATATCTGGATCTTACATTGGAGTAAAAAAAAATCAGCCCATTAAACGTTAAGTTGAGAGAAAAAACGTCATGTCTTCCTCAGGAAATGAAGGAGCAAGGGGAGAAAAGGAAAAGGCCGAGAGTAGGCGATGGAGCCGAGGACGACACAGAACAAGCGAGCGGAGTGAGGAAGAAAGTGAAAGGAGGATCAGGAGGAGGGATGAAGAAGAGGGGTGGGTCCGCCTGGAGGGGAGGACGCTGAAGCCTCCAACATTAACAGACTCTACATAACCACAATATACAATGCCTTTCTTGTTTTTTCATGTAAAGCTTGATTATGACGCCAGCATGTTTTCCAGCATTTGTTACAAAGCAAACGACTATTTAATTACAGAAAACATGCTTTTCCTGACCCTCTGTGAGATTTTTCCATTTGTAATAAAATGCTTCTGTAAAAGCCAAAGCTTGTGGTTGTGGTGGGGTGATGTATGATTGCGTGAGTTTTGTTGAGCATAAAATGCTGCTTTCAGACACAAGGGGGGGGTTACAGCGGGGGAATGGGAATGATGCCTTAATAAATTACATTTGAATGGCTTAAAGCCAAGGTACCAGGATGATCAGCAGTGATAGAAGTTATTTGTTATGTAGGCAAGCAACAGTTGCAATATCTATCATTTTTCATTGGTTTGCAGCAAATTGGGGGGTTGGTTCCATCCAGCCAATGATGGAGAGGGGGAGAGAGAGACCGCAAAGTGAGAGCCCAATTGTCTCTAGGCTGCATCTAGTGGGTGTGTGCAGTGCATAGATATTTGCGGCATAGATTCATAAAAAGCGTTCACCACAGCATACTGTCCTGAGAAAATGCTTATCGACGCGTTGATCCGTTAGTTAAAATAGATAATGACAGGCATCCGCGCGCACAGCCCACATTTCTGCTCAGGTAGATCATCCCGCGGCGTCACGGTGTGCTGTAGGCTGTTGATCTGCCCGTTCCCTCTCTATGTGCGCACAGTCCGTCGTAGGCGGGAGCAGCAGCGGTCAAGTCGGCTCGGTTTAGGAGGGGCCCCAGTGTAGAGGCAGCACTGTGCCTGCGGTGTGGCGCGTACCAAAGCCCTAATACATGCCTGCGTTTCAGTTGTGTGCAGCCGCATAGTCGCATACAGGGTCGCATCGGGGGGGGGGCTGTCGGACTGCTTGGTGACCAGGATCTGACCGCCGCTTCGCTGACTACACCAGGTGAGTTAAGTGATTATTCGCCGCGAGCGCGTGGTGACTATCACACCTACCCCGTGGACGAGCGGCCCCAGTCTCCGGGATGGAGGGTGGATGTCGCTCTGGGAACTTAGTTTGCCATTATGTGGTTGGAGGAGCCCACCTTGTAATGTGAGGTGAAGTTGCTGAGCCTTTCTTCACCTAGACAAACGTTAAACAGGTAGAACTGAAACTCCCCTGAGAGCAGCTCGCAAGTGCTATATAGTTGTGTGAAGATAGCTTTATGAGCACACTTTTATGTAAGTTAAGCAAAGCGTAGGTGCACATAGTCATTTTTGTTTCTCTGAAGCAAACGTTAGTGGTTTTTGTTTACCCTAACGGTGGTTCTCCGGACGATAACTGGACTTGTAGCGTCACCGCACGACGTTATTTATCACATCACATTCCGGTTACCTAATTTTGCAAACATATATTAGCAATGTGAGTCGCGCAGGTTTATTACCGCAGATATTAATTAGCCTAATATTTGTAAATAGGACTTAAGCGACAAGCCCCCCCCCCCCTGCTGGTTTGCGTTCATCCTTTTTGGGGACTTGCCGATGCACAGTCATTGTATAAGCTCCATCTGTATGGAGAAGTGCAGGTTGTATATGTTATCGGGACGACAGGGATATGTGTTACAGTGGATTATTTTCTATACTGCGAGATTTCTCGACGCAGAAGGGGACTAGTAATCGGCTGAGATAGCGGTGTAGCCTACGCAGTATGCGCATTACTATTGTGTAGACCCCGTTCAGTGAGACCAGACCTACACTAAAACATGTTTTAATATGTAGTCCGACTTTTTGTTAGCGTCACGGTGCAGCACTTATCATGCTCTGAACTGGTGACCTCACTGTGTCCTGTGTATTACTTTGTCATACCCGATATGAGTGCAGGAGATTTAATTTCCTTTATGCCTTCTATCACACAGAATGATCTGACTCTTTATATTGTGATTTGTCATACTGTTACCAAAGGAAATCTGAATTACACAGAGTGGCCCGAATATTAGTGACACTCTAATCATGAGAAAGTGAAGGTAAACACCACTATTCCTTATTTAGTCAGTGCTGATCACAGAGGGTGAGACACAGAGGGCTATTAGAGAGGTGTGGATTCTGTTTATGATATTTTGTGTCCTACATGTAACGTCTAAGGTACCAATCCCTTCACCCCTGTCTGTTCTAGGTGGCCACGTTGCTCTGGTAAACCCCAGATAAGATGTCTCATCGGAGTGGGCAAGAGGACCCAGAGCGGTACCTGTTTGTGGACCGGGCTGTGGTTTACAACCCAGCCACACAGGCTGACTGGACGGCCAAGAAGCTGGTGTGGGTCCCCTCAGAGCGCCATGGCTTTGAGGCGGCCAGCATCCGGGAGGAGCGTGGCGAGGAGGTGCTGGTGGAGCTTGCTGAGAACGGTAAGAAGGTGGTGATCAACAAGGATGACATCCAGAAGATGAACCCGCCCAAGTTTAGCAAGGTGGAAGACATGGCCGAGCTCACCTGCCTGAATGAAGCATCAGTGCTGCACAACCTGAAGGACCGCTACTACTCGGGACTCATATACGTGAGTGACTCAGACCTGGAACATTCAAATATTGTCTGTGTTTTTGTAACAATATATACTTTCCTCACTGGGGAATGATTAACCTCAACACTCACAGATCCCCTGGTTCTCACAACTTTTATAATTTCAAAATGACGGGCAGTATTTCTGCTTGTATGCACACTTGTTGTAACTTTTAGCTGTCTGTCTTTTGAAACTAAGATCTGATATTTATCAGTCTTTGTTTGAGGACAAAGAGGGCATTGAGCTTTTTGCTGCTCCGTATGACCCCCGACCACACACACACACACACATACACATACACACATAGACATATTTGCACACAGTATGAGTGACAGATCTCGCTAGTCTTTTAACTTTTAACTTTTCACTTGCTAGACTTTTACCTCCACTGGATCTTCTCTGCTTTAGTGCCTCTCGGTTCCAGATTGTTACCTCCCCCCATGGCTTCTCTCTCACCTCAGCCAAACACAGGCCTCTTCCATAAATACTACTCGTTTCAGTTTGTTTGTCCTGCTCTGTGCTGATACTGGTGGGCCTTCTTTGATCACAGAGATGGCTTGACCTCTCTCTCTCTTCTTTGGCAGTCCTACTGTGTAAAACTAAACTTAATTTACAAATATAAATAAACAGAATTATTTTGTCACTTACATCCCCATGGCAGTAAAACACCAACATTTTAAAATGTATTCAGTTTATAGAGTAGTTTGGAAAAGCTCCGGTATCTGTGGTCAAAAAAGTTATAGGTCACTTAATAGGTTAAGTGATTTTCTCTGTCTAATCTCTTAATTATATGTTACACATCTGAATTTATCATAGCCAACATTTGTAGTGGTCTGTATCACTGCATTGCAACTGTTCTCATAATCCAATTTCACCACAAATGGAGCCACTCTGTGAAGTTCTAGTTGTGATCTTGACCCATTTAGTGACATGTTTTCCAGGAATAGAATGTGGGTTGGTTATCACCTGAGAGACTGAGGTTCAGGGACTGCAGGGGGAATTGTTGCACTTATAATTTATCCTCCTCAAAAGACATGATAGAGCATCACTACTGACTTGTATGTTAATGCATTCCTTTACAATAGTACAGTGTGTGCTTCAAATTAGACTTTAAGTCAAAATGTGGGTGAACTAAACGCTTCAGTGAAAGTGGTATTATCCATTTCCCATATGGCTTGAATTGACATGCCAGTCCCCCAGTTCCCTTCTAGGTTCATCTTCATTTTTCTCTCTCATACCATAGTGTCATGGTTTTTACTTTTCCGTGGTTCAGAATTGGCTTTCGAGCTTGTTAATTTGCCCCTTGGCTAAGAGAAATTGAAAACATGTGTCTGACTGTGTTGGTTTTTGATCAGGAAGAGAATTTTCCCATTCAGCTCGCTCTTAGTCGAAGAAACCCCCGTATGTTCTAATATTTTTGCAGTGTATTTGACTTACCCCCCAGAGCTAAGCTACATCTACTGCAGACATAATATAATGCCTCCCCCAGGCTGTGTTCTTAGTTGAGGTGGTTGGGAATACTTCCATATCTGAATCATAGTGTGATCAGCATAGATCTGCTAGAGTTTGCTAAACGTGAGGCCAGTCTAAACTACTTTATTATGTAGATCTTTACCTTTTTATAGGTTTGGTTTTACTGTGCATGTAGTCCATAGCTCACTTCACTTTCAAATGTTAAATGGGGCTCTCTCCTCTCTTACCCTTTTAAATTAAAACAAAAATAATGGGCACATTTCTAAAATAGAGACAGGTAAACTGGGTAATTTGAATCAAGATCCAACTAAAAAGACTATAATGAAGAGATACATCACCACGCACAATACTGTAATAATACAGGTTTGTTGTTGTTTGCTTATTTGCTTGAGAACAAGCCTTGACAACTGAAATCTCTTGCAGTGTTATGTCATTTGCTTTTGTCCTTCATTGTTGAACCTGCAAGAAAAATGCAAGTGAATGTACTGTATTTTCAATCAGACTCAGAACTTGCTAAACTAGATGAGTCAATGGTACTGATAAACTACTCTATCCATGGCCCCACACACGTAAGGTCACTATCAACAAAAATCATACTTATTTCAACATAATCATCCAACAACATCTTAGTAATATTGGCAAAAGTGTGATAATCTCTCTTATTTTCTGTAGATTGCAGTCACACACCTGTCCTGGCCAGCAAATGAAACCCGAAGGCTACCTCTGCATTTTTAGGTCCTGTGGTCTATGAGTGTTTCATCTATCCTATGCTGGCTCCTTTTGTCTGTCCTATGACGACTCCATCCGTGTGAAGTCAGTCAGCCTGTTGAGCCAACTCATTTATTGTAGCATCTTGCTATTTGTGAGGTGGTGAGTCACAGGCTAACCGCAGTGCTACACACTAGGCTACCCCACACTAGCGGGTCTACAAGCAGGCCTTTGTGTTGTTAGATAAGCCTCAGCTGTCAGAAAGCCTCAGCATTCTTCCAGGGCAAAAAGATCGTCTGTCTGTCTGTCTCTGTCTCCTGCCGCCCACTTCAGCCCTGCTGCTGCTCAGTGTCCGTCCTTTATCTTCACCAGCTCTGCTCCCTTTCCCACACTCTCTCTGCTTCTCTCCTCTTCCCTGCCTCACTGGTCCTGGTGCTAGATGCATCCAAGCCAAACTTTCACATTTTCCTACTCAAAAGGAGCACAGAAAACAAAATGAAAACAAAAATGCACAGTAATTCTCATATCCCTTTGGATAGAGAGTTTTTACATGTCCTATAGCATGGGGTCTCTTTTTCTGCAGGACATTTACAGAGCCCTGGTGGAACCTTTGACATTCTGCTTTTCATGTTCATGATTTTAACAAACAGAAGCATGAATTCATGGATATGAATTTAATATATAATGCCACTGATCCACATTGCAATGTTAATAGACCGCAAGTTTTAAGCCAATGGCCACCCTTTTCTAAAATTCAATGCTGCTGTTGATGTGATTTGATACCATGCATCTCAGTGTGTTGACCATATTTCAAAAGTCTTGTCTGAAGTATTCGCACGGTTTGTTATAAAATCGCTAGAGCGAAGCGATGTCAAGGGAATGGTCAAGGTCTCTGATACTCCACACCGAGGCTGCCTCTGCACCCAGAGTGCCCTCTCCAGCCTCTGCAATGGAGAGGGGCCTATCCATGAAGGCATGCCGCCTGACTGATCAGAGATGGCAGATGGGGTCGGCTGTTGTGTCTGCTGTTGCCTGTGTGTTTCTCAGCTGTTACTAGGCCACGGCATCCACTCCCCTGGATCTGATTTCACAGTGGAAATATCACCTTCTCTTTCCTGGACTGGGCCAGACATGTTGGTTTGGCAGCCGGTGTTGAGTTAACCGTTTACTCTGCTCGCTGGCAACAGTAGTAGTAAATGTTCTATACACTGCAATGATCTTGCAAGATTTTTCACAGTAATTCCTGGAGTGCAACAACCAGCATGCAAGAACTACCCCTGGCTTATTTTTGATTTTGAGGCATTTTTGTTTAATTGGTCACAGAGATTGACGAGATTAAGAAAGGACCGCTAACTCTAAAATATTCGTATTCAACCAGTATTGTTTTTTTTAGGAGATCAGATTATGTTTCCCAAGTAAACACTGATGCACAATTTCAACTCTGCCTATAAATGCTCTGTGCAGTTTTAACCTTATAAGACATGATGCCTCACATTCCAATCACCCCTGGACCCTTAGGCTGCCTGGGACAGTCCACATTGAACCTACAGTCCAGATATCTCTCTGCAGCCTCGCCAGCTGCCTCAGTGCTGCATTTTGCAGAACTGAAGAGAACAAAACACACACCCCCTATTTATAGCATCTCCAGTTTCTACATAAGGGGGAATACATTATACATTAGCCTCGAAAAAGGAGAGTGGAGAGTTAGAATTTCAGCAGGCCCCTGTCTCTCTCTCTCTCTTTCTCTCTCCTCCCGTCAGGTTGGGAGGAATTTACAGGAAGGCTGAGAACGTGGTTCACTGTTACACCTCTGCTTCTCAGCTGGATTGGACCTGAGGGAGCACTGTCTGCTCGGTCATTGCTCCACTCTTCGTTGCTGCCTGCCTCTCTCTCCTTCCTCGCCTTCTTTTTTCTACCCCTTTCTGCTTCGTTTCTGTATCAGCAATATACAGAGCATCATGCATAGTGCTGACTGAGGGCCCTAACTGAGCTGTTGTGTAATGGCTACTGTCTCTGGGGCCCCTTTGTGAACCTACGGCTGCTGAGTCACTCATTGCACGGTGCCTCACTCAGCCTTGGATGTAGTTTTTAATTATGAAGCAGATGTCACAATCTCTGATGCTTTGATATGAAAAGATCACTGTAGGACATAGTTTTTGTAAATATTACATATTTGGTTATTGGCTGTGCTGTATTATGGTATGATGACATTTCTTGCCAGCAGGAGTACCAGGAGAGGGTACCAGAATAAGAGAGTAAGTTTGGTCCCAGAAGGAGACAGAACAAACAAACATGTCTGTCACCCTGACCTTGAAGCCAGCAGGGGGCCAGCTGCCTCTGATCCTCAAGGGCCTCCAGTTAGATAGGCCTGACTGCTACGTAGCATCCATATCCAAGACACATATCACATACAGACATGTACAGACACATGCTTGTGACATACTGTTTGTGGGTAGCTAGTGAGGTATGTACAGGTGGCCATTTGATAAGCCCCTAGGGTCAGACAAACATGCCAGTGATGAAAATCATACTACTGGTAAACAGCTCTTTCTCTGTGTCGTCTATATGAGGAATGCAAAGCCCCTATAACGTCTGCAGAATGAGAGAGAGCCATTGCCCCACCAGGGCCTCTCCCTTATTCCTGGCTGCCTTGCTGCCTGGTCGTTTCAGCCTACAGCATAGCTGAGAATCGTTAATACCACACACACTCTCTAGGGAGAGATCTTTGGGCCAATTACACAGCCAAATGCAAAACCGGAAGTCAGAAAGTAGGCTAAACTTTTGCAGCGCAAGCTACTTGCTGCAACATGAGTTTATAATACTGATACACTCGGTGTTCACATTGTGTAGTGCTTTGTTAGATTTGAAGACCCTTATTATGGCTCTCAGGGTCATTTGTTGCGTCACAGGAGACACTGTTCAGTGTTTCTTTTAGTCAGTCTGCCCAGTATCTATCACTGTGTTGCATGCTGCCCAATGTGATGATGTAAGCTCCTAAAAAGTGGTTAATGACAGGTTTTGCTGCACTGATAGAATGCAGGCATGATGATTTAAAAAGCTAGAAACGTGCTTTTTAATGTAAAAAAAAACATGCCATTTCTGGTTAGTGAGGGTTTTATTTTGTTCCAAGCAGGATTAGAAAAAATAGCTGTGGCATAGTTAATATCTTTTTATATTTTAATATAGTGATTCTGATGTTGAGCTGAAGCCTCTCTTTGTTCCTTACTGTTTATTCATTTTGCATGTTTCTCTGTTTTGTATGTTTAATTACAGACATATTCTGGCCTGTTCTGTGTGGTTATCAACCCTTACAAGAACCTGCCCATCTATTCAGAGAACATCATTGAGATGTACAGAGGGAAGAAGAGGCACGAGATGCCTCCACACATCTATGCCATCTCTGAGTCAGCATACCGCTGCATGCTTCAAGGTATGTTTTCCTCAAATTGACCTTTTATCTTGCTTGGATGAAGCTCCATGCTATCATTATTAGTCATCATTGACAGGTTTATGAGAATTTCATGGATTGTGATGATCATCCATAGTGTGAATTTTTGTGTTTCAATATGATGTTTAATGGAATTGTAGAATTATTAAGTCATTTTTCAGTTTACCATCACCAGCAGGGAGATACAAACATATTTTGACTTCTGAGTGGCAAGCGAAATTGTGGATTGTGGTATCGTTAGGTGCAGTTAAGCTGGAAACTGAGGTGGGTTGTCTTTCATGCAAGTGTGTTTGCATTTCGGTCTCCTTTGGCAGGGAGTTTAGCTCACTTGCAGGCAGCATGGGTTGGCTGCATAGTCCAGGAGATTAGTGCGTGAGTTAAGTTGCATTGTTCATACTGAGCTTGTTCTCAATATTATTGGCTAGTGCGTGCATTATGTGTGCATAATGCTATGCTTATGTAACTTTTAGCTCTGTCAGCCATTATTTCTCCAAACCATGAACTGATTTCTTTTTTGAGCCACTGTAACTTCTTTCTACACACACAAGTTGAAATTCCGACCCATGTTCAATTCATAGTGATGTCATTATTTAAGAAGGATAGACTTGTGCAGCCATGCATCCTTATTTTGCGTTGACTCCCGAAGCTTTCAAAGAAAATTTGAATGCAACTAAAAGATACACTTTTCCTTGTGTATTTCTGTAATTTATTGTGGTGGTCTCCGTTCTACAGTATATCAGCACATACTGATGGGCGACAGCCTCTCTTTCTTTTTTAGATAACAGTAATGTTCTGAAAATTGCGAGGTGAGCTCTCTACGGTCCTAATAGCGTGGGTGGTGAGAGGCTTGCCTGCTAGAGCTGACGCCCTGTGACAATGGGATTTATAGCAAAAAAGAGGCTAACAGAGAGAGGAGGAGGGGTGAGACAGATGAAGAAGCAAAGAGAGAAAGTTGGATCAACCAGCGTCAGTCTTCAGGTTGTCAGTAACTGGACGTGCTGCACTGATCCTGTAGAGTTGTCTTCATCCTGAGCACACACTACTAAACTGGTCCAGGCCATGATTTGCAGCTGTTGCATACTCAAGATTTTAGCTTGTTTACAGTTTGTATTTTAAGTCCATGTCAAGTCGTCCACCCTGTTGAAGGCAAGATAGCCCAAAACATTCGAGGAAATAAAGTATATTGGCGAAGAGTTGTGCAACTTAGTCTGCACCTTGCTGTGTGTGTGCATTATCAAGATTTGAACATGTGAGCATTTTCACAAAGCAAAGACCTACAAGAAACAGGACTGTGACCCACTTTGGTTTTGACTAATTGTTTTTGAATCTCTGATGTAGAAGAACCGCTGTGATAAGCAGAACCTTTGTCACAGTCTATCAGTGTTTAGACAGCCTTAGCCTCTCTGCTGTGTGCCATCACTGTCAAACTGTGAAACAACAGCATTAGTTTCTCCCCTTTGTTTCTCTTGAATGTTGTTTCTCATCTGAAGGATTTGATTCTTGAAATAGTATGTTTGCCAATGTCTCCCTTCCCTTTTATTTTTTATTTGTCCCAACATACGTCAGCCTTGATGTGACATTGTCACTGATTGTGTGGTTGACCTCCACAGCTGCAGCTGTAAAGCTCCAGGGTTTGTGTGTCTGACTTGATGTGCTGGAGGCTCCCTGTCATTACATGCCCTCAGGCTGTGATCTGGGCTCTGGATCTCCACACAGCTGAGGCTTTGACTGGAGCCCTGAGCTGAGCAAGGCCAGAGCATGGACCACATGTGACATAGTGTATCGATTTTCAAAGTTTGGTTAAAGTGTGTCTCATGGGAAGAAAAATGCTCCAAAGTTCTGGGAAACGTTTGTTAAGTATTATATGGGGCCAATGTTGATCAAACTTCCTTAAATCACTCATTTGTCCTGAATCATTGATTCCCTCACTTTTCTTGCACTTCAAAACACTTAATGTCGCTTACTTAGAACCACAAACACACAAAGAATCACACACACGCACTTCTCCCGTCCTGTTATCACTATGCAAGAGGTTTGTCTGGATATGGGACACCTCTCTGGTGCCACCATTCTTTTCCCTGCCATCGGTGTTCATTCTTTCGGACTGCTGTCCCTCACAAGGGGGCGGGGCAATCCAGCCAGTGGAATGAGGTCATCACTGTCCCAGCTTTCGATACCATGCTGTGCTAAATTCTTCAAGCTGAGTCATTGTCAAGTTGTCGCAGTCGTCCGAGCAGCCCATTACCCACTGCTGGGCTCCTAAGCAGGGGGTGTGTCACCATGGATACCTGTGTGTGTGTGTGTGTGTGTGTGTGTGTGTATCTGTGTGTGCGACCAAAATAACCTTCCCTTGGGATCTCAAATAAAGGTGTCACTTGGTGAGTGAGAGTATTTGACCTGGCAGCAATGAGGGACCTTTGTATGTGTTATTGAGTGAATTTCCTTCAGTATGTTTAATATGGCCACTGTCCTGTTCAGGGTGAGAAAGGCTGTGTCCTTTAACTCTCCAAAGCTATTGCAAACTATTTAGGATCTCCTACTGGTTTTAAATTGCTTTCTTTCTTCTCTCAGTGACTAGAGCAGCTGGCCACCCTTTTCTCTGCTTTACTTACTAGCTTGTTCAGTCTTCTCCTTTCTTTTTTTCTTTCTTTCAACCAGAATGTTCTGGCTTGGACAACACTGAAGAGGAAAATTCCCCACATCCTTGAAGGCATTTCGGTCGCCTTTCACTTAACATGAAAAATACAAACCACAGCTCTGCTGGAAGCTTTGTGGTGGCTCAGTTTGCTTTGTTCCTTCCCTCTCCTCCTTTGATCAGGAAACACAGGAGGACAAGAGTGTGGAATGTCTACCTTCTCATCACTCCTCCATGTCAGGATATAGCCAGAGTTGCCATGGGTAGGTCTTTGTTTAACTGACAACATTGTGTCCCCATTTGCTCTTATTTCACCTCTTAACCAGTCAGACCACAGATTCAGACTGGCAGATTCCCAGATTCCCTGTGTCTGTGTGTATGCATTTGTGTTTGTGTGTTTAGCAGTCTTTATTCATTTTTTACTCTCATCTTATTAGTTAGTGGTCTGTTTCTGGCTAATGCTGCTGTTTCTCAGGAAGGCAGATTAGGCAGACTTACACCTAGGTGGCAACTGCACTGTACAATAGTGTTACTGCAGCTCAGCTGACTCAAGAAACCACGTGGCCTTAACAGGGCTGGTCATTATTTCCTCAGGTGAATGACACAGATAGCTCTGCATATACCACATACACTGTATGGCAGTAGACCTCTCATCAAAAAGACATCAAACAGGTCAAACAATATGCATGCATATGCTTTGCCAATAGGCAAGGCAACATTTAATTGACATAATTTGGTTTGCAGCTTGGCAAAGTGAGACTGGAAAAGCACATACTAGAGAGATTTGTTTAGATTAGAGCCAGTTTTGCAACTCCACCCCATGGCCAAGTCTATGGCTGCTTCTTTCACTTTGGAACAAATGTGATGGGGTTGAATCACTTGCAAACTTATGCATCTCCTGAAATTTGGAGCCACACAGATGGCACTGTAGGCACAACCTTTTCAGAATTGCTTGCTATATTAATAAATGAATAATGCCCTTCCAAGACATTGTTTCTTTTGACCTCAGAATGCACCATATTTGATGACTAGTCCACCCAGCTTATTCTCATATTGCGATCCGATCACAGTGCGGGCAGAATAAAGATAATGACACTGCTTATAACAGGTTTAAATTCAAATATTCATGGATCGGATGTCATTATCTAGATACAGATTACATGTTAATAACAGGTGAAAATGGAGCATAAGAGATCTTGTGGAAGCTGCAAAAAGATATACCAAGGCTGGCAAACGAAAACCACACTGAAACCGGTATACTCACACTAGCAAATTAGTGGGTTTATGCCAGGAAGAAGAGACACATTTGTCTTTGATTGCTGAAGTGTGCGCAGGCTGACCTCCCCTCAATACACTAGCACCTTTAACTAGTGTCATGTCATTGGTTGCTCACTTTATCTTTTTGATTTATATTAGGTATATAGTAATACTTAGGGGTTAGTTATACTATACCTAAATGTTTTGTGTTGAAGAATTTATGGGGTACAAATTGCATTTTCTCCCACAGTAACTAATTCAAGGTCCTCTATCTGGTTTTGATATCATTGAACGAGACCTTTAAGTGCAGTAAATACACTGTATTTGCTTGCAGTGCCATATTCGACAGCAGTCTGAGAACAAATTTGATTTTGTCCTGGACTAGACTGTCTTTAATGGCCTTCATTTAATTCTTTAGAAAATAGTCCTCTCTTTACATGTGGAGAGGCATAGAGAGTGCTGCGGTGTTGGGAGCTATTTGGGAGAGAAGAGGGAATGTTGAAGGCCTTAATATTGAAGGGGAAAAGGGCTGAGCTAGGATAAAAGAGGGCAGAGGTGAGACCCCTACAGTCATGATCAACAGAATTGGTAGTGGAGATTTAAGAATAGAGAGAGGAAAGAAGGCAAAAAAACTGAAAAGCAGAAAACGAGGGAGTCAGGCAAAAGCAAGAGGGGGCAGAAGGGACAGAGTTATGGGGGGAAACAGAGCACAGGGTACAGGGGAAAGGCAGAGGGGGCGGCCAGCATTGTGCCTCACAATGGGGGCTTTGTGCAGTCGGAAGGGGGCTGGGACCAGGGTGCTGTGTGTGCGTGTGGGTGAAGACAGGGAGGCCTAGAACTACAGAGCTCTTCCCTGGGAAATGAGGCCTCTTGTTGGGGCAGTGAGGGCTGGAGAGAAGGGCTGGTGAAGGGCACACCCAGGGCTTGAGTGGCAAGGAGTGTGTGTGTGTGTGTCAGGGACCTTTTCCTGGTCTTGAAAGGACTGTGTGTATGCGCTACATGTTCAAGAGATCAGACAAATGGGGATGCCTGTTTAAACAGCATGTTTGCACGAGTGTACTACAAACACACATACATACACACTAAAATACACATGGACGGATACGTCTTTAAGCGCAGGCAGCTGTGGAGTTCATACAGGATAAAATCATATTTCTGTTTGGGGGTCGTACATCATTTCTGATTTATTATAGTTGTGTTGCTCCCCACTTGTAGACACGTAGATGCTTTTCCTACCTAACCGGGACGGGGAGATGATTGGGAAAGCAGCTGTGTGTCAGGTGTCATGCATATGTATGTGACTGTATTATGGAAAGAAACCTGAATCTTGGCTTTAAAAAAACAGTTGACACATTTTTTAGATATTACAGGCTGATGGATTACAGAGGCTTGGCTGAAATCGAAAGAATAAGTATGAATGTTAGGAAGACTAAATCTATTTCACCCACCTCTTTTGCATCGGTTATTTAGAGTATTGTATTTATTTCAAGACATAAAGGTGACTACATGTGTAGTCAATAGTCAACACTCTTAGCTGCCATGAAGGCAGGTCCTGACCCACAGTGGTAGGTGTGTGGCAGAGACAGTCGTATGTGAGAGAGGTTGCGGGGAAATGATTTAAGGTCTCTGTTATGTATTGCCCTCGTTCTTGGATAGTGTTGTCATGAGAGACACATAGCATCGATACTACAAGCCTCAGCACAACAGATAGGGTTACCTGACTAATGCTGTACTGCCCTCTCACTGACACCCGTAACCTTACAAACCACGCCAATGCAGGCCAGGCAGAAAAGCAGCTAGCTGTGCAGCTGTGTGTCATACTGACTGGTTGCTTGATCTGCTTCGTCACTCACACACTGTTTAATGAGCAACGCATGACATACCTGTATTTATTCATCCGTAAACTGAACACATTCACAAATGTCTGGCACATATCCGAGACTGCAAATCATATCACCTTTTTTATTCAAGGCAATTTTACTTTGTTTCACTTCTACTTGTCACTGCTGTAGTGACCTAGTTTAACTTGTATTAGTCATAAGAACTAAACACTCCTGTAACCTTTTTATCCCTTTTCCAATTTTCAGATTTAGTGCATTATTTTATATTCCTTCACTGATTCCATCAGATTCAGTCATACAAAGCCACACAGTCTCACACTGATACAGTTTCCTCTCTATGTCTGAAGCCCTGCTCCCCCTGGTGTGTCTGGATTCCTGTGGGGCTGCAGAGCTTAGCACTGTGATATTAGAGGTGCCAGCATAAACACACACGCAAGCACGCGAAAACAGCCTTGTCCTGTTGGATTATGGCAGGCCTAGCCATCACAAAGAACCACTGTGGACCAAACAAGCCACCCGACGGCTGCCATCTGCAATCGATTACATTGCCAAGTACTTTGTGTCATATCTCCCGCAACTGCTTTCTCTCCCCTTTCATTGGCCTAAAGGCAACACCCAACAGCACAAGGCTAATTTTACACTCTTGGTTAGCGTGCTGTTGTGCAGCACTTACACTCTGTTAGCAAACAACACTGTGCATGTGTATGTCTCAAAGTGCAAACTGCAGTTCAAGATACCCACTGTCTTGTACATATTTAGGGGATAACCCACGCCAAAGAAGTGTGTAAAATCTATAATTCACCTTTATTATATTTCCACGCGACCCTTAACAGGTAATTCTTGTTGACGATGACAGGCATGGAGAATGGATGGACATGATGAGGTGTGATCCGGGAGTTTTCCCTAATGCTTCACAGGCGTTGTTTCCAGGCAGATGTGATAAAAAGTAGAAAACCAGAGTGGAGTCCTGCTGCTTTATCTACATTCTCTTTATATTGTTTTCTTTGTTTTTTGGAAAACACCTAAACTATGCCAGAAGGAGGAGATCATTTATTTTAAAATGTTGATGACATTCATGCACAAATATCCTTCCTGCCGGTTGGGGCTGCACATAGGCACTCTGGATCATAACATATCACACCCTGTGCAATTGCAGAATATCGCCTGGGCTCACATGTAGGAAGAGCGACAACTTATTTAATTACATTGGTCTTTTGACAAAATCCTGAATTTCTCATTTGGATAATTTGGGAAATTTCAAGAACTGTGATGAACTAACATGAATTTAACCCACAGAGAAAGTAGTAGCACTTTAACAGCAACAAAACTGAACTGAAAATGAACTATAATGAAATTCAGACTCACTCTCTTAAGAATGTATTTCTGTATGATGACTTTGATAGGTTAGATAGTAAAAGACAACAGAACATTTTGCCAATGAGTTTATGACTTGAATGTGATTAAAGCCAGGATTTAGCCAGGCTGATGAACAATGGTGAACAGTGTATTAGAAGCAAAAGAGACCCCGCATCCCTTCGCTATTGTGGGAAATGAGAATGCAGTGGTGGTACTTTTTTTAAGGTTTTCATGTATAACTCCTCTTCTGTTAACTTTTGATTTTATTAATTTAAGTGGTCAGGGGCCAGACACCTTCACTAAGGAGTTTTGGGTGGGTAACTGCTCTGCAGAGAAGCATGTAAGACTGCAACTCTGCCTCCTGGACTCAAATTGCCATTGCTAGCTGCTAAGATAAAGAATAACGTGTAAACTGTGGGATTAATGAGAAAGTCGCTAAAAGGAGAGAGCTATGAGTGCTTAAGCAGAGCTAGTGTATGTTCATATGTAACGTTATAGCAGATAGTTAGTCACTGTAATGAAGAATCGAACAAATGAGCTGTGATGAGCTACAGCAGGAAACTACATGCTACTAGTAATGCACAAAAACCGGTGGCCAGAAATGAGACAATACGCTTACTGCAGCATGTTGCCCCCAAAACGACATATGTTTACGTTGAAGTGACAACTATTCAAATTGCATCAAACTGTCTCACTCCCACCATCACCAGATGTTGCAATCCCTCTCACTGACTCCCCAACTGGGAAGCTGAGCCATGGACTTCCATTCCACCGTCGACACTGATGTGTTGTCTTTCTGCTATGCTGGCACATATCTTCAGGTCAACAGACATGAACTACAGTTAATGCAGGGGAATAGACATATTAGATTTCAAAGAGTCTTCTAATTATCCCAAGAATGTTTACCACACCCGCCCAGCACCTCTCCATGAGAAACATGTGGGGCCTGGTCCTCTACACCTCTCTCTCTCTCTCTCTCTCAGTCGCTCTGTCTATCTCGATACCCCTCTTTTTCCTTCCCAGACTTTTCTTATTTCACCCCTGCGTCAGAAGCATTTGAAAAATGTGCTTTGTGGGACTTGAAAGGGGAAAGACTCCAAAAGCCTGTCTGAACGCTCTCTGTAGAATACAGCTCAGACAATATAACTCAAGCTTTATAAGCCAAACACAAGCCCACAGGACATGGAGCTAAGAAGCTGAATTAAACACGGAAGAGATTCTAAATTTCAATATATTGTTTAAACTGTTAAATTCCATTTGCTTTCACCAAAGTCAGCCACCATCAATTTGGAATTTAAACATGAAATACTTTGACATGAACTGGAGAAATTCATATATCACGTTTTTGACCAAATAGGTTATTTGGACGTTATAAGCTTGTGATAAAGGCCTCTGGGAAATGTATGGTCTTCTGTATTGTCTCTCAACTCTTGGCTCCAGAGCTTTTCTGTCTGTGTACAATTAAAAGTAGGTCAACATTTTGGAAAATATGCTTATTCGCTTTCTGGCAGAGAGCTACATGAGAAGATCAATTCCACTCTTGTGTCATGTATGACATGTATGTAACATGTCAGCTCGTTTATGACTCTACGGACAGTAGCCGGTTAATTTAGCTTAGCACACAGATTACCAACACCTCTAAAGCTCACTAATTAACATGTTATATCTTTTTGATATAACTTGTACAAAAACTGAAGTGTCAAGAAGAAATTTGTCATTTTATGTGGGGTTATGTGGCAGACTGTTTCTTGGCAGGGAGCAGTTGCCATGCAATCTGTCTGTATATTTAACAAACAGATATGTAAGTTGTATCGATTTTCTTATTTAACTCTCCGCCAAAAAGCGAATGACCGTATCTCCCAAAATATCAAACCATTCCTTTAAAGTGGCCCCAATTGTGAAAACCCAACCACCTAATAAAAGAAAGCGAGAGATTACTAACCCAGGGACATTCTCTGTAAATCAAATGAGTGTGCATGTGAATCAATGTGTATGTATGGGCTCAATTTTCATGAAGGTTCAAAGCCAGTGATAGCACAGACAGAGTCCATTTTTCTTGGCTTCAAATGAACCGGAGTGGGTGTGTTCAATTGGGTGGGGTGGTGAAGCTAGGGTTGTTTTTTATAAGGATAAGGTGATGCACTACAATGTTGGTATGAAATCACGCCCGTAAAAAATGTGTGTCAGGTTTTTTCTCATTCACTTTGATATGAAGTTTTACATTTATTGTAAATGAGTAGTGTAGACTTGTTCAATGCTATTAATACAGAGTGGGTTACATTAAGTAGATATTGATACCAAGAATCTTATCCACAATTGCTTGAAGAATGTATGAAGTCCTTCCCTTTCAGTTGATGACATCTCAGCAGAAATGAGCCATACTTCACCCCTTTTTTTCCCAATAATTGCAAAAATGACCAAAATTAATCTAGAAAAGAAACCCACAAGTCAAATGTTGCAGCCCATTTGTTTGTTAAACAGGTCGGATAGCACCTGGCGATCCATTTACAACAGCAGAAAACGAAGATTTTTTGGTTCCTGTGGTCTGTAAGGGGCGAGAGAAAGAGGTGGAGAGTGGCACAGACAGGAGAGGTTAACATGCTTCAAGAGAGGAAGCTCAAGGTGTAAATGTTGAAAATAGCTTCCTCTCTGCCTTTGTGTGTGTGTGTGTGTGTGTGTGTGTGTGTGTGTGTGTGTGCGTGTGTTGGATCTCACTACTCAAGTTGTCCCACACACACTGCTGTCATTTCCGAGTTCGTAGGGACATTCACTAACCCATGATGACAATCTATTTCTGTCTGTGATCCCAGCTGCCAACTGTCATCACTATCCTGAAACTGAATCAGAATCAGAAGTACCAAAACACACTGAGAATTTCATCTGCAAGTATGTCAGTGGGAGACATGACGTTATTTATAGCTGGAAAGCTCCCATATCTGTTCTCTCTTTTCAGACTCCAATGTGCTGCTGTGATCTTTCGTGTTGCTATCTCCATTTTCCCCTATTCCTATCTGGGCCCTTCCCACCACACCCTTCTCGCCTCGCCTGGCCAGCCACATCCCTACACTATTCTGCGCCCTCCGCTCTGCTGGGAAGTATTCACATGTGCCAGATGCACAGGGGAACATCCTGTGACTGTCGGTGGGATTTAGGATGGCCTTCACCCATTTGTTCATTCACTGATAGTGTGAAAGTGATGCATCTTACCTGCAAAGTCTACATTTTTACTTTTGACATTGTTGTTACTGATTGGCACAGAGGGGGACTGTATTATTTGTGGATGATGGTGAAACACACAAGCTAATAACCATAAAAACAAACATAACCTCCACACCTGCCCCTCATTTCCCCTTAATGTCACTTCTGTTGTACCGCCAGCCTGCTGAAAACAACGCCTGTTACACACCCAAGAGGCCCCAGTGCTGGTAGGGAGGGAAACCAGGGGCATACGAATTCCAGAACACACACACACAGATCGGTACACGCAAAAGGCCAGTCAGCTCAGTGGGGCTGTCTGCCCTTCTGTTCGTAGGCTCATGAATGCCTATGAATGCCTAACTGGCAGCTGGTTCAACAGCATTACAGTGAATAACGCAGTTGAGCTGTTTAGTCACTCAGCGGTTGCAAATGGCAACAAATGTACAGAAACGTACATTGTAGTAACTCAAAAGAGTTTGATCTATGAGAAATTATAAATATCTATAAGTACTGCTGCTGTTTTCTTCAGCTGATAAATGGGCCTAATTATTAAACATTTAACCGGTGACACTTTATTTTAGTACAAATTGCTACAGATCTCATTTTTGTGATCTCTTGGGACTCCTCAAACTTAATGGTACTTCGGTAGTTAAGAATGAACTAAATACCTAGTTTTTGGCAGTTTTGTATACCCCCAAGGAAAACGGCATCAGATTGACATATGGTTTAATTTCTTTGTGCTACAGATTTCTTCCAAGTTTGTAAATTCACTTACAGACCCCCAGTACTGTAAATACAAATAAAAAGTATCCTGTAGTCATTCAGGATACTTTAATGTCCGCCTTTAGCATGCCCTCTCCTTTACTCCGTTTCACAAAGTAGATGAAGTGAAGTGATAATTACTACTGGAGGATTTATAGTCTCTAAGTCAGTTTATCCTATCAAAACCGCTGTTGCAGGATGTAACATATTACTCTTCCTCAGCCCTCTACTTAACTGTTTTTAATTTGCCCCTTATCATAATTGTCCGGAAGCTTGGAAGTGACAGTTAAACACTGCAGGTACCCACAGATCTGAACACTTCCCAGATTACGCTTACTGTTTGCTGCTTCCACTGTCTGGGAATGTGAATGAGCTCACACATGCAAGCACACTTAGAGCTTTGTTCCTCTGGTTTTAAGTAGCTCTGGATTCTGTCCTGCCTCTGCTCTAGGCCGTTATAGTAAGAAGGCCGCCATTTTTATATCACCTTTAAACTAATACAATCACCATATTCTATTGTGATTAGGGAGTTGTGTGTATACGAGTGTGTGTGTGTTTGTGTGTAACTGTGGGTAAGCGCCTCTCCACATATAACAGTAGTTTATGAGAGAGCAGCTCACTGGCTGTCACTCAGGATTTCTTATGTGCGTGAAGTGGTTGCCATGGGGCTAGAATTTTCACTGTGTGCAGTTGCGTTTTACGACTTCTTTTATGAAGCAAATTGTGAGAGCTTGAGCTGCAGTGTGGAAAAAATGTGTTACATCCAATTGCAAAGACCGCAAAAGGTTGAAAATCATGTTCAAATCAGGCCAACTTCCATTTTTGTAACAATGTTTTTTATATCTGCATGTCCCTAATCAGAAAGTTGTGTTTTGGTTTTTAATGGCAAAATACCTTGAAAAGTGTGTGCAGGAGCATGAAGTGGTCATCGAGTTCCTCTATATATAAATAAGTCACCATATGAGGGGTCAAGAGCTGGTGTCAACTTTTCCTTTTAGTTATCTTTCCCAATTTTATCACAAGTATGAGAATAATGGGAATACGTGTGAATGTAATCATGGCTTGTTTGACAGCTGGCTGTTCCACATGCACAGAGTTAACATTAAAACAACAGTTTGCAACAATTAGGAATGCAATTTGTGGGTTAGACTTTGGGCTGAACTACATTGAACTGGAGCCATATTGCTGAGGACCATTGACAATAAATGGACATAATTATGATCCTTGTGCAAAGAATGTTTTTGTACACTAAGGTTTAGTTTCAGCAGGGGATGTGGAGAAGGTTTTGGGTGGTTGTGGGTAGGAGTCCTCAAACCCTTTGAGCCTGGAGAAGGGAAAGGAGAGATTTTGCTTGACACTCATTAAAACCAGGAAAAAAAGAAATTACTGTTTGGTGAATTTCAACATAGCCCATTTTGACCCACAGTTTAAATGAGACTGTACAAGGTTAAATTAGGTCGATAAAAGGGGGTTATGGTAAGGATGGGGGCTTTTGTGGAGATGGAGGGAGAGCGGGAATGCTCTGGAATGTGAAGAATGAGGGTTTGTTTAATCCTCGTGGGGGATAAATTATTAGCAGCAACGGAAACCCTGCTGTGCAAGACAGGCCCGTCTCCTACAATGGGAATCTAAAGTGAGATTCATGCATGTGATTATTTTGTACGCCCATGAGAAAGACTGTGTGCAGTTATTTCAGTTGATTGAAGTGCAAAATAGTCTAAGAAGTACAGAAATTAATGAATCTAGAGCACAAATGTTTGAACTGACAAAATAAGTAAAATTTACAATGACCTCAGAAAATAAGGGTCAATCTAGACCTGGAAATGGCTGCAACATTGGTTGAAATTATTGTTTTTAAAACTGCCTGCTCTCTATCTTAAACATGGAGTAGACGTGAAGCATTTCACCCTTCAGTGAACTGTGATTGGTCTGAAAGCTGCCTTTTCCTGTGCTGTCATTTAGCTTGTATCCAAGCAGAGTGAACTGTGGTCTAACCTAAAACTTGATGAATGAATGGACCAACCTATTTCCATCTCCCATTAACATTACCAACAAATGATTGGCTGTGAGTTGTTGTGGTGGAAATAACAGTGCAGCTAAAAGTTCTGATGAGGTGATCAAATTGAAAACATCTGTTGGTGTGGAAAAGTGATTTTGTCTTCAGAACTCTTTAGTGGTCTGAGTAATCTGCCTTTGCACCATTCATGGGGGGAAAGGGAAATGAGAGCAACAGAGAGAAAGGGGCAACACAAAGGGGGTAAAGATTTAGCGAGGCAGTAATGAGCTACTGGAAGGGAAGAGCACAGTTCAGTTTGATTGGTCCGCCTATGCCTAGCCAGCATGGCATCGTGGTTAAATATGAGCCAGCGGTTAGTTGCCGTGGTGATCTAGGAAGCAGCAGCTGCCAAGAGGACCAAGGTGGAAGCATGGAGCAGATGGATGCACGCACCCACTCAAAAAGCAGAGGTCACGTTAGACAGTTTGAAGTTAGAATTTTACAAAAAATATCCGTCATAAAAAGTTTAACAACATGGCAAGATGATACAAGATTAAATTTGAAATGAAAGTTTAAACAAAGAACATGTCTTTAATATTACCAGACTGTCAAACATCACAAGATCTGCAAATTTCCCTCTGCACAATTACATAAACAGTATGTAAGAGGCTGCATACAAACGCTGAACAGGAGAACGAAGGTATATATTATTGTTTTGTGCGAAGCATGGGAAAAACCATGGCTCTACTTGATGAATCAGCATGTGTTTGATGGAAGGCTACGTTTTCACAAAACCTCCCTTTGGTTCTGGCAAGTGAAATCTACTTTTAAATTGTCTGACCTTACAGAATAATAAAATCATAAAGGGTACATAAAGGAATGTCTATCAGGGGAAAGAGCTGGGGGGTATTGATGTGGAGGTGATGGATGTCCACAGAGGAAAATAAGGTCAAATAAAAAGTATAAAGGGGGCATCAGAGGTAAATAGATGTCTGATGAGCAGAGAATGAAGTGAGTGTAGCTCTAATGGATACCCAAAGGTGTGTGTGTGTTTACTGATTCCTTTGCCGTTCCCCATGTACACAGGCCACCTATCAGTCCTGGCTTATGGGAGATGAGCCAGGACTGATAGGTGGCCTGTGTACACGTCACTTGTCCACAAACACACTCGCACTCTAAACACATCCCAACGTCACTTTCATAGGTCCATCTGTTTCTGCCAATCTGCCATTTCATGACAGTGATCAGATCAGTCAACAGGGGTCAGCTGAAGTCTCCCACACTGTCCAGAGATTTCTTTATGATGATAGACAGGCGCACACAGGAATATCTTTACAAAATGTGAAAGGCTGTAATACTGTGACACTTTTTCTGAATTGTATTTTCTTTTGTTGTTGTAGTTTTTGCCTGTTGAGCCATGGTATTGATTACTGCTCATGCCACTACAATTCCAAACAAATGACTGCTGCTGCTGCCAGAGGAACAAAGCATAGTTCCTGTTCACCAGAGCATTTTTGCAGGAAAGACTTATCTGTCACATGGTGTTTATTAAGGGACCAGAACCATGCTTTAGGTAACTGTATGGACATTTTTGGCTGATTGCAGTTGAGGACAGTTGTGGGGCACTTGGAAGGATCAGAGTGGCAACTAGGATGAACCTTTAAATACAATTACAAAATCACTATTTGTAACAGATTTTTTTCCCCATTCGTTGCAGATTGCAATCAAGTGCTAATTTCAGAAGCATGAGGTCACACATGCAAACTGGTTCTCTCTTTAATCATGTAAAGCTGAACTGATGTTGCTCAGGGGCTGTTTAGTGAGTGTGTATTTGGTTTTCATATTTGTGAGAGGTTACGCAGTAGTGCGTGCCTCGGCCCAGTGAGGCTGGAGGTGCAAGGTCTTGTGAAAATCAACATTAGGTGCATCTGATGAGCTCCAGGTTTATGTAGATGTGGCTGTGAAACACAGACAGGGAAAGTAATCAAAATTTGACCTGTGTTTCGAAGGCTGCCTCATCATCAAGGGAGATGGGACCAGTTAAACTGAGCAGCTCATTCATCATTCCCACTGTTACAGTAACTCTCATCCAAGTGTGCATATATTCATTTTATTTGTGCATATTTGTGTTTGAGCTTGTCTGCATTACATTTGCATTCATAACTTTTTATAAGAAAAAACAGGACTGGAAAGAGAAAAAAACACCCCTTTTAATGACGCATGGTCTCAAACTCATTTGTCACTCATTTGAGGGAAGTTCAGGCTTTAGTGCAAGAACAAAAGGTAATTTCTTTGTTTAAAGATAACACATTAATGACTGTGTAAGCTGACTGTGAAAACTGACCCAACAACAAGGTGTGAGTTAATAGGTTATGGGAGGCAACCATCCCCACAGTGGATGGCTATTAGAGAGACCACTAATATTATCCATTAGAGGTTCTAGCTAATCACGGTCTTTTGCTGAACTGGCTTTATTCAAACATAATGGAAGAAGAGCTCAAAGAGAACTGGATAGGAGAATTTCTGAACAACAAAGGAAAACATTTAACAAAATGCCTTTCACCAGACACAACTTCACTTGTAATCTTCATGCACATCTCTAGTGTTCCCACTCCAAGACAGACAGTAATATCTAACAGTATAATCTGCTTCCATTCCCTCAGCAATGCAGCTTGTAGTTGTGTGAGATGTGAGCGCATATGGGGTGGCCCCATTCCTTTTAGTTTTATTGAGTTTAGGAATGTGGAGGTGTTCCCAAATTTGTCTTTTTCAGGAAATGAAAACTCTCCTTGCTTCCTGCCACAAGAATGTCAGCAGCAATTGAAAGGCAGCAGGACTTCGTGACTGGCACAAAACGTATCACTTTAAAATCATAACTGAACCCATTGTTGTCGCTGTATTGTCACAGTGACATGATGAAATATTTACTCAATGAATTCTCACGTGGAACCCAAAATGCCATCTCTACTCAGAGAGCCTGTTTGCACACATAGGTGTGTGTGTGATGATAGACACCAGAGAAGTATCCATCCTCCTGCATGCCGCTCACCACAGATGTTTTAACCTCTGGCATTTGTTGTTGACCCACATGTCGAGGTAATTTCATGTCACCTGTCCTCTAAAGAGAGGTGTGATGTCAGGCTTCATTCTTCACACAGTACACAAGCAGGTAGTTTTGTGATTTTCAGTCATGCCTGTAGGTTTCAGTCGTAGTAAACAGTTACTACACTTTGGGGGTTTTTATCAGACAGCTCCTTTCATGTGAAGGGATTAATATTAGAGTGTTTTCTTGAGGTTGATACGAGGAAAAATTGGGTTTAATGCACAGAGGTGTTCAGAAGAATAGCTTGATGATGAAAACGAGTAAGCAGTTACTTTTAACTGAATGTCATGAAACCAGGTTATGTTGGGGGTTTGCATAATTTCTATTTATTTATCAGACCAACAATTTAGTTGTTTTATTTGTTCATTAAATTCATAACCTCATGAGGTAAAATATGCTTCTTCACCATATGTCAAGTAGGCCTAATTTTCTACAACCATTTTAAACTGCTGCAGTTGCCAGTCGGAACTTTGAAAACTCAATTAACTCAACTAAATTCAACTAACTCATCAAGTACAAACTGCTAGCTAAATGTAATGGATGAATGGTTGAAATAGTTATCTAAAACTATTGGATACATTTTTGAAACATCTGCTTCTTCCACTCCAAGTGATAGTAATACAAAAAAACAAACTTAAACCACAGCAACCTAAACAATGACAGTTCAATTGTAGGAAGAAACTAATGTTTGAATATCCACTTTTATATAATCAATAGTGTTAAATAACATCCAGTTTATAATCCATTCATAAGAACATATTTGGAACATGATGGTGTCCACGAAGGGGTATTTGAACTCATCTGAGCTATGGGGGTACGTCAGACAAATGTTTGAAACCTCTGCTCTACAGGACATTAAAATACTTTGACTGATAATTTGGGGAAGTAAATCTGCCATATTCACACACCTAACTCGTCTGCTCTATACGAATGTTTAGCAGTCGGTATGTAAAATTAGGGCATGCTCTGATTGTAACATGAGAAGTAATTGAGAGTTGCTGTTAGCTGATAAGCAGTCAGTTCCTTCTGGTTTGTGGTCTTTGTAGTTTTTAATACTGCGCAGCAGGACCTTTAAAGTTGAGAGGTCATACACTCCAGTGGGCATAGCTAATCCTGTCATCTGGACCTTGGTCTGAATTCCTCTGTGGTGAAAGGTGTTATGCTTCGGTTACTAGTCTGGGTGTCAGTTTATTGCCATTACACACCATGGCTTTGCAGGGTAGTCTGGATGAAGAATGAGGAATGGGCTGTTGGCTGTAAAATGTACTCTTGACCCGCACTCTGGATTAATGTGAATTTGGTGTCCATGGAGCAATATTTCAGTGTTTTCTGTTATTCTCAGGGAAAATATCAGTTGTGTTAATGTAGAAGTGTACTGCATACTGTAGCTCCCGTATTTGCATGTTGATGCTGTGCCTTGTACCACCAAAAAGAACAGGTGAAGTTGCATTGCATTTTAGTGTCTTATAGTCCAACAGCTTGACCGCAAAAGACAGTCTTTGTAGCTATTCTAGTTGTAATGAAGGATAAAACCGGGGGGCGGGGGAATGGAAAGATGCTGACGGTGTTTTTCTGTTTTCTCTGAACAGATCGTGAGGACCAATCAATCCTTTGCACGTAAGTACTGCAACTCTTAACTCTATTGATTGCCCTCGCCTCCTCTCTTTAGGTCATTTCTATGTTAGGACAGAGGGTTGTTCTGTTCTTTAAGGTGGTTCTGGTGATAAAGCAGCTTGATGGGCTGGAAAATGAAACTGTCTCAAGATGAAGATTATATAGCTGCACCTTAATGGGGTTACCATGTATAAAGGCAGGGTCTCACTTCTTGTCCTCAGAATGTTTATATATGTACTTTACAGTGAAGAAGAGTAAAAATAAGTATTGCAATTGTATATAACATACAATGAGAGCACTTGATACGGATCATGACTTCTGAATTACCTGGTTGTTTGTCTCTTTGAAGTAACCCTTTCTCCATCTGCCTTGTTTGAGTCATTTGGCCAGCTCCCATTATCCTGTTATTTTATTTAAAGACTGGTTTCAAATAGCTTTTTGTGGATGGTGGGTTGTGCAGCAGCTCTACCCAAGGAGTTATGAGTGCGGTTTGGTGCCCTGCCTTCATCTTCTTTGGCAGAGAGTAGTTACATTTTTTGTATGTATATATATATATATATATATATATATGTGTGTGTGTGTGTGTTTAATAGTGCAAGACAAGTGATTAACAAGAAGACAAGAGGATGTATATGAGACATGACAAGGCAATACAGAGTAACAATGAAAACAACCAAGGAAAAAAAAGGGGGAGGGTTAGAAAAACAGATAAGCTTTAATAATGAACAGGAGCTACCTGAGTAGTTTTCACATTTAGATTATCTTATTGTACTATGCATGTGAGTAGGTGTATGTGTGTTTATAGGAAATGTGTGTGTAAGGTTATAGGGGGAAGAGAGAGGAGAAGAAAGAGGGGGAAATTAAAATAAAATACACATACAATTTCACAAGAAAAGGTGGTTTGATAGAGAATAATTAAGTGGCAGAGTCTTTCAGTATGGCCTGAGTTGACACTGCAAATGACCATGAAAGAGCTGTTGCATAATCCGTCCTAAATTCTCAAAACTACACCCCCTGTTGGTGATAGTGGAGCCATTTTAGCGGTGTTTCACCAATGTTTAATCAGTACGATGGTCACCCAGTTTAGAGAAGCTGCCTCATCACTGTAAAGGAATATATATTTTAAATTCTGTATATAAGACATCAGTTGGAAGTGTATAATAATATTTATTAAAGAAGCAACAGAGAGTCAAAGAAAGTCAAATCACAGTTTGCTGATTTATTCTCCATCAACATAGCCAACAGTAAAGCATCTTCAAAAGTAAATAGAAGTAGAGAAGACCCAGTGCGTGGAACAAAGGACCCTCTGAGTTGAATGTCCCAGAAAAATCTGAAGATCATGCACGATAGTAGGTCTGAAAGACAGAATGCGAGAATAGATACATTTCCCTTTTGACATCAATAAAGTTTAATCTAATCTTACATTTTCTTTTTGTAATTTCGCCAAAACCTCCATTTCATTGAAGTGATGTAGCATGACATGGTTAAAAAAGTTTCGGATGCTACTCTTCCTCCAAGGAAAATGAATCCTGGAGAAACACAAGTTATCTGACTGGGGTGTAGAAGCCACCTGTGTTGTACAGATCTGACTCACTTAGTCTTAGAATAGAAAAGACTGCATGACCTTTGTTACAACCACTTTAATCTAGTTCAAATGCCACAAGGTCTTGTGTAGTTATGTGGTTTAGCTGTGATGTGTTCCGAATAACATTTGCAGACTCGGGTCTTGTGTGAACGGTCAGTTCCTGGTATTTACTTGTGTTCTTGCATTTACTGATGAATAGTCTTGTGTGAATGATCAAACATAGGATGGACCTGTGTTAAGCATCCTGTGTCAGACACAGGATTTGAGGGTGAGGGAAGTTACTGTAGTCAGCGTAAAACTATGCTCACGCTCGCTATCAATACAAGCCTATGTCTATGTGCTGTGTCTCGAAGAACAGAACAGGGAGCAGCCCATGTAGAATCTCTCACTTAAGAGTTGAGAATACTGTTGACTTTCAGATGCGTGAGAGAGCAGGAGGTAGAGAGTTTTCACAAAGTGAGGGGTCCTGTCGTAAGTGAGCCCGTAACCCTTCATGTTCACATCTTGTCTATTAGAAAAAAGGATAAAATGTGGGAAAGTCAGTGGTTATTTCTATGAGAAATATTACTCCTGCAAAACTATGAAGACATTAAGCCAAACCGGGATGTGTAACTAACTTGACCTATATTGCTATGCCTGTATCCTGTGTTCGAGGACTCGCCCATTGAATTCTAGTGCGGCAGCTAAAACTGCAGTGCTCTATGTGTAGCAGAGTTAATAGCCAGCTAGACTAAAGCCACTGGTATGTAGCTAGACGTAGTGTTGCTGGCCGGTTTTGCTGTTGGCCCTGGTTTTCTGGGCTCTGGGTCCTGACTGTGGGAGCTGTGGATGGCCCTGCCTGAACACAGCTATCATTAGAGAGGGCCCAAGAGCAGAGCCTGGAAACTTTGGAGACTGGCCCAACTAACCACAGGGTTCTCCAGTAAAGCAGGCTGACAGACGAATGGATGGATTTAGAAAACAACAACAGATAGCCTCATGGTCCTTTACTCTCTCTTTCTCTATTTGTATATTCTTTTCTTGGGTTTCGTCGAATCACTCTTGACCGCCATAATGACAAGTAACAGTTATTTTGGTTAGGATTTTATGGTGTTATGTCTGTACCTTGCTAAATTGTGGACAACCTCCACAGATTCATTCCTGTAATGTGGCTATGCCTCACAACTAGAAGCCAGTAATTCATGATTGCAATTGCAATTCAGGACTGGGTGTTGGAATAATTTGTTGGAAGTGTGAGAAAGGTAGAGGCTAAAGTGAAAACAAAGTGTGTTTATTTTCGTTCACTCAGTCTTCATTAACTCATTCTGTCCACTGTGTGTATATCCATGCTGTCTATCCCCTTTCTCTACAGAGGTGAATCAGGCGCTGGCAAGACTGAGAATACGAAGAAAGTCATCCAGTACCTGGCCCACGTTGCCTCCTCACACAAAGGACGCAAAGACCACATTCCTGTGAGAGCCCCACTGCCTACATTTTTCTTCTCTGTCCTTGGCCAAGCACAGGACTCCAGTTTCTCCTCTCCTCTCCTCTCCTCTCCTCTCCTCTCCTCTCCTCTACATCCCATTTAAACTATCCTTGGTATTTGTGAATTACCTCTGCACATCATTAATGTAATTTGAAGGAACAGTTTAAAGTTTTGGGAAACACGCTTTCTTCGCTTTCTTAACACCAGACAGCGTGAGAAGATCAATACCATTCTCATATCTGTCTGTTAAGTAGAAGGCTATAGCCGGCAGCCGATTAACTTAAATTAGTAGAAAGACTATAAAAACTCTCTCTAAAACTCGGTAATTAACACATTATATCTAATTTTTTTAATTCATTCAAAAAACAGTTACTTTGGACCTGTAACTTCCTGGAGTCTAGTTGCCTGGCAACTCCTCAGAGCCAAGAAATAGTGCAGCGGATAACCCCCCATAAAATGGCAAAGTGTTGTTTACACACTTCGGTTTTTGCATGGATTAAATTAACAAGATATAATGTGTTAATTAGTGAGCTTTGGGGGTGGTGGTAGGTGTTTGTTTGGACAAAGCCAGGCTAGCAGTTTCCTCCTCTTTCCAGTCATTGTGCTAAGCTAACTGGCTGGTGTCAAGCCTTTCTAATCTTCCGACCACTCAAAGCACTTTACACCATAAGGCATTCACCCCATTCACACACATTCACACACCAAAGGCACAGCCTTCCAGAAAGTGAATAAGCGTGTTTCCCACAATGTCAAACTATTCAATTAATGAATTGTAGTGTTACTGTGTTCTAGTCAAAATTAAAGTGCATAGCTATATTTTGATATTTGATATTAGCTGATTACAAGTTGTGTATTAATCCATAGGTAACCTAATATATTGTAATATAGCCTGACTGGTCACTGCTCCTGCTTCATGTCATCCAAAGCCATTCAGCGAGAGTGTCCCCAATGCTGGACTAAGTGTACACTGGTTTCCTGTTTCCTGTGGCTTGTGTCTGACATAAGCGCTCCAGGTTTTAACACTTACATTTGTTTATCCATAACAAACAGCCCGAATCTCCCAAAGCATTCAAGCTACAGGCAAGTGTATCTCCCGCTTTCTCAAAAAGAGTGTGTGGTCCGTTTTGATGTTTGTGTGTATGTGCATGCCCCTTTCTCTAAATCATTGCCGCTTCTATAATGACGTTGACAGACTAATCTAAGCTTCTCTCTTTATGAGGTATTTGTTTGTGCTGGCTCAGTCTCACATGATTATTTGAAGCCCACTGAATCTGCCATTTAAACCAGCAGACTCATGACACTAAAACTCTTTGTCCTATCAGTTGCTTCGGGTTTATTAGAACAGTTGGAAATTGCGATGTTTTATTAGAAACATATGTCAGTCAAATGCAACAAAAATAGGTCATTAAAACTGTTCACATGAAGTGCAAGTTGAGCATTAACTGACTATATAGCTTCTCTGTGTACGTCCTCTTTTTCTGGGGTTTACATGGTGTTTAGGAAGAGCACATGAACTCTAAAATCAGACCACAGCTGCACTAAACATCTCCCCTCAAATGTTTTATGCCAAGCTTCATCTTTTAAATGCCCATGTATAAAATGAAGATATCAAAGATGATGAAACATGATGGTAGTAAATCTTTTATATATATGTTGCATGCTTCCCATTGGTGTCGTTCTCTTGATGCATGTGTGTAGTATGAAGAGCATTTCAGTTAATAATTCCGTGGCTTGTTCTTTAGCCTTGGTTGCGATAATGTTATTCCAGAAACCAATTGTGTCCTTAAATGCATATGTGGCTTTCGCTGCCCAGTCGATAACCAAACACGGGCGATGTTTCCATGTGGATGTTGTAGCCTCGCCTGGATTTTCAGATTTTAATCCACACTGTTTTGTCCCAAAAGTAACAAATATGGTACTCTGCTGACAGAGTACTGAATTCGCCCCAGCTCCATCTTCTGTCTCTCATGCGCTCTACAAAACTTGATATTGTCTGGCTCACCTCTTCTCTGCTTGATTTATCCAGGAGCTATTTTTCTTTCTTCCCTAAACCAATACCCTATGTTTCCATGTCCTCTGTAAATCTAATAACTATAGAAGCAGAGGCTTAGGTGAAACCTATAGCATGCAGCTTTGTGCACACACAATCCGGGTGAATGCCTGTTTAATATGCTGCATTTCAGTAGCTGAGAGTGAATAGCTGTAACTCAGGGCCTCTGTGCTCCCCTGCCAGAATACACCATCCACGCTGACCTCCTTAATGCTGCTTTCCTTCTGCGTTGCATTACGGCTGCCTCTGAGCACAGGCAAGAGGAATGTAGAACCAGGGATCGAGGGAGAGCGAAGATACAGTGGAGGAGAGAGGTTTGGAAGGGGGAGATGAAGTAGTGGAGAAGAGGTAAAGCAAACCAGAGGGGACAAGATTTTCATATTTCTCTCAGGGAGAAAGACAAATGGAAACACCTGGTTATTCGTTAGTTATACAGGTATTTTTGGTACTGGTTTCAGTATTATTCCATGTTTTAAGAGCCTGAAAGGTCTCATCAGTTCTCTCTTGCTCTATCTCTGCTACAGGCCAAAGAATTAGAATTCTTTCCCTCTCTTTGTCTCTTTTCATGCTTTCTATTTAACAACACATTTAGGTAGTCCCATGTTTCTTTCAATGGCCATTTCTGGGAGGCTTATAGCATCAGCCAGCCAGGCAGCAAGTCAGAGTTCATGCAAGCCTGACTCTGTTCCCCCTGGGCATCGTGGAGTCAGATCAAGGCAGGATCTGATCTGCTGTAGGGGCTAGTTCTGTATTGCCAGTGCCCTGGACAGAGGCGATTGTCTTTTGTTGGGGGAATTGGAGGTTTCAAGGGCTGTAGTGAATGTTCCAACCACCTATCAACACAGGTTTTGAGATTTGGGAGGAAGCCATCATTACCATCATGGTGGTACAATCTTTAGATATATATGGTATATCATCACAACCACAGGAATGTGCAGGCCGGAAGAGGGCTCTCACTCATCAACTCATACTAACTGCTCACTGTAGGGCATGTGTCGAAACACACTCGCTATATTGCCTTTGTGGTTTCACGAGTTCCGTCAAAACTATTTGGTTGTCTTGGCCCATTAAACTTGCCGAGTTCCACTGACAAAAATCACATTGTACTGCAGCTGACTAAAGTAAAGCCAACAGAGCCATGATAAATTGCTGACTGTCTGACAGATTGGTTTAGCATATTACCGTGGCTACATTTTTCTCTAGTTGCTCTGTTACGAAGAATTGACCAGCTTGTGTATGTTTTGGCAGACACAGAAAAATGTAATAAATAGTGATAAAAAGATTCATTACATGGTGCCAGGCGTTAGAAATGTTTGACAGCTACTTTTCTACCTCTCTGTCTTTCTCCACAGGGTGAGTTGGAACGCCAGCTCCTGCAAGCCAACCCCATCCTTGAATCTTTTGGCAATGCCAAGACAGTGAAAAATGACAACTCATCTCGCTTTGTGAGTTTACTGTTCCTGTTTAAATGATCATTCTCTTGATTTATGTACAAATAGTATCCAGAAGGGAAACGGATTTACGTAAACTCCACATTGACTGTCAGTGCAGTTTACATTTGCCTTAACAGATGTGACAAAGAAATGTACATAATCTGAACCCAAGTTAGAAACACGCAGATTGTGTTACCTTTGGAAAGAGCCAGGCTAGTTGGTCTCCTTGCTTTCAGTCTTTGTGCTAAGCTAAGCTAACCGGCTGTTTGGTGTTGCTTCATATTACCAGACTAGCATAAGAGTGGTATCGATCTTCTCATCTAACTCTCCGCCAGAGAGTGATTATGCATATTTCCCAAAATGCTATTCAATCCAAAAACTCTTCCTTTAATATAATTTTGGGGGCTTTTTAATTTAAATATGTAACTTTAGAATATTTGAATAAAACAATGATTTAGTTCTTAGGTCAGGTTTCACAAGTCTTTGTTCTCCAATAATTTCCTAAGTCTAGTATTATACAGTGGACTGATGCCGTGCTTTATGCAATATTTTGATGTCTCTGATCTTGTAGTGCTGAGTTAGAGGAATCACAACAATCCTCCCTTTAAACCTTTAAAATGTTTGTATGACTAAGTAAACCATGTGGCCAAGATTAACCACTATGGTTTTCAGTCCTTATGAATCAACTGCTGTCTCAGTATAGCGGTGAGGACCAGTAGACACACAGGGCATACATACTCACACACATTCACACATACATACACACATACACTGTCAGGAAAACACAGACATGCTTGAGATTCTTTCTGACCTGTTAACCTGGCTTTTCCTAATATAGGCATTCTGTTCTCCACTGTGTCTCTGTCATCTGCAAGAGTCCACAAAGTGGTATTTACAATGCAACGGTGCCCGAAGGGAAAGCAAATATATGACAGATGGACACACACACAAACAAACACATACAGTACAGTACACAATGACATTATTCATTTCAACAAGCTCAACAACTGTTTCTAACAAAAATATACCTCTTGTTTCCTCCAGGGGAAGTTCATCAGAATCAACTTTGACGTCACAGGCTACATTGTTGGGGCCAATATTGAAACTTGTATCCTCATTACTGGGACAGGCTGAAGGAGCAGAAGGTCTAAGGATTGTTTCAAACACAACAAAGGGAGCTAAAAGACACACTGAATTTAGAGCTGAGAGCAGCGGTTAGGCTATACGACTCAACCACGGCTTTTGCTTAACCACAAGAACGCCATTCCCATTCTGCATATTCTCCAGACAGAACTAGAGGGCACTGAGCTCTTAAGAAACCAAGTTTTTATTGTTATCCCTCATTTTTATCGAGGTTTATTTATGCCTGTTGAGGAAAATAATGGATAAGGCTCCTCAGGATAATAATTAATTGTTGCAACACTTTATATAGAAAAAAGATCTGATTCCCCTTTGATTTCTAGGAAGATTTATTGGTTGTACTTTATTTCTTGAGTTCTTGTACTAAAATACCAGTTGCTAAGGTTCCCGCTTTGCAAGTCATAGTGCATGTGGCTAAATTGACTTGATCTTTTCGTTTAAATTTTTTACTACCACAGTGACAATATCAGTTTCCTGTTTTTTATGTGTTGTTATATCCTTGTCAGTCCTTAACTTTTGCTCTCAGACCTTCTGGAGAAGTCGAGGGCCATTAGACAGGCCAAAGATGAGAGGACCTTCCACATTTTCTACCGCCTGCTGGCAGGAGCTGGAGAGCATCTCCGAAGTGAGTGTTTAAAACTGCTACAAGAGCAATCAGATTAAACTAAAGTAAGAATAGAGCTAAAGAAAGCTGGTTTGAATTTGCACCGGCCAACTGATCTTTTTTTCTCGTTAACTTTTAATTTAGCTCGTTAGTAGATCGTTTCATGATGATTCAGAACTTGTTTAGACATTTCAAGTCAACACTTTCTAACAAATTACTCTTATGTGGTTTTAAATGGTCACTCGATCGCTCCTTCACGAACTGTCTTTACTAAAAATGGATGAAAATGTAACACATACAGTACCAGTCAAACGTTTGGACACACTTTCCCATTTACTTGAATGAGAAGGTGTGTCCAAACTTTTGACTGGTCACTGAAATCAGACGATCAAAATTGACATCCATCATGATCCTAATACACATTACAAAAAGAAAGAATACACTGGAAAAAAAATCCCAACATGCAGCACAGTACATTAACTGGAAGAACATACAGTACAAAACGTAAAGCATTAATATGAGGATACTGTCTAAAATTCCCCCATTATGACAATAAAACATAGTTTTTAAAAAACTTTCCTTTCCTTCTGCAGCGGACCTGCTCCTCGAAGGCTTTAACAACTACCGTTTCTTGTCAAATGGCAACATTCCCATCCCTGGCCAGCAGGACAAGGATAACTTCCAGGAGACATTGGATGCCATGCACATCATGAGCTTCTCCCACGATGAGATTGTCTGTGAGTAGTACTTCCAGATGTGCTCTGAAACATAGTACATTCTTATTCTCCTTCTCTTTTTATAATTACATTCCTTTGTTTCCTGTCTTACTCTGCCACCCCCCCCCCCACCCATGGGGATAAATAAAGTGTTATCTCATTCTTGCCAGGTATGTTGAAGGTGGTCTCTGCAGTGCTGCAGTTTGGCAACATTGTCTTTAAGAAAGAGAGAAACACTGATCAAGCCTCTATGCCTGAGAACACAGGTAAACATCCAGTCACAGTGAAACACATACACACACAGCCTCCTTGCTACTGTCAGTCATGATTCATGAATCCAGAAAATGAGATGACTGTGGTGCTTCAGCTTCCACCACAACAGGTGGTGGAAAACAGATGATCATTTCACATAAATACATACTCACACAATTTTCCCACTCACTGTGAGCACATGCTTTGTTAGAACCGTGATTACACTGAAGTTAGATTTGTGTGTCTCTTGGTATTGGAATACTTGTCATCTCTGGATCACGTCAGCACCATCCTGCAGTCTGGACTATACTGTAGCCACATACCACTCAGTGTAAGAAATTTAGTTAATTTTTATTAAGTCTGCTGTCTTGGGGTGAGGCCCATTTAACAGTCTGATCTTAGTTTTCTAAGAACTCACTCAAACAAAGTCCCTGACCCATTTTGAGTTCTCAACCCAGCCAGAATATGCAGAATTTGGTATACTGTAATAACATATCCTGGAATGTTAAAACAGAATTAGGCAGTATTTTATTTAGAGTTATTTACTTAATTTTTGAACATAGTAAAAAATACAAGTCTGTTGGGGTTTTTTTTTATAAAATCTGAAGCCATATATGTGAACCAGCAATAAGTTTCATGCTTCCGGCTTCCTCACACTCCCAGTGGCGCAGAAGCTCTGTCACCTGCTTGGAATGAATGTCATGGAGTTCACCAGAGCTATCCTCACACCGAGGATCAAAGTGGGTCGAGACTATGTACAGAAGGCACAGACCAAAGAGCAGGTAAGGTGCCAACTCTTATCAATGAGGACTTGCTCACACAATCTTGTCTTAGGATTTTCAGGATAAAATGACTTAACGAGTTACTTGTATTGTCAATGTATTGTTTTCATCCCACATTTATTAATTTTTTTTAGCAGTTAAATACGTAAACATCAAACCTGGAAAAGTTTCTCCAGTTTTTATTTTATTATATCTGTCCTTAGATCTTTTTCTGTTATAGTACACCTCATGTTTGCCAACTCATGGGTCATAAGCTAGGTATAAAAATGCTCCTAATGGGTTTTCCTTACTGATGCCCATGGTCTGACGACATTACATGATAAATCAACAGCACTCCAAATTATAACAGCAACACAAAGTTTCTATTCTGATATTTGCACTCATGGCTCACTGGGCTCAATGTATTATTAATAGTGTCTTTCATGGTTACTCTCCCTGGTCCTACGCTCTTTGTGTTTCCCTCAGGCTGACTTTGCTGTTGAAGCCCTGGCCAAGGCAACATATGAGCGGCTGTTCCGCTGGCTGGTCCACCGCATCAACAAGGCCCTGGATAGGACTAAACGCCAGGGGGCGTCGTTCATCGGCATCCTGGATATCGCTGGGTTTGAGATCTTTGAGGTGCTAATTGTGGTGCTTTAATACTAACAAACTAATTTCCACCAAACACAAACTCCCTTATAGACATTGTAGTTTTGTTACTTTACACATGGATTAAACAGAATCCAATGATCCAGGTTGTCTGATCATTTGCATTTTTTTATTAGTTTAATTAAGTCATGGGGCTTAAAGGCCACCTAAAGAAAAAACAATCAAATTTACAAAATGATCAACAAGAAAATGTCACCATAACTAACAAACTTGACTTCTGCTTCCTTTCAGCTGAACTCATTTGAGCAGCTGTGTATCAACTACACCAACGAGAAGCTGCAGCAGCTCTTCAACCACACCATGTTCATCCTGGAGCAGGAGGAGTACCAGAGGGAGGGCATCGAGTGGAGCTTCATCGACTTCGGCCTGGACCTGCAGCCCTGCATCGACCTCATTGAGAGGCCGGTCAGTGTTCTCCATCTGTGCGTGTGACTGTATGTGTCTGCTTTTGAATATATGTGTTAAAGCAATTCTGTCTCCTCAGACTAACCCCCCTGGCATCCTCGCTCTGCTGGATGAGGAGTGCTGGTTTCCCAAAGCCACCGACAAAACCTTTATAGACAAGGTGCTGCAGGAGCAGGGCACACACACCAAGTTTCAGAAGCCACGTCAGCTCAAGGACAAAGCTGACTTCTGCATCATTCACTACGCAGGAAAGGTATGTATTTCAGGTCCATTAAGATGTCTTGCATTCTGACGGCTCTCTTGGTAGCTGGTTGGACCTTTCTACTAAAGTATGCCACTACTCTTAAAAAAAAACCATTATTCATGTCCCCTTTATAGCCTCAGATTCATCCATGTTCTGTGTGTTTTCCTTATGCAACAACTCTGCTTCTGGCCTGTTTTGAAGCCTTTCTCGGGAGCACAGACTACGCTCCTCTAAAGGTGCCGTTAACCAGGTCATTGCTTGAAAACAATAGCCCAGTTGTCGTACCGCTGCTGTAGGAACCCACATCTGGTTCACATTGGTGTGAGATTGAGTCTTTGGTGCCTGGTGGTTACATAACAGAGGTTTTCAACTTTCACCTTTGTGTGGTGCTCTGCAAACTGTAAAGAGAAAATGATACTCCACAACATTCCAGAGAGGAGGCTTGTCAGTCGCAGCATGGAAGCTGATATCACCCCCAGAGTGGCAGTTTAATTTGGTTTACCTGTCTCTTTTTCCTGTCTTACGCATGTATATATGAACACAGTGAAGAGCATCAGTCAGTCGTGTCTCAACATCAGTCCTGGACCTGAGCCTTAAAGTGACAAACAGGTGGAAACCTCAGATTCACCCCTATTAAAAGCATCCAGTATTTAATACTGAAGCCAGCATTAAATTTGAACTGCATCAAATAAATCCTCTATGACAGTGATACTGAAGAGGAAAATAAGTGCAAACATTGTGAGTTTGCTTTTCCAGGATTCTGATGAAACCCATATGGAGATCTTACATTCCTCATCTCAGGTTGCGGACCGAGTCAATTGCTTATTATTATTCTTATGTTGCTCTGCTGCTCTAATCCAAAACTCTTACTTTAGATATTTGAAAAACACATACAAGTAAAAGTCATCATCATGTTACAGAGACTAATCCCACACACTATGGTCAGTCAAACATAATGTGCAAACAAGTATTTATTTTAACCCTAGTGCAAGTACCAGATGGTTGAGGTTGAGGTTGAGCCAATCATTGTTGAGCCAACAATGATTCTTATTATGTCAATATTGTGTATCATTTTCTGAAGTGCATTTATGAACTTTCTACCACTCATTGTATTGTCCCACATAGCACATACACCACTTCTGGTACTGCCTGTAAGATAAAACAGCTGTGTGGTATTTGGAAGCACTTTTAGAGCCACATCTAGCTGTCGCTTACGACCTACTTCACAGACAGGTGAATCAACAGACCAACAGCAATTAATCAAAGACTGGAAGTAAGTCCTCTAAAAGTGTATTTTTAAACAATTTTTTGCTGTTACACTGTTAACACTGGGGTATAACACTAATGAAAGGAAAGGGATTGGATGACATATAATAATGGTCATGAATTAAATCTAATTTGATGCTGAGTGGTTTTGCTTTTTTTGCTGTCTGGATGCCAAACCTTGTGCAACCAAATTATAATAGCGGTGTGTGGTCGTTGTTGGTATATACAGTACATTACACCTTAACCTGTTTGGGTTTTAAGGGTAGGTCACTGCCTTGAAATTATTCTCAATTTTATCATTTGTTATGATAAAATAAAATCATGCTAAACATGTGTGTGTGTGTGTGTGTGTGTCTGTATGAAGGAAACACAGTATAACATTTTGTTATCCAACCACTAAAATAACACTGAGAAATCACTGTGTTTCTTCAGGTGGACTACAAAGCTGATGAATGGCTTATGAAGAACATGGATCCCCTGAATGACAATGTGGCCACGCTGCTGCACCAGTCAACTGACAAGTTTGTCGCTGAGCTCTGGAAAGATGGTGAGTTTCTTAACATTTTCTTTTGCTGTGTAGGAGCTCAGCGAGTGTTTAACTGTACAAATTATATTTTTATACAATTTCATCTACTGTATAAATAAGCCTGCATCTATCCATACCAGTCCAGAAGGATGTTACAGGATGTGGAGCGAACAAATGAGAGACAAAATATTTTGTACAGACTTTCAGATGATGTATCCTAATGATTTTGGTGGTCCCCGACTTTTCCTCTAGCGCCACCATGAGGTTCACATTTGTGGCTTCGAGTGAAGTATCGCGACAGCTATTGGATAGCTTGTCATCAAATTTGGTAAACATGTTCATGTTCCCCTCAGGATGAACTCTAACAATTTTGATAATGCTTAACGTTTCATCTAGGGCATTACCAGTTCAAAATGTTAATTTGTCCAATACTTTGGTTTATGACCAAATATGTGCAAACCTAATGACATTCCCATCCCATTCCCAGCTGTACTTTGTGTTAAATGCTAATTAGCAAATCTTAGCATTGTAACACTTTAAACTATGATGGTGAACATGGTAAACATTATACCTGCTAAACATCAGCATGTTGGCATTGTCATTGTGAACATGTTAAGCATGCTGGTGCTAGCATTTAGCTCAAAGCACAGCTGTGTCTAAATACAGCCTTGAAAGAGCCGCTAGCATGGCTGTAGATTCTGCAAAGCGTATTATAAGCAACTGCATCTCCCGTCTGAGTTTCATTCAGCAGTTTGCTTCTTGGATTCTCTGATGTGGGATGAGTTTTGCCAGTAAAAACATGAGGTGTTAGCGAGTTAAACCACAGCCACGACTCTTTTCTCAGAGCTGAATGACAGATTTATTGCTAATCCTGTATTTTCTCCCCCAGTGAGTGCACTGTTAATATTTCAATCAGATTTGAACCAAGGCCTTCATAATCATTATTTGACTGTTTGCCTTTTTTTTAATGGAAACACAGACAGGTCAAATGGAAAGCAAAATGGTTATATAACACTGGAATGGAATTTAGGACTAATCTTTCTCCTGATTAATGTTCAGCTATGATAACCCAACTTTATCTTTGAGTAATAACAAGGCTTTAATAAGCATGTACTGTAGTATTACAGCGCACAAACTGACATTTACTCTTCAGTTCTTCAATCCTCTTTTTTAACAGCTAATCAATGCTTGTGAAAGTTTGTATGTTTGTATATGTATGAATGATGGGTGTGTGTGTATGTGTTTGTGTGTGTTTGCATGCCTACTTTTTCTCTCTCTCTCACTCTCCTGTCTTCTTTCTTTGTCCATGTCTCTGTTGCTGTAGATATTCAGACGTTTCAGAGAGCCTCTTTCTATGACAATGTGTCTGGGCTCCATGAAGCGCCAGGTGAATGATAGTAATACTTGTACCACTGGCTTCTCCTCATCCTCTGCACTGGAGGAGTCATTGGTTCCCTGTCCTGTCCTGGCTGCACCGTGCACCCCTCTAAAACTCCCCTCTGGCTTTGCATGGCTGTACTCCTGATGTATTTAAAACCTCTGACGCTAAAACATTTCATTCTTCCATGAATGCTGGTGGCTTACTGCCACTATAATTATTCCAACAACTATTGCTTAAATGACAAGCCAGTTAAGGCATTTCTTTTTGTAATCATGGCAAAAATAAAGTTTTGTTGAATTGACACAACAAAAAACTGATTGATACAATTATTGTGAAAAGGTTCATAATCTGAGACAGGAAATATTATAATTGAACATTTACCTCCAGCTATCTCAGATGCATTTTGAAACAGCTTTTAGGCCATGGTGCATTTTTGTCAAATAAAAGGGGTACAATAAGGAAATTGGATTGTTGGGACTCCGTGCTTAGACATGCTGTTACCACACCTAAAAAGGGCTAATATCCCCTATCCACGCAATTTGGCCTATGCAACGCTACGGTGATTAGCAGTCCACTGATTATACAATGAAGTGCGTGCGTGAGAGCAAAGACCACATTCAGAAATAGCAGTGTCTAAATTAATTATAAGGAAGTGAATCCGGAATTGATTTAAGTTCCAGCTTACTTAGTGCTGGCATTTACAGAAAGAATTAAATATCTGAGGAACCTGCACGCCAGATATCGGATCCAACTCTATGTTATTAATCTTTTTTATTAAAAGACAGCACAAGTAAGCTGACAGATGTAGTGGTGCTGAACTGTCATGCAGTTGCAGGTCTAACAGAGAAACTCTTAATGGGGTCGTGTCCTTCATTTGAGCACAGGTCGTCTGGTTAATGAGAAATTTAATCAAAATGTATTTTTTTGGTTGTTACTTCACAAAAGTACACAGCTTTAATTTCTTAGGTTGTTTCATAAGCTTTCATTTGGTAGTGCACTGAAAATTAAAGGTTACGATGTGATTTTATTTCTGAATATTTCTTTTAGTGTTGTGATGCATTGTTAAATGAACTGCACTGCACTTCTAGTAGCACTATGGAGCTGTTTTTTGGTGAGTGGGTGCCTGTTTTGTTTATCTTGTGCACAAGGACGCACATGTGGGTGACATTTTACACAGTCCTGCCAATGGTTTCACACTATTTCACTGATCAACATGTGGTGGTAACATGCCAAAATATGTTGCAATTTCCCAGCAAAGGCAGTGAATAAGAAAACTGCTAGCAAGTAAATATGGATGTAAACAATGCTGGACTCTAATCAGCTTTGCAAATGTTCTATGAGAAAGACATTTGTTAGAGCTCAAGGATACACACAATGTGTTTTGGTGAGTTGATGTTTACATTGTTGTTTACAATAAAACTCCATAGGGCACCTTTAAGTTTATATTTCTTTGTATCTGGCCTTTTTTGGATAGTTGACAGTAGACTCACTCCACTGAACCACCAAGATGCCCCTAAAGCAGGAAGATTGATAGTCTATTGATTCATTTGTAACTAACCAGAAGGAGTGGAATAATTATGATAATTGCTTTTATTTAAACAATTTGCTATTTGTTGAGTTTCTTTTAAGATAAGATGAAACCTCCCTGTTTTCGCAATATTCTAACTGTTATGTAATGTTGCATATTTAAGAGTTTGTTTCTATGTCCTGGCTGCATTAAGTACTCTGCTGCTGCTTGGTGGAGTCCTGCTATAAGATTATTGCTGAACGAAGAAGAGAAACCAGCTCTGTGTTATGTTGCCTATAATATCAAACCAGCTGTGGTCTCTGGTCACAGCAGGTGTGATTCATCGACATTGTCTGTCTTCATGCTTTATCACAAAATTAGAAAAGAGCAAATCCGGCTCAGTTGAACACGACAATCTTTACTGGCAACATTTGCTGATGAATATCCACATTGGATTTAAACATTGGCTTTTCTCTTTTCTATATTCATGTAAATAGCACCATGATGCACTCTACACATAACACATTTATCAGTAAAACAAGCATCACTAAAGTGACATCAGTTACCTATGTATCCCTGAATTAATGCAGTTATCTCTCTCATTCTCTTCATCTCAATTTTCACCACCAGTCGACCGAATTGTGGGTCTGGACCAGGTGGCAGGCATGAATGAGACAGCGTTTGGTGCGGCCTACAAGACCAAGAAGGGCATGTTCCGCACCGTGGGACAGCTGTACAAGGAGCAGTTATCTAAGCTGATGGCCACGCTGAGGAACACCAATCCCAACTTTGTCCGCTGCATCATCCCAAACCATGAGAAAAGGGTGAGTTTATAGATGGTCACAGATACCCTCGGTACCAGCTGGACTTTGATCTGCTCCACTAAATCTGTTGATCTAACGAGGCTAGAGTTTTGGTTTCAAATACAAAATCTAGTTCATTGTATGTTCACTTTACATTACCATCACCACATTTATACTTTCTGTTGGAATGTATCAACAATCATGTATACAGCATGATTTATCCAGGGGGTGGGTTTTGATGCGTTTGTAGTGACTGCAAATGACGGCAAGAAATCCAAATTAAAATACAGCCTATACAAGTTCAATTTATTTATACAGAACCTTTACCCATACATCACAATGTTCCTCTTCTTCATCTCTTTTTTTTTCTCCCTCCTCCACCCAGGCTGGTAAACTGGACCCCCACCTGGTTCTGGACCAGCTGAGGTGTAATGGTGTGCTGGAGGGGATTCGTATCTGCAGACAGGGCTTCCCCAATCGCATCGTCTTCCAGGAGTTCAGACAGAGGTAATGACGTAATGTCAACTTAACTAGTACGATGTAAAACACCATGTATATGCATTTTATTTTTAAAAAGTACATTATTGTCATACATATATGTATATTACGGACATGGTGCATAAAGGTGTTTCAAAGAGACAAAAATCTCACCCCTTTCAACTTTGACATGATAAAAGGCTTTTAAAGCCTACCACTATACCTTTGCACCCTGTTAATAAAAGAAAGACATGATTGATATGGTGTCATCCTTCCTCTTTTTGAAGTTCTTTTATCCCTGCAGTCTCTATCTGTCATGAAGGAATAATGTTTCTTATATTTTAGCTGATGGAGCTAAAATTTAACACTGTCCTAGTGAATCTCCGTCCTCATAATGCACTTTCTCTGCTACCTGTCCAGGTATGAGATCCTCACTCCTAATGCCATTCCCAAGGGCTTCATGGATGGCAAGCAGGCCTGTGAGAGAATGGTAAGAACTTGGGTCTCATTTTTAGGACAAATGAAATAATCTTGAAGGCTGCCTCAGAGCTCACAAGACTCACATTTGAAACAAGGGTCTTGCTTTCAAGACAATTGCATGACATAATCAAAATGTTATTCATTTCAGGCTAAAGGAAGAAATAAGAAGCAAGAATTTATACAGAGAAAACTGATTTTGCGAAAGATCTACTCCCATTACACCAAGCAAATATTCTGTCTGTTACCTCCAGTAGCCTTTTCCCTTTCCTCCTTCAATTTCACTTCTTGTCTTTGGTAGATTCAAGCCCTGGAGCTGGACAGCAACCTGTTCCGTATCGGCCAGAGTAAGATCTTCTTCAGGGCTGGAGTCCTGGCTCACTTGGAGGAAGAGAGGGACCTGAAGATCACTGACATCATCATTTACTTCCAGGCCGTCTGTCGGGGATATCTGGCACGCAAGTAAGGGTTGCCCAACCACTGCTGTCTGCATTCGAGATCCACTCAACCCCCAAATGAAATGGAGTCATTTCTATATATTTGATCGCAAAAAAAGTAGATTTTACTGTTGTCTCACTAAGTCTTTGTTCCTGTTGTAATGCTTCAGGGCCTTTGCTAAGAAGCAGCAACAGCTCAGTGCTCTGAAGGTTCTCCAGAGAAACTGCGCTGCCTACTTGAAGCTGCGTCACTGGCAGTGGTGGAGACTCTTCACCAAGGTGTGTGCTTGTTTGTATGTACATATGTAAATGTTTGCATGTATGCACAGTGTTTGCGTAACGTGTGACGTGCTGTTTGCCTCTAGATGTCACTCATCTTCTACTAACTGGTCAGATTTATCAGTAGAGATCATCCTCTGAAACTTCTCTGTCCATCTGTACCTACAGGTGAAGCCTCTGCTGCAGGTGACCAGGCAGGAGGAGGAGATGCAGGCTAAAGATGAGGAGCTTGTCAAGGTGAAGGAAAAGCAGAACAAGATGGAGGGAGAGCTGGTGGAGATGGAGAGGAAACACCAGCAGGTCAGTTACAACCACAGCGATACTCCGCAGCGTTAGTCCCAAATTATAATAAATTGTACTGAATTTTTTATGATGCATGATTGAAGGTTTTCCCGATATTTATGTGTAGTTGATGGAGGAGAAGAACATCCTAGCAGAGCAGCTGCAGGCAGAGACAGAGCTGTTCGCAGAGGCTGAGGAGATGAGAGCTCGCCTGGCATCCAAAAAGCAAGAGCTGGAGGAGATCCTTCATGACCTGGAGTCCAGGCTGGAGGAAGAAGAAGAGAGGACCCAGGGCCTGCAGAATGAGAAGAAGAAGATGCAGACCCATATACAGGTGTGTCCTAGGAGATGTGCAATTACTATCAAACACCGATTTTCTTTGTACCTGTGGAAATATATCCTGTGCAAAAATATATTTTCTAATTATTTTTGCTGCTCTGATTAAATACTTGTGTGTGTAGGACCTAGAAGAACAGTTGGATGAAGAGGAAGGTGGCAGGCAGAAGCTGCAGCTGGAGAAAGTGACAGCTGAGGCCAAAATGAAGAAATATGAAGAGGACATTTTGCTTCTAGAAGACCAGAACTCCAAGTTCCTCAAGGTGAGAGAGAGAGGGAAGGCTCTGAAGATCTATATTCAAGCTAAGGGTTTTGGTTGAATGAACAGAGCTATTGTGTCAAAATGTGAAGGATGGTTTTAAATTAGAGATGGAGGGTCTCGCAGTTCTCCTTTACTGCGCTGCGTAATAAGAACATTTAAATACATTGATGCTGAGTTGAGAGGCGAGCTGTCTGCTAACCTGCCTGGACCTTTTTCTTTAGGAAAAGAAGCTGTTGGAGGACCGAATCAATGAGATGACCTCGATGCTAGCCGAAGAGGAAGAAAAGGCCAAGAACCTAGGCAAAATCAAGAACAAGCAGGAGATGATGATGGTCGACCTGGAGGGTAAAGGAGTAAAGTGAAATGCAGAATGCATAGAATAGGAAAGTTGTATAATTAACCGGTAGAAGTTTTAGAATTAATCAACAATGAAAAGATGTTTGTTGTTTTGTTTTTTAAACCTTTGTATCCTCTTCTTTTCTAATTTAGAGAGACTAAAGAAGGAGGAGAAGACCCGTCAGGAGCTAGAGAAGGCTAAGAGGAAGCTGGATGGGGAGACATCCGACTTCCAGGACCAGATATCCGAGCTACAGGCCCAGATCGAGGAGATGAAGGTTCAACTAGGCAAGAAGGAAGACGAGCAGCAGATGATGCAGGCTAGGTAGGAGATACTGGGACCACCATAGAGGAAAATGGAAACACCACTTCCCAGTGAAATCAGTTCACCAGCAAACTATGACATAACTGTTCGAGCTAAATATGGATTTTAGAGCTGTAATATTGAGTCACTGGGATTTTGCTTCATGATGTTAGTCAGTCTGATGTAAGTGCTGCATAGCTGTACAGAACACTTAACACACTAAACACTGTTGCAAGATACATTCAAGATACATTCAGTCCACATTTTATTGGACTGATTACACTCCAGAGAGTACAGCAGTGATCTTATCGTCATAAACATTGCCTCTGAGCTTTAACTTATTGTTGTGCTCCCCTCTGACATGCTGCCAGTATTTATTCATTTATTTATTCACTGATTCTCACTGCACTGGAATGTGTTTGCAATGTGTGTCCGTATCGTTGGTGAGCATGTCATTTGTGTGGTATTTGTAAGTGTAAGACCATGCTAATAAGTGGCCTACAGCATACAGCTCATTTAAGAGTGTCCCTCAAATAAAAGCTGTAGGCTTCAACTTCTATATGAAACAGTGACTCTGCTGCCACCCAGTGGAGTCTTTACACTACAGCTCACTCTGGACTAAATGTGTTTCTTTATGTTTTTAAGCAAGAGTTTATAAATAAACAAAAAAGATAACAATACAGAATTATTGCAGCACCATGTCACACAAATGCAGATAGGCATTATTAAGCATAATTCATATTTCCGATATATATGTAAAATGAATGAGTAGCTACAAGAAATCATTTTTCTAGCACTAATACAATAACTCAAGTGCATCTTATTTTAGTGGAAACTTCCAGTGAGTGTCCTGGTTTTAATTTTCCAGTATAACACTATCACTGTCACAATATTGTGCCCACTTCCCACCTGTGCGTGTTCGTCGTTGTTCTCGATGGTTAACAGGGGTGAAGACGAGGTTAGCCAGAAGAACAACGCTCTGAAGCAGGTGAGGGAGCTGCAGGCCCAGCTGTCTGAGCTGCAGGAGGACCTTGATTCGGAGAAGCAGGCCAGGAACAAGGCTGAAAAACTCAAGAGGGACTTGAGTGAAGAGCTTGAGGCCCTCAAGACTGAACTGGAGGACACCCTTGATACAACCGCTGCCCAGCAGGAACTTAGGTACTGTACTCTGCATTTAACTCTTCTTTATGTTACATTTATATCATTGACAGTGGGACATTTAGCCGATGATATTATTAAGTCAACAGGAAATTTAAGGCTTTTCTGTGTCTCTGTTCTCTGTAGGACCAAGCGTGAACAGGAGGTTGCTGAGCTGAAGAAGACCATTGAGGATGAGACTAAAAACCACGAATCTCAGATCCAGGAGATGAGACAAAGGCATGCCACTGTCTTGGAAGAGCTGTCTGAACAGCTGGAACAGGCCAAGAGGGTAACATACTTTTCCACAATCTACAATCTTAATATCACAGGATTATTAAATCCACCAAAGAGAAAGTGACATCACTTCATCATCTGTTTGTTGTTGATTATGTCCAGTTCAAGGCCAACCTGGAGAAGACTAAGCAGAGCCAGGAGGCCTCCAACAAGGAGCTGGTCAACGAGGTCAAGAGCCTGCAGCAGGCAAAGACGGAGTCTGAACACAAGAGGAAGAAACTGGAGGCCCAGCTGCAGGAGTTCATGGCCAGGGTCACTGAGGGAGAGCGGCTCAAGGGAGAACTGTCTGAACGCACACACAAACTGCAGGTGAGGGGCGGAGATGCAAACATATTTGATTTAATACAGGGAAATTAGCTCAACTGAGATTTTTGTTTTTGGGATAAATACATTCGGAAATAGCTAGACTTAGAGCCGTTTTTTGTTTTCCCCAAAATAGTAATACAATTCCTGGATTTTAAGGTCGAAACTGGCAACTATAAGGGAAATAAACAATATATTTAAACTACTGACCATTAAAAAAAATTATAATAAATTTCAGCTTTCATGTCAGAAATGTCTGGGCTCTTCTAGATGCATAATGCTCTTTTGTTTTTACAGAAAATACAAAATTGAGTTAGTTTCTTTATTACAATACCTTACTCTATACTTGTTTCATTTAATTTCTAAACTGTTCATTTATATTTGAGGTAGACTTGTGTTCTTTTTACTAACAATATGCAAACCAAAAACCCTTTGGATGACTGGAGACTTTAATGGTGTAGTTCAAATTAAAAGCTACGTGCAATGTTGACTTCTTACAGTTGCAAGTGTGGAAAAAAACGGATATAAAACCGCATCAAAGTAAAAATAGTTGGTTAATTGGACCGTGTGAACAAACTGTAGTAATTTTGTACAATTACAAGTTCATGCAAATGTTATGGTGCTTGAGTGATCAGTTATAGTGATTGTTTAATAATAGATTCTTGATGAAATTCCAAGCACACAGAGTATTGTACTCCTCTTGTGATTTCTGAATTGACAAGCCTATTTTTATTAAAATGTTTTACAAATGCATTTGACTTACAGTGATAACCATGTTGTTACCTTGGTACCTCTCTGTACAGACTGAGTTGGAAAATGTGTCTTCCATGCTGGAAGATGCAGAGAGGAAGGGTATCAAGATGGCCAAAGATGTCGCTGGACTTGAGAGTCAACTGCAAGACACACAGGTGACATACGGTATCTCTGAGCATTAATCATCAATCCACACTTAATGCATCCTTTCAATTAAACTAAGTGGAGAAATATTCAATTTGCTTTAGGAGCTGCTTCAGGAAGAGACACGTCAGAAACTAAACCTCAGCAGTCGTATACGCCAGCTGGAGGAGGAGAAGAACACTCTGCAGGAGCAGCAGGAGGAGGATGAGGAGGCGCGCAAGAATCTGGAGAAAATGATGTTGACCCTACAGGCTCAGGTAGGACTTGTGCTGTCTGCTGAAGGAAACAATGTTTGAATAATGTTTTTGTTGATTTATATACTTAATTATGCTTCTTTTTTTTTTGTTTGTAGCTGTCAGAGAGCAAGAAGAAGCTGGAGGATGATGTTGGAACAATAGATGGCCTGGAGGAGACGAAGAAGAAGCTGCAGAAGGACCTGGAGCTGGCCAGCCAGCGTCTGGAAGAGAAGACCATCGGCTTTGAAAAGATGGAGAAGACAAAGACCCGTCTGCAGCAGGAGCTGGATGATCTAACAGTTGACTTGGATCACCAGAGACAGATCGTCTCCAACCTGGAGAAGAAACAGAAGAAATTTGACCAGGTGAGAATGCACTTTATTGGCGATATTCTGCTGGCTTTTACAGATATTTCTTATGGAAAACAACTTTGGATGAAGTGAATTTGGAAGTTTGTCTTTGATCATATTTAAATACTACAATTGAATCCTTTAGCTTTACAGTTTAGATAGATTTCATGAGACAACATGTATTTATTTCATCATTCACTGCAATACCATTCTTACAAATTGCAAATATAATTTTTATTAAATGCTGAATAATCCTCCGTAGATGCTGGCTGAGGAGAAGAGCATCTCGGCTCGTTATGCTGAAGAGCGTGACCGTGCCGAAGCTGAGGCCAGGGAGAAGGAGACCAAAGCTCTGTCCATGACCAGAGCTCTGGACGAGGCGTTGGAGGCCAAAGAAGAGCTGGAGAGGATTAACAAGCAGCTTCGTGCTGAAATGGAAGATCTGATGAGCTCCAAGGATGACGTGGGAAAGAATGTGAGAGTTAGGATTTAAAAAAAAGAACATGTGATTTGCTATGACTATTGAGTAGTAGTCTCACCAGTCATCCTCTGTTTATCTCCTCCTCCGTCAGGTCCACGAGCTGGAGAAGTCCAAGCGCACTCTGGAGCAGCAGCTGGAGGAGATGAAGACTCAGCTGGAGGAGCTGGAGGACGAGCTGCAGGCCACAGAGGATGCCAAGCTGCGTCTGGAGGTCAACATGCAGGCCATGAAGGCCCAGTATGAGAGAGACCTTCAGGGCCGGGACGACCAAAACGATGAGAAGAAGAGAGCACTGGTCAAGCAGGTGCAGAATAACACGTAACATTACATAACAACATCTTAACAGCAGTTTAAGTCCCACCACACTAACGACTTGTACTGGCGCCACCTCAGGTGCGAGAGATGGAGGCAGAGCTGGAGGATGAGAGGAAGCAGAGAGGTTTGGCCGTAGCTGCTAAAAAGAAGCTGGAGATGGATTTGAAGGATATAGAGGGTCACATAGAAGGTGCCAACAAGGCTCGAGATGAAGCCATCAAACAGCTGCGCAAGTTACAGGTACGGATTTGATACTTGAATCAGTTACACTTTAGTGCTACAGTAAGCAGCCATTCTAAGCTATATGCTTTCTCCTGCAGGCCCAAATGAAGGACTACCAGCGGGAGTTGGAAGACGCCCGAGCTTCTAGAGATGATATTTTCGCCATATCCAAGGAAAATGAGAAGAAACTCAAGAGTCTGGAGGCTGAGATTGTCCAGCTACATGAGGTACAGGACAGTAGCATGGTGCTGGTTTTAATTGTGTGATGATTGTTGTGTTACATGGTAGGTAATGTGCATAGTTAGGCATGGAGAATGTAGATTTATGGTTGATAGGTTTTTTATTTACTTTATATTCATGTATAAAGCATTGACGAGACATAAGACGAGACACAAAGAAGTGCTGATAATGTGCGTTTCACCTTTGACCTTTCTATGCAGGACCTGGCAGCATCTGAGAGGGGCCGGCGCCACGCAGAACAGGAACGGGATGAGCTGCAAGATGAAATCTCAAACAGCACCTCTGGAAAGTAATTTACCCCCACCCAGTTGACCCACACCACAATATCTGTCATGCATCTTTATATTGTCTTGTAACCTGCTTGGGGAGCTGCAGACAAATGAACAAGTAAACATAAGATAACAGCAGAGAAAAATGGGGAAATAATCATTAAAAATGGGATAAAGCAACACAAATTACAGTCAAAGGTTTTTCCAATCCCATAATAAGTATAATCAAGGTATCATCCAGTTCCTTCTACAATGTCAAATACACCGTAGAAATGAACAGCTGTGCTCCAGAAAATAGTATAAAGAGTGCCATCGAGCATATTTCTTGTGATATAGCATATCACAAGTCCCTGAATTCTACATTGTTTTGCTTCTAACAGGCAAACTTTCACTTCCTGAGGTCACCAAGCAGTCAAGATAAACATTTAGAAGACATAGTCTGGGATTAGAGGGGACCTTTTTGCCAATAATTTGACTAACCAAATCTAAAACCTTCTTCCAAAGGGAATATATATTTAGACACTCCCACATGCAGTGACACCAAGATCCCCTGTGCAGTTTACATTGAATGCAAGTCGGTGCAGTTTTAGCCACTACATAAGGGTTTGTATGGTCTTTGTCAACAGAGAGAGGCGATGAATGTAGTGACATTCGTTTTTCTCTGATGACTTTTTCTCTTTGTGTCAGGTCTGCGCTGATGGATGAGAAGAGGAGGCTGGAGGCTCGCATTGCTCAACTGGAGGAGGAGCTGGAAGAGGAGCAGGGTAACATGGAGCTACTCAATGACCGCTTCAGAAAGACAAATATGCAGGTGTGCTGTAATATTGGAACAATGTTTTGAGTTGGCAGAATTAAAGAAAATCTTTAATGATCCTCCCTACTTTCATTGGACTAATAGTACATCTAACATTTTGTAAGAAATCTTAAATTAGCCTGTGCAAAATTATACATTACATGAAGTTCCCATATATTACTGGGATTGTAATGTTGTTGTACAATACAGAAATACAATTTTTTTCTTCACTCCACCTCACACCATTCCACTCTCTTTGCCCCTCAGGTGGACACCCTGACTACAGAGTTGAGTGCTGAGCGGAGCACAGCCCAGAAGAGCGAAAACGCTCGGCAGCAACTGGAGCGTCAAAACAAGGAGCTGCGGGCCAAGCTGGGCGAGCTGGAGGGTTCTGTGAAGAGTAGGTTCAAGGCCTCCATCACTGCCCTCGAGGCCAAGATAGCACAGCTGGAGGAACAGCTGGAGCAGGAGGCCAAGTGAGAATCCAATACACTCTTCTCCTTGCTAAAACTAACAAACACTGTTTGTATCAAACTGTTCAAAAACTATAAACTAAGCTAAAATATGAGCTCAAAGTTGAGTTTACGCTAAGTCTTGCTTTGTTTCTCTAAACTTCACTTGTCCTCCGTTCAAGGGAGCGAGCAGCAGCCAACAAGATTGTGAGAAGGACCGAAAAGAAGCTGAAAGAAATCTGCATGCAAGTGGAGGATGAGCGTCGCCATGCCGACCAGTTTAAAGAACAAGTATGACACCGTTGACTTGAACACGTCTGTAATTAACTGTTTTAAAGCATTCACCACCCATCCCCCCCTAATTGTTTAGCCCCCCATTGGTTTTAAAATAGATCAATCAGTGTTTTGAACTTTGTCAACAACTCTCCGGTCCCTGATATTTGTCCTTTCCATCTCATTCTTTAATTACATACTTTTAAGCATTTAAGCTCTAATCATAGGTGTCCACCATTATATCTTACACAAACCCGCTGCCTTCACAAACCTCCTTCACCTTTCTACAATCCAAATCAGAAACCGACCCTGCTGCCCCAGAATGCTGGCTTTTGAATACGTTTTGTATTTCTTTGTGATGTGCTTTTTTTCCCCCCTCTTTTTTGTGTGTGTGCGTAGGTGGAAAAGGGTAACTCTCGTATGAAGCAACTGAAGCGTCAGTTGGAAGAGGCTGAGGAGGAGGCCACGAGGGCCAACGCCTCACGCAGGAAACTGCAAAGAGAGCTGGACGACGCCACCGAGGCCAGCGAGGGTCTGAGCCGCGAGGTTCACACACTCAAGAACCGCCTCAGGTAGTAGACGAAAGCATCCACCATCTGACATTCACAATTTAACATTTTGGTTTATTTGATGATTTTTTTTTAAAGAAAGCTATATTCATGTATGCTTATTTTTTAACAACTTGGTTCTGACAGTATTTCAGCCAAGTGGCGATGTATATCATATTTATCAATAATGGGCTAAAAGATATATAGATATCCTAAAGGCTGATATTTGGGAGAAGCACTGAATTGGAATGTATATGAATTTTTGCCGACATAGTCTGTCACTTACAACAACTGTTAAATAGGAGACAACCACAGTGATATAGTCCACTCACACAGGTGTTTATTTAGACTTTTTGTCAGGACTGTGTGGGTGTGTTTAGACTGTTTTTGATTGGCATTTCTCTCACCCTCTTATTAGTTTTGCTGCACCTGTTGGGGCGGGAGAAGTTACACCTTTACCATTCTTATTGGTTCACGAAGTTTTATGACTTCATGTGATTCCAGCAGTACTCCACCCAACTTCAACCTGAGCAGAGGTTTAATACAAGACCTTTAAAGAACTATGTATCCTAAATTAGGCACATCTGAAATTGTTTTTAACAAAATGTCACCGACTGTTGTTACTAATCCAGTATTTGCCTCCAGAAAGAATATCAGTGCTTCTTTGCAGATACAGAAAAACATTACTCAGCAATGTGTTGAATATAATAAATGTCTGGGAGCATTAAAAGACTGGCCCTTATTCAGGAAACGTTAGTGGGAATGGGTTCAGATTCATGTGCTAGGAGAGACGTCGAATCTTCTCCATGTCTGGTTTATGAAATGTTCACACAGCGTCTGAATGAGCTGTGATTTATTCATTGGATTCAGCTGTGGAAACAAGAATGAACCACATTATTTATTTATTCAGCTTACATTTTGTACATGTCAACGATGTGGTGACTCTTGACTTATTCCCTGACATCACCAAGGATCTTTGCCTACATGAAACCCATAGTGGCTGAGCAGCTACGTATTATTAGTGACTCCATAAAGTGTCTGTTAAATGAGATTCTTCTTTTGAGGAATACTCACAGTAAATATTAAAAATTATGTCAAATAACGATAAAGTGAAACAATTTGGCTTTTGTGACAGAGTATGGTGGCAAGCTTTATTATCATATAATTCCGAAGTGTGAATCAGATATTTAGTTCCTTAAATGAGCAGATATATTTTCTGATCAGATGTCACTCCAACCTTTTGCCTGTAAGATAAACATTGAGTTTGGTGGAGAAATGAGCAGCAACATTTTACCTTTGAACATAATGATTAATAAGGGAATAACGAGCAGTTATTCTTCTTTTCCTTCTCTAGGGTTTTGCTTTTTGCTGCTTTCTTGCTTTTGTCTCTGATCCAATACCTTCCCTTTACCTCTACTCCTCCTGCAGGCGTGGCGGCCCCATCAGCTTCTCCTCCAGTCGCTCAGGCAGACGTCAGCTTCAGGTGGAGGGAACTTCCTTGGACCTCCTGTCTGATGATGAGCTGGAAAACAAGATCACAGACAACAATGCCAATGAGACACCGACGCCCCAGCCGGAGTAGAAGATAAAAAACCTTAACTATTGCTCTCCCATCTGTGTATCACCTCTCAGCCCCAACAGAGATACTTATACCCTCCCAGCTTCTTGCCCCTCTAGCCCATGTCTGGACAGTTCTGTTCTCTCCAAACACCAAAACCATGATCAAAGCAAGAAAACCCCACATTCTCACCCTTACTCAACCCTAAACTTCATCAGACACCAGCAGACCCCCAATGCTCTCTTTACCACCTCCACTTAAGGTTGTAAGAAGCACTACTCTGCCTTACCCCTCCTTGTCAAGCTGCGGGGCTGTATAATACCAACTTCTATCATGCGTTGACTACTTCAGTAACCTGAATGGGAGATAAGCTGTATCACCGATAGAAGTGCTTTTCTTAAACTCCACATGTGCATATTTTGTGAATTAAAAAGCTCCCTAATCCGTTTCCCGCACACATTAGAAATACATAAACCTTCTGATGAGTTCTCATAAATCAGTAAATGCACATGTGTCTGGATGATAATTATCCTCCGTTGGACCAGTATTTAGCTGTTTCAAATGCTTCCAAATGCTAAAATAATGGCATTGCAATATTTGAAAGGAACAGATCATGATGAAGGTCAACAACCTTCTAACTTTATTTTTTCATCAATCTACAATATACAGTATGTCCATTATTTGAAATAGTTTAGTTATATTAGTTGACTTGTAACAAAATAGTATTTTTCCAGTCCAACGCTTGAATTGTTTGCTTGCATAGAAATATAGAAATGTGACTGTAAGCTGCATTGTTGCTTCAGTGCTACAAAACGTTGCTTTTTTGACAGTATTGGCTTCTCAAAGGTTTGACAATAGGTCAGTGTTGACTTGTAATTATTTGGTTTGAGTGCTGAAAGAAACCGTCACACGCATGCGCTTCTGCTAACTTCTTCTGTGCCTTTTTTCGCTCATTTAAAACAAAAACAAAAAAAACATTTCTGCCACATATACTGTTCACATATTGAACCATGCCCAATGTCATGAAGGTATTTTCATGAAATATTCATAAATTTGCATATGTAATAAGATATTAGTGGGAAACTGATTTGCTCTGATTTGTATGTCCTCCTACAGCTTTTGTGTTACCACAATGATTGATATGTCGAACCGTGCGGGATTCTTTGTAGATGGGTGCTATGACTTTTCTTATTGATAACTTTTATACTTTTTGAGTTATTACGATTTAATAACAGTCCAATAGACATCAACTGTATATATATGTCTCTGCTGTTGTAAACAGTACAAACTCCATACAGTACATATCTCAAAATGCCCAGTATTGCACATTGATCAACAGTACCGAAGCTCATTACCACAACATGTACAGTTTATGAGTTATTAGGAGCTATATAATACATTAAAGTCTATGGAGCCCAATTCACTCACATTGTATTTGTAACTCACCTGTATACAGTACGGACTCCATTCAGAATTCAAAATGCTCGGGATTGCACAATGATAAATTAGTCCATGATGATGCCACGTACATTTTATGAGTTATCAGCCAGCATGACCGCAATCACACATGTTTTCCTACCTAAAGGAAACATTAAATAATAATAATAATTTAAACATTATTTTGGCCCTTTGCCAAAGAACTGAAGAATCCTGCGGCTTTATGGTGTGCCTCTTGGATGAGTCTACAAGCCACCAGGACCCCCAAGCTTCAGGAAATGCTTCTTCATTTCTCAGGTTGCTCTGTCTCGTCCTCTTCCTCCGTCTGCCCCTTCAGACATCACCCTGTTTAGAAGCTGATGGATCAGAAGATAATTTGATATCTATGCCACAGTGCTTGCAGGGCGGTTTGACCATTGTGTGTGTTTGTATGATTCAGAAAAAGCCCATATAAAATGCAGAGACAATAATTCCAATGATTAAATCCAGATTATGGACAGCAGTGGTGGAAAGTAACTAAGTACATTTACCCAAGTACTATACTTAAATCCAATCCATTTTCTACTACTTTATACTTGTACTCCACCACATTTCAAATGGAAATATTGTTATTTTTACTCCAAAATATTTTTTAAGCGCTATAGTTACTAGTTAATCTTAAATATTTGGATTAAAAAACATGATAAACTTATAAAAATACAATTATTTGTATTAAATCAAAGAATTTGAAGATTTAACCACTAGTTCCCAACCTTTTTGCAGTGTTTATTATTTCTGAAAATACTTCTGTACCTTCACTCAAGCAGGATTGTAAATGCAGGACTTTGATTATTTTGACATTTGTATTGATACTTTTACCAAAGTAAAGGACTTGCTTCCACCACTGCCGAATACATAAAATCCTTGCAGGCTATTCTTAGATGCTTAATAAAATCAAGTATTTATCTTATTAAGACCGTTATAATAGCCTACATCAACTGAAGACAAAAAACAGCTGGAACAATCAGGGCCGAAGATGCTGTTAAAAAATCTAAAACCGATTTTATCTCTTAATAAAAACCGTGGACACTTCCTCCACTTTCAACACGCAGCGAAATGAACGTATGCGCTCTGTCAGAGAGGAGATAAAGTGTCGTGGAAACAACTTCTGTAATCCTTCATCATGTGACTCATAGTAATAATCACTTCATAATGAAGAGAGACGTCTGTCGTGGTGAGACAGAGGCAGAGAAGGAGAGCTGGCCAGTCCACAAAACCTCACGTACAAAACATACACTTCAACATTCTCCGGTAAGTGTCACTGTTGGTGTGTTGGGCAGGTGACGTTTGTTTTCATGATTCAGCTTGTGTATTAGTTATTAATTGTTATATTCATTATATTCGAAAGCAATGATGGGACAGAAATCTATGAGTGCCACTTAATACACAGATGCACATTTGTGGCATTACTTCTGATGTCTGAAATGCAAATATGAACAATTCAGTGGCACTTTTAGTGGCAAACTTTTGTAAACTGCTGCTGTGCTGCTCTGAGGTCAGTGTGCCTCCCTGTGAACATGCGTCGCAAACCTGCTATAACTAGGAGGTGGTGGTTCGTAGAACATCAATTGTTATCTGTCAATTCGTTTTAGAGACAAAAACCAAACGACAAAAATGGACGCAGTTAATTGTAGGGTTCGGTTAAGTGCCCTACACAGTTGTGACCTTCATTCATTCATTGACATCAAATATTCAAATGCAAATTAGGTGGTGAATCACAGCCGGCAAAGCTGTGCCATAAATACGGACACAAACCATCCTGCTGTCTTCGCAGGGCTTGACAGAGGTGATCCTGCTTAGCGGGAGAGAAGGAGACAAGAGACGCTTTTGGGGAGGAGAGGGTGAAATCGTATGATGTCCGTTGTTGGCGCGCAGCCTTTCATCAAACCAATGCAGCCAACACCATCTGTTTCGCCCGGCATCCAAAGGAGGCACACACTTCCCGCGAGCGAAGTCCGACCGCTCAACACGCAAGATGCCGTAAGCGTGTTTGAAATCGAGCGAGAAGGTCAGTGAAACATCTTTTCATATACTTAGATATTGAAGAAGAAATCCACTCTGAAGTTTTGCCGAGTGAAAAGAAGCATTACATCGATGAGCTCTGCGTAAAACCATTTATGGCATCGACAGATCTAATTCCCTTTTTGTCACTGGTCAGATATTATTTTTATTAATTATTTTAAAGCGACTGTGTTAAATCTATATTCGACACTCAGGACAAAGTGTATTGGGCAATTTGCGCCGCCTATAGTGTGCGTAAAAGTAGTTCCATGCGATTTTTGCGCATGGCCATTCTCATTCTCTTTCGCTCTCTCAGCATTTATCTCAGTGTCAGGTGAGTGTCCTCTCCACCTGGATGAGGTGCGTCATTTCCTCACACTGTGTCCAGAGCTGTCCATGGGGTGGTTTGAGGAGGGCCGGCTGGTGGCTTTTATCATCGGCTCTCTCTGGGACCAGGACAGACTCACTACAGTAAGACAATTTTTTTTACATTTATCAAAAAATACATACATACATATATATTTGTTAAAATACGTACATACATACATATATTTGAAATATATATAAAAAATTATGTATGTATGTATGTATGTATGTATGTATGTATGTGTGTATGTATTTTTAAATATAAAAAAAATATGAACATATATACATTTTTAATATATATATAAAATATATGTATGTAACTATGTATTTTTTAAGATACATATTAAAAATATGTATATATGCATATGTATTTTTAATATAAATGCAAATTGTATGTATGTATGTATGTATGTATGTATGTATGTATTTTTTTATATATATAACAAAATGTATATGTATGTACGTATGCATGTATGTATAAAAAAATACATACATACATACATACATACATAAATGCATACCCATATATTTTTTTACATGTGTATCAAAACAAAACAAACATACATATATTTTCAAGATATATATAAATATGTATGTATGTATTTTTTAATATATACTTACATACATACATTTTGTATTATACAGATATAAAAAATACATACATACATATATTTTTCAAATGTATATATTTCAAAAATACATACATACATACATATATTTTTTGTATATTTAAATATATAAATATGTATGTATATATTTATTTATATTCAGTTTTCAGTGGCTGCTCACTCTCTTTAATTGGACTTTTTTCTTCTAATCTCATGCTGAAGCTTGTCAACCTATGTTGTATGAAAGTATCTTGTGTACAATAAAAACAAGAATGTATATACTGTAATGTGATGTATATGTAATGAAGTTCACTTTGTTAGACTCTATCCTGTGAGAACAGTAGACTAGTGTTTTGAACTATATTGATGGTGTGTTGCATTTGTGGTAGACCTTTGGATTTGTGGCTGCACAGTAAGATGTCTCCTGCTTAGCACCTTTCTTAGGCTTCCCACAACTATGAATTGACGTCAGTGACCAGGCTTTAGCCGCTCAACCACAGCTCCTCCAGGTCTATTAGGGGGCTTTAGCTAATATAAATGTCAATGGATTTAGAAGGGGATCCACTCATCAGTTTGTCTGCAGATCCAATGACCTTACCTAAATCAACATTTAGGCTGTAGATTTTGGTTAGATGGGAGTTTGTGAAGTCAGACTTTGTATTGTGATGTTTTGTTTCATATTTGTGTCTGTTTCAGTATCACAATTTAAATAAAATGTTTTATACAATTTTTTAAGATGAAAAATTAATGTTTTTGATTTGCTTTGTCCTCTCAAGAGACATTTCACATTTTTATCATAAGTTAACACAAAATAGAAGTCTTGTACATGCACTTGACAAGTTTATTCAATCAAACATTCCCTTGAATGTCTCGTTATCACCTATATTGATAATGAGAGGTTCCTAGCCTGCTTTAATGCCAGTATCTTCAGCTGTCTCTCAACTGTACCTCTGGAGACTTGGGCCAGCCAGTGGGAAGTCTTATGCTTTTGAATGGAGCTTTAATCCATGACACAATCACAGACACATCTAATCCACTAACGTGTCAGGGTGAGCAGCTCCCACGCCTCTGAAGGACAAACTCGGCAATATGAACTCCAATTAGCATCAGCACACAGTGAGCAGGGTTAAGATGTTTGAAGTCTGATGCAAATACTTTAATATTACTACGCCTATACTTTTACATAGCCAGCAGCTGATATATTGTGACAAAACCCAAAAATATGCATTGTTTCCCCAGGAAGGAAGAATTCTACAGTATGTATGCCAAAGAGTAACAGTGAAAGTCTCCATTGAAACTCTCATGTTTTATATACAGTTTTTCATGTAGTTGAAGTCAGAGAGAAACTAACAAATGTATATTTTATATAATATATAATATATAACAGTACATTTAAATACACTAGTAGCACTAGATCAGTGCTGCTTTGTTCTTTCTCGGATTCACCACATTTTACACATTGTACACCACTGACTAGAGATGCCACCAGTATGGTATCCGGAAATATGTATACCTCGTGACACAGCCAAACATCCCCTGTCAGACAAGGATCCCAGGGCAGGACATTGATCAGGGGTATTTTGGCACTGATAACAAGTTGACATTTGATCAGAACACCTCTTTAATATGCAGATAAAGTACACATCAATTATGTTTTCTTTCATGAATCTAAACTCTTTCAGGTTGAGACTCGTTTTGTAAATCTGACTGGGCAAGCGGACTTTATGGAGGTTAATTTTGGCCATAAAGAATTAAGTTATATTTACAGACAGAGAGTTGCAGAATGAAGATGGCTTGCAGCATCATTGGTTTCAGGCTGATGCAGCCAGCTGGCATCTTTGTACAGTTGGCTGTCAGTGAAGTCTGAGCTTTACTGGGGTTTATTTCTTCTGGCAGAGGGCTTAAACCAATGAAGAGCAAGACAAACACACTATACATTAGTGTACATTAGGGTTATTTAACTTGGTATATGCATTTTACAGTAGGGTTGTCAGGAGTTGGTCAATGTATGGATAAAGGTGCTCATGACTCATGACTAGTGTTGGTTATCATACTTTTTGTTCTTATGTTAATGTGCTTTTATGTATATTTGTATCGGTAATTGATTTCCAATAACAACAATAAAGTGCCTGTCTGACCCAGCAACATAGATTTTTTGCATCACTGAAAATTGTCACTGCTCCTAATATTGTCATATAAAGAAGGAAAATACAGGGCAGTGATCACTGAATAAGAGTGCTTTAAATACTAGTTGATATGGTTTTGGCATGATTACAGAGCAGTCGTACAGGAGGCTTTGTTATCGTAATTTATAGAACGAGTGAATAAGAGAGAAATGCGCAAATGCTCATTGTCAAGGTTTAAACCATCAGCACTGCAGTCTACTATTATGACAATAATAATCCAGCAAAACAAAAAGGAGCTACCAATTACCATGTACATCACTCAGCACATTTGCATTGACTGGACCAATGCCTATTTGTGTTTCCATGTACTGTATGTGATTCTGTTTATTTAGCAGGCTTTTTATTAGGAAGGTAGTCATCACACATGCACTTAGGTCACTTCACCGTGAATAGAAACAGGAGAAAAAGAAACATACTAGAATCCAGAATTTCATTTCCAGCCTAAAGCTTGTATAGTTTGCTGTCAAAATGTATACATTTGTTTAAAAAACTAAAATTAAAAACAAGAAAGAAAGACAAAGAAAAGAGTAATATGAGGCCTGGTGAGACAACAAAACCATCAGGGAACATCCTCCCCATACACAGTGTGGGGCCACTTCAGCCTCCAGACAGGCTCATGTGCAGTAATCCCACAAAGTCCTTTCAGTCACCAGGTAATCTGGAAGGTGGACATCCCACCAGAGAGGCCACATATTCTCACATCAACACCATTTACTGTAACCTCCACTATGACGTCAGATGGGGTCTTTCAGGCAATTCCTGAAGTGATATCCCCTTTAAACCCTTGCCAGGAAAAGGGGATTGCAGACATGCTTCCAATGCATTTGCCTGGTCAGTCTTTTATTAGAAATGTCCCTTGTTGACCTTGTTAACCTTAACACACTACTGCTTGTGTGTGAGTCATATTTAATCTGTATGCTTAATCCATAATTTCCAAGCATATGACTCGCTGCGGTTTACAAGCATTGTAATTAAGTACACCTACATTGCCATGAGATAAAGTATTAGATACAGTAGATGATTCACTGTCTTGTGGAGGAAGTTGTTTGTGCTAAATTATAGAAGGTATAATGTTTAGAATTTTCAACATTACAAAAAGTAATCCGATTACCAAATAGTGATCTGATTACAAAAGTCATACGATTACAAAAAGTAATCCGATTACAAAAAAGTAATCAGATTAACAAAAAGTAATCCGATTACCAAAAGTAATCCAATTTAAAAAGTAATCCAATTAACAAAAGTAATCAGATTACCCAAAAGTAATTTGATTACAAAAAGTAATCCGATAAACAAAAGTAATCATCGATGATGTCATTCTGTGCATGCGCATTACGCGCATGTGCAGTACCGAAAATCCCATTACTGGAAAAGTTATTTTTGTAAATAAATGTTTTATTTAAATTCTTTAACGTTTTTTTTAAAGTTTTTTTTAAAGTTTTCAGTTTGATTTATGTCCTCTTGTCATTGTTTCATATGTGTTTTATCCTTGTCATAAAGACTTTTTTTTTCGTTTTTATGATTTAGTTGAATATTATTGTGCGAGAGAGTGATAATATGGCCCAATGCTGTCTATTATCGCTGATCGATGGGTCCAAACAGTTCCAGTTTAGTCTTGTCACTCCGTAAGAGACAGACTCCCAGAACTCTACTTCGCTCTCCTCTCCTCTCCTCTCCTCTCCTCTCCTCTCCTTTCTGGTCTTCTTCTCCTCTCTCCTCCCTTCCCCTCTTTTCTCTGCCTATCCTCTAACCTTCTCTCCTTCCCTCACATCACCTTCACCGCCTCCCGTCACTCTCCCCTTTCACGCCTGATCTGCGGTCTCGTCCTTTACTCCCTTTTTATTAATTTGAATGGATTTTCTGTATCCTGCTGCTTTGTGGATTCTGTTATTGCTTCTCCTGCGATGTCAACAGGGTTGTCTACCGCGTGGGCTGCAATAACTCGCTGAACGAACACCACGATACAGCTACCGGACTCATGAAACAGAGCAACGAGGAGAAGAGGAAGAGGGGTAAACGAAGAGGTTTTCAGAAGGACTGCTGGTTGTGACACTGGTTCACAACCCAAGTGCGAACCAGTGTGTTGGATAGATTGTCTCTGTGTGAACGAAGTTAAAAACGAGTGCAGACTCCAGGTGTTAGTCAGTAAGGTTTGTCTTTTTTTTTTACTCAGGCACAATGCACGATATTAAGGGCAGGTGGTCCACACTAGAAGCAGAAATACTTTCAAGAGGCAGCAGCACTGAGGGCTCAAGGTCAGGCAAATGACGGACCTAAAAAAAGTTTTTTTTAAACATGGGGTAATTACTCTATGCCAAATACTGCTTCAACAAATGATCGAACTAGTCTGGTCATTGTTGCAACCAAGAAACCATAACAAAGCCACAAATCATCCAGTGCTTACATGTCTGGGGGTCCATTTTAACTTGGGGGTCCCCATTGAAAAGACAGTGCTTCCTCTCATAAGTTTAATGGATAAAACTAATTCACTAGAGCTAGTGGTCCTTCCTGACTGTGTCCCATTCTCAAATATGTTACAGTGTATCATTGATAGCAGGACTAGCAGTAAGTGTGTTGAGAATACTAAAGAGGGAGGCTTATCATGCAGTCACAATACAAACGGGATGGAATGTAATACATAAAACTTCAATGAAAACAAAGTCTAACTGCAGAATTATGTTTCTTTCTGAGACACAAATCTTTTTAATGTAATCAACAACATCAATTATTTTTCACACAGTCCCACTGTTTCGATTGTTAGAATTTCCTTGTTGGATTGTCACTGGTTGGTCAGTCAGTCATTTACTAGTGAAACTTAAGAAAACTTTAGCACACAGTTGAAGACTGAAAGTGTAATGGTAAGTTTAAGGTCACGGTAAAGAAACAGGAAAGCTTAGTTTTGGGATAACGTTGATTTTATGTGTTGAGACTAAGATATGCACCACCTGATTCACTGCACCACAGATTAACTGTAGGGCTACATATTTAGTGGAAATGCTGATGAAGCATTTAAGGACAAGTGTGCTTCTGTTCCACCTTTTTCTACCTTTCATGCTTTTTAAAAATGTTAAGCTTTTTTCAAGAACTTAATTGAACTAAATGCGATGCGGGTCAGCTTCCACCTCTGCCAGTTTTACATTTGCTACAGCATTTCAGCTTTCAGCACTCCCATGCATCTTCAGCAGGAAACACAATTCGTTTTAGTTTTTTTCTATCTTTGTGGAGACTTCTACATACACACACTAACTGGTATCTTGCTATAAATTCGTTTAGGACTTGTACTGCTTTTTAAAAATATTTATTACAATATGAGTGAAAACCTTTGGCGATATTACAGAACGTCCACGCAAATTATTTTTTATAATTATTACCTTCCTTAAGCAGTGCTGTAGCATCCAATTCTGGCAATCCATGTCACATTTTTTCCTTGTCTGGTTTATGAATTAAAATGACTCAATTTACATGCATATGTTCCTATAATTCACCTCTTAATATTTTAAATAACATGACAGAAAAATGATTGTCAGGCTTGTAGAGTTTAATAAGCACTTATTAAGGATTTAGCTTGAAAGTGCTGAAAAACAATTTAGCATATGAAACACACATTAACCTCTTTTTTAAAACAGACTCAAAAATAGCAGTGGGGGAAAAGAAACAGATCCAGATGTACAGTTTCACCGAAAACAGTTTTTTCCCAGTGTTTTCAAAGGTGTATGAAAATATACATTTTTCAGTTTTTATCATTACATGTATCAGTTAGCGTTATCATACACCCTGTAGTACCAGTGGCTGTGGCAAATAAAAGATGTTACATCTTAAACTTCACATCTAGACTTTGCTGTAGGAGGAACTGAACCGATAGTTTGAATATGATGGGGCATTTGCAGCATCAGTGGAGGCTGCAGGAAGCAGCAGGAGGCCTGTGCTGATGTCTTTCTTACACAGATTCATTCCCTGCTTGTAAGATATCTTCTCTTTAGTGATTGGGTCAACAAGCTCTTTTGTGAGGGAAGCCTCATCTTGCAGCTCTTTAGCTGTTGTGCTGTCAATCAGATTGGTGGCGAGAGCTTCTTGGATAGTGAGGCGGCCTGCTTTAGAGGGATTCACCAACCCACCGGTCAGGTACTGCGCCTCCATGTACCTCCTGGCATTTTCTTGGGAAATATACCCTTTCTGTGCGGCCTGTCCTACTGCGAGACGCTCTTTGGTCACGGGATCTTCGACTCCAGTGAAGGCCTTCTGGGCATTCAGAAGCTTGTGCATGTGAACCGTGTCAATGAGACCATGTTCAGCTGCCTTGTGGACAGACAGTTTGTCCTTTTTGGCGAGATCAACTATTCCACCAGAGGCTGCTTGTGCCTCCAACAGCTTCAGAGCTGTGTCGGTATCAATGAGTTTGCGAGTTAGGGCACTTCTCACAGACATGCGGCTTTCAGTGGTGGTGTCAAAAATACCAGAGATGGGAAAATGTTCATCACCTGCTGAAGCACTGAGGTTGTTCAAATTGCCACTACGTGGAGTGTTGAGGTTGGTGTAGGAGGACCTCAGGGAGGTTGGCATGGAGTTCAAAGGAGAGGTTAGGGTGGGTTTGATAGGTGATCTTGGGGCTGTTATTGCAGGATTGTAGGACTTTCTGGTTTCCCCTACAACAAGGAGGGCAAACTCAGAAATGTGCATTTTTCCTTCCTTGTAGCGGACCACGTCATACTGGGTCAAGCGACCATCCCTCAGAGCATCCTTGACAGAGTACTGCTTCCCACTTTTGCGATCCTGCAGAATTGTTGTATCTCCATCTGGGCCAGTTGAAGTGATTTCCTCCCAGTCACACTCCAACTCCGACAGGTGAATGTACTGGTTGCGATCAATTAGCCCCTGCACGTAGGCATCATAAGGAGACATGTCTTTACCGGTTTCTGGATCCATGATGGTGATCTTAGTGGAAAGATTTGTCTCTCTGGTGTGAGTTTCAGACTGGTCTTCTTTCTTAATGCTGTTCTGCAGCTCAATGATGACTGTGTCTCGCTGCTGTATTTTGTCTTTTTCGTTTAGGATGTCTTTCTCCAGACGTTGCATTTCAGAAGATGATTTAAGACTCCTCTGCCGTGCCATCTGGTTTCTCTCACTCATCAGCTTAGACTGTTGCTGAAAGGTAATGGTGATGTTCTGTCTTTGAGACTCTAGTATTTTGAGCTGCCTGAGGAGATCTTCCTTCTCTCTCTGCAGAGCATCTCTGTTGGCGATGACAGCGGTCTCCTCCTGAGAAGTCACAGACTTTGATGTCTGCAGATGGGTCATTTTGATGTTGATGTTCTGAACGTTATCCTCCTGGTTACGCCTGAGATTTCTCTCCTGTGTTACTAACTCTCTGAGATGTTCCCTTTCAGCCTCCAATGCTGGGTCTTTCTCTACACGAACAACTTCTCTGTAAACAACCTTCTCAATTGACTTCTCCTTTTGCAGAATTTCTAACTTGATCTTAAGGTTGCGGATTTCTCTCTCTAGACGACTGATATTGGTGCCCTCCGTCTCCAAGTCGACACGTATACCATCAGTACATTTTTCCAGCTTAGGGTCCCTCTCCACTTTCAGGACCTCCTCAATGACAATCTTTTCCTCAATGGGCGCCGGAGCGTTTTCCAGTTCAAGAATGTGAGATTTGATCTGCCTGAGCTCTGACTCTACTTGAATCTTCTTCTGACGATCATCCATCTGAGCCAGGGTACTCTCTTTTTCTTGAACCAGGGCTCTGAGCTGTCTGACCTCTAATTCAAGCTTTCTACGGGCTTTCAATTCATCATCCAGGGTCTTGTTCAACTTATCAAGCTCCAGGAGCTGCTTGGGGTCCTTTTGAAGACGCACCACTTCCTGCATTACAATCTTTTCTTCTGGCTTCTGCCTTTCAAGGATAATGTATTGGTTCTGGAGGTCAAAGAGACACTCCTCCACACTGCGGCGTTGGTGAATCTCTTCTCTTACATTCCTCCGAAGTCTGTCAGATTCTTTCTCAAGAAGAGGATCGTTCTCATATTTGATTACCTCTTTGTTAACTAGCTTGGTCTCCACCTTGGATTTTTCAGCTTTCAACTCATCTCTTTCTTTACGTAGGTGGGTCAGCAGCTCTAGGGAGGTGTCACAGTTGACTTGCAGACGGGAGACTTGGTTGTTCAGCCTTTGCAATTCCCTGATGACCTCTGGGCTTTTCTCTTCTTTGATCACCTCCTGGGTCACCTCCTTGTACTCCACTTTGGGTTTCTGAGAGCGCAGGGTAGTCAGAGCCTCTATCACAGTGTTGATTTCTTTCTCCAGGACTGTACAGTTAAGGCTCGAATCCTGCAGCTCTTTCCTCAGACGCACCAGCATGACTTCTGTCTCAGGATCAACTCTGTAGATCTCATTTATGATCTCCTTGACCTCGACTTTATGCCTGAGCTTTTCCACTTCACTATAACGTAGCTGGAGTGGGGTCAGGTCCTTCATCAAGATAGTGTTCTCATCTTTCTCCTTTTCCAAGGCCATTCGTACTTTCTTCGACTCTTCAAGCATTTCTGGATCTTGCTGTACTTGCTTCACCACCTTGGTGACTATCTTGGGTTGGATGGTGGGAATGATCCTCTCTAGTGTGTTTAGTTGGCTCCTTGTTCTAAAAATGCTATCATTGAGCAACTTGCACTGGGATTCCTCCTCCGCAATATCACTCTGCAATGTGAGAACAGCTTTCAGCATCTGTGGATCCTTTTCAAGCCTCACCACTTCTTTCTTAACAATCATCTCCCTGATTTTTGGTTTCTGCTGAGACAGAACCGTGAGCTCAGTTTTCACCTGAACTGCCTCAGTATCTCTCGTTTGGAGCTCCAGTCGTATCCTCTGCATCTCATCTCTAATCTTGGCAGCTTCTTTGTCAAGCTGTGGGTCTCTCTCATATTCAGTCAGTACCTTGGTCACCATTTTAGGTTCAATTCTGGTCAGCTGTATTTCCAATTTGATAATTTTGTCATTGATAATTTCTAAATCTGAATGGGTTTGTGACCTCTTGAATGCTTCATCCTGGATCCGATTTTTCAGGGACTGTAGTTCCACCTCCAGTTTGGGGTCACGGTAGTATTGCACCACCTCCTTCTCCTCCAACCTCTCCACTCCCCTCCTACTCTTCAGAGACAATAACCTCTTACGGTATGTTTCCAGGTGTTTTTCAGCATGTAAGCGCCTGCCAGCCTCCTCACTTAATTCATTTTTCAGACTATCACTCTGCTCCAGGTCCTTCTTCTGGCTCTGTAGCTGGAGCTGCTGATTGATGACTACCTGACTAATTTTCTCTTCATTCTGCACGTCAAAAAACAAAGTAGCGAGAGGGTCACTTCAGAACAACTGACAATGATAATTTTGGGCAGGAAACAACACTCAATTCTATTATAATTCTATTATTACATTAGTGTTGCTGATGTTATTTTGATTCCATAATATCATACCCTGGCCTTGATGCTCTTTGCCATCCCCAACTGGCTGAGTATCTGGTCGTTTTCTGCAGATACCTCAGAGAAACGGTTCAGTAGATCTTTTTCCTGTAGTAGAATCAGAAGGCGAAATTAGTTTAGAAGTCTATAGTCTAAAACTGTTGTCTTTAGGTGTTTGTCTATAACTGTACCTTTCTCTGTATAGACTGAGCCATAGTTTGACGTTTCTTAAGGATTTGTTCATCATCATTGTCATTATCGTCATCATAGTCATCGTCAACATTCAGAGTGCCACGGTAAGTGTTTGACTTAACCTCATACTCCTGAAAGGAAATATATTTAAATATTGAAGGATTAAGTACTTGGAAGTGCATACCTAATTAATTGTATTTAAGTTGTAAATGGTAAATGAGAATAATTATATTCTCTGAACTCACATTTAAGACGCTCTGCAGATCACGGGAAAGAAACTTGAGTTTGTCTAAATCACCTGATTTCCTCTTGATGTCCTCCATCACTCTCTAAACAAGACATGTAATCCACAAACCACAGCTGATAAGCAGTGTTTTATCATTGTTGAAACAGACTTGATTTAGTTTGTATATAGAAGTTGGAGACGTATGTAGTATATAAAGAAATACTTCCACTCACCTTCTGAGAGTTTTGTTTGGCTGTCATCTGCGCCACATCATCAGTAGGTTTGATCGTATTATTTGGCAAATTGACCAAGAAGAAATCCAGTGACTGAACAGCATTCTCGAAATCATGTTTTATATTTGTTGCTTTCTGTATGAGAGCAAACCTAAAGCAAAATATAAAAAAACACTCCTCATCACTAATGAAATGTTTCCATTTTTTTAAAAAATATATATTTTTCAGGACTTCAGAGAAGTCAGAACACACGCAGGCACATACAGTTACAACAATGCCTGAATCTTTTTTTACTCACCTTTCCTGGAGCTGATTATTGACAATGGCGTAACGGTTTTTCAGCTGTTTCACATTATTCTCCTGGCGGCGGATGTCAGGACAGTATTCATTGAAACTCTGCTGCAGGGAGCTGCATGCTTGCTCTGTCATGTCCAAGTCTCTGCCTAATTTATTGAACTCATCCTTCTTTGAGGCAACATCCATACGCATAACCTGTTTGGCATAAGGAGAAAGAACAGAGATTAAAAAAAAACCCTACAGGTTTGGATCCTCTTGGGGCATCCTATGCTCTATCCCCTCATATCAATCTATCCAGAAATTGTAAAATCTTTTACATTTTTGGTTGCATTATAAAGTACAACACCTGCAGATGCTTGTTGCGACTTGGGAGGGCTTTAGGTTGATCAAGAATGGCGTCATCTTTAGCTAGCTGCTTCTCAAAGCCAGAGACAATGCCTTCCACATTCTGTGCCTGCTTCTCTAGGAACATGGAGGCTGTAGCTCTGGTTAAGAGGAGAGAAACACTGGAGGTAATGACCAAAAACTCAGAATATAATTTTTCAAAGCTAAAATGTGTACACACAGATACACTACTTGCCTATTAGCCACTGTGGTTACCAATAACAATTATCGGATAATGCTAAACTATTATTATGCTAAAGAGTAGATCCTTAGCTATTTTAACAGTAGCAGAGAAGAGTGGAGAAGAGTCATAGAGTCTGTTAACTGATATTATACAGCAATATTTACCTAATGTTTGCTAACATTAGCCACCGGAAGTTAGAAACAATTGCTTATATGTAGTCAACTTTTCATTTGTAGGCGAAAGAATGTGTGATTTCCTCTTTTAAAGTGACATAATTTTGCTTTAAATGCTTTTATGTTTTAAAAATTTCCTTAAAAAAATACTTCACTGTGGGATAATTTCATTCTGATCTTCTTACTTTTTATTATAAAGATCGATAAGGGCATTTATGTCATCAATCTTGTTATTGGTGGCACTGAGTTTGACGGGCAGGGTGGAGGCAGTGGGTCCCAGGAGTTTCTTGGCCAGAATAGGCTCCATCTCTCTCTGGACCGCAGACTTCTCAGACTCCAGCTTTCTTACTGTCTGAGCAGATTTCTGTAGGCCAAGACATACGGTGTGAACTTTATTGTAAAATAAAGATAATGAAACTGAAACCTAGGTGATATTAGTAAAGCATAATGTTGTTCATGATCACCTCATGCTCTTGCAGCCTGTTCGCCAGGTCTTGTGTGGGGTTGCGGTTGTCTATCGGGGCTCTGAGTCGACTCAGGATTTCTTTTTTGCTCTGATCCAGGGCTCTGTTGATTTTGTCAATTTTACTGGCTAGATCTGCAGCTCTGGAATCCTCTGGAGCACTTTCTACAGTGGCTGAGAAGGAGCAAAGACAATAATTCTACAACGAAAAGTTAGATAAACCAAAATATACCATCAAAGACTCTTTCATGGTCTTATAGCCAGGGGAAAGAAAATAAGTGTTCCGTTAAAATGTTTTTCTCCTCACCTGCCTTCTGAGGGCGAACCACCTCCACAATGGGCTTCTTCAAGGAGGCCATGATTGCAGATCTTTGGCTCTTCAGGTCCATCAGCACTCTGTCCAGACTGAACACACACAGAGGACACAATGTTTCATTAAAATCCATCACAGGCTTTTTCTCTGTTGTAATCACATAAAAAAAACAATGGAGGGAACACATACTGTAGGTGGTGAGTTTGTACTCTGTACCTGTTTACTTTCTCCAGGGCCTCAGCATCAGGTGGTGGGACCATGAAACATGCCCCAGGGAGGATTCTGGTCTTCCCACTGCTGCTCTGAAGTTCCCAGTTCTTATTATCAGAGTTGGACTTTAGGTTTAGCGTCTCACCACGTCTTACTGTGTCCTGAAACAAGATGATAAAATAAAGATGATAACAACAAGAATATGCCTTTTCCTTTCATAGGAAAAGGCAAAAAAAGATATTTAAGCCTGTAAATGACTGCTGATCACTTCCTACCTCTTTATCTTTCCAGTCACACAGGGACACTACAGTGGTGGGTTTGGTGGGTTGGATTCGGCGTAACTTCAGAGGCACGACGCTGCTGCTGAGCTCCCTGAGAGCATTAAGCCGCTGCTCATTCCTCTTTACTGCTGGTTCATCTCCCTGAAGGTATTATTGAATTAGAACAGAAGCCAAGACAAACAAAGATATACTGTGCTGTATCCCCAACTTGACCATTTCTTGATTATCTAACCAGGTAGAGGTAGAACTGACTTTGCTGATCCCATTTAAAGCAGGTAAGATCTGCAAACTACCTGCTTTGAAGAGTACAGCCTGACATCTTCAACTACCAGAGGTGTAAGTAGCAGGTTCACTGAGTTTTCAAGTAAAACATTGAGCCCCAACAAACCCAGACCATGGAATTGTGTAAAAAGTGTTCAGACTTGGTCTCGGCTCCAAGATTATTTAAGAGAGCTCCAGAGGACTCATGAGTCAGTTAGGAGTGATCAGCAGAGGCAGCCGTCACATAGTTTCTATATTTTGGAAATGTACAATGATAAATTAATGAAAGACACAAAGTCTCTACCAAAACCTACACTACCTATACAACATTAAAAAGTTGATGGCTTTGATGGATTCAACGTTAATACAAACAAATGTTCACATGTTTCACATCTACTGTAAATCAATTACAAAATGTACAATACGCATTACATTGGCAGAGCTGTGAAATACAAAAAGTTTAAAAGACATTAAATTATAAAACATTAAAATTACAAATTAAAATGGTTTTAAATACATAACATTGTCAGTAGATTTTAAAGGCATTGTTCAATTTTTAGGCTGCATTCTGTGTTTTGGAAAACAGTAAAAAGTAATCATCTATTCTATAGGACTGCCACAGATGGTTCTCACTTAAATTGGTTACAATATCATCCTTTAACTCATTTTAGAATTCTATGGATCAAATCCCAAATAGCATATATTAATATTGTCAACATAACTGTAAGGAAAATTTCTTATTTAAGCTTTCCTCTTCCACTACAATACACTGAAGCATGCATTAACTCAATAAAACTGCTTCTTTGAACAGACCCCTGCAAACTGCAAAGACTAAACAAATGCTCTAAGTCAACACAGGAGGTGAAGAACCGGAAAATACTGACTAAAACTCATAGAACTGAACAGGGAATGTCGCACACAACTCACAGCATACAGACATCTTCATCACATAGCAAACTCTGAGGTCATATCACTTTTACTCCTCACACTCGCGCATAAACTATTTATCAAATTTCATACGACTTGTTTTGAAAAAGATTGTAAAAAATAATTGTTCATGATGAACATGTTATATGTATAATTCAATGTAAAATGCATGTAACATGCAGAATAGGCTACTTTTAGCCTACTATTTGCAATTTGATTTGAACAGTTGATCCCATGTTACACCACTCTGTTCTTCATTTTAATTGATTTATCAAACAAACACACATCAAGCTGGCATTGATTTTGTTTAAAATCACTTTCCATGCATCCTCATTGTCTGTACTTGCCAACTTGGAACTAAATTCTCCTTCTTATATGTTTCTCTTATGTACCTCCTGGTCTTCCTCCTCTTTTTTTTTTTCTTTTTTTGTTTCAGCCAATTTCTATCATTTTGTTCTTATTTTTCATTCCACATGTTAATTCCTACTTGAGCTATCAAAGATTTGACACATAAATTTAACTTTAAAATAACATATGGTTTGCAGAATCACTGCTGTCTGCTGCAAGTTTCAACATTTCCATACTTTCGAGACTTTTATGAACTGCATAGAAACCATGACATAAGAAAACACAGTTGTACCTCCAGCGCCAACAGGACCTCAGGGTTGCTCTTGGCGCCCAGAGCCTTTGGGTCCAGAGTGGAGCTGAGTCTCTCCAGGGACTTGGACAAGGTCTCTGCATCCAGCTGGAACTGCATTGAACAAATAACCACTTCTTAAAAATGAGCTGTAGTGAACTGGTGGATTTAAGTAGGAGAAATATTATGACAGTCAGTGTGGTGCCTTCAAAGGCTCTCTACCTTCTTGTAGTCTTCAACGTTGTCCAGGTGTGTTTCCTGTGCTAGACACAAGTTTAGGAAATCTTGCCACTCAGCCTGCACGGTATCTCTGTGTGCCTGACAAAAACAATCGCCTCAATTCAGTTAAATTTTTTTATAATCTGTTCAGTTTGATTCATTTCAATTTATTTGACCATACGAAATCCTAACTCATAGCACTATGTTTGGCACTGTGATGGTTTATCACAGTTATCATACAGTTATCTTTCTAATGTCTGACATAGCTGACAGATGTACCTCTATTGTTGGGCTGCCAGGGTGTTTCATTTCAACCAGACGATCTCCTTCCGCCTGCAGCTGGTTGATCTCCATCTCATGTGCTAGCAGACCGTTATTTTTGAATTTCTGTATATAAACAGAAGCAACATAATGTGGGATGTAGAAAACATGTTTCAAGTATTCAAATCAAATCGTCCAAGCTGCTAAGCAGTCACTATGTACCGCACTGGTTACACCAGTTGTGTCCCAAGCTGGTGCAACCAGCCCCCTAGAGGATTATGCTTGAAGGCAAGCTGACAAACAAAGTTTTAATGTACTTCTTTTCAAAAGTCTCTCCACCCAGCACCTCCCTCTGATCACAAGATGACCACAATAAGCCGGGATATTAAAATCTGTAACCACATCTGCCAATAATGACATCACCATCAGGACACTTGCTGTCATTGTACCCTCACCTCATACTCCATGCGGACGCCTGGGGGGTCGACCATGCGATCACTCCAGTCTCTCTGGAGGATCCTCTCCTGCTGGCCCGACAGGTAGTTCAGCTCCTTGCTGCAGCTCTGCATGTACTCGTACAGAGAGGCCAGGTGGACGCGTCTCTGCTGGGAGCTCTCCTGCAGAACACACAATATGCACGCAAGATACTACACATACTGATAGAGCATACACGTCCCACTGAATTCAACCGATCTCCTTCAAACAACACAAGTCACACATTTGAAGCCTTAGAGTGAAAAAACAAGAACAAAAACTACTCACAAAAAGTTTATAATATTTCTCTTTGAGGGCGGCGTACTGCTCCTGCGAACAAAGAAGATGAAGAAACAGGTAAATGACTCTTCCTGCGTGTAGTCCCTCTGCAGAGTGCGTGTATGTGTTGTGCGCTGTTACCTGGGAAGAGGTCAGCTGGCCGCTGTAGGCCTCGATCGCCTGGTGCAGAATGTTATGTGCTGCAATCTGCTTCTCTACATCAGGCAGGTTGGGACCATATTCCGCTGAATTTAGCTGCTTCTATAAATCACAGCAGTACAAAACCTGTGACGCTTGATCATTATTTAGATGTTTAGTTACTAAAAGCCAAGATTGACTTAAAGCTTGAACTGACTAGTTTTTCATCCAGCAGAGAACCCCAGTCGATCTTTTGTGTCGGCTCCAAATCCTGCACCTGGCCATACAGTTCCCTGTAGGTGGCGCAGTCCTTCGCCCAGCGATCATGCAGATTTCTCACGCTGAAAAAAGGGAGACACATAAGTATTTCAGTAACCCTGAAACCCTAACCCCCCAAGTTGACGGGTGGAGAACAGTAAAAGGGCATGTGGAAATGACACTTTGTGGCTAGCATATCTTGATGGTATGTGACGTATCGAGTTTTAGCTGTGTCTGTTGGCGTGCCTGTGTGCACATTTGTGGGTGTTGGTTTGTCTGTGACACTCCAGAATAAACTCACTCTCTCTCTATCTCAGCAGCCTGCGGGTGCTGCAGCCTCTTGGACTTGTCCACGTCCATGAAGAGATCCTTCAGCAGCCCCTCAGCGTCCGCCAGGTTGTCAGCGTTCACCTTCTGGTGGATCAGGGCCAGATTCTTCCCATCACGCTCCGTGTCCTACACGGGTGCCAAAGGAGCCTCAGATTCAGACGTTTTTTTAACCGCCAGGAGTTGAGCAAAACTGCAACGATCATGTGTTTCTGAGCTCATCAGAGTTTGAAAAAAAGTTTTGTTGAATCATGTCCTGTTTATGTTACTGTTTTTAAACTGATTTACAGTATCGAATAGTATGAAAAACTGAAAATCATAACACAATTGTTCCACGTCTGAACACGCTGATTAATGAGACGGCACTAGCTCTGGTGGTCTTCCTTCCAAAGCTGTTTTAATATCATTTTATTTACATGGAAGGATCAACTCCCTGTAATGTATATTCAATATAAATAAAGAAAAAATTAAGCCAGTGTTAAATGTAGTCAAGTCAGGAGTCTATATTTTCGTGATCTGAGTCTGGTTCAAGTCTCAAAGTCTCCAGCTGTGGTCTGCGTGGACTTCATACCGCAGCCAGCAGCTCCTCTGATTGCAGGATATTCTTCTCTACTCGGTCTGCATTCTTCTGCATTCGAGCAATCACCACAGCCAGGTCAGTGGCCTGACTCCTGGGTAAAAACAGAGGAAGATGATGGTCAACATCCCCCAAAGCAATGACAGAATTCTGCGCAGAATCTCGACAAGGAAACTAGTACTAGTAGAGAGTATTTGAGATATACTCATGTTAATGCCATTACATATTTATATGCATTCTAAACTCTACTTTCATGGAAGTAGATTTTTATTGGATTTTTGTGCTAAACAAGAATTACAGAGTAGCCTACAGTTATGTTGTTAAGGTTTGAGCCTCTCTGAGAAATTTCGCTCATCACTTAGGAAAGCATCTAAGAGGATCTGGTTAGTAAAGTGGAGGAGGAAGTATTGAGATATTTTACCTACAGTAAAAGCAGCAGTACCACACTGTAGAAATACTCGATTACAAGTTAAAGTCCTGCATTCATAATTTTAGTAGAAGTAGAAGTAAAGTATTAGCAGCTAAATGCACATAAAGTATAAAAAGTAAAAGTACTCATTGGGTGCCAGAACGCCTCCTGTAAGATTATTATCACTAATGCATTACTGTGTAAGCAGCATTTTAATGTTTTAGCGTGGAGATTAAAAAGTACAATATTTCACTCTGAAATAAAGTGAAAAGAATAAAGTAGCGTAAGTTGGAAATACTCAAGTAAAGTACAAGTACCTCAAAATTGTTCTTAAGCATAATACTTCAGTGAATGTAGTTAGTGACTTTCCACCAGTGGATGTGAAATATATATATTGCTTTTGTACTTCAACACAGGTAATCTCACAGCTGCCCTCCATGTAATTAAAGAGCGCTAAAGTGAATGTTTCAAATGTGAACATAAAACAAAGAGTCCTTCACCTGCTCAACACAATTCTTCACTGACAAGTCACTCATGAACACTTTCTGCAGACCTGTTTGGGCTCTCTGAGTGTGTGTCATTCCTCCTCCGCTGTGATATGAAAGCCAACTATTTATTTTGACACACCCGGATAAGGACTCAGGGGACACATTGTAGAGGGGGAGTGCCCCCCCCCCCAGTCAGGAATGTTGTCTGACACAGACATTACTACTGACACACACTGCCCCATTCAGCTCTTATCAAATGAATGGTGTCATTAGTTTCCAGTGAGGCTGTGACAGTTGTAGTCAGACATTATGGCTTGTAGTCTGTGGGAGTGCTGCAGGACAATTAGTTTTTATTGCTCCCAGTGGTGGAGTGTGACTAAGTACATTGACTCAAGTACTGTACTTAAGTACACATTTGAGGCACTTGTACTTTACTTGAGTATTTTCTCTTCCACTACAATTCAGTGGGAAATGTTGTACTTTTTAACTCCATTAAATTTCCTCGACAGCTTTAGTTACGAGTCTTAGGCTCTTCATATTTTGTATGCAAAACATATGAAGATGCTTTGTTAGAAATTAAACTATCCAACAGTACATACAAGTAGAGTTGAAACAATTAGTCGATAAATTGATTGACAGAAAATCTATTATTTTGATGATCGTTTAGGTTATTTTCCAGGCAAAAAAATTTCATGGTTCCAAGCTTGTCAAATATAAAGATGTGCTGCTTTTCCATTAAACAATTTGTATCATTTTATTTTATCTCTAATAATTTTGAGATTCGGACTATTTGGTTGGACCAAAAGAAGCACTGTAAAGGTGTCACTTTGGGCTCTGAGTAAACAGCATTTCTCACTCTCTTGTGAAGTGTTACAAACCAAACAATAAATCAATCGGTCAGTCGAGAATATAATCAGCATATTGAGTCAATACAAAAAAGTTAAAAAAAATTGCTCCACTTTAGCCAACTACAACAGTAAAATCTTGCTTTTACATTAATGCATGAGTAATTAATCTAATGATAGAATATATAATAGTATAAGAGTCACAGGGGCTGTTTATCTGCTTACTTTTTATACTTTAAGAAACATCAATATTACTTACAATGGAGTTGTTTTCACTGTGGTATTAGTACATTTACTAAAGAATAGGATCTGAATACTTGCTCCACCACAGCTTGCTCCTTTACTCACACAGGCTCTTATCTCTGCTGCAAAGGTCCAATATGTGGGTGACTTTACTGCTGAGAGCTACGTTACAAACACACAGCAGAAGCAGAGCTGTTGCATGCCATAATCATGAATACTCAACCTTGCATATCAGGCAAGCTTTTCACCACATTACACACTCACTAACTGACTCACTCGTTTCCATTCAAGCTCAAGTGTCACTGCGGCGATTAAGACAAACAGACCTAGCAGCAGGGAAAGACCCTGCCCTGCCACTCCCTCAGCCCTTCCTGTCTACTGTCACTTACAATTTTGAGCCTTTGGCTGCTCAGCATGCCTTGCTGCGAAGGACATCTAATGTTCAACAGTATGCCCCCCCCGGTGAGATGTTGCTTTGAAAGGAGCAGGGGGTAGAGGTTGCGCAATTTCAAACCTCTAGGAATCCACACATTAATTGTCATGTGTAACTTCATAAAACATGATTGATGGCAACAAAAAGTCAACTCACCAAACAACCACCAGTTCTACTACATGGCAATGACAACAAGCCCTATTGTAAGCTCTCCGTTGGATTAGACACCCATCATCTTAATGAGTCACAACACTGGCCTATTGAGTGGCAGCAGATATGGATTGAGTGAGGCAGTAAAGTTTGATGATACACCCCTTGGGCAAAGATACAAATAAAAGTGCCATGGTTAAGTAAAGGAGTCAGGTGAGGCGACAAGAAGACAATCAATTAAGTAGTCAACATGTAAAGTTAGTAAGGTAGTGTTATTATCAGAGTGAACAGGACAGGTTAGGGGTTGGGTTAAGGTTCATTCATTTTACATTCCAAAACTCCTCAGGAGCTCTTTTTTTTTTTGAAACAAGGACTGAAAGACAGATATTTGTATTTAGACAGATTTGTCAGATCATTGTTGCTTTTCATTTGGCACCCAGCTCCTGTGGTGCATTTTACTGTCCAGGGAAACAAAGCAGCCTTCTCCTGTGCAAACACAAATGGGTTCATGGTACAAAAATGCCGGCATGAGGCATGAACCAGATTTCCCTTCGGTCGGGGGGACAAAAGAAAAGCGGAAGGCAGCGAAAGAGAGGAGACGGGACACGGGACAGTAATATAAGACTAGGATAGCTGACACACACACACACACACACACAAAGAGAGGACGCTGGCAGAACTCACTTGCTGATCTTTACAGGACTGTATTCCTTTTGCTTCGACATCTTGGGCGTCTGTTCGGGCGTGTTTTTGTAATCTGAGTCCGAGTCCGGTCCTTCCACCTCCTCACTCTCTCCTCTCCTCTCTTTCTCTCACTCCTTCTTGTCTCTTGCGGCGTCTGCCACCAGTTAAGGAGCGTCCACCTGTCTCAGCTCCTCCCAGGCCAGCAGGTGTGTTGGCGCAGTAAACGCAGCGCAGGAGCAGACCGGGCGGACCTGTTCCACGCTCATGTCTCTTCACAGTCCTCCCTGACTTTATATTCTAGTGCTAGTACTTTCATGGGTCTGCTTTCTCGGGAATCATGAATCCTGAAAGTGCCTCGTCATGCTCTTGATACCACACTTTAAATCTGCAGTTTGTGTGAAACGTCAGTGCTTTTATTCCAACTCTACACGCCTTCCTATGGAAATGGTCTCTGAACCTGATCACTCGATGGCCGGATATCAGGATCACTAGCACTTGCTCTTAATGTTCATTTAGACGAGCTAATGTCTAATTTAGATTTTTGTCATATATCACTATTTGCGGTACAAGCGACATAATGACAAAGGTCTGACCGTCAGAGAAGTATAAATAAAAACAGTAAGAGAGTATGAAATCTAAAAATATTTATAGAATCATCAAACAACAGAAGAGTAAGGTAGGCTACAGTAGTTGGTTGTCACACTGGAAAGGTGACAACAGTGTTATAACACTGGAAATGGTTTAACTAGTTTTGAAAAACAAGTTCATTTTTCTGTTTTTTGGCAAATGCAGCCAAACCCTGATGGGTCTTAATTAACTGGCACGCCTAACAAGAGCCAGAGTGACGGAGCATATTCATTTAGAGTATCAGTGGTTATCGGACACACACCCACAGGCACGGGCATACAAGGAGTCATGGTCGAGTGGGAAGAATGCAAACTTCACCTGCTGCCAATATAAAAACAAAATGGCTTATAACAAAGATGCAGAGTTAGCACAAAACACATATATGCACTGTGCACGGTATAGTGGGTGGTTGGAGTTGGAGGCACAATGTGGTTTCTTTACGTCTCAGTTGGAAGAACTGGGCTGAGCACGCTGCTCCGGTCTCATGCTTGCAGCGGGTGTGTCTCACGCACACCCATGTCGGCTGCTCCTCAAACCAACACCCACATACCTGCGGGGTGGGGGTGGGTGGGGGGGGATTAAGGTAAAAGGTAAAAGGAACCGCGATCAAACAGAGGAGAGTGACTGATGGGACGAGAAAGTGGTGATGATTGAGGAGGCAACACAAGGCACAGGGTTTTCTCACTCCGCTTTTGTCCCTAGCAGTACTTAAAGCGGCTATAACTGTTATTTTTCTTACAATAACAATGTATCAAATGACAATGTGACAATGTGGAATTGGTAGCTCATAGCGATGAACCTACAGAGAATTATCACCGGAGTCTGCAGCTCCCCTTGGCTTTATGGAGCTCTATAGTGAGTTTCAGCTCATTGTTACGGCGTTCCGACCTAACCTTACTGATGTGGTTCATTCAGATGAATGATAATGTTGCTCCATAAATGCTGGATGTGTAAATGAGCAACTGTTTGCTAACAAATGTACCGTATTAACTTAAAAGGCAAGTAAAGGCTCCCAATGTTATGTTCAACTTCTGGTGCTAATTAGGTTAATACGTTGTTGCAGGTTTTATTATTATCTGGCATCAATATGTCAGCATTTATGGTGAGCCAATCCTACTTAATGTAAAGTAAAGTGCATAGTAAACCACGACAAGTTGAGAAATAGGAAGTATGTGCTAGTTAATATTTACAAAATCACACAAAGTCCAGGCTAGCCCTCATGTACTGATAAAGTGGGTTGGACACGATAACATGAACGCCTGTGCAATATAATGCAACATCTCTCTCCTAACAAATCAAACCGAAAGGAGCACAACTGATTTATCCGATACTTTCTAAGCTGCACAAAGGTGGTGTTGATTGCAAGGTTTACATCATATGGTACAGGTGTACACCTTATTGTGTCCACCTCTGTACTTCATCAAGCAAAGCCCATCTGTTTAAATTCCAGGCTGTGCAATCCATCCAACAGATAAGCATGCTTTGTCCAGCATTGTGAACATTTCTGCTGCATTTCTCTGATCAAATGTACATGCAGTACATCATGAATAACCGCTGTTACTGGTTCCTTTGTTTCACGATGTCAAGAGTTTTCCTCCTCTGAAAACAAAAAACACTTATACAAGCCTAACGTGTTTATTTTTATGCAAATGGTGCTGTCAGCAGCAGGGTGTGGCTGCCGCATAATAGGATGAAAAAGAAAAAGCAATTCTATGACTCATAACGAAGACGGCTCAATAGTATTGACACAGCGAGCGTTCCAGACATTCTTCCAGGCCACAGTTCTGTAAGCATCTAGAAAGCTAGTTAAATCAGCCGCACCCACAGCACTCCTGAGGATGGTTCACCGAGAGATCTACTCTGTAATTGCTATGTGCTGACCTGTGACCAGGGCTCAGTCTTTGATTATACACATGGATGAGGTGGAGCAGCAGTTCCTCTGTGACACATGTAGGCCCAGATCCTCTTAAGCTTCGCAACCTAATAACAAAAAGATTGAAATCAACAAGCACACTTTGTATCAAATACACGACTACCATAGGCTCAGGGCCCCAAGGGGTCAGGGGGCCTCGAAACAGAGCCTCTCTTTGAAGTGACTGTTATTTACATATGTTGTTGGAAAGTCATAAAGCTCAGTCAAAATCCCTTATCACACGATGCGCACAAGATGATTAACAGGATAGGAAAAAAACAAAATTAAATATTTCTGCTGCACAAATTGTTTCTTAAGACTTTTTCATCTTCATCTACGGTGTGAACAAAATGCTGAACATCAGGTGTAGATTTCGACCAACAGGAGCACTCTGGATTAATGGTTAACCTGCAAAATGTCCCCGAAAAAGAGGCAAAACGATCGTGGGCAACACGGCTCTGTCTGTATAGACTGGGGGTCGACTTAATTCTAGGTACTTTTACATTTCTGTTCCCAGGGGCCCACTGTGTCACAATCCGTCCATGCTCAGTAACAGTCTGCTCATATCAAGAGTGAATTTCTGTTACACTGGGCTGGACTGGGACAAAAAATCGCCCCTGGCATTTTTGGCCCAGACCGACCAACCACATTCGGTCAAATGCCACCCACCAGTACACCCTCCTTGCAGTCCCCATAAATATGCGTACTGTACTATTCCCCCAAACCACTGCAGAGCTGAGCAGTACCATGGAGAGGTGTAGCAGTGCAAGTGGACCAGTGTACTCACTCGCTCTTGACTGACTCCCTGGCAATCAGAGGTGTCTGTGGAGGACACAATATCCATTCTTAAGTAGCCTACAGCTACTTGTTCCTCCCTGTCTCTCTCCTCCACTGCTACTTCAGCAACCTGGCTTGACTAGAAAATGACATAAGAAGAGACGGAGAGATGATTACAATTAATTGGGTCGGGTATTAAAATGATTAGAAATTCTGACCGAGAATTGTTAATATTCCCAGACAACGACGTGCAAACAGCTGTACAATTTGAACAATACCTTACTGGTAATGACCAAACAGTCTGAACATACTGTAGGTGGAGAAAGGTCTGGAGGAGGCTACATGTAGGTCGGCGTTACCCCGCAGATAGTAATAACATTAATCCATACCACATTCAGCATATCATAGCTGAAAATAAACATAGGACAACTTTGTTGCCTGTTGTTGGAAATGAAAACCTTTTTCACTGTTCTAGGCTAATACATAAGCAGGTATACATTCTACCACAGTAGAGCTACAGATGTAACCTATTATACAGCTTTTTCACGCATCTGTATCAAGGGAACCCTGAGCCTAATCATTTTATTAATATTTGTTTTGCACCAAAAACACCAACGCAAATTCCTTGCATGTGTAAACCTACATGGCAATAAAGCCGTTTCTGATCCTGATTAGTGGTGGAGTGTAACTGCGTACATTTACTGATGTAGAAATTCAAGGTATGTGTATCTTATTTGAGTAATTTACATTTAATGCAACTTTCTAAATGTACTCCACTACATCTCAAGGCAAATGTTGCACTTTTTACTTCACTACATTCTTCTGACAGCAGTTACTAGTTACTTTACAGATTACTATTTTTCATACCTTTCCGGTGCACATAAAACAATGTGTCTCTAGTTTTGGTGACTTTGAGTTTGAATGTTTGTGATAAACTGAAGGAAGAAGTGTCTCTTTATGGGCTAAGAAAATCCTCCTACTTTTAAGCTAAATAAACTATTTTAAACCCCCCTTGGATAGCTGGAAAGTGAAAGCTGAAAACAGCTGTTTTTCTGAGCTCATGAAAAGTTGATACGTGTTTCTCACAGGACAGCGACACTGCAATCACATGATGATCTTATAGACCATGATGCATTTCTGCAGCATAAACTACCCAACAGTATATAGAGTAGGAACCATGAGCTCAACCGTAAACACCTACAGCAGTTACATTAATGCAGCAGTAATATTAATCCAGACACATAATACTAAAACACTGACAAGGGACATTTAACTGCATAATGAGTACTTTTAACTTTTGATACTTTAAGTCATTAATGTAGATTTTCATAATGTACATTAATGATATTTCTAGAGTATCAAATATATTAAAATTGATTTTGTTTCCTGATGATGCGAATATGTTTTGTTCAGGGGATAATTCACAGCAGCTTTCGGGAAGCAATAGCAAAATAAATTATTCAATTAAAACGCTGGTTTGATGTACATAAATTATCACTAAATATAGCTAAAACAAATATTATGCTATTTGGAAATCATACTAATCCTGAAGTAGAATTGAAAATTGATAATATTAGTATAGAAAGAGTCTATGAAAATACATTTCTTGGTGTTATTTTAGACCAAAAAATTTGCTGGAAACCACATATAAAACACACCGAAGCAAAACTGCTAAAGAATATAGCAATATTAAATAAAGCAAGATATATTTTGAATAATAAATCATTGTATATTCTATATAATACACTCAGTGCCATACTTAAGTTATTGTGTGGAAATCTGGGGAAATACCTACAAAACCAACCTATAGTCGTTATGCACATTACAAAAGAGAGTAATCAGAATTATAAATAATGTAGGATATCTTGAACACACAAATTCATTATTCTTGAAATCAAATATACTAAAGTTTATTGATTTGATTAAATTTAAGACGGTACAAGTCATGTTTAAAGCAAGAAAGAATTTACTTCCCGGATAATTTACAAAAAAAGTTTATGGAGAGGCAGGGTGGGTATAATGTGAGAGATGAATTAAACTTTAAAAAGCTCAACATAAGAACTACTCTAAAAAGTATGTGCATCACTATATATGGGGTGAGGTTGTGGAATAATTTGGAGCAGGTGTTAAAATATTGTACAAACTTCAAACAGTTTAAAAAGTTGTATAAAATCGAGTTACTAAAAGGATATGAGGTTGAACAAGACTGAGTTGGAGGGTGGGTTAAAAGACTGATAAAACACAGTCTTTTTTTTTTTTTTAAATTGTATTTGTTGTTGTGCTATGAAGATATGATGGTTGTGGTGGGGTATTTACTATGGGATGGAATTTTGAATGGTTGTATAAGGGGTGGGTAAATAACAAGCTTTTGCTTCGTCCCGCTCCTTTTCAGACACACAGATATTTTTGTGTTTTGTTATGTGGTAACACAATTACTGTAAGTTCATATTTTATTTATTTATTTATTTTTTTACTCGTTTTTGTTGGATGTTGTTCGAAAAAAAAATAAAAATACAGATTAAAAAAGTCAATTTTGCTGATAACACTTGCATACAGGTTAAGGTTTTGAATACAGGACTTGGAGTATTTTCAGAGTGGTATTAGCTGGATACCTTTTCTTCCAGCACTGATTATACTATATGGACCTAGGTACCTTACTGCTTAGCCAGCCTAAATTGCAACTATGCAAGACTACAAAAACAATGCCAGATAGCTTGTTCTACGCCTTTTGGCATTGACTGGCCAGCAGCAGAGAATGCTACTCTCCTCCTTCCACCTGCTGCTGCACGATGAGTAACATTCCATTCATATACAGTCTAGGGTAAAGTTACTGCTGCAGCAAACATATCTGTGATGTTTGCACATTTGGCGGCAGCCCCATCTGGAGTATTCATTCTTTCGTTTTGCTTATCCATTTATTTGCTTCTCTTTCGTCTACAGATGTCAACAGAACCGAGGCATCTGGACAATCGAAACAAGAGAGAACAGAGGCGGGTTGTTGGGTCCGGCCAACAAACGGCGCTTTTCCACTACACAGTACCAGCGCGCCTCACTCGACTCGACACGCCTTTGTTTGGTTTTCCACTGTGTGAAAGTTGTACCTGCTTCCAGGTACTTTTTTTTCCCTACCACCTCCGGCGAGGTTCCAAGACAGCTGAGGCGATACTGAAATGTCACGTGAAAACAGGGCAGACTGCTGATTGGTCAGAGAGAATCGTCACTATTCACTGCCTCATCATTGCGCGCCAGGAGTATTCTGAATAACACCGCCATTTTTTAAAATAGTTTGGCCAGAGATTGCGTGATGTACCTTACTACACACACTCGATTTCCTCCATTGTCCTGTGTGTGTGGGTAGCGGCAGTTTCCTGTGGCGTCGCTATGACGACCAGGTACTTTTGTGGAGGTACTTTCTGCAATGACAAAAAGGAGAGAAAAGCGAGCCGAGGCGAGTCAAACTGAGCTGGTGCTGGTAATGGAAAAGCGCCATTATACAAAATTAACCAATGGGCCGGCCCCCAGGAAAATACCCTTTTTGACAGATTACCATTCCAGCCCTGTTGTAACACCCCAGACCAAAAACTTCCTGTTAAGTGCATGAAGTGTGAAGCGCGAGGTCTGTTTCTGGAATTCTTTGCCTTGACCAGTAGGTGGAGACATTACTCTCCCAATGCTCTATGCAGAGCTTTTAAAACTAAGTACAGTTGACCGATGTAATTAAAATAAAAGGTAACTTCTGGGACAAATATATCGACACATGTTTTGAAAACTACAATGTGTCAAAAGAGCACCAGTGTCGACAAGACGCCACAGGAACGACAATGACGGAGGAGAATGTTACTGAGCTGTTGGGAAACAGGCCGAGGGAGGAAGGGAGAGATTTGTCAGAGTCAATACTATTTTTGCAACAAGTGTTTTGGAAACATGAGCAACACCAAGACACTACATCCAGCGGTTGCCCACTGTAGATTTCAGTTTAGCAATGATACTAAACACATCAGGCAACACACTGGTGCCAGAGGACACCACACTTTGCAGGATGCCCGAGTTAGTACATTTGTTAACTTTGACACCTACAGGACAAAAGCTGCACCAGTGTCAAATTTGTCAGAATTGTCATAAACTTGCACAATTCTTGAAAGGTGACTGAAAAACAAAAAACAAAACCCCAGCAAGTGTATTTTTACTTTTTATTTGAAAGATCATGCAGTGCACTTCCAAGTTCGAAGGTTAACATCACTTTCGATGATACACATGAAAAACCAATACATTTGTAATTACCTAGTACAAAACATAACTAAACATTACTGAGGAATGTAACAAATTAAATAGGAAGAGGGAAACAAGTGTGCAACACCACTGCTGCACTGCAGATCTTAAAAGGCTTGATGGAGGTTGAAGTTGTTTGTAACCCTGTCTTGTAAATTAAAAAAAAAAAACCTAAAAAAAATTCTCTAGATTAAGTGTAGAACTTAAGACAAAAAGCAATAAATTACTTCTTTCAAGTGTATGGTGTGTTTACTGAGAGAACTGCGGAGGCATGGGGTAGGGCACCAGAGGTGGGGGGTGCTGCTGTGGAGCCTGCGGCTGGGGGAAGGGGAATGGGGGATGACTCGCTCCAGTCGGTGCTCCTGCCTTACTGGGAGCAAACTGCTGGGCCTGGAAGGTGGTCTGGCCTCCGAAGGCTCCTGTTTGGTTGTTACTGAAGTTGGACTGTCCATTACCATTGTAGCTGCCTCCACTGAAACCATTGCCACTGCTGTTATTGCCCCCATAGCCTCCATTTTGTGAATTTGTGAAAGGTTTATTTGGTCCGTTTTCAAACCCTCGGCCATTATCCCTGTCCCTAAAACTGCCAAAATCACGCCTTCCAGAGGAATACCTATCCCGACGGTCATCTCTGTAGTCACCACCTCTGCCTCCCCTTGAACGACCTGGAAAGGAAAACAAACTTTTGAGAAAGGCATGGCTAGTTGTGTTTTGTTGGTTTGTTTTTTTTTTTTAAACACAAAAACAAAAAAAAATGGTTGAGCTAGCAAGAATATTATGATAAACCCATCCACTTCTTAGAACAAACAGCAGAAAGAAAAAAAAAAAAAAAAAAAAAAGGCTGCAGTTCACAGCACAGTTTCTGTATCTCACCAATTAGATTTACCTCCTCTGTCTTCCGCCATTTGGAGGAGCTTGGGGTTGATGGCCTGGTTGGCCTCGCGGAGCACAGAGATGAGGTCACTGGCCTGCCTCATGTTGTTTGGAGTGAAGAAGGTATAAGCTGTGCCTGTCTTTTGGCTACGAGCCGTTCTGCCAATGCGGTGGATATAGTCCTCAGAGTTGTTGGGGTAGTCATAGTTGATGACAAATTTCACGTCTTCAACATCTGTAAGATTGTGTTGCAGTGTGGCATAAAGGAAAAGGAGGACAGCACACAAAGACGTGCGCCAGCGCCACCACAACAACCAGATCAAAACAAAAAAGTTAGTACTGTCATGAGGTAGGGATGGCGGGTTAATCCACAAGGCTGCAAAAGACTAGCATTAGAGAAAACTAGAAAAACATTTACTCCACGGGGAGACTACGGTGGGAAAAGAGAAACGATGCACACTCCATTGGCTTACAATCCAGTGGGATAAAATAAAAACCCTTCCCTCTTGAACCTGCCAAAACACCCTCAGAAAGAATGCATCAGAAGTCTTACCATTTTTGGAGTATGCATTCACTAGTCCATTCCCATTGCAGCACACGCCCCACATATTGTCAAGTGACCCACAGGTGGTCCCTACACAGTAGGGCTGCTATGCACACTACTGCCTCCTAGTGTTTAAACTAGCACTTAACCAAGGTCCCTTTGTCACTCACGAGATGCTTGCTATAAAGCTCGCACTGCAGTGTCTCTTGCCAAGAAACGGTAGATCTGAACCAATTTGCAGGATGCCTACAAAACATGAGTGCATCCCCACTCTCGGCATGGCAAGATTTTCCAGACCCCGTGTTCACTTGATCATAATGTCTCTCGTTGGCAGGTCTCGACATGACTTTGAAACGCAGGCGAGGGAGGAGTGTGAGCTTGGATTTTGTCCAAGTGTGTCCAACTAGCATGTCCCACTGTCACCAAAAGCGCCAGTAGCCATGTCATTACAGAGGTGATGTATGATCGATCTGGCAGACTGCTCTTCCGACAGAAGTTTAGGAAACTGCAACATAAAGGCCACCCATGCTTTACAACGAGTCTACGCAACAGAAAGCACCTCCCAAATGACTCAAATGGCTTGCAACGCAGTGCCCAAACATACATGCAAGACAATAGGAGACAGTGTAGCTGGGCTTTGAGCTGGGACAGTTACAGAGCCTGGGTGTGTGAAGCAGTCCAAACCATTGTCAGAGAACAGACGAGCATATGGGGGAGGAACTGTGGCCAGCCCTCAACTCGCCCCCCTTTTTAGGCAGGCCAGCGTGTTATGCTGCACTTGGGCCTGGTCACCTCTGTATATCTGCACGACTGGGAGACCCGTGCCTCGCCAGTCAGGACACCCTCCAAGAATCCTCCTTCCCCCTCTGGAGACCTGGGCTTGTCATGCCAAGGCCCTGCCACACAGACTGCTCCTTCAGGTCAGGGGAGAAACTCAGAAAGAAGCAGAAGAGTTAAAGAAAGCAAATACACTTTCTTTTTGAAATACATTATAGTAAAATATAGTTCAGGTAGGATACTGACCTAGACCCCTGGAGGCAACATCTGTAGCAATGAGAATTGGAGCCTTTCCATATTTGAACTCTGAAAAATAAAAACCAGACATGATAAAGACGTTCTGTAAGTGGTACAGCTCTGATTAACCAGTGATGTAAATTTACTGGTGATGAAAGCTTACCATTGAGAACCCAGTCTCTTTCCTGCTGGCTTTTATCTCCATGGATTCCCATAGCTGGCCATCTATAAAAATTTAAACCAAGGATTGAAGGTTTCAATGTTTATCCCTACAAATACTTCATGACCATAAATGTCAGTACAACAGAAGCATTTGGGCTGTGAATCAGAATCCAAATTTTAACACTTACCCATCCCTTCTCATCCTCCTGGTGAGGTCATCACAGCGCCTCTTTGTTTCTACAAAGATGATGGTCTTATTCTCCTTCTCACTCATGATTTCCTCAAGCAGACGCAGGAGTCTTAAAGACAAAGGTCATGCTGTTACTAGAAATATTACTTCTGTAAAGAATCACTGTCACCTGCAGCTATTATGAAAACATTAGCTTCAACAACACTTGCCATTACTAACCATGGTGAGATTACTCACTTGTTCTCCTTCTCTCCATCATTGCAGACATCGACTATTTGCAGGATGTTGTGGTTGGCACTAAGCTGCAGCGCCCCAATATTGATCTGGACGTACTCCTTCAGGAAGTCCTCTGCCAGCTGGCGAACCTCTTTGGGCCAAGTTGCACTCCACATCAGAGTCTGTCGGTCAGGCTGCAAAAATAGTATAACAATTAGCAACACTTTCCCTTAAATTAATATACAACTAGAAGAAATTCAACATCCACAGTTGTGTTAATAGCTGTCCCAAGAAAACAAAAAAAATATGAATAAATTTACTCTGATTTGGTCGACAATTTTCCGAATCTGTGGCTCAAAGCCCATGTCCAGCATTCTGTCTGCCTCATCCAGCACAAGGTAAGTGCAGCGACGGAGGTTAGTCTTTCCTGCCTCAAGGAAGTCGATGAGCCTTCCTGGAGTGGCAATGCAGATCTCCACACCTTTAATAGGAGAGTCATTGTGAGAACAAAACTCTTGAAATGACGTTTAGACAAAAAAAAGGTATAAGCAGGGGTTTTTTTTATACCTCTTTCTAGGTCACGGATTTGGGGTCCCTTGGGTGCTCCGCCATAGATACAGGTGGACTTGAGGCGAGAGGCTCTGCCATATTCTGCAGCCACCTGTTGCACCTGCTGTGCCAGCTCACGGGTTGGGGCTAGCACCAAGCACTGTCAAGTGGGAATTATGGCTTTTCAGTACAAGTTGATCAAAAGACCGCTATACACTTTATTCAGGCCTAAGTGTTGAAATAAGATTGCTCACTCCAGATAGTATAGATCACTTATTTAAAAAATATAAATAGGCTTAGTTTATGCACTCTATTTGGCATCATTAAATTGTGTGGGTTTTTTTTTTTTTTTAGAAAAGGCATGTAAATCAATGCGATCACATTAAGGCTACTTACTATGGGACCGTCGCCACGTTCCAAGAAAGGCTGGTGGTTGATGTGCACGATTGCAGGCAACAAATACTACAGAGCAAACACATAACATTTACTTCCATGAACTAAACCGTAATATTGATCATACAATCATAGCTCCGTAATCTTGTCAGCACAGATTAGTGCAGCATTTGTTGAAAGTCAAACCATGCCAGAGAGAACACAAACTTACGGAAAGAGTTTTGCCAGAGCCAGTCTGTGCAATGCCGACCATATCCTTGCCACTAAGAGCCAGAGGCCAGCCCTGAGCCTGGATGGGTGTTGGGTCGGTCCAGTTCTGTTTGTTGATCACATCCATCACATAAGCTGGAGAAAAGAGTAGAGCAATTAATTGAGATGCACTAAACTCTTCCTTTGTGATATTAGTTCACCAACTGATTTAAAACTTACATGGGAAGCTGGCCTCGTGGAACTTAGCAATGGGATTTGGGCAGTCTCTACCCTTAAACGTAATTGTTTTGGCCCTTCTGTATTGTTCAACTTCTTGCTGCAAGATAATAAAGCAACTTCAGGTCAGTAACGTTATTCACAACGGATTACGTAACTGCAACACGTGCAGGAGGGAGCACATTTCTAGCAGTGTTACATAACATTTCAAGGACCACGTGGACTAGCGTTACATACCGGAGATCTCCGGGCAACGTCGGGATGCTGTTGATAGAAATTTTTCTCAAACTTGGGGAGCTCGTCCAGGTTCCATTGTTTCTTCCGCAGCCTTTCACCAGGATTGCCGAACTTACCGCCACCTCCACCGCGGTTTCCTCCAAAGCGAGGAGGACCGCCGCCATAGCTGCAAATAAATTAACGTTAACCGTTAGGTCGTGTTTTACAAAGTCAGGTTGGGCCCAGTCATCTCACAGCAACAGCAATTTGAAACTAACACAGACCCATTTCAAACTGCGTCATAGTGGGACTTTTTGGGCTGCCATATACTTTCTAGCCAGTAGAGGAACAATGGAAAAACAGCCGGCATTTTGTATCCGCATTCACGGTGCCACATGGTGTAACTCCGGCAAGCGCGCTGCATTAGCAATACATATTAGCAACAGACTGAAAAGCATGGAACGGTACAAATAAACACTATCGTGAGTAAAGTGTAACTTTTTTAAATTTAAAGCAAAGTAGTCCAGTGATACCGACAATCAGTACAGTTCCTGTAGCGGTGAAATGTAACGCCTCGTTAGCTCACGTTAAGCTAACGTTACCCTGAAGCTAACGAAAAGCCGCTGTGCCGGGGCACGAGGCCAAACTAGGCCTTGAGCGAAAGACAACGGTGTCCGTTGGCCGGCCTGGACCTTGTGTAGATAAATAAAGCCGGCAAACTGTCGATTATTGAAGGCTGTAGGTTCTCACTTAAATACTAAGTAAACTAGGAAAATGTCTTGTAAAAAAAAATACTCAGTTAACGTTAATCAGTTCATTTTTCTTGGTTACAACGTAAAGTCTTGTCGGCCATTTCTATGAATCACACGAGGACAAACTCGTCTAAAACGCACGAGAAAAGGTACTTACCCTCTATCTCTGTCTCTGCCACGGTCTCTGTCGGAATATCCAGGCATTTTGTAAGTAATGAGTATAAATAAAAAAAGATAAATATCCTACACTGTGGCTCGACCGCCGTCTAAAAAAAAATCCGACCGGCAGTGGTGCTGAAATGCCGGTAAAGTGAAAATGAGGCCCGGTATATATGGCAAGAGGAAGTCCCTTTTCCATATATTCATCCGCCATACGGTTCTCATCTTACGGTATTACCATTGTAATTCTTCCATGGCTCCTACCGACTGACAACATATACCCGATGCAGAAAAGGGATAACTATGTTTTAATCTGTCTGTAACTACTACATCTGGATCCCCTAACCATTCACGGAATATACTTTATAAACTAAGGGATTTTTTAATCACATGCAAACATTGTTTATGTACCGCCTGAAACTGTGTTTTTTATTTTCTCTTACGCATAAAAAAAACGTCTCCCTGAAAATCCCAAAACTCTGTTTTCCGGCGATCCTCTTTGATACACTGGCGGATGAATATGTACGAGAAAGAAACTGGTAATCCGGCTCTGACTGTGCTTCCGATAAATTACGGTAGGTGACGTCATCGGGACCAACCCAAACATGAAAGACACGACTTTATTCTCTTTTGTGTTTTTCAATTACAGCCAATGTGACCCGGAGAAGTGTGATGGAATAATTTGACAAGCAAATGTTTAGTGTTTAATACTTTATAATAATGTTTCATTATTACAGATCTTGTGGTATAAAACTATTATATTGATTTCATATTGTGGCAGAAAACTGCTTTCTGCCACAGAAAAATAAACAAAGGCCATGTAGGCTAACTCTGAGCTCAAGGGTGGATCAAAACGACAGTGAGAGTAAGGTTTACTCACTAACTGAATATTGTTTTGGAAATATATTTTGTTTTTCATAATTTCCGAGCCTGTACCCATGTCCATATTGAACATATTGGTCATACAGTATGTTTACATTTTGGTAGGTTTGACGTAGTTATTCTTGATACTGATTACACAGAGAATCATCAAAATACAAATCATTATTACCCTGAAGTCTAATACTCTTTCCAGTCTGTGTAGAAAGGCAATTCTCAAGACCTCGCTGTAGTACGCTTCAGTTGCATATCACTGAAACAACAAAAATTGTACTTGACACCTTTTTCCCCAACAGCTCCACTCATTGTCATTTTAACTCCTTACCCTTCCCCCCTCGGGGCCATCTGCCAGATGTTTGAGTGGTATCAGTGAGTGGTGGGTGGTCGGGGACATGTGCCATTCAGATGTAAACCATGAGTCTTTGCGTCCCACACTAACAAGCCTCCGATAACTTGATCTAATGGAAGTAATTGCTGTACAAAAGGGCCAGTTTATGCACACCTCTACTGTAAGTAGCCTAATTAATAATTCAGATTAAAAACCTGGCTTCTTTGTGACATTTAAAAGAAAGAGGACAGGACATATATTTGTACAAGGCCTTACATTGTTAGACAAAGGCAAGTTTAATTAGACCTAATTACACACAAAAATAAAATACTCTTACAAAATGATAGTGTTAACATACATCAAATTGCATCAGTCAGCTATGAGAGATATAGTCCTGCTAGTGGATCATGCTATAAAATAAAAAATAAAAAACACCAACTAAAATCGAGCGGCATCTCTCAACTTGGACTTGTTTAATAAAAAGTTCCGTTGTTCAATGAGAGGCAGCTACGGGGAAATGCTGAGTGATGTAGTGTAGGAACAGACAGTAGGGCGTTCAGCTTGTGCACTGGACTTAAAATGCTTATGAATATCTGTTACAGAAGTCACCATTAAATACACATGGCAACCTCATTCTGTTTGTGTGCAATTCCTCTTTTCATTTCAAGAAAAACTTCTACTTAAGTTAAAAGATAAATTACAGGTCGTTTGATCCACATATATGAACAATATCTTATTACTGTACAAAGCACCATCTGAGGACACTTTTCACTTTGCATACACATCAGTCCACATAAAAGAATGAAAATGAACAGTTCAATTTTCTTTTTTTTTTTGTGAATGCAAACATTAAGAACAGTCCATGGTCATAGAGATTGCTAGACAGGCAGCATCTTTTGAAAACATTCAAGAATTTCATTTTTAATCATATAAAACAATCCCCCTTTCTGTATGTAAGAGCATCACTGATGGGACTGTGTAGCAGGCTAAAACACGAGTTCATCTCATTCACTTCCTTTTCAACCAAAAGCACATATGGACACATGCAATGATTACTGTATGTTAATGGTTTGCTGTGGGCAAAACAATTTAAATGACAAGGCTTTTCAACTCCTTGACATTCAGGAAATACAAATGGTCAGAATTTTTTTCTTGTCAGTCATCAAATCAAAGGACATTACAAAGCATATAGGACATCTCCTGAGAATGTGGCTAGGTAGAGCTTCTTGATTTCTTGGAAATGTTGTTTTGTGGCCACAAGCATGCATGTGCACGAGTAGTGTATTGTGCACTTTAAGCAGTAGTATGTCAATGAGTAAGGTTGCCAAAATAAGACAAACGTTAATGCTATTTAGCACCACATGGCTAGAAGCACCACATGGCTAGAAGGTAGTAGAGGTTTTTCTTTTTCAACAACAACAACAATGTGGAGGCAGCACAAAATAGATTATGATGACTCTTCTGAACAGAATACCATTAGAAATGAATGGTAGGTTTCATGCTAGTGACATTAATATAGCCCAGCTACAAATGACAAACTGTTAAAAAAGGGTAATAGATGGGAAACGTCACACCACCATATGTAGTTCCAGAATGAAATCAGTAGAATTTAAAGGGTGCACTTGATATTTGCAAAGATTCATTCATTCAAAATGGTTATGGCACTCAGAGGACGTTGTTTTGTTTTTTTTTGCCCTTTAAGACCTACCTCTCCTTGTACAGGTTGAGAGGTTATGTCAAGAAATAAACCACAGCCTTCTTAAATGAAATTCATTCAAGCTTAATTCAAATTGTCTTCTGTAATTTAAACAGTAACAATGGAAAGGGGTATCTGAAATATAACAGCAATAAATTATATATATTATATAGAATTGTATTGTTTATTTTTCATTTCTCCCTGTTATATAAAAATAACAATTTTTAAGCTGTTCATTCATTCAACAAAACTGGTTGTCAAACGTGTGAAATAGGTTTCCTGGGAATGCAGCGCTAGTTGTTTGGCAGCGACTCGGGAGCGGAGGTCCCTGCTGCTGTCTTTGGAGAGGCCTGTAAACAGTCGGGCTCTGCCTAATTCACTCTCTAGCCTTGCCTTCTCATTCGCACACATCTCCGTTTCTCAGCCTTGGAATTACTGATAGCCCCAGTGTGATCACCCTGAGGCCTCAAACAGAGTCATGCACACTCTGCATCCGAATTTAGCGTTTCCAAGTGGTTGTGGCCACCATTAATAACCCTGTACTCTAGCAAACAAACCAGTCTTAGTTTTCTCGTTTCAGAGTGGACTGACCTTGTGTTCTGCTTGGTAAGAAGGAGCATTGCTACATGGAATACAGCTTATTTAAAAACAATGCTAAAATGAACTTAGAAAAAAGGGAAGAGCCAGCAAATTTTGCAGGTTCCAAAAGTTAGTAAATAGTCTGAGTTATTAGCAGCTGAAGAGTTCCTTTTCAATGATAAAAAAACAACTAAAAGGAGGGCTGGAGGGTCTAAAAAAATCAAAAATAAAAACAACAACCCAGAGTCAGACGACATTTTCCGGTCTTCTCTGCCCACCCTCCGTTAGCTTGGCCACATGTCCCCGGGAAGTATGGGCGTCCCTGGGTGAAGCAACTGTGGAGGACCCCCATCTGAGTGGATTGATTTGTAGGGGGAGGCTCATCATGGCCAAACCATGTTGCTTCTGGTTGCTGCTGAGCTCTGCCTGCGTCAGTGACTCACTCTACAGCAAAGCCGCACGTTTCCTCGATGGCAGTGAGCAACTTGTCGTACAGTTTGTCATAGTGCTCGTAGGGAGGAATGTCAATCCGATTGAAACTGGGAAAACAGAAGGGGAGAACAGATTTTAAAATCATATTTTGAAAACACCAAGACTAAACCCAAAGAGGCTTGAGAATGCTAATGACTTAATTGCTTAAGTGCCTTGACTGTAAAGTGAAAATGGATTGAATATAGTTCAACCAAAAGAAAGTGCTTTTTCAAGGTTCCAACACCCTCTGTCTCAAAGGCAGGCACGATGTCAAACTATCTGAAAATGTTACAGTGCTAAGTGTTTCCTCACCAGGTATGGGCTTTGGGCAGATTGTTGGTGCTGGCATCAATCTGGTGGATGGTAAAGAGGCGAGGGCCAGCAGCACCTGTACAAACATAATTAGTTTAGTAAAAAATGGACCTTCACACACCTGCACCGCACTGTGAAGAAGTGTCTAGATTCTCTCGAAGAAATTTCCAGAAGGACATTTCAAGTTTTGTTTCTGTTTTTCAGCTTCACATATTCAGATTAGTGTCCAAAATAAAAAATAAAAGTATTGCTCTGGTTCAGTTGTTCATTTATAGATCTAAAAAGTCAACTCAAATTGACACGGTGAAATTCAGATGCCAGAATTCAAAGTTTTAATTCAAACTTGAACATACAGGTTATTAGCAAAGGATAATCAATCAAGCCCAACATAATCAATCAGAGTTTGGTCTTATCCCATCAGGATCCATGAGAAAGAAAAGTTCAGGTATGGGACTGGAAACCCTCGACATTTGAATTTTTAACTCAATTTGTGAAAAAAAGTTGTAATGAACTCCGAAAAAAAATCTAAGGAATTTAAACAACATAAATTCAGACAGATAGTTCTCTAAGTAAAATATTTCAGTGCTATAACTTCAGTGTTATCTAAATTTAAAGTTCCCTTCCAGGCACGTTTTAAAGTATGTAAAAATACTCTGCTCTGATTAATGTTTTGTTTACCATGGTTATCCCACATCTAAAGTAAATGGGGCTCGAAGACCATCTACTCTTTCTCGCTCATTGAGAAATTCTATGAAGTCCAGCCCATCACCGCTGCGTGTTAGGTTGAGCATGGATGTGGGCGAGAGAGCAGTGTGCGTCAAGATGGCAAGAGCTAGAGGAACCACCACAGAGATTCAGGCAGCCACACATGTTTGAGCCTCAGTCAGACCCAGATGAGGAGTCTGGTGTGCACCAAAATTGGCGACTAGCAGACGTGTCCGAACCGTGAGTGTAGTTTGCATCTTTTATTTGTTTCTGTTGTTTTTGGCTTGTTAGCTTGGAACTGGCAGTTACCTGCGTACATGTGATTTTTAAGTTTTATATTTTTAATACATTTGCAAAGATAAAAAAATAAGTCTTTCATGTTGTCATTATCAGGTATTGTTTGCAGAAGTTTGAGGAATAGGCTGTAACACAACAAAATGTGGAAAAAGTGAAGCACTGTGAATACTTTCCGGATGGACTGTATACGCCACTCGGCTTGTGGAGCTCAAAGCGCCAAAAAAATACATTTGAAAAACTCAACAGCAATGTCTCTTTCCAGACATGATGAAACGCGGTTGGTCAAGATAATCCACAGACCTTGTTGCGAGCGGTTTCATGTAGGAACTATTTTCTCTCAACCGATAGTTCCTAAATGAAACGGGTGATATCTCCAGAACTTGGCAACACACAGCAAACCAATCTAGATGGATAAATAGCACCACAGGTAAGAGGGAAAATATGTATTTCTGATTTGGGGGTGAACGGTCCCTTCAAACATGTAAAAAAACAACACATTTTCGAGTGGTGCGGTACTTTAAACATTTGTATAAGTATTCAGATGTAGTTAAATTTCACAATCAGGTTTTTTTGTTGCTTATAAAGTGAAAATTATTACGATTCCATACAATGAGAAGTAAAATGTAAAAGCTGTTACAGAAGCCGTCTAGACTTCTCATTATTGACTGAGTTGTGTCGCCTTAAAATCTTGTCCATGTGTTTACATTCCTTACACTTGATAGCGCTGCAAATATTTATTTTGCTTTCCAACTACAACCAAACAATAAAGAAACAAAAATAAACATTAGTGACAGACATCCTTTGTTAGAGTATTTAAATCCCTCATTGTGGTCCAATTTTATGTTTCCTGTTATTGAAGACATTTCATTAGATATTCAGATGGTCCAACAAGAGTACCGTACAGTATCTAGATACCAACAGTACTAAATGAGTTGACTTTGTCCCTTGACTGTAGCCATGTATCCAGCTTTTAGAATCTAAGCAATGACACAGACAGACAGTGTGTGTTGTTTTTGGGCGTTTTGGCCTCTGGTGATGTTTTGACCAAGAAAGGACGGCCGTTATATAAGGTGTGTAAGGGCGCTGTCTGCCTGTGGATCACGGTGTACTCCTCATGCCTGGGTGCTCTGTCTCTGGTCAGCACTGTCTGCCAGGGTGGACCCACTGAACCACTGCACTAAGTACAGACTCAGGGTTCATCTCAGGTCGGAGAAACCCAGAGACTCAGGCACACACAGAGAAGCCAAGAATCCCAAACACACACCTTAGATTGTGTTGACAGAGCCTGTGAATATAGAGCACACTGTGTGTGCGCAACAAAGGAACAGTAAAGAGTACATTACCACACCTTTTGTACATTAGGGATCTGACATCACGTTAGCGTTCATTATTTTATACTCCTTTTAACTGCATTACCTGGCTAATATTTCAGAGTGCTCATTCTGTGTGTCCTTCTCACAAAGAAGGCAATTCACACCAAGCGAGCTCAGGTGAGGTTTCGTACTTAGGACTGTCTTGCATTTATTACATAACAATTCCAATGTAAAAGAGCATTTATATAATGAAACAAAGTTTGCACAGTTTTCCTCCTGGGTGTTACTACCTTGGAGGGCCTTGAAGCCTTGCAGGGGAACTCTGGAGGAGCCGGTGACAAACTGCAGCAGCCGGGCTCTGCGCTCCTCGTCAAAGGACTCCACAGCTTTCCAGAACCATTTAACAATGTTGCTGTCTGGAGTGCAGTGTTTGAGCCGTGTGTTGGACTTCCAGTCGTTGATGTCGATTTTACCCAGGCCACATACAATGAGCTACAGGTCGAGGAAAGAAGTAGATTATTATTTTTTATTTAGGAGAGTTGTGAAATCATTTCAGTATGTTTAACTAAATGTACTTGGAGGTTAGTCAAGCAATATGACATCTAGATGTGTGCAAACAGCAAAGAGAGGTGACAATGGGAAATGGTTTAAAGTACCTCGAGCTCCTTCTCATCGAAAGACTTTAACAGGTGTTGGGGGATGACCTCATTGAAGCCCTTCTGCAGAGCCAGGAATTGGGCCTCTATGCCTCGCAGAAAACGCCAGTTGACGTAGAGCCGCACGTACTCTTTCTTGGTGTCCTGGGTGACGGGGATGCTCTTACCGTTGGGCTTGAGCTCATGCTGGATGATCTCTCCGTAGGCATTGTGTTCTACGCAGAAGGTGTGGTCCAGCACACCTGTGATGTCATTGTCCCTGGAGAGAGATAAACATTTTAATTACTGTTTGAGGGCTTTTGCACAATCACTTTCGGTCAAAATGTTTTTAAAACAATACAACGTTCTTTTCATTCCAATATAACTGAGGTGAGCTCCCTTTTGTTGAAAGCGTGCTGATCGGGGAAACCAGCAGATGTGATGTTAAGCTGGTCTGAAAGCACGTGCTTAGGGAGCCCTGATGTAGGAAATATTCAAAACCCTGGGGGGCGCTGTCATCAAAGTACGGGAGAGAGGAATTTATGTGGACAAAACAACTCATCAGTTGCTAGATTATAATTTGGCACATTTACATTAAAGTTGAAAATTTTTCTTTGATAAGCACAGGTAACCACTTAGTTTTACTTGTATACTCAGCACACGTAGACTGCAGACAGGAATGCAGAGCAGCGTGTAACGTGTTGTAGTTCGTGATCCAGAAATCCTCTTTCACTTTTCATTAACGCAGAAAAGTCAATACTTTTGTTGGCTTCTATAAAAATGGGTCTTGTACGTACAGGATCCACACGAGGCTGTTGTGCAGGTCAGGGTCAACAGACTCCATGTCGTCCAGAGTGATGGGTTTACCCAGCAGCTGTTTGTAGAAGGGTAAAGTGAAGCCTCCGTCTATGTAGTGGCCATGGAACACTGCCATCCCCATGATACGGCCCACGAAGTGAAAGTATGACAAGTGCTCCTGAGGGGAGACAAAACATCTTCAGTTTCCAAATGAAGAGACAGCCGTGAGTTACCAGCAGAACTGAGCGTTTAAAGTATGTTCGGGACTCACAAAAGTATACCACAAACTGAATTCCCGTTTGACAGACCGGGCAATTCTACATTCATATCACATTTGTCAGAGCTTCCCAGCTGTATATTACAATATTTTCTTGAAAATTAACATGACCTGGAGATAGTGGCAGAAAATAGATGGTTGGATTAACACATCAAAAAATGATTTATTCATTTAAGTTAATTTAATTTGACACTTTGATACAGGTCTGATGGCGCTGATTGAAACTCTACAAAAAAGGTTTGAACAGCCTCCTGCAGCACAATCCACTGTCACACCAGTCTGATTTATTGTTTATATATGCGTAACGTCTCCCGACAGCCCACAACCACATAAAAGCTCTATGATGTTACAGTCTACAGCAGGCCGGAAACAATATTCAGGATCTTTGAATTCAGTTCCCTCTTCAATTTCATTTACAAAGCCTTTTAAGACCTTTCAAGACTTGCAGATATCCTCTTGATTCAAAACCTAGATTACATTTTGAGCTTTTTGTGTGTTGTCAGTAACAACTGTGACTCACAGGGTTGACAGCAGAGTCGGGGTTTATCTGCAGTGTGTAAATGTCATCGCGGGAGTACTGGAACAGGCCGTAGTACGGGTTCAGCATCTCATGAGACAGCAGATAGAGCCACTCCCTGCACAGAGTTCACCACGCAGATGCACAGAGGTCAGGCAGGAGATGCAGAGGGAGAAAAAGGACAGAGATACCAGCTACATCAGAATTCAGAACATGCTAAATTCAATGTGATGAAGGAAAGACTAAGCCAAACCAGGTAACAGAATGGTGACTACAATGTGTGCTTTGGCTCGCCACTAGGAAGCAGACCGCCGTGTAAAAAAGTATTTAAAGAACCAAAGTCTCTGTGTTCCATGCATCGTGCTCTTCTTTTACCTGGCTACTCCTCCATAATCGAGCCCCTCCTCTCCTCTGAACTTCACCATTAGCCTTTTCCAAAGGTCCTTCGGCCTCATCTTCATCACCTGTCGATACGATTCCTGCAACACAGATGCAAACAAACATCAAAGACAGTATCAGCATCAGTTAGACAGCTGTTTACTGTATTTGCCCTGCTAGCTGCTGATGCAAAGCCATCTGGTTCTATATGCTCCTCAGCGGAGAAAGATAAGGAGAACCCATTTATCAGTTTGCAATATCCATGTGAGGGGGCCTGCCTTTAGGGAAACTGCCAAAAGTCACGTGTGACTAGTTCCAGGGATGCACCCACTCTCCAAGCTCCATGCTTTGCATTATGGTGCATTTTAAACGTGGTAACTGCTAGACCAAAGGTTGAGACTAAAGGGACTGAATTTCAGAAAAAGAAAATATTGGGGAGTGCTTTCAACAAACATTTGCTCTACAGTAGCAGTTTTGTAAGAAATGAGAGAGATGCAGTGTGGCGTTACAGCAGTCGTTTCCAATTGTTTCTCTGCTGTGAGATCTCTCCGCCTCAATCAGTGTTCATCCCACGTGCAGATGGCTTACAGCGTCAGGGGGAGGGTTCATTTAAAGTGGATTAGGGGCAGTTATAATAAACACAGCCATAAGACTATAATAACACAGCCAGGTTCCACTATGCCCTCCAGATACAGCAGACAACAGACAGGTGTTGCGGGAGAAATGGGAATGTGTTATCTACGCCGAAAAGTACACATAAAGACAGGTCTGACAGTCCACCAGCTAACACTTGCCTGTTCAGTCATAATGTAATGCTTAAGCTGGTCTGGAGACGCTATGCAGTTATGTCTCGCTCAACCTCAAGACGTCCTCTGCCCCCCGCCCTCCCCTGGCTGTCTCTCACATTGAGATCAGCCAACAAAAATGTCTTCGTTCAGATTAACAGACGTGGCTGTTCCAGCACATTCCAGTGCATATTTTATGAGGGTCATGCAGTCTGTTGCAGGTGTTGTTGCTCTGATGAAGGCCCCGCACCTCCTAGTTGCAGAAAAAAAAACAACAACTCCCCAGCTGAGAAAATGTGCTTGAGAAAATCCTCATCTCAAACAAGAGGTCTGCTTTAGATTTTGAACAGACTACCTTCACACATGATAGATAACCGTGTGTGTGTGAGAGAAATCATTCTCACAGCCAAACTGTTATGGGCAATGACCTTTATGAGAGTAGACAAGAAGAAGGGGGGAACAAAACTTCAGAGAATGTTTAACAATAACTTGGGTGCGTCTATAAATACCTTTTAATTTTACAAGCAGCTCTGCAGGTACAAGTGAACGAGATGTTGTGCGGTTTGCTTCTCAGAGGGCAAGAAGTGTGCTGGCATATTTGTAAATTGGGGGACAAGACAGATTTGCTATTGTTTATTGCTTATAGTGCTAAATGTAGATTTGTTGGATGGAGTTTGGGGGAAAAGGAGGGATGGTTGTTGTGCAATGGAGTAAATATTACATTATTTTCATTCTACAAATGAGTTATGCATTTTAATTCATTTCACGCATGCTCTGTTTGTGACAACTGAATTTCCCTCTGGGTTAAATTATGTATCCATTTATAAGTATAACAGGCATCCCTTGTGAGCTTCAGATGATATGATGAAATGACTGAGCTTGGTTCTTTCCTTCCTCACCTCAAAGATCTCCTCACGGGACACCTCGATGCGGCAGTGGCCAGCCTGAGGCTGCTGCTGGGACAGTTCTTGGCGGAGGATCTTGAGCTTCTGAACAAGATCTCTCTTGTACTTGGGCACCGTGAGGCACTCTGCCTCCTCTGGGAGCTGACCGGGGGACACCAGCGCCTGCTGGACCTGATCCTTCAACTGGTTCTGACGACTGGAGGGCAGACGGCAGGGAGGGGGAGAGAGCAGGGATGAGAGGAGGTAGAGAGGCAGAAAAGAGTGGCATGGGAAAGCGGTGAGAGAGAGGAGAGGGACAAACAGGCCAAGAGAAAGAGACAGTAAGACCCAGAGGGACAAGATGAAAGACAAAAATCGAAAGTCTTAGATGAACCAATAGCAAACACAAACAACTGGTGAGAAAAAAGTAAGCAAGCATTTGCCAAAAACAATAGGAGGAATGCCAAGAAACTCAAAATCCAGCTTTCTGAGTGTGAGAGCTCTTTCTCTGTCCTTTGCTGACTGCAGAGTAAACACACTGAGGTTATCTGGGAAGCACATCAAGTCAAACAGCTGCCTCGGCCCCTCACAGAGAGAAAGACAGACAGACATAGGTGGAGGTGGGATAACTCCCTCACTCACTCACTCACTCACTGCCTCTCACAAACACACACCTTCCTCTTTCCACCACTCCACCTGGCAGATGCCTGGTGCTCTCACACAGAGAGATGGCTGAACTAAAATAAGGCTTTCAACAGGGGAGCCGCAGAATATGACTAAGGGAAATAAAGTTCTGCAAATAGATCCTCTGTTGCTTTTATATCTTCATGTACTCTTGAGGTAATGTAGGGTCATCAAGGCCTGGTACATTTTACAAGTCCAAAAGTTAGATGGAGACGCATACCATGTTCTGGCCTACAAAAGCCAAAATGCAGCAAACTACATATTTTGTCAAAATTGAGTCACAACAGGTATCTGGTGTTTTACCATATACAAAATTATTATGCCATAGAAATGTATAATCTATGTAAAAAAACAAAACAACATGTCACAGAGAGACAGACAAATAGACAGATGTTGTTAGATGTTGTTACACTTAAACTGATATTGAGGTGGTCCCTTTTTATGGGTTTTCCTGCTGACCCCATCCACAGCAGTGCATTGCTCTGCTTTCGTGCCGGGACTCCTGTCTGCTTCTCCAAACCAAAGTACCTCAGACAACCTGACTTCAAAATACCCCACCAATCCATTTAAGTTAATATGGCAAACATTTTAGCAAACAGTTGCTTATTTACCCATCCAGCAGTCACAGAGCAACATTATGATTCATTTGGAGTCGTGTATGTGTCCACCTGATGAATGGAAGTCCAATATTCAGTATTCTTTTAGCTCTGTTTTTGGTCGCTACCAACTCCAGGGAGAGCATTTGCTGCTAAATGCTCCACAATGTTCACTAGCTAGTCTCTTAACTTGTGTCGGTCGGTTTCACCAAAACCATCTGCCTGCTGTCGAAAATGATTGTATGAGAGCGGTAAGTAAATAAATGTTAATTTCAATGTACTGTAAATATTAATCATAGACAGACACTAGCAAAACAGGGCCACATTTAATCCCCATCAACTAGAGACTTTAAATGATACAGATGATAAATGACAAATAGCTTATTTTCCTTCAAAGAAAAAGATAAATGCAAATGGACAAGAAAGGAGAAAGAACACATTTAGTTGGTCCAAAGGCAGTTAATTTAGTATGGTTAGCCTGAAAAAGTAAACCATTTTTTCACTGCTTCTCTAGTTACGGCTCTCTGCCTTTGAAGAGCAGTCTAGTTTGAATGTACCAGCATAAACAGTTTTCATTCTAACTTTGCTGCCTTTCAAATCACTACTGTCTTCTCACTCTATTGCATACTCCAAAACAGAAGCCAGAAAGGGCTATAAACAAAATATTGAAAGCAGCATTTGATAAAACATTTCAAACACTGTGACAAAAAAAGTGGTTAACCACAGTATCAATAGTGTGGCTGTGAACATCATCTGCGGTTAATGATGACACTGGTCTTGAGAATACAAACTTTTGAACTAAGAGCTGTGTTTGGGAAGACGGCCTCAGAGGGTGGCACAGTAGGGAGGCTTACAACACACACACAGAGAATCAAAAGAGCCTTTATGGGCCCGACACTAAAGGATTATTTGCACAATGGCCTTTTGCACTCCAGTGGGGGGTAGCAGGCATGGTCGGCCATGAGCACGGTCATAAACACCAGACTCTAGGGCCGAGCACAGAGGGTGGTGGAAGCATACGCATGTCAGTCTGTGTGCATGCGGTATGGATATGTAGCCTATAACACCCGAAGTGATGCCAAGGTTAAAATAAATATTTTCACACAGGCTTTTTATCAGCTAATCTGATTCAGTGGAATACAGTTGTCATAAGTTAATTTACCTCAAAACTGCTACTCTCAAGTATCCGCCTTATGGCTTGCATTCTCCTCTACCACAATGACAACTTCTCCTGACTGAGTGACTGCGTTTGGTTTCTGGTGTCTGCCCAGTAGAATCCAGTTTGGCTTTTCAGTCACTTCCTGCTATCCCAGAAAGCCACAGGGCCCCATAGGACACTCGAGACCTCCTCTTGAATCCCTTTATTTCCTGCAGACTAGACTCAAGAGGGAGGAAAGGCAAGGGAGGGAGGGGGGAGGGCAGGAAGGACACTCTCTCGACAGCACCCAAACACTGTAGACAACTCAGAGGGTGGGAGAGATGGAAGGAGAGAGGGAGGCATGGAGCATCTCTTCCTGCACTTTGACCCATAAATCAAACAATCCTGCTCTGGCTCTGTTGCTCTTCCTCTCAGGGTTGCAGGCAAACATGGGCCAGAGTTCTCTCTTCTCTTTCCAACTCCTAACTGATGAGCACGACTCTGGTGCATGTTACCTGAAGTCTCTGCAGTGAGCATGCAGAGACAAGTCGCCCTAATAAAAACAATGTTTTGGCTACGTGACAAATCGCAAACGTCTGGGAAATTTCTCATGCAACTGTACAGAGGGCAGTCCTGCAGCCAGGTCTAAAAAACAGACAAGGATTCAGTTACCTATTGAACAGTGACCTCGACCAGTCAGGGGGCTGGAATTCGGCAGAAGATTGCAACATCAAGGGGGAAATATAACCAAAAGCATGGTCTGGGTGCTCAGGCAGTGTCTTTAGCAAATAAAAAAAGGCAATAAACTATAACTTTGACGGACATATATATAACAAACATTTTTGTGGGATGACGGCACATGAGGGGTGAAAATTTCTAAAATCCCTGACTTGATAAAAGGCAGATGTCTTGATGGAAATCCACGACGACTGATATCTTTTCCAGAGTTTTGTCACAGGCGAGAAAGTCACTCCAAAGTCTGTTCTATTTGCAGTAATAGAGCAGCTTCAGTTAGGACAGAAACTGTAAACAGGCAACAGATCACCTATTACAGGGTTAATGTAATAAGAATGGATTGCGGTAGGCTCAGGTTAAATCTTAGTCATGCACAATTTATAAAAGAAGTTATTTAAAAAAAAACTTAGGCCAAGGTCTGTGTGCCCCTGAATGGCACAGGGGTGTACGGCACACTACAGCCCAAATCTAACACTTTATATCACTTAACTTTTCACTTCACAATGAAGCCACATAACAAAAACGTGCAAATGTACTAATGACAACTGCACAACACTAGTAACACTTCTAGCTACAGACAGACACCAATCTTTTTTTCTGTATATAAAATGATTCCTGTGATATTACATTAAAAAAAAGCCAACTTCCTGGCTTTGATATGAACTAATCATCCTACTAGAATACATATACAACAGAAATTCTATGCACAAAATTTTCACACATCTGGGCTTAGTCATGCTCAAACAAATGTGGCGTGCCAGGCTAGTTTTTATAAGGCTTTTCAGAGGGCCATAGATGAAAAAAGCAAAACTAATACAAAAACCCAAACACGTTCTTTGATCCATCAGAACAGGAAAAAAAGAAACCTGATCTCTCTGTCGATGCATTCCGTCTCTCTCTGCATGGAGAAGGAATGAGATCAGGCGGAAGAGGCCCACCAAGGCACCCATACGCTGCTCCACCTTTGTAGAACAAGGAACTATGGGTAATTCTATGGCTATCGCTGCACAGTATGTGTTTGAACAGCTGCATAGGGGAAGAAATTCTGAACACGTGCATCCATGCACGCAGGCATGTTCCAAGCACAGAAGCATGAACCTACACAGATGGACACACACACACACAGTTCATTCATTGACTTGGGCATCAAATTTATGCTTCGTTTCCTGGACGTAAGACGCTCCTCAGCCACAGACACAGCAGCCTTGGTTTCCACTCAGCTATCTGATGTCTGGCCAAAGCCAGCTTTGTGACGGATTGTGTGCTAAAACGCCTTTATGATTAAAACCTCTGCGGGCCTGAGGAATTTTAATTTTTTGTGTGGAAAGAAAGACTGTGGGGGAGTGCACTGGGTACGTCTTTCTGCGTCTGTGCGCACAAACGTCTGCTCTGCAGAAGGGCTACTCTGAGTGCTGAACCTCTACAGGTGGTGAACACACCTTGGCCCAGGATCCCACAGTAAAACATTGACTGAGGGGGAGGCAAAGTGAGTAAGTCTGTGAATGTCTGGCGGAGTGTGTGCTTGTGTGTGTTCCCGTCTGTGTGCAGTGAGGACTGCTGGCATGACGCCCAAACCTTACCTGATATTCTGACTTTCGATGCCTCCTCGAGAACCATTGGGGCTTGGACTACAGATGCAAAACAAAGACAGAAAATAAATCTCTCTGCTTTTCTATCCGTGTTTTTATGTACTGTCTAATGTATTTCACTATTAAATTTTTCTGGCTCAAGGGTAGAACTCACTTCAGGACTAGATGCAGGTTGGCGGAGAGGCGTGGGTCTGTGAACTGCGTGGTTCGATTGTTGTGGTCGACAAAGTAAACCCTCCCGGTGGCAGTGTTCCGTATCTCCCATCCAGGAGGTAGAGGACCCAGTTCCTCACAGTTCACATTACTCAGATCTCTGAAATGCAACAGAAGAGCACAACGAAGCATTAGTACGCAATCATTTAAGAAAAATAGAGGCAATGTTGGGCGGGGACAGGGGAAAAGAGACAAAGCACACACATGCAATTCTAGGTATAAAACATACCAAAGCACTGACTAACTGGACTCAGACGGACAGCAAGATTCCGAGATGTCTGAGAAATCACTTTTATTCTATTTTTCTTCTTCCTCCCAACTAAATTATTTACTGCTGCCCTGCAACCCCTTTCAGCTGGACTCCATGGAGACAAAAAGGTTCAGAAATTACAGCAGGCTTGCTATGCTGGCGCGGACTTTTGCAGGATTAAAGCCAAAAGGGACCAGAGCCTCAAGAGCCATGAGAGCTTGGCAGCTAAGCCATCTGCTAATATTAGAGCTGTCTGAGGAGCACCCAGTGAGGTGTGGCGTGACCAATAGCCTCCTATCAAGAGCAATAAAAATATCATCTATCACTCACATACTGATAGAATGCAAGTGAGCAGTGGCCAGGTATTTTAACATCAGTCATGTTTTATTGATAGCGTCTGGAGTGCACTGATGCCTGTCTTTGCACATGCAGATCTGTGTGCGTGTGCATTTCTATTGGAATATGGTAATCAGTAGGACACACGTGCCTTACTGAGAATTGCCCAAGAGCCTCTGGTGTGGCTGATTGAGACCTGTGTGCTGTTGGCCATGTGTCCCCGACTGAGGCCTTTCAGCGCTCGTGCCAGAGAACCGAATCGCTCTGAGCCCCGTGACATGGTCTTCTCACAGCATGTCAGACTCATAATCAGCTGCAGGTTTACAGCCAGCTACAAGGAGACCAGGGCTAAGAGACTGCCATGACACAAGCTATGCGTAATGTCAATTTCTAATTTATGCATTTTATTATTCTTGTATTTTACAGTATAAATGTTGGATAGTAAAAACGAGCAAAACAATACAAAGTGATAATAAAGAACATGTTGTTGTGTTGTCTCCCTGAGGTCACAGAGCCTGTGGCAGACATACCTTGGAACTCTGGGGTCATGCCACGTGCTGACACCCGTCTGAGTGTGGAGAAAGTACACTTGGCCTTGCTGCGTGGTCCTCTGCTCTGTAGGAGGACATAAAAATGGGAATAATCGATGCAAGATTTGGAAATCCTTGGTTATACAATGATGTGAGTCAAAATAAAAAGAGAAACTAAAAGATGTTGCCTCAGCCCTGACATCAAGTGTATGTCAAATGTTTAAAATATATGCAAAATGAAATTGAGTTGAATTCTGTATGTGCCACATGCAGACAGATCGTGCTTATAATCTGTCTGTGTAAGAGGGAGAGATCACACAGATGGAGATAAAAAGGACTGCCTGAGTCAGTGGAGATCCCAAAAGGCAGCCAGGAAGAGGCGGCGGAGGGGAGGCGAGAGACAGGGTGAAGAACATTGGAGAGGAAAGGAGAGGAGAGATGGGGTTGTCTGACTTTTGAGTTGGTGAGCTCATTCATCACAGCCTGACAGAGATATTTCCACGGAGCAGCCTGCCAGAGAGCTCTTCTCTGGCATGCCTTTGGACCTACCACCCTGCTTTAACATGCATGTACACACAACCTTCCAAACCCAAACCCTCCCGATGACTGCACGGTATACGTTCGACACATCGGGTGACATCGCTTGGCTAGTGTGCGCACACATGAGGAGAATCAGAGGTGCTGACAGGTTTTATAGGGACTGCCCAAAAATTAAGAAAGTAAGGACAGAGATAGAGAGAGCATCAGGGATAGAGAGACAAGCGTACTGAGGCAAGGAGCCTCCTAATCTGCAGGACTGAGAGCAAAGTTGTGATATGCTTATATAGCTCTGGCTACCAACTCCTACAGAAGATTTTACTGTGAGGATAAACAAAATTCCCTTGGGCTGCCTGGGGGATAGCAGCTTGTGTGTGTTTGCTTTCACATGAATGCATCTGATTGTTTGACTGTGTGAAGAAAGGAGAATGGGGGGGGGGGTCGCGGCTGCCGCCAGCCTTTAACAGCTAGATCAATTCAATTAGATTGTCTAAAATGGAGACAGTATTTCAGGCTCCTTATGTGGACCTGCAGTGGCATCAGAGCATCACTGGACTGAATGAGGCGACAGATTAGCCGGGGTACTGAGCCCAGTGTTGAGCAGGGAGGAGGGCAGAGGCGAAGCAATTAACACAACAGCATTACAATGATGGCACGATTCACAGTGGAAGTAGAGGATGGCTTTCAAAGAGGATTTTAAAAACCCAGCACAGTAGTGTAATTAGAATATTAAATATTTATCGGTCTCAAGATAGAAAAGCTGGATATTTTATTGATATTGTATATAGAATTGACAGTATAGTGACGTGGTTGCCAACCTTTTTTTCCAGATGTATCCCCACAGCCCTGTCAGATGAATGCAAGTACCCCTTCTTTGACACCATCAATCACTGCTGTTTGGGAATCACTGGTATAGTGCTTCTTTCAGTGGATGTGGGGGTACTGGAGATAATCCAGGTTCCCTCCCAATCCATCTCCATCATCAGTTCCAGTAAGTAAATACGCTAACCTAATCTTGTGCAATTGTAATTATTTTAATGAAGGCTGAGCAATAAATGTTCACTCATATATACAGTGGATACTATATACAAGTCCACTCTGTGGTGCTGGCTTCCCACTAACCATATCCCTCAGGGAGGTCCGGGGGTGTGTGCAGGTGGGTTCTGCTCATGTAGTTGCGGTGCCTCTGGGAGCGGACCCGTCTCTCCTGGGCCCGCTGGTCACCGCCACTTGGCGGCAATGCTGTGGTGGGCGTGGCTCCATTTGTGCTGATGGGCGTGTTCTCATCCACGATGCAGCTGAGAGGCCGGCCAGGGCTGGAGTACTCTGACGCAGGCCTGAGAGGGGCAAGAGGGAAGGAGAGTGATTTGTGTGTGTGTGCGTGTGGGGGGGGGTATTAGGTGATGGTAAAACAGTGTACGAAAGAAAGAAAGAGAGAATATAAGAGAGCATCACAGGACTGAAATGAGGAAGTAATTTTTACTAACACAAACAGCAGCAATTCAAAAGGCATAATTTGCAAAGTCTTCAGATGCTAACTAGGAAACCTATACAAGGCTGCACACAAGTACAACAGCCTGAGACAGAGCGGGGAAGAGATGCCTCTATTTCCGCTCCTGTCGGCTCCGTGACTTCCCTGGCTCTTCCACATCATTAAACACCACTGTCTGGAGCAGTCTGTCTGACACCTTCTTTAGAGGAGCCCAGTCCAGTTTTGGACAGACTTCCCCAGTTCGGGAGCACTGAGGTCAGAGATGAGGTCTTCCATCGGCCTGCTGCTGTTTGATTTAAGAGGTCTGGTTTTGAGTTTCTGTGGGCTGCCGAGTGTACTCACCTGGTAGGCCTCTCCCACTGTGTGGTGCGCGTGATGTGGTTCAAGTACTGGATTCGTCCAGACGCCGTCCTCCTCTCCTCCCAGCTGGCAGCAGAAACATACACAGACACAGCAGTCAGCGGACATGGTTAAGCAGCCACAGAACCAGCTAGTACTGTTCTGTCTTGCTGCTCTGTCTCACCACACGCAAATATCATATTCCGTATATCTGAACCCCGGTACTCGAAGGCGGCATTTATTGTTCAGGATATGCAACAGCGTCTCAAACAGCTCCTTCTGAGATGATAAGAGATTTCCCCAAACTCACTCACCCATCTGGAAGATCATTGTCAAACAGCCGACTGCAGTCCACCACAGGGCCTCCTGTGCCTATCCGGTCCCTAGACTGCAGGCTCACTGCAGCAACACATGGCAGACAGATGCACACGCTAGGATTACTAGACAGTAGATTACAGTGCAGGCAAATGTATTTTATCGAAGCACAAAATGGAGCTATATATCTTTATGAGTAAGTGGAATAGGGTAAAATTTTATCAGTGGTATCCTGGAGGGTCTGGTTAAAGGAGGTTTATTCTTCTCCTCCTGCAGGGAGGGTCTGGTATTATGAAATCTAATCCTACATTTTATATGAGGGACTGTGATAAATGTAACAGAGAATGGGCGACATTTGGCAGACTAGAGCTGAACATATTTCACATTTATATATTTATAATGGCATTAAAGAATACCCTCAAGAGTATTTTGACCTATATATACTATACATCAACATGCAAGAGGCAAAACAGAACATGGAAGGTCATTACAAGCTCCACGATGACTCCACATTTTCCCAAATCTTTTTGTGCCACCAAATGCATGCCTGTTATCGTGTCCATCTGTACTCACCCACTATCTGGCCTCTGACTGTGTCACTGTCATTGGGACTCAGCTTGTTCAAGTCTAGTCTCTGATCTGTGGACAGAGGACAAAAGGAAGAAGTGGAGGGAGTGCAACAGTGAACGAGTAAAAGAAAACCACGAGACAAACAGGAAATGAGAATGAAGATGAAAGAAAGAGTGAAGAAGAGAGAAGAGGGGAGAGAGGTTTCGTCAGTGTCAGAGAGATGCATGTAAACTAGCATGTGTTGGGATGCAATTTTTCCCTCCTTGGACAATTCCCATTGCTCTGTATCATTTACATCACTCAGAGTCAATTCCTTTCTCCCCCATTATCCGTCTCTCATTCTTCTCTCTGTAGACCACAGCTTGGCTGTGCCCTGGAACAAATGGTCTGGTCTGTGGAACAGCCATGGGCTGTAAAAATCTCACTGAGCATCGGTACAGAGCAGGCTTCAGTTCAAATGCAGAGGTCAAACATTTGACAAATTTCAGTACAAAGCCTGCACTATTCCACTCAGTCTTAGCATGGACATGAACTTCTGCCAAAGTCTGGAAACTCTTTGTCTGAACTTCTTAAAGTCTGCGGAATTTGAGAGTGAGGGAGAAAGAGGGAGATCAGGCGGAAAAGAAAAAAAAAAAAAAGAACAGACCAAAAAAAAATGTCCAAGTTGCCTGCAGACATGAGAAATGCCACTATCTGCTCTCTGTTGTCTGGGTGTCATGCAGATCAGCTCAGGATGTCTGTCTAGACTAAACAGGGACCAAAACAGGCAATGGTCAAACCGTTAAAAGGCTGGCCGGAGGTCAGCAGCCACAGAGAAAACAGAAAACACACACACACACGGACAGTCAAATGTATGCAGAGAAGTGCACTCACAAGTACATACATTTAAATATGTATGCAGTCATATACACAAAGACAAGAAGCACAGACACTCTGCAATTATACAGAAATGTTACAGTCAACCCCAGACACTCTACAATTATACACAAATGTTGTAGTCAACCCATTGCCCTTTCTAAGGCCTGTGGAGGGGACAAAACTGCAACTGCTGGTAAATTCCACACAAAAAAAACCCTGAAGAATGACAAATACTCACAGGGGGAGAGCGACCACAACAGAGGGAACACAACAAATCTACGCTTACACTTAAATAGCTGTACAATTATGCATGTCTGCGTGAAATGACCGGTTGTCTAGATCGGCAGACGGAGATAGAAGGAGGTTAGTCACAATGGCATTTTGTGTGTGTGTGCACATGCTGCCAGTCTATGGAGGAGACTGAAGGGGAAACTAAGGGGTGAGGAGGAGGCCAGGAGAGAAAGGAAACGCAGAGGCAAACCACTCACAGCTGTGGCACAAGGTTCAGGTTTCCTGTGTCGCTCCAGGAAAACAACAGTGTCAGGGGCTTCTAGGAAAAGCGGTGGGACTCTTTCACATTTCTGCTCACAAGGCCGCAGGCCCAGTGAGCAGGTACCAGATCACCACACAGGAAAACCTTTGTTGAAGCTACAACTGTCTGGCACTGCTTTTACTAGGAGCCATTTACTAAAGCCTCCATCTCTTTTAAGCAGTTAGCTTCTGACACGAGACATTTCTACTATAATTGCAGGGTGATGTTGATTGGCTCTTCCTGTTCAGGGGTGTTGACCCCTCTCACACACAGGTCTGGCCTCTGTCAGACCTAGTGAGGGAGACAGGCCACTAAAAGGAACTACTCTATGTTCTGTCACTTACCCCTGACAGCAGCGCTGTGTTAGTAACTTCGGCCTTTTATCACACTAAAAGGTGTAAGACTGGTTTGATCAATACGGCCTCATTTTACCATTAGGGCTGCGGCAAGTGAGGACCTGAGTTAACTAAACGCCAAATAAATAGCTCACAAATGTAAAACAAACAAGTCATGCATAATTTGGCAACAAACTCTGTGCTGCAACTGTACTAAAATTACATTTTCAGAATAAGACAAAAGAGCACCTGGGAGAATAATAATGTCTGGATGTGTTACCGCCGGCAACGGCTGATCAGCAGTATACCACGAAACTGGCGGCAGGACTGTGTCTCGGTTGCAAGTCTGTCTGTGTGCCGTATACAAACAATTGTAAATAAATACAATGCTCTGTAGTGCTACTAGTGGTTAAAAACTCCACAGGGTACCTTTAATATGCAACATGGCTCCTTCCACTAGGGACCAGACGGAGCCACACATTCCCATACAGCTTTCAAAACATAATAAGACACCATCGACAGGTTGCTACATTAGAGTAATCCCCGACACTTACAGCCTGTGTCCTTAAGGCGGTTGATAGCGTTGGACAGAAGGCGGACACAACCCAGAAACCCAGCCCCTTGCTTCTTGTGAATCTTCTTGTGATTCCACACGCTGATGGTGATAGAATCTGATTTTCCGATGTATCTGAAGTAAAAGAGAGAAGGAAACACAATTAATATTCAACAGTGAGCTCTGTCATAGATGTCATGAGAATCACTGTGTAAATGAGTGACATATAATTGCTGTTTAATAATTGCATACCTGTACAGCTATATAAGTGTACCTAAAGCTTTTAGACCTTATAAGAGAAGTACTGGTAATGTCAGCATGTGACAGCTAATGTGTTGCCAAGAGTGTCACTCAGGATGTCCCCAGCAATGCAGGGGAGACACACATCCGCCACAGAGACTACCGCTAAGTTGCCTCGTCAAGGACACATTACAAAACAGTCGGGACGCAGGGGCGGAAGAGGAAGAGGAAGGTGAAGGTGAAGGTAGAGTGGCTGAGAGGGATTTTCCAGCCAGTGTATGTGAATTGTAAATCTGACCCTGAGCGCCTGAGTATGAGACAGAGCATCATAAGCAGACTGTGACCCTGTGAATCATTTATTATATTCCCAGCAGCACCTTCCCACCAATCAGAGGGAGTGAGACGGAGGACTGAGGGAGGAGAGATAAAGCAGAGAGATTAAATAAAATGTTAGCTACTGTGACGTGGTAAGCAGCAACAAAACTGCTGCAACTGTGAAAATAATGTGACAGTGTTTCTAAAACAAAACAGAAAGAAAAAAGTGCCAACATTTGTTGTACAAAACGGCTTTTTAAAATAGGCTGACCCAAGCTTTCAGCTCTCTAGCCCCTTTTGGTTTACGTGAAAAATCTACATGACCAGCTTGATTAAACCAGCTTCATTGAAAATGTAATTGGAAACAAACAGTCATCAATCATGCCATCAAATGTGGGGGGTATTTGCCTCCAGTAAACGATTTTGAATCAATTTATGAGACATTTAGGAGGAGTTAGTGAACTATACAGTAAACATATTGAGACATACTGCATGCATGTCTGCTGTAAAATCTAACTATTTACTACACAATCACCTATTCGTAACTGAAGAAGTTGTGAATAAGTTGCATGGAGTGAAAGACAGATGTGATGGCACTAATGTGGAGAAAATGAACAACATCACATAGTACGAGGTGGGATTTTGGCTGCTCTATGAGGCTGTTCTAAGGCCGAGCGGAGCTTTCAGCTAAAGGCTCAATCCCTTGAGCCATGGCAGTAGCACAGGAAAAAAACCCTACAAAACTTTCACCTGCTATGCAAGTAAAGACCATGGTCAGGTAAGGTATACACACAGCCAAAGATGTGTAAAGAATAAGAGACAGCTAGATGAAACAGACAGATGATTTCCTTTCTCCTCCAGTGCATTCGTGCTGCTCTCTTCTCTTCTTCTCCTTGTTTGTCAGGCAAGGCCGAGGGTGTGATAAAATCTCACCATCTGAACCTGTTGTGGCACATCTGCTCGGGTGGGCTCCCTCCTTCAGTCTAAAACTAATCATCTGTACGATTCGCAGAACTGCATCCCACTGTAATTATCATGCTGCTTACCGAAAGGGATAAGAAACAATGGGGCTGTGAGTAAGACGTCTGGACATTTTGAGTCAATGCCAAATGCCTGTCTGGGGTGCGATGTGAGAGAGCTGCTATGTCAGACAGACGTGATGGGAGGGAAGTATTATAACCAAACCTCAGTCATCTGGATCACCCTCCATGTAATAAAATTCATTAGTCTGGCTAAGATTGTTAATACCAGTCATAGGCAATAACACACACACACACACACACACACACACAAGAGACAATGGGAAAATTGCAATAAAAAGTAAAAAGCAGCAAATTTAAAGAGTCAGATGTGCTTTCTAAATACATCCTTTTTATTTGGCAGTCATGAGGCCTCTTCTGCACTGTTTTAGTAGCTTTTTCCTGCAAGTTGCTGCCAAGAACATATGGTCAAAGTGAAACAAAAACCTGACATTAGAGCAACACTACAGTCACAATTTGTGATACAAACAGAAACAAAAGGGAGGGCCCACTACTAAGATTCACAGCTTGGGACTGGAACCTGCTGATGTTCTCAAATTGATTGACAGATCTTTTTAATACGTGGACTTACACTAGTGGACAGCTAAATATGTTTTCTGAGACTAGGTGAAACCTAGTTAGCACAGACGCAAGCACAGAGGTCTAAAAGTAATGGATTAATAGTTAAAATAGCAACAACAATTCAGCTGTAATGATAAAATTACCGTAACAATATCTACTTTTATATCATGAATAGTGTTCAATATCATCCAGTTTAAAATGAAATAAAATCAACATATTTGGAACATGACAGGTGGTTCATCTGGGATTTGAAGCAACATCAAACAAAAACATTTGTGAAGCACTGCTTTAAAAAGATTAACACAAACTAATCACTCATTGCTTTTTGAAGTGAAATGATTGGTCCATTGAAACAGACATCAAATACAGTTTAACGGATGATTTCTCAGATAAACATCAGGAGAATCTCTTATGCTTCTTCTGCATTGTGGCACTTATTTTTTCCCTTTTGCCCAGCCCTAATTATACTAAACATTAATACTAATGAAGATCTAATAAAGCCATTCATGGTGGTGCTGTTTAACTGCTTGCTGCCATAAGAGTTCAAGTTGGACGGCGGGAGGAAAATGGATGGATGAGTGGGCGTAAATAATTTATGTCTAGACTGGGCACTTAACATTGCAGATGTATTATTTAACAATGCCATATTTGAAGAACTCCTAATTAACCAAATGTGATTTGAGTGCACACTGGAGGGAGATTTCAAAAGTGCTTGAAAACATGAAGACGGTCCTCTATAAAAAAAAAATATATATATATAATCATTATATTACTAATAATCACGGTGTCCTTGTCCTCTACCAATTGGAGTGGTTGTTATGTTAATCTTTCCTTAATTTCAACCTTATCCTGTAGTGATTGTCTGTGAAAACGTGGTGCAGGAAGAATGAGTGTGAGAGGCAGGCAGCCAGATAGACTGTCTGCTATCCTTGGCATGCCGGCCACATCCTGCAACAATGCTGATGGGTCACAGTTCACGGGCCAGTTTGCCGGCTGTGGCTGACCAATGAAACCAAGGCTCTGGACACACACACACACACACACACACACAGGATCTCTACACCCTCACAAGAGCACATACAACAATGGAAAAAAAAAGAGTCACTGCCAACAGCTTTAATGCACTAGGCTGTATTCGTAACACCAGGTGTTGCAGGCCCTATTTTAATAAGTGTGAGCCAGCCAGACGGCTTTCCAGGCTGCTCTCAGTCAATTAAAACCTCTCTCCTGCAAAACACCACCGGAGAGTCCTTCTGCTGGCCATGAGGATAAACGCTGACAGACAGTAAAGGGGGTACACTGATGTTAAACGTATCACTGGCACAGAAACACATAAAACTCCAGCCAGCTACGTCTGCAGGCTCTTGGGACAAATGAGCACAGAGAAGCTCCACGAGTCTGTGTTCTCCTCTCCATCGATCCATCATTTAAGGTGCGCATACATGCGCGTGACTTTTTCCCCTCTTGTCAGATGTGACATGAGTAGCTAATTCAACAGCCATGTACAGAGAGGGTCCTGTATCCCCAGCAACCAAACAAACGGAGACATGTGCTTCCTCCCGCTGTTGGCTATGCATGACGGTTGGATAAACACCGGGGCGAATACTGGAAACTTTCACTCTCACATTTTCACTCACGCGCTCTGTCTCCATTTTTTTTCCAGGTTACTTTCACAGCACAAACCATCTTTGGGAAAAGCAATCAGGGTACAACAAGACATGCACGTGTTTCAGTCAATGGAAGAAAATACTATTGGAGCTCGCCTCTCCTTTTCGGTTTCTTTAAATACTGCTCCAAGGGACATTTTTAGACCCTTTGCTGGAGCTGAAGGGTTATGTCATTACAGAGTATCTAGATCAGTGAGTGGCCAGATGCAAGAGCTGTTTACATCGGTCACTGTTTTGGTCATGTTAATGGCACAGACTGACATCTCAGTGTCCTCACATATTGAGATAAAAAAAGACAATAAATTGTGAGGCATTGTAATATCCCGAGCAGGGCCTCAAACTGCTGTTTGTAATCAGATTAATTCTTCAGAAAGGCAGGGGGTATTCAAATAAACAAAGGTGATGTCAGATGAAAACAGATGTCAGAAAAGAGTGTGTGAGTGCGTGTCATAGTTTCTGGGACTCACAGGTCATAGTGTTGATTCCACTTGGGGTCAAGTGTGTTCCTCACAGTGTCTGTAGAGTGGCATTGCCCTGAACCGTCCACAACAACCTTGGCAAAGGGATCAGGGAGGCCTGCAGGGAGCGAAGAAAACACCGCGACGCCACACTCAGCCACATTCACCGAAAATAAATAACAACAAATTTAACAAGACACAAATGGCAGCATACACAGCGGTGTTACCTTGCTACATGGCAGATGGTGATAAATACAACTGACAAAGCTGCTGCGGTGTCTACAGCATTATTTTCTGCTATGGCACCCGTTCAGACTCATTCATAGATTACTCATTGTTTACTTTCACAAATGTATTTGCATTTTGATTCCAAAATGAGGTCCCTTGGCGACAAAACTACAGTTGCAGATAACTAAAGATGCTTTGAATTTGTTGCTCTCAATATATTAAGCTGAAAATTCACCATGTGATTATTGCTGAATGTATTATCAGATTAATTGATTAGTCACACAAGAGATTATTTAAGTCGTTTATCAGGAGAAATACCAAATGTCGGCTAGTCGCAACACATGGTATGAGTTGGCTGCAGTATTGTGTAAGGGTATTTTTATTATTAGAAAGAGAATCATTTGGGCCTCTGATGATTTGTGGTAGATATATTGTTATTTTTAACGTTTTACTCATTTTATTTGATAATGCAAATGATTATTTGTGGCAGGTCTATAACTGATAGTGGGCCCTTTGAGTGCAATTTTCCTTGCTGCAAATAACGGAGATGTGGTTGAAGCAAGCACAATAACTGACGCAAACACGTCAACATAATGACAAAACAGACAAGCACACTATGGATTTAGTTCGTTCGTAGTTAAGGACGTAAGTAGACATTTTTATCTATGGTTTCAGTGGTGCTCTCCAACAACTCCCTGACAGAATGTTTGCTCAGCTCCTGAGCGTTGGAATGGCAGGAATGGGCACCACAGAAACCAGCTGAGTGAGCAGAAGACCTTTACAAGCTCATTCACCATGACAGCCTGACCCAAACACAGCAAAACACTCACAACGCTAAATGGCGGAAATATATTCACTGCATTTTAGTGACTTTTTACAAAAGTTAATTCTATATAAAGTATGTCAAGAATTACACTTGAGTCTTTTTATGTTTAAAGTGATGAGGCACTATGTAGACAACATTCTCCTTTTTCCAAGGACACATGTAGTAAACCATCCACATCTGTTGAAATGGCTAAATAAGTAGATCCTAGTGTGTCGTTGAAGGCTAGCAGCAGATGACAGCAGGCACTTTTATCGGGCCAAAGTGACCTGCATTTTATAGTGCATACATCGTATACCCAAAAAAACAAACAGGGTGTGAAAAGCAAATCTAGGTTTATCATGGACAGCTGTGATTGGCAGAAACTTACGGAAGAAGTCTTTCTTCACCAGGTTTTTGGCGCACAGGACTGAAAAAAAAAAAAAGAAAGAAAGAAAGAAAGGAAAAGTCGAGCATTAATTCAACATAAACATTAAAGTCAGAAACCGTAAAGCAGGGTTTTATTTGTTAGAAAAATGGCAGGAATGTGCACGGGTAGGCAGCAGGAAACGATTTGTCTAGCTCAGGATTCAAGGAGGAAACACTCTACTGAGAACAACTTTGGCACAGATTACACAAACCATCACTTACCAACAATTAAGATAGCATTTTAATAGCACACAATGCCTACAATGTGTATCAAAACACCCCATCAACAACAGCACAGGAAGCAACTCCTTAGCTGTAGGTTTAAAGTTGAAGCTTTACAGTAATTAGCAATTATTGTATCATTAGAATAAAAACATGTCACTCTGTAGGAAGGGATTCTTTGTTTCTCTTTCTCCTTCCCAAACCAGCCCGCCTGCAGCAGAAAGGTCGACCCTGTTGATCTACTCTGAGAGCCATTGAGGCTGTTGCTGAAGAGATGAGGCAGAGCTGGATGGATGAGGAAGCTCAGTCACCACCAGGGCTTCTGGGGTTACTGCCTATGAGTAGGGTTGGGCAATGTCCACCAAATTTGGTATAGGACAATGTCCACAGTGAAACATCGGGAACAGGGCAGCGCGTCGTGAGTGTGTGGGCGAGCGAGAGAGAGAGTGAGGTGACAGGTGTGGGCGATCGGAGCAGCGGGAACGGTTAGAGGCGAAGTTCTTTAGTCGCAGTAAATATACAGGTTACAGTTTGGCCATTAATAAACGCTGCAGCCCCTCAATACCCAAGACGTTCCTGTGTGCTGCTTCCCAGCTGCTGGGTAAAAGTCAAGGTGGTTAGCCGCGAGATTAGCATCAACTTCAGGACCGGAAGGGAACCAGTCTCCCCTGTCCTTGAGCTGACAACAGTCTTAGTGAATGAAGTTGGCGATCATTTAACACAACTCATTACTAGGCCCTCCAAAGTGACACATTTTTAAATTTAGTAAAATGTGCTAAATATTTAAGAACCATTGTTGATGTTTCAATAAAGTGTTGGTTAATGTCTGTACTGTCACTTTAAGAGATTTTTGGATTATTATCAACTGGATTATTTTTGTCAAAGAACGGGACTTGCTAATTAGGGTAAATTGGGGTGCGCACACCATGCATACCTTGGGTGGAGGAGGATGGTTGTCCCGCAGTGACTCAAAGACAGTCAAAGGTAACTGTTACTGCATTTTGGCTTTAACTGACGAGCAACATTGAGATGTTTTAGCATTGACGTTGTGTTCCCCCCTTTACAAGAATTTAACTTAGAACATAGATGGCTTTTCGCTTCTGCCTTATCTTTTGGTTTACTGAAATGTAGCCAAGCCTTTGACCGCTTTGCACGTTCAGCCATCCTAACAAGCAACCAACTGAGAAATTATGCAAATGAGGGTTTGAGGCTATTCAGTTCTTCTTCGTTTAGTTTAACAGCGGTCGGCAGGCAATTCAGTTGAAATGAAAAACTTACAGACAATCGATGCATGTTTGTGCACAAGTGATTTGATTGAAATGACTCTTGTCTCTTGAGACATAATCTTATGTTATAGGACCCGCTAGTCTCAATAGCAGTATCAATAAGCTCGGACCTTATTGATTTTTCGGGTTTCAAAAAATTTAGAACCAGGTCCTTACCAAACCGCCTCTCGATCCCCATCCCTATTTAAAATGTTTCTAATAATATGTAAGATTATATTTCAGAAAGTTTAAAATATTTTTATTTGAAAAAATTCCGGTTTTAACTAGCATATGTATTAAATACTATATTTTGGTAGTAGAATGATGCACCACTGTTCCACATCCACAACATTACCCGTGACATACAGTCATGCTGCCTAATGAGCCCATTTCACACCTTTTCATGGGCAACATCTGCCTGATGTCTAGTCCAGCTCCAGGGCGCGTTGTAGAGCTTAAATGATTTGTCAATTCATCAGTTAATCGACTGAGAAAAATAATTGTCAACTATTTTGATAGTTGATCATTAAAGGCATTTTAACAAAAATGCCAAACAATTCTCTGGTTCCAGCTTCTCAAATGTGACAGTCTGCTGCGTTTCTTTGTGTGACAGTAACTAACATCTCTTTGGGATCAACAAGCAATCTGAAGATGTCAACATGGACTAATGGGTTTTCACCATTTTCTGACATTTAAAAAGACCAAATGATTTATTAAATAATCCGGTTTTTTTTTTAATCGAGACGAGAACAATTGTTAGTTGCAGCCCTCGCTTGTTGCATGTGCCTTTTCTCTGGCCCGGCTTGCCCACTCCCCTCACGTGCAGGTGAGAGTGCTCAGACTTTACTTTGCTAACACAAATAGACAAAGGCCCGTCCATAGTGGCAGACTGCAGCTTGAGCCAATCAAACTGGAGCCACTGCTAGTTTATCTGCCTCTCCATCCCATGCTGCACATACTCAGACACACACAGTATGTCAAATATCACCCTGAACCACTTTAGGTCTGAGCTGAAACAATTTTGCCCACCAGGAAACAGAGGGAGGAGGATGTACCTTCTGAGTGCAGTGCCGACAAAATTAAAAACACACAAATTACTAGTTTCACCAGTGTCAAACACACCGACATCTACATATGCATGGTGTTTACAGATGCGCAAGGGACACACAACGAGGTTGTGGGTTTAATGTGAAGAACCCCATTAAAAAAATGCAGAGGGAGAAGCGAAAAACGGGAGGGGGGGCAGAACATGCTCGACAGATGAGGAAGAATTTCTTTCCGCAAACATCCCTGGGAATGTGTTACGTTCCAGTGAAACCCACCTCATTTCTAAAACATCTGGTACGCATCGCTTTTGGTCGCGCTCTTCCTGAACACACAGACGAGCATGCGCGTGCACACACAGAGACAACTCGCTCGCCACTCCAGCTCCAGCGATCTAATTAATTATTAACAGGCACAGAGGAATAAGTGTGTATGTGTGTGCACGCTTTGAGCCCTTAAGAGAGGTGAAAAAGGTGGAGTAAGATAACGGGTGACAGGATTCTGTGTGTTTCCACAATGCTTCTGCCCACATGCCACACACAAAATGTACATAATGTGAAAAAAGAGCTCGACAGTGATTTGATGGTGTTTCCAGAAGGGGAAAAACATCAAGCACTATGTTCCCCAGTGTAGAAGTCACAATGCAATAAATCCACATGAGGTAAAGAGAAAGAATGGTGAACCACTGGGAAATATGACTCTATAGCAAGGTAAGGCACTGGCAACAAACCCAACATTCAAAGTCCAGACAGGAACAAAGAAATGACAAAGACAAAATGAGACCAACTGCTGGGTAAGGCAAGACATGACATGGGCCACACAATGGCCGGCTCAGCTTAAACCAAACTAAGCTGAGCAAAACCCTGCAGACCCTCCTGCGAGTACATAATCAGGCCTCAGCTAGCCACACAGCAGGAAGGCAACACTACAATTATACCTATATAGGCTCCTTATGAAAACATACAAGGGGCCAAATTACAGCTGAAAACAGAACATGGAGAGAAAACTGCTGGAATTCTACACGCAGGGAGACAATGGTAGCAGGGAAGCCAATTAGGAGTCTGAGGCTGCAGAGCAGCGAGAGGGAGAGCAAGGACAGCAATCAGGACACAGAGCAATCCAACCATCAGATTACAGTCCTCAATACACGCTGATGGAACACAGTCATTATAAAATGCTATGATGATATACATAAAATTAAATTGAGCTTCATTTTACAGATGTGTATAACGGCAGGCCGGTTAATTTAGCAAAAATAATTTTATAGGCAAACTTTGAGAGATCAAAAATCATGCTGGGAAGGCTCTACATACTTCCATCTCAGCAGGCGTATCCTTCTAAATGACAGAGGTGTAGATGCAAATGTGTCATTATATACACACAGCAGCATGAAAGGAACCAGAGTAAATGGTCTCACTCTTACCACAGCTACGAGAGCCTCCTGAGACAGGATTATGTAGCAAAGAGCAAGTCACCTGTCGAAAATTGCAGTTTGCTCGCTGAGGACACAACGTTGACACTTTAAGACACACTCCATACATTAAGCACACAAACCTAGGTTGGTTTTAAAGCTCTACAGCAGACTGTATAGCACCAGTTATGTGTAAATTCTTAGTTTAATTAGTGTGGGAGTGTAGCTATGACTAAAAACAGGTTGCACCAATCAAGTTAGTTACAACACAGATTTAAGATTAAAATCTACACCTAATCCCCCCTGAACACATTTAAGTCACTCCTTATTAACGGTTGTCGTGGCAGAACGTTTAGAAAGATGGGAGAGACTAGGGCTTGGTTTATGCCTTAATCAGAACTAGCTCGTAAGACGTGTTGTGTGACCAAGTCGGAAATCAAAAGTGTTTATAGTTCTTTTCCGAACAGCCACACTCGAAGGAGAAGTGAAAAGCCGTCATAGAGAGTGGGGAGATGCGAGTGGAGACTCTTTAGAATGAAAACTTAAGAGAGCAAGAGGGAGAAGTTAAAGCCCCGGCTCCTCACTCACCACTGCACAGCTGACCAACCACATCGTTTAGTGTGACTGTCGGATCGGAAAGTTACAGAAATGGTCAGACACAGTCCCCACCCCAAATTTGATGTTGGGGGGAGAGGGGGTTTGCAAAGCTATTCGACGATCCAAACAAAAAAACAACAACAAAAAAACACACTGGCTCCTTAATGATAGAAGAGAACTGAGGGGAGTGTTGAGTAAAACTAGCTGCAACGTAGCAGTTAGTGTTGACTTTACAACCAAACCTAAGGTCAAATCTGTGCTCAGCTGATGCAACAGGCTTCTTTCCTTGCTTTCTTAATACTTTTGTTACTTAAAAAAAAAAAAAAAAAAGGGAAAAAAAGTATTATACATATATTTTATTTATTATAAGAGCCATGGGCTGGATTAGAACCCAGGCCACTGCAGTAAGCACTACTTAGTACATGGGGCACGCGCTCCACCAGGTGAGCTACCAGGGTGCCCCTTACATATTTTCACTTAATTTCCCTGTAAATACATGTAGTTTTGCCAAGCCAACTGACATACCATTTCATATCTGTAAAAGCCTGGCTGTTCAGCTCCCTTTATTCTTGAGGTTCCACTTACAGGAGGAAATGTGGACCTACCCAGTCCACACATCCAGAAAGAGGAAATACAATCTAAACTGAACTGAGCAGACTACTCCCTGTAGTTAAACTGAGACTATCAGCAAAGTCCCCCTGACTTTCTGTGATTGATGCTGCGATTTTTGTAGACTCAAAGCATTCTCAGATCTGTGACATGAAGGGGGGGCTGGGTTGTTGGGACCGTTGGTTGGAGCTGCCATGTCACCCTCTGTGGAAAGATTGGCCTCATTTATGTTTGATGGAGCTTCTCTGGGGTTTCTGCTTCCTCCTCTTTGACAGTCCTCTTCACCCTTTGTGTGCATAAATCTGAATTTCTAACACACCTCCAGTGTGTAAAAGTCTCTCTAATGATGTTGTTTTACTTCCAACAGTGATGCTCTGAAATTTCAAAGCTGCTTCTGAAAAGAAATAAACAGAAAGAGGAGTAGGGGGATGTGATGCGACGGAGGGATTTGAATGTAGGGCAAGCAGGAAGGAGAGCGGAAAGTGTAAGGAGGGAAACAATGAAAGAAGAAGCTTAATCTTTTGATCCAAATGATGAAAAAATTAAAGTCAATTGCACCAAAATATTTGATTTTAAGCTCATGAATGGGTTTAGCACGGCCTACAGATTTCAGTGTAGAACTCCTTGCGGAGATATATCATCAGTACCTAAAAGACCCAACATACACAAAAGGCCATTAAATGTTCTTTCCTGATGCTAAAGCTTTATATAATGACACTCCTAGAAATGGTGGTGCCTCTTTACCCGCCAGCACACAGAAATGCCCCAAAATGTATGCCGTTATGGGAAATGGGGTTCTGACGACAGAAGCTCTTCCAAAGAAAAGGAAGTGGGCGAGCTTGCACCTACAGGGCAGCATCGTAAATCTGTTGTTTTATTGGTCACCCCGGACGGGCTTTCTCATGCTTACAAACCGACAAATATAATTACTCCCTCTCCTCATACATAGAAATGTAAGAGAGACACATACGTCAGCACACACACACACACACACACAACCCCACAATATGATAGACACCCACACATGGCCCCAAGATTTAGAAGATTATGGGAAAACTAGAAACATTAAAATCTCATTTAAGACGCCAGCTAGAATCACATCATTTCTGTTCCATGGCTACACTGTACAGAACGCTGTTTTCAGGGAGTGGCAATTGAGCTCAACCAAATAATGTAGTGATCTGCCAGCGAAAATATGGGGTGAGGGGTTAGAAAGGACAAAATCAGAGCTTGAATCAGAACTGCAGATCTAACCTTTATTTAAAAAATGAGTGAGTGACAAAACTACACAGAATTAACATCTTCACTGTTGCTTGAAAGGGTGGTGGTGGAGGGGATATTATCCTGTCCTTAACATAAAACCACTTCAGCACAAACTCATTTTCCAAACTGTTTCCCACTTAAGATTATTGCACAATATTTCACTGTATCAAATAAATCTTATGGATTTGTGACTGTTATGTTCTCACATTTACTCAGTATCTTAACAATGACCTTCCTATCTAGTTTAGGGCTGTATCTAACCATAATTTTCATTATTAATTCATCTGCCACTTATTTTCAATCATTTTGTCAATAAAATGTCAAAAAAATATTGAAAAATGCCCTTTAGAATTTAATAGAGTCTAAGGTGGCATCAAATGATTGTTTTATCTGACAGTCACCAAAGATATTCAAATTACTATAATTTGACAGAGCAAATCACCACATTTAAGAAGCTAAGACAAGAGATGTCTGCCTTTTTTGCTTGAAGTGACTGAAGCGAACAAAAAAGCGGATTAATTTACTGCTGACTAATCGATCAAATCGACTTATCATTGTAACTAATCTAGTAAATTTTACAAATTAGATTTGCTTGATGTATATTTTAATTTGAGTGATTCATTATTTGCATTTTGCACCTAAAGTATATAAGAAAAAACTGAGTTTAAAAGAAAAACGTTACATAAGAAGTTGTGTGTTCTATCAGGAGTGTAGGAGTGTTGAACTGCAAAGTCTGCGTAATGTATTGTACTAAACGGGGAGAAGACAGAGATGGGGCAAGTTAGAAACCATCACGGAGCATAATGATACAGACACACACTCCGGAACAGCATCACATATCCCCGTGCATCTCGACCCATCTAAAATCCTCTGTCGTCATAGCGACGGCAAGTATCGAGGAAAAGCTGAGAGAAGGGTTTCTCTGTGTCGCCTGTGTTTCTCATTCCGGTCGCACAGCCAGGGACTGCAGCGCTGACTGATTCACAGCAAGAGACGGGTTTAGACATTTTTCAAAAAGACAATAAACAAAGAAAGCAGCATTAGAGGCATTTTCCACTTACAGCCATCATTTAGACCAGAATGGACTATCGATAGGGATGAAAAGTGAGCAGGCAGTATTTCACAGGCCATCCATACAGCACAATATCAGTAAGAAATAAGTTTAACTACTCCATACTGCAGCTACTCTGAAAGTTCATCTCTCCATCATTGGCTTGTCCACACAACACCTTTGAACGGGAACAGCAAACACTTACTATTCCCTCCATCTGATAAATGACCAAAACCTTTTAGTCACTTTTCTTTCTACTGAGTATTGTTAGTTTAAAACCAGACCACAGGAATTCGTGGATGTGATGGCAGACAGACAGGCTCCCCCACACAAAAAGGTTCAAAAGGCATCAAAACACTTAAAAGAATTTTAAAAAGCAGCATCATCTAACAACCACCTACAGCCTCACACACTACCACTGGAAGAAACAAATACTTGGCAAAGTGGTCAGTGACCAAGTGGAAATATGACCTGGTGGCAGCACATAAGGAGCAGGGGTGTTGTGTTCGTGCTCTCAGTGGCTCCAGCTTATTACTCACATAATGGCTTTTCACATTACAGCCCAAACAGGGCTGCTTCCCCGAGGACAGCAGGGAAAGCTAAACAAACACCACATACGACTGATTATCAGCTTAAATTTGCTCAGCTCCTTCCTTTGCCAGCCTGTATCTTAATAAAAATCAATTCCTCTGAGTGGGAACAGCAGCTCTGTGCAGGCAGAGACTGAGAACTTGGGGTGAAGTCAAAGTTCCACCTGTGGGGAGAGGATGGGCCCAGTTTCTCACAGGCTGCCACACAAAGAGCCCTACTGTGCAGGCGAATCAATGAAGTCCACCAGACGCAAGCCAAACACCTGGGGAGGGAGAGGTCACGTGACGTCTAGGGGAGGGAGGGGAGGGGATGGGGTGTCGCCATGGTAGCAATCACTGGTCCAGACAAGATAGAACTGGGAGTCTACTTTCAGCTGTTCTGAATTGACATATACGGCCACTTTAAAAGTCGTGTTCACACACACACACTAACACAACGAAGCATGGGAAAAGAAAAAAGCACCGTGGGGAAAAGAGGGTTCACACTGCCTGTAGTCTGTTGCTCTGCGGTTAACCATTACACTGGAGTCTATGAGGTGGAGGAAATGGGGGTGTGGGAACAGAGACAACTGCCTGCTAATAATCCACCATCCCTGTCCCAAGTCAAAACTGTCTGGAAACACAGCCTAATAAGGGGGGGTGCACTGATCCTCTCCTCGCGTGGAATCGGAACTGTGTGAACCTAAACAAATCTCTTCAGGCCCACTAGCTGAGGTTGACCCCATTCTGAACCTCGCTTCCTGTCTACCTGGTTCCTCCAGTCCAGTGCACTGACCCAACCTGCCAGACAGTGTGACACATCTTCAGGGAGCAGTACTCCCTCCACCTCCTCCCCACTCTCCCAGACCCCAACCTTTCCTCTGCCTGTCTGCCTGTCTGTCTGCCCTGTTTTGACTCCAGGTCCAGGACCGTGCACTCTCACGCGCACCATTGTTCTTCTCTAAACAAAAAGGCTTCCTTTTCCCCTCCTCCCTAAAAGCTAAAGGGAGGGGAAAAAAACAGAGATGAAGGCAGAGTCGTGACTGACAACTGCTGATGGTTGTGCCAGTAAACCTGTTCTTTATCTGTCTCCTGCTAATCTCTGAGCCGTCTCCTAATCAATCTCCTATGACAGTATGTTGGGTAATGTTTGGTCTTGAACGCTGCCTCTTGTAGGCCCCTGTCACTCAGGCTGCAGCAGAGGGAGGCTGATATTAGAGTGCTGGAGCTTCCTTGCATGGCAACATCACAGACATTCGGTCTGACACAGGAAGGAACTTGGGCACAGTTTATAGGGAATGAATCCAAGTTCATTTTGAAGTGAACCAACTCTGCGACTGACCAATAGCCCTTTTCGACCAAAAAGGAACTACAAAGCCTGATGAACTAAAGCAGGAAATAAAAAGTCTCTTTTTCTGATGAAGATTAGACCAATGAAAGATTAAAAATAGACAACGCCATTTGAAATTCCATTTACACACACGAGGAAACAACACAAGGTTGTCATGTTGTTTGCATTTATTGTGCTGTGACTGTGTTTTTGTGAATGTAATAAAATGAAAAAAGGAGACATGCAGAGGAGGAAGAAGGCGAACTCCAGATGAGCTGCTGAGATCTGCTATTTATTCCTGCTTTAGTATGTAACCACTGTGAAAATATTCGTAAAATAAGTTTTATTTCTCTCACTCATTCACTCGCTTTGTTCTCTCATTGAACTTTCTCTCTCTCTCTCAGTCACTTGTGACCTCTCTCCACCAACGCTCCCTCTCCCTTGTTTACCTGCTCGACCACCATGTGCACTCTCTCATTCACTGTCTAAGTTGTGTTTGTTGCTTTTAGTCGTCGGGTAATCTGAATGTTCCCGGTTTCGATTCCGGCATTTATACATTTTTATTTATGGACAACTTCAAGTTGTGGTAAATAGGTGGAAGTGCAGCACAAGAGAAGGCCCTGCTTTATTGGGTAGTCTATTTGACACAGAGGTAACCACACCAACCATACACTGAGTACATTCAGCGCTGCCCTCTTCATGACAAAAGTGGGTTACTTTTTAAAGACCTGGCTACACCACTTAACTTTAGCCCTCAACTGCAGTCAGGCAGCAGAGTGAGGAAGCAGGGTAGAATTTCAGCAACTCTGTCCAACTCTTCATGGGGTGCAGGCTAACTGTGGAAATGTGGTTACGGCAAAGTGATTTGTAGGCAACGGGAAATATCCCAGCTTTGGCAGGTTTTTATGTCTTAGCAAATCCACTTATGTAATATGCAAATCTGATAAGACTCCTTCTGGTCACATAATATAGATATTAGAGTCATTGGTGGCAGAGTGATCATGGAACTACTAAGTGCCAGGAAAATCTTCTAATACCTCTAAACAGACCTGCGATTTCCAAGATTTAGAAAATTAGAAAGGAAAAAGAGTAACAAAATCCCCCTGTGCATCATTTTATACTGAGGAGAAAACAGAAAGGAAACACTTAAAAAAAAAAAAAAAAAAACAGGGGAAAAAAACCATGGTCCCCGCTTTTCAAGCTTCAAAGAGGCATTCAAAGACACGCTCCATCTCTTTCTCACACGTGCCCTGAGTGAGGAAGGGAAAGAACAACCTTGTCAACAATTGAAGAGTGGAGAGGAAACCAGCAGTGAAACGTCTGAAGAAACTCAGTCCCTCTGACGTGCATTAAATACCGCAAAGCAAACAGAAAATTTAGAGATTCCCAGGAAGCCTGTTACACACTGGAGAAAACAGACATCTGGGGACATCTGTTGCACCAAATCAGTGACCAGAAGCATTAAACAACAGTGGAATTAGAGGAAAGAAAAGACAAAAGACATAATATATCCCCCCGTAGCTTCTCTTCATAAAAAGGGCAAAAGGCCATGACTAAGACGAGCCATATATCATTATACGTCACACTCAGCACCTACTGAAAGTGATGAGATCTCGTGAAACACAACGAGACACTAAGAGGAAGCGCAGGTCTGTTCTGCGAGGCGGTATTATATATAAATTATGTAGCGCAGTTAGAGAATGAAGCAGCATCAAAGTCCAGTGATTATTAGGCAGTGTTAATATCTGGGCAACCAGCCAAGACAAATAACTGGCCAGGAAGTAAAGTTTTGTTTCGGATTTCTTTTAGATGCCATGGTGTGCAACACTGGCAAGCTGTAACCAATGGAGTTTTCGAACAATCAAGATTCCCTCTTACCTGTTATCCATGCAGATTGGTTTGGTGTGAGGTGCAGAGTTATGGATGTATCGGCCGTAGAGATTAAGGCCGTCTGCCTTTTTTGAATATACTGGGACTATACGGCACTCGGCTTGCAGTGCTCAAAGCGCCAAAAAATTACATTTGAAAAACTCAACAGCAATGTCTCTTTCCAGAAATCATGACCCGGTTACTCAAGATAATATACAGATTTGTTGTGAGCAGTTTCATGTAGGAACCATTTTCTTTCTAACGAGAGTTCCTACATGAAACTGCTTACCACACGGTATGGCAGATATCTCTACGGCCAATATGGTCAAAACTCGGCAACTCACAGCAAACCAATCTAGACGGATAAATAGCACTACAAGTACGAGGGAGAATATTTATTTTTGATTTTGGGGTGAACGGTCTTTAACCTTTTAGAAAAAATATACCAACATTTTCTGGTACCACCCTCTTCCATTGGAATATTTGCTGTTTTCTACAATTGTAAACTGAATGTATTTTGGTTTTGGACTTTTGGTCAAACAAAACAAGACATTTGAAACAACCGTGGGCTCTGGGAAACTGTGATGCACACTTTTTATTATGCACACAGATTCATTGCTAATGGAAATAATTGTTATTTGCAGCCCTAAACATAATAGACTTACTGGTCTCACCAATTGAATGTGATAACCTGCAGGAAACACTGTTGTTGAACAAGAATGCTTCCTAACCACACCGGTCTTTAAAACAAAGACAAAAGCTGCAGATACAAAGATGCACAATTGTAACAAATCCACCAACTAAGGCAAGTGAAGAGCTTATCTTCCTTTGCAAAAACCTGTTTGACTACATGGGGAAACTCACCACACACCACACGTGAAAGGAAAGAGGCTGGCAACATCCTTAGTGTGAGAACATTTCATCCATCCCACGTCACCTTTTCCCTCCGTGATACAGTCCACTGTAATTGCATAATAGAGGAGTCCACCCCGACTATTTTCGGCTCCAAATAGTGGGAAACCATGCCACAATGGCAATTTTTAGTGGCATTCCTGTTACCCCTGCATAGTACATCACTCTGTCTTTCCACTCTGTGTGATACAACGTGCCTGACAGAGAGTCATCCAGGCGAGTAAAGTCTTCCACAGTACCTTCACCGCTGCTGCTAAGTGAGAAGTCAAAACAGTGAGCAAATCAGAGCACAGCGCAGCTTAGGCTTCTGCAAGCTTGCACTACCGTTGGCTGGGACCCGAGTTGAATTCAGTGGCTGCGCGGCTCTCCTAGCTTCTTGGCACCTTTGCTGCGTCTGATGTAATGGAGGAGAGTAGAGGAGAAGCCTGGACAGAGCTGCAGTGGAGAGGGCGGATAGTACCAACAGGATAGGATTAACAGAAGTTGAGGGCCACCACACTGCTGTGTTAAATGCCAGAAATGCTGCTTTGCTTCTTCGCTTCCCTTGGGAGTTTTAGTTTCTAAGAATTATTTCACAACTTCATCTGGGAGCAGTGTTACATCATTACCACCCAGCCATATGTTTGCTTGCCAATGAGTGTGTTGGACTGAGAGGACCCCTCTGCCACTTTCCAGAATCATGTCGCAATCAAGGAGGAAAGCACGCCACAGCCATCTACTACATCTACGTCTCGAGAATAGGGCAGCAACTAACAAGTATTTTCATTATTGATTAATATAATTATCTTTTCAATTAAATCGTTTAGTCTATGAAACAAAAAATAAAAACTGTGAAAAAATGCCCATCACAACTATGCAGAGACCCTAAGGTGACGTCTTCAAACATCTTTTTTTAGTTGGACCAGAAGTTCAAAACCCACAGATATTCATTTTACAATGATATAGGACACAGTAAAGCAGAAAATCATCTCATTTGAGAAGCTGGAATTAGAGAATGTTTGACACCCCGCCCCACCCCACTACTTTTGCTTGAAAGATGACTGAAACGATTCATTGAAAAGCAATATAGTAATGGAAAACGTAGTTCTGGGCTGAGCAGAGAATGACTGGTGGCTGTCCGGGTAGATACAGGATGAAGCGGTTTTATACACACGTCCTTCCTGCATGGCGTGAGGTGTTCATCCTCAGTTATTAGCCCTGATGTCTCACTGAGATGCAATGGTGGTCTCTTGATCAAAAGCCATGACCAAATGCCGCTGAGTGCAGGTGCACACCATAAAACAGCTTTTACTATGTGCTGCAAGTCATGTTTAAATTAGATGACTCGTGTCTACAGCGCATGTGTCATCATGTCTGAACCAAATTTAGCTAGGCTTGGATGAAATCATCTCCCAGAGCTTTGGTTGTCAAATGAAGCCATATTTTAAGACTTCTCCTCAGGATATTTTTAACAGAATGTAGTTACAACCTGTGGAATTTGACAAATGACATTAACTTGTAAAGCCTTTCAAAAGCAAAAATATGGACCTAAAACATTAGCCACGAGTTTCAGACAGAGTAAAACAAAAATGTGTTTATTTGTGGAAATGTTACATGTGACCATCACAAGCCTGAGCTTAGTTTCTTCATTTAGCCAAAGCCCAAACAATTAATTCATTCAGTTGTGAAAATTCAACATAACTAGAACACTATTAGCCTTAAGCTCTGGACAGTGAATTAGTACATTGGGTGCTTCACCTATAATAATAATGTTTGTACGAGTAATGATTGTTGCCTTGCGCCCCACTGTAGCTCCTGGTTTCTTTGATCCAAGGTCTCTGCTTTCCTTCCTCTTAATCTGCTTACAAGGCTGCTGAGGTTGGGATGTTGAGCCTGGAGATGATGGCTAGGAATCTCCAGTGGCACTACTTTGAATGATTTTGTCCCAAGATCGTTGAGCCAGAGTTTGTGACAGAAAATATTAGGCTACATCTCTGAATATTCCCAACACCACTGACTACAGTATCTGTTGCATCTGCCTGACAGCTGAATCATCAGGCATTTGGTACTCCCGGATTTGGATTTGAAGGTTAGTTTCATGATGAATTTCCTGGGAATCAAGGCAACTCCTATCAAGCAAACAATTACACAGACAATGAGTGGACTACCTTTGTGCCTCCGTACATATCAAAAGGATTCTTCTAGAGCAAAGCGCATCAGGGAGGAGAAAAAAAAAAAACAAACAAAAAAAAACTTTGCATTTGCTTCTCTGTGCATATGCAGACAGGCGTTTTATACGACACAGGAATCCTGTGGTGAGTATTTTTTCAACTTTGGCACAGGTGCCATTTGAGATGTGATCCGCTGTGAATATAAACATCTCTCTTGTGGTCTTGTCTCCTCAGAGGACTGAAGGGGCTCAAACGTCAGGCCGAGGCACAGACAGACTCCGACAGTCAAACCACCCCCCCACCCGCCAGCCGGTAACACTGGGGACTTGAGACACCCCCCATCTGCTTGAGGTTAGGCAGAGTTAATCGTATCATCCCGTGTCCATCCAGGTTTAAAGCAGAGCCGGCATGTCGGAGAATTGTTCTCAGGTTACCCTCCTCCATCAGACAGCTGGGCAGGAACACTCAGACCATCCTGCCTCCACCGCTGTTTCTAGGTAAAATGACCATTGCGTGTGTGGATATTTACCAACCTGCAGCGTCAGGTAACGTTAAATGACTTGCCCACGGACATTCAGCTTTACTTTGCTGCTGTTGTGATGTTAGCTCCAGTAGCAGGAGAGCTGTGAGTGTCGCTGTAGGAGCCGCTGTTGCTACGGGAAACATCTCGTGCTGGCTTGCTGTTAGCTTAATCCAAAACCTAGCTAACATTAGTTACATTACTTGCTGTTTGCTTTGTATCATGGTATTGGATTTCTCCAGAATCGCATACCCCACCTGTAATGCCACAGCTTAAATCACAGATCAAAAGTGAAATGTGATGGGAGAGGCCTTTACTCGCAGACTGCGCCACAACCTCCACAAGTTCTTCACATTCCAGCAGGGAGTGCAACATTGACCAGTATAATGATAAAGAAAATGTCCGTCATACCAGCACGCCACTGTGAACTAGGAAAGGGTGTGATGGTGGACCACCACACACTTACCAACACAAAAGCCAGAGATGTTGTGAAACAGTTAATGCATGTTAGAAAGTTAGGCTTTATTAGGGCAGCAGATGTAATGTATTTATCACCATTTCAGTATGAATTTTCACAATAAACACATTGCAAAGGGCTGCTCCATTCCTCGTTACATTCCTTTCAGAAACTAAAAAGGTCTTGCGGTTGAGGAGCAGTCTACAAAGAGAGGCTTTTCTCCACTTTTCAATTGTGACCGAGTCAAGAATCAAAGCTTGTAGTTCCTGCTCTCCCCTTTGCATGAGCTGTGACAAAGTTCATTTCTCCAATGTGGTTTTCAAATTGTTAACAAAACGGCACCAAACAATATATACACCCATCTAGTTTTAGATCAGCTGTGTAGACTGAGGGTAACTGAGGTCTTCAATGTACATCATGCAACATAAACTGCTAAAAAGAGCCATGGGAATCTGACAAAAGCAACAAGGCATGAAACAACAATGACCAAAGAGACCCACTGAAATGGTTCGCTTAAAAAGAAGCGTGCCACCAATATAACACTGTCGGACTCAGTGGATAGTCCAAAAAAAATGTAAAATTAAAAAAAAAAGCTTCAAAAGTGATGCAGCACAACCAGAAATATCGTCTTTCTTCCACACATTCTTCTACCTTATCAAAACCTGCCACCTATATTACCCACAATGCAAATCGACTGCTGACAGTTCTGTCAGAGATTCAGCAGTGTTGTATTAGTAGCGGCTAATGTAGCCTCGAGCCGCTAGCCTCAAGCAGAAATGAGAAGCATGCTATAGATGTCTCGCAAGCTTAAGTCTTTCTAAACCCAACGCCCCAGATTTTTCATTTTCAAACTTGTAGTCTTCAGATCCAAATGACATTGACTCAAGTGACATCGTTTGAGGCAATTTATCAGCTTTCACACAGCTCCCTCTGGAGCCACAAAGTTGTCATGCAACTTTTTCCACATATGCCGTATTACTCCCCAAGATTGGTAAACAGATTTAAAAAAAGGGGACCTCCACCATTTTCACACATCAAAATCTGTATCGCCATCACAATATCCAACATTATCACACACTGCATGTGTTCTTCATATTATGCAACCCTACACAGCCTGAAATAACTGAATAGTCAATATGACACATTAATGATCCTCACAAGTCACTTTCTCCACAGCATCCGTGAGACAACGCCATGAGGCTCAGCTAACCAATGAAACAAGCCATACTGAAAAATGTCTGATTGCGAGTATATTCCTCTTCAGTACAGACTGTCTGCAGCAAACTAAGGGCATCTCAAGTCAAACTGGGTTCTAGCCTGACATTGGATACCTCTGATAAAAAAATTTTTTTTAAAAATACCCCCGAGCGGAGTTTCTAACTTCAAAGGAAACACTAGTTTGGGAAATAGGCAAGAAATAGAGGGGCTAGGGCGGGGGGAGGGACAGCATGGAGAACAGCCAGGCAGGAATGATAGGAAAAGAGCCTGCGGACAGGAATCAGTCGAGTTCTCACTGTTGGCTCCCCTCTCTCACACTCACCGCTAATCCAGTTCTGAGCCATTAACGACCACAGCCAGGTTAACAGAGCAGGCCTTTGAAGAAGGTCTTTCCCAAACCACCCCGAAGGATTAGCACTTCTCCAAGGCCAAAGAGACACTCTCTTTCCAGTCTTTCCCTCTGACAGTACTACAGGAGGCACACGAGCAGCTTAAGCTTGCAAAGTGGCACGGTGCATAGATCCTGAACTGAGATGTAAAGTCATATGACCCAGGCTGAATACACCATACTAATTTAAATTCTTTATTGAACTGTAGTTAACCATGGCTTCCAGCATACTGACTAGATAAATCACAAAAATGGAAATTTAAAAAAAAAAAAAAAAGGACACGTTCAGGTGCAGTTTCAGAGCAGGGACAATCTTCTTTCTCTACCAGGAGGGGGAAAGGCACAGAATGATATACCGCGAGAGAAGTGCATCTGCATGCGCGCGTGTGTGAGTATTAAATAAGCCAGAGGATGAGTTGCGCTCAGTCAGTACAGTTGATGTGTGTAGGATAACAGGCAGACTTGGGAATAGTGCTGCAGATGTTCTAGTGTCTGTAGCTAACTAAGAATCAGATTCCCAAATGGATTCCCTCTCCATGAATAAAGGCAGTATGTTGGGACTCAACGGATGAGTTCGTTCATGTTGGTGATTTTAACTGCACTTTGATTTAAGGACTGTATTCCCTTTTGTCCCACAATCCTGAGACAGTAAATGCAGCCATTAACGTCTGTCTGACGTGTGACCTGGAAGTCACCAAGTCAACAAAACAGGTCAACGACCTCTGCTCGCCCTCTCTCTGCCTCTCCCTCCTCGCTTCGCTCCAGCCAGCAGCAGACAGCTGCTTGCTTCCCGAGTAAACCTGCCGGAGCAGACCGCCAATGAAAGGATAACGGGTTAGGCCGCAACACAGAAGCCTGCCTTCCTTCAGAACCAAACTCTCCCTCTTATACCAGCAATGCGAGATCCTGCATAAGATTCGAGTAACAAAGTTTGGCGCCAACGGCTACTGCCCACCGTCTGCCAGCACATCGTCTGAAGCAACTAAGCAAGTTAGAGCTAAGCTAACTGTACAGAGGACGACAGACAACAGGCGACCAAACATCTTCCTCGTCTCCGCAATGGACACTGTACAGCAAAAGAGCTTTTCCACAGTGGAACCACAATTCCCTCTCGCCTGGCCCAGACAGACGCCGCCTAGTGCAGCAGTAACTTCTCATAGCAACCTCTCTTCTTCCCCACGGACTGGTAACAACCACTGGGGATAGCGTGATAGCTTAACAGGGTACTTAGTTAACTAAACTGTTCCGTAGTTAACTATGCTTTCTATATATGACGTTACTGATGTGATTTCATTAAGATGTATTGCTGTGATCCTTTTCAGTCTGTTAGGTTAATCTGGCAGCCACTGCTAAACTGATGTTAGTTCCAAATGAAACAGGATGTGTGAATACAGACAAATAGTATCTGTTGTTAATGTTACAAAACAGTCATTCTGAAGTGTTGATGCTCTACTCTGCAGGAAGAGCCAATTTCCCCAAACCACACATGCCGCCCACTAATCAAACCCATGGCACGCTGTTATAATACAGACAGGACAGAGACGATAGGCCTAATGTCCTGCTGAGTAATAGCAATTCTTCCCTTTATTATTATTACTACTACAGGAGAACCTCAAAAGGGGGTTTCTGGACTGTTCTGCTCCCCACCTGTCAGGGGTGACGTTTGGACAAGTGTTCGGGTCTGGGGAGCACTTCCTCTCTAAAAAGCTGCCCACTCCCCCCCCCGCTACATCTGGTCTCCTCCGGGCCGTTGCTGGCGGCGGTTGAGGGTAGAGCAACCGCAGAAGGCTTTGTCCTCATTGAAGAGCAGCTGAAGCAACAGGAAAGCAAGCCCCAGCCAGTCAATTAATTGATGGAACAATTTAAAGTTATGGGAGGCTCTCAGCAGGGGGAAGGCAAATGTTTACAAATGATGTGCAATAATTGCTTGTTACATTCCCCAACCCTTATTTTCTCTTCTGGTCTTTTGCTGCTTTTGTATTTGTTTTCTTTTGCATCTTGTTAAAGCAAAATGTGGAAATGCTGGCTCAAAATGCATGTCCATGATGGGCCAGTAGAGTCAATAGTTCACCATATGCAGCTAATCACTGAGCATTTACAATGTATCCTGTCTGAACACCCAGATGAACCCAAATCACTTCCATGCAGCGACTCTGTCTGAGACCACATGAATGTACCAAGCACCAGCTCAGACCACATTAAAACGGTCTTGATGATCAGGTCCTGTGCCTCCACAGCTCCATCTGTGCCCAGCTGTGGGGGTTTCTTCTTCAATTATCCAACATCCAAAGACCCCCGTCTGTAGACTACAGTCAGACCAAGCTGCATTGAAAGAGCGAGGACTCGCACTAAAAAGGAGATCTAAGCCTTTCACTCAAAGCCACACAGCAGGCCAGTGTGAAACCCCAGGGCCTTTGTTGCATCTTTAAACTAAGTCTGTGTTATTCTCAAGCAGCATCTGTGTCCATTCAGCTGTCAGTCATATTACAAGTGAAAGGAGCAGGGAAAATGTGCAACTATATAACCAAAAATAATAATGCTGGCCCATCTATTTGGAGAAATGTCTGCAGCACCATCAAATCCTGTTCATTTGCAACAACAGTTGATTAAATGGAAAGGAAGACACCCAACTACCTACAGACAGCGCATCAGACAAAAAGGGAAATCACTGAGCGCGGAGGAAGCTCAGTTAGTGAGGGTGGGAGTGAAATATGCTTTGGACTTGGTCTGAGGGGGAAGAAGCTTACAGTCGGAAAGAACAGGAGTGACTCAGAGAGGAAGAGGTGGGAATGCGAATGGAGAATTCTAGGGAATCCCACTGAGATAGCTCTCTTCGCTAGCCTGCACCACGCCAAAGAATTCAGATGAGCAAACCATATGCTTAACAAGTCACATGTAAACTCCAAGCTAAGACAAAAACGGCAATAAACGTCAAGAATCTGAATCAGACCAGAAAATCAAACAAACGTCAGTTCATTTATTCTGCTGCACATCTTTCTGGGCAGGAAATGTATTCAAGAGGGCAAAGACAGAACATCATTGACTCTTACTGATTTTTATGAGTCTGATTTCACTTCTACATGACAGACAGCTTGGGGCTCACAGTTCATGATGGATTAGAGGGATGCGCTCTCTTTTCTGCAAAGTCTCAATCATATAGGAGGGAACTCTGAGATTTGGCATTCAGCTGCGTGTCATCAAATTTATGGTTGCATGGAAAGTGGTGCAAATTATACCATGAGCTACATCTGCATGACAGAATTCAAGAATGATCAGACAAAGCAATGAGCCATGCCTTAATGATGTAATTCATGACTCGGTGGATCATGCTTGTTATGCCATTTGCTGTGTTTGTGTGTCACATAATTTAGGAGTGATCAGCTGTAGAGTATAATGGAAACCTGTCCGGTGTAGTCAACGGGCAATTCTCACCCCAAGTGTTAGTTTTAGCAGCTTGCTTGTCATATTTTTCCAGTTTAATAGCTGGCAAACATCTGCAACATCTGGTTCAAATGGACAGGGGGGTTGTCAGCATAGAGAGACGCCTACAGCACAAACAGCTACGGGCCTGTTTAAATGTAGCAACTCATCATTCACAACCTGCTTGGAAACAAATTCATCAGCAGCTATGTGTCAAAAACCAACTCGACTACAGATGACAACATGCAGCTACAATGTCGCAATGACGAACTCTGGGCCCATTACTTCCTATGCAGCAGTCTAATCAGCCTCGTATACACAGCTGTGCGCTGCAAGACACAGAAACAAATAATGACAGTGTGTAGTGAAGCCTCTTGGCCAAAAGTGAGCGCTTGGGCTTTACCACCCGACGGCTGCCTTCCTATAGCGCTTCCTGTCAGCCCTGTTTTCCACTGCTCTCCCGAAAGGGAAAGGGACCGGAGTGAGCTCAGCAATGGGACAGGGCTGACCACGTGGATGACATGGCACAATGTTACATAATTCAGGTAGGAGAGGGATGATATTTAGGCTCGAGGGGTGTACAGTGTCACCCAGCATCAAGAGGAGAGGTGGTCTGTGAGGTTCCCTTCTTGATTTTTTTTTAACCCCACAGTGGACTCACATTGTTAGCATTCCACCAGGAGACCACTGCGGTCCACCACAAACTAAGGGACTCTAGATTTCAACATGAAAGTTAGGTATAAAGATTTAGTTTTTTGTGGTGACGAGTCGTTGAGGGATATCACAAAATGATCACCAGGTAAGTCCAAGCATGTTGGAAACGTTGTGCCGTGTCAAACACTTGCAACGTAACGCGGTGCTACTGTAAGAGAAAAAGACCAATAACTTCTTTGTCCACAATATCTCCATGCCTACGTATGAGTTGTTTCATGACAAACACTATTCAAACTGTGCCGACAATCAAAATATTTAATTGCAAGATGCTCAAAATCAGAGAAATATGTGCACATGAACGTCACCTTTTTGAACCCTGAATGACTTCTGACCACTATAAAAATGTTGCTCAAAGCTTGATGTCCTTGGCCATCTTGCAACTCCAGCTCATTAAATCCGCCTCATTAAGATCCCACCCTGTTGTCGCCACTTATTCCAATCAGAAACAGCACCAGCTTAAATATTTAATTTGGCCCTTCCTGATAGAAAAGACCGCCATGGAATGTGATTCAGGTCAGATCCTGGACGTACATCAAAAAGGGCAGCTGTCGGCCACTTCTCCCAGTCAAAACAGTGCGCTCTCATGTAAACCCTTTTTGCTGTTTGTGTTGAAAAGGCACAAACCAAACAGCTGAGGGAGAGAGGCAGGGACACGTCCAGCACAAGGGCATGTTACTTGACATTCATTCCTCGGTCTAAAAAAACCCGACTTCAAGTGTGGCTCATGCTGTGAAAATAAGAGCTGCTCGGTGGTTGAGGCTGAACTCAGAGCAGAACTGCTTTTATGAAAAGGATGCGGTTATGCTGCAGGAATACAACTTAATGGTGAACCGTTTTAACAGCAATTGCAATCAAAGTAGGCAGCTGTCTGTCAGTAGGCAGTTATGGGACACTGCTCACTGTTCAGTGGCAGTTGCAGACTCTTGTGACCTGTGGAGCTGCCTGTCATCTCAACCAAGGCTTGTTCTGGCATAAAGGCTTCATTATAGTTAACTGGCAGGCTTTTTAGGCTAGGCTAACGTCAGCTAGCCAACTTTATGTGAGCCTGTCTGTCAGCACAACGGTGTGATAGTTAGGTAGGTACGACACTTGCATTGCAATTGTTTATATCTAACTTACTGGTTAAATAGACATGTGAGCTATCATCCCAGATTTTGGTTTCATCAAGAGACAACCACCTCAATAGCAGCGCAACACAATATGTAACGTTAGCTACGATAACTAACTCCGGGACCCGTGTTATGGCCGGTAGCGGTTACTGGCGACAATCACAAGGTTGAGACTATTTCCAAGAACAATAATATCCATATTCAGCGTTACATGCGGGTCCACCCGGTCAGTTTTCCCAATGTTAGCGAACACTGATAAAAACAAATATTTAAAATGCATTGCTGTTAAGAAAACCTTGGAAATCATGGGAGAAAGAACCGGCGGTAAGCCAACTCCATGGCCCATGGGAACTGTTGCCACCCAGTAAATACACGGAGCCTTTCTAGCTAGCGTGTGGGGGAATATACTTGGGGATTTAAAAGCATTGCTAGCTACCTGTTAATCGCAGCTTCACGGGGCCATTCCGCCGAACTCCTTGGTTAGACATCTCCTCTTTGTTCCAGCCTTCACTGCACGCAATGAAAATGTGTCGTTAAGTGTAAAAAATAAAAAAATATAAAAAATAATAAAAGGTTTATCAACCTCTCCGCCAGTTTTAGACAATAATGGAGTCAAGGCATTGTGGCCCGGATGTGAACTGAACTGCCATCGCGACCGCTCACAAAATGTGGAACGTTATTTGAAAAAAAAAATGAAAGAAACTCGCGAGTGTAACTGGAGCACCGCTGCAAAGTGCATTTACTAGGAAATCTACTAGAAATGTCTCCCCGGTGAAACGTGTGAACGAGCTACTACGGAGTCGCGGCGCTGTAACACGTTGTTTATCTTCACATCTTCGGAAGGAGCCTCTGCCTCGGACCGAGTCCTCCTCTCCGCTCGCCGAGAGTTGGACTGTGCAGCCCTCCAGCGCAGATCCCGCTTCAGGAGGCTGCGGGTAGGAGCTGCCCGGTGACGACAACACCCTCTGGGGGAGTGAAACATTTCTCCAGCATGTGGCACCTGACTGTAATTCTCTCTCACACACACACACACAGGTCCCCCGGTGTGTGCTTGGGTTGGTGACGAGTTGTGCGGATTACGGTTTTTTTTTTTACTTTGATGGCATAAATAAACACGGCCACTTGCGTTTGCGTTGCAATGGATGACTTTATACAGGGTCTTACGCAGCCACACTTTAGCAGAACTAGAGGCCCTCTTCCACCGCCACGACCGTTTCATTTGTGACATGCGTGCTCTTAAGTGCGAGTACTGCCACAGGGCTTTTCACAGCAGACAATTAGGAAAAACACAGGTGTTACTAACATTAACAATGGGCCCATAATATTAAAGTGGCCTGGTAAGCCATGACAGCGTGACTGAGCCAGCATCAACTATACCGGGACTCTGAAACTGAAGCAGCTACATGGAATTCAGCCATCATTAATTGTTAATTATTTACACCTGTGTTTTTGTTTTGTTTTTTTACTTAGACATGTCAAAATGTCGGTGGAAAAAAAAAAGTGGCTGTTTTCATGTAAATGTCTTTGCCTCGGTCAAAACTGGATCATGCATAACCCGAGCAACAAGACTGGCCATTATCTTCCGTCTTGACAATGGCGAGGTGGTCCGAAGAATTAGGTTCAAGTTGAGCTAGTTTTAAAGGAATAGTTTGACGATACATTTATTTGCTTTCTTCTTCGCAGATCGAATACCAGTCTAATGCCTGTACGCTGCAGCCAGCAGTCCGTTAGCTTAGCATAACCACTGGAAAAGAGCAGGCGTTACACTGTCTAAAAAAGGTAACAAATGTATCTACCTGCATCTCTAAAGCTCACTAATTCACTTGTTATAATTTGTACAAACCATGGCTATGGCATGAGCCTATTCCCTGGAGGTAGAAATCTGAGAAGGGGTGGGTTTACAGGAAAAAAATAAATGAGAGAACCTGCTAGTTCACATTTGGCTGCTAGATTTCATTTTGAACCAGACTGTGTCCAGTGTCAGTGTCCAGATTTGGGCCAGAGCTCTTGAGCCAAGCCTAGCTTGTCATTCAAATCTGGTATGGCATGGCCATTTGACTGGCATGTATACACTTAATTTCCGTCTGTTTTGATTTTGTGCATGTACACAGATCATTGTTGTAGGAAAATAAAATTCCAACCCATGTTTGCATTCATAGGTGCACTATGTGCAGCTACAATACTACTGTGAGAGTCTACACAGACCTATTTATAACAAAGTAAATGGTGAATAAACAAACAATTTGAAAACTTTATTTACAATCATGTTTTATCAATGTTAAAACAGTATGTACAATACACACATAAAAGAACACAATTACATGAACAAAAAGGACAAACAGTAGCAATGAGCGTACAGTACAGGAGAAGTATTAGAAAGTTTCCTAGAAATTGAAAGTGCTCTGGTTTTCGCTGATTTGGAAAGCATAACCATCATCGGTTGCTTCTGGGGCCACACACTGCACCTCCTCCTCCTAAAAAACAAAAAGTTAAAAAAAACAAAAACACAGTAAGAACACTTATGGCCAAAAAAAAAATAAAATAAATTCAGTTCAACACATCTTCAGACAGTTACCTCTTCAGAGAAGTATTTCTCAATCAGGTTGAGGGCTGCTTTATAGACCATCTCATTCTCGTGAGCCTGCAGAGCCTCGATCTTGTCCAGTCCACCGCATTCTTCAACCATTAGACTCAGCTTGTCTGCCTCTCCAATTTTATCCCCAGCCTGAGAGGAAAACATATCGGCAGAAGTATTTCACAGCCGTCTTGCCACCTCCGATTAATAATTTAACTTATCAGAGCCAGCAAAAATGACAGCATGTATTTCTATATTCCTACATGCCAATTCAGTTACCATGAAGATATTGGTAATGGCATCCAAGATGACAAGGACAGTTTTGCTGTCCTTCGACGAGAGTAGATTCAGAAGAGGCTCAATCACATTGGCTTGAACGAGGTAAACCACCTGCTGAACAGTGCCCCCACTGGTGAAGTTTGTAACAGCCCACACAGCCTCTTTCTGAGTTTTGTAGTCACCCTGCAGAGAAGAGAATCGGAATAATAAGCCTGTGTGACATGACCTGGAAGTTAGAGAAATCGGTTTGACAGCAGTGTACTGGTAAACGTGACATGATATCTCTCCCCCCCCCCAGTGACACAAAACATACCCGCACAAGCATATCAACCATGTATGGAACGAGGCCTGCATTGATGACCTCCTGGATTTGGGCGTCCTTCCCTGCTGTGATGTTGGACAGAGTCCACGCCGCCTCCTTCTGAATGTTGGGTTTTTTGTGGCGCAGCAGCTGGCGGAACATGTTGAGGGCACCGGCATCCAGCACTGCCTGAGTCTGCTCATCTGTACCAGTCACAATGTTGCCGATGGCACGCAGTGCGGGGGTCTGAAGGAAGGGTGAGAGGGGTCATTCTACAACCTGTGAGAACCTAAGCAGTCACCTTAGGGTGATGGCACAATGTACCAGACTACATGAGTTATGCACAGAGGCTACAAGAACCAACCAGTCCCATAATGATTGACACGCTGGAAGCACTAATAGAAAAAAAAAAGAAAAAAAAAAAAAAAGCACACACGAGAGACTTATACTTACAACAACAGGCAGCGCCTCAAAGCCAAGCAGCTTCACCAGGCGAGGAATTAAGCCAGTGCGGACCACCACCTCAATGCGGTCATTCGAGCCGTCTGTCAGGTATGAAACAGCCCAACACGCGTCGGCCAACACCTCCAGGTCATCGCAGTGTAGCAGACGAATGAGTGTGGGTAAGATCTGTTGGACTGCATCCATAGGAGGGGAGGGGTTCTTGTTGCGGCACAGGTTTGACAGAGTCCATGTAACGTTTCTCAGGTAGCTGGTCTGCAGAGACATCAAAAAGGGCAAGTTTTAGTGTGACACGGGGCAGCATTTGGTTGAATTAGGGCACCCCCTAGTGGGCAGTAAAGAGAATAAGTGACTGAATTTGACCATTTCAAGAAAATTGATTATTCATTTTGACTTTTAAAAAACAAACTTACATTGAATACAGACAGGTCAGGGACTGCCAGCAGACTGAGCAGAGGGGGCACAGCCCCATGCTTGATGACCCAGTCTCTAAGAGATGATCCATCACCTAAAAAGCAAACAAATAAGATACATTTTAACATGACCTTTGAATCAAACCAAACAATATGACTAATTAAAAACCCCACACAAATAACCCAGCAATATATTCTGGTAGTCACCAGCAATGTTTCCAAGGGCCCAGACTGCTTGCTCGCTGATGTGCTGGTGGGGGGATGTGACCAGGTTAATGAAGGCAGGAACGGCCCCGCCCTCAACAACAGCAGCTGTCTGATTCGTCGTCCCAGAAGCAATGTTGGTCAGAGCCCAGGAGGCCTCAAACTGGATTGGAGGACAGTCCATCAGCCCCAGGAAGGCGACAAACTTCGGGATCAGCCCAGCGCTGATCAACTGGTCAATGGGAGGATGCTTGTCACGAGACAGCAGCTTCCTGCATTCAACACAGTACGGTAACCGTGAGTCATCGTGGCAGTAATTAGTTTGATTGTGCAGTGAAGCGTAATGTACAGTGTTCTTTAATCAATTGTTATTACCGTGCAGCCTGTGTAGCCTGGAGCTGGGACTCAGCATTACCGCTGTTCACGCCTGTGAGAATCTCTTCCACTGTCCACTGTCTGAAGGACTGCCATTTGTCACAAGGATTAATGACTTAGTGAATACACAGGAGGTGAAGAACATGAACACACTACATGCACGCCCATGCTGCTAGCTTCATGAATGTTCATCTTCTGTTGAGACGGTGAGAGAGGAGTGGGTTTGACTGTGGTAATTAGAGCCTGGAGTTCGTGGAGTTGCACTGGTTCCCCTAATTGTGCTTCATCAGCGTGGAGAAGATATAGTTCAAGTCCGTACCACTACAAGTCTCAAAAGGTCACCACAGAGCTGAATGAACTCGTTTAACCAAGTCAGACAGCGATGTATTTGTGGCCATTGTGTTGGATTAAATAGTGGTGTCATCTTGTACAAGTGTTCATGACCCCCTGGATATAAACAGCTTGTATTCGTGCAACACCAGATTCAACAATAGAGTAAACTTCTCCTCAAATTGAAATAATGGATTTAAAAAATAAATAGATAGGGGCTTACCTGACAGTTCTGGGTTCGCTCTTGAAGAGGAGAGGTCGCCTCGTCAGGAAACGCTGACACATTTCTTCTTTTGAAGATCTGGTCATCCTTCTTAGCCTTGCGGAGCTCGACGTTCACCTCGACCCTCCTGCGTCGAAGTTCCTGCATTTATTTGAAATTGAACCAAGTTACAGACGCACAACGGCAAACCCTGGATGAAGATGCGAACACTTCGCCAGACCCGTTCCCGAGTAAACTCACATTTGCGTCTTTGCCTTTGTTCTTGAACTTGTTCAGACGGGCGCCGTTCTCAGACATTTTCAAGTGTCAGGGAAGCTTAGCAGCAGCGAAAGGATAGTCTTGTGGTGTTAGTCCTGCAAATAAAGTTTTTAAAAAGTTAGCCGGTATAACTCACCTTGAACTGCCTCGTGATCCCACACCAAGACGAACGTCAAACATGTCAAGCTAGATGCAGACCGCCGGTTTCAGTTGGAAATATTGCCTATTGCCAGCAAGCTCGGGTTTGAAATGTAGTAAGCGCCTAACAGAACAAAAAACAACTAATTTTTCATAAACAAAACTACATTTCTTTTAATAGAACTACATGAGCAGTTAACACGCGCTTACCCAGTCCTCAAGCAATTAGGTTGTGGTCCACAGACAACGCTTCGCAGACCTTTAAATTCCTGCAACAAAGCCCCCTGATTGGCCTGTTCGAGCGAACGCATCCAGCCGCCTCCGGTCATTGGCTTGTTTAAAAGAAAATCGCAAAGAACACAGGAAATGTCGTCATTATACAGTAACATCGCGAGATCCCCGCGCGTGAATACTACTACATTTAATCTGACTCTTGAGTCAGTTTTCTGCCTTTTTTTTTGGCAACAGTGGACTTTTCGGAGGGAAGAACTGTTCCGGTGCATTTCGGTTCTAGTGTCAGAGGTAATACATTTACGAATGTAATAAAAATTCCTAAGTAAATGCAAAGATGTTTGGTCTTTCATGCCCATAAATTTGAAATGTAATATTAGATCTGTTTTTTTTTCACTGCAGTCACACCAAATGTTGTTTCTTTAATATTTTGTTGCTTTGGCAAATAAATGAGTAAAATTTTCATCTAATATGGAAAGGTCATCTTCATAAATCCAACTTTAGTCAATTAATAATCAAGTTTTTATGCACCTTCAAAGAGTGTAACCAAATAACAAAAAAACCTGCCACTGAACTGATTTGTCCCTGCATTAAATTGAAATTCTTAAACTGCTATGTATATGCAAACACTTAGATTATACTAAAGTTTTATAAAAGGTGTCAACAGCACAGCTCCCACGCGTTGCTTTCGGCCACAAATACACGAGGAAGGAATCGGTCTTTTCCATTTTATTAAGTTCCATATACAGCAATATTTCTTCAGATGTAATACAAAAAAAGAAAAAGAAATCCAGTCAAAATCTGACAAATTTTTACAAACAGGGCAGGAACCTTCAAATACATTGTTTAATCCTTCTCAGTCAGTCACTACTGCGGAGCAATTCATTTACAATAGCTTATTACTGTACTTTCAGTAGGTTATAGAAGTTTAACCAAGCAGACTACTGATGTCCAGATATTTTGTACAACGGTCTTTCATGCCACTTCAGACTAAACAATGAGTGGAAATGGGAGAAAAAAAGTTGTTCCCCTGTGATATCTGAATTTAGACACAAAACCCTTGATACATTATGCTCAGTAGAACTCAGCCATTGTATGTCAGTACTCAATTTCCTATTTCTAATTGGACATGATGACCGCAAGGATGGCCTGAGGGATTTTTAACAAGAAAATAAAATAAAAAGACTGAGATCAAAAAATAAAGAACATGGAAATATGAGAGCTCCTTAAGAGTCTTTTCTCCGAGGTAAACTTTCTTCTGAAATGCCTCAGTTGTTCGCACTCCTCAGTACAGTCCCACTGATGAAGACAGGTCCAACAAAAGGTCCCTTAGAGCTCAGATGGGCAGAAGGCAGCTCTGTCTGAACAGTTCTGTGAAAGCAGCAGTGCTGGTTGCACCGACAGTCAGAGGAGCAGATCCCAAACACAGGATGAGGCAGAGTCTGTCACAGAGTTACAGTTCAGAAAAGCCATATTCTTGGCAAGTGCATTTTGTCTGAGCAATGTGCGATGCTTTCTAAGAGGCTGAAGAACACTGTAGCTTGTTGTTATGAGACCTAAAGAATGCGGAGAGAGGGGAAAGTTGAGAGCCCTTCGCATTTTGTTTATTGTTGTGACATCTTGACAGACAGATACAGAGGATGCAAAGGGGTCGGCACAGGATCCTGCAGCCATGTTGGTGTAATTTACTGGGAATGCCTTTATTACTGAAGAAATCTTCCACAACTACAAACTGAGGTTACTTTGTAAAGTGAGGAACAGGAGGAGGTCAAATTCCTCACTCTTTGTAGTACATTTTAGTCTCATAAAATAATACTATCTAAAACGATTTGCTTCATAATTATTTAAAACAGTCAAATACATCTCACAACCACTGTACATGATAAAAAGTATGTACATTCAAGACAACCACCTTAACACCCAGCTAAATCAAAGCCGAAGTGGTGTAACATACAAAACTTATCATAAATAACTCTCTATAATAAAATATGCAGCTTTATATATATATATTTTTTTATGTGTGGTAAAGTTAACACATGATCCAATCCAACTCAGATGTATAACAAAAAATGAATCAAAGTGAGGAAACTAAAATGCATTTAAAATCCCACTGAAAACATCCTAGCTACCGTGATGGATTGTTAGAAAAGGCCAGAGTTAGGAAAAAGAAGAGAAGAAAGCATGTCCCTCAATTACATGATGAATATGTCAACATGGCTGCCATTTAGTGATTAAGCTGAATATTATAATGGTTACCGAAAATGTTAAATTGGTGGCATTTACATGAAAGCACATTTGGTGTGTGTGTGTGTGTGTGTGTGTGTGTGTCTTCTTGTGTGATTAATTTCTTTAGTGATGAATATTTGTTTTGCTGTTCTGGAAATAGAAAGTTTCCATGTCATTATTACTAAAGACCCCAGCATCCAGTCCAGACTCCAGCTAGACTGGACCGCTTAAGAATCTGACAATCTGTAAGAAAGAAGAAAATGGGATGGCATAAATCATAAGGCATGCAGCAAAGGTGAACAGACACAAATGCAAGATGACACACGCTACAGATGTAACATGGCGCTAAGTTCTGTTAAGACATTGGACATAATGTCTTAACGTTTGTCAGCTGTTGGTTATAGCATGGCCGAGCAACCCTTTAACAGTTTAAAGCCAACTCTAGTCTACAAGTAAACCACATTCTACTACATAACACTTACTACACATGCCAGTGGTGTAAACAAAAGTAAAAAGTGAATGACAGGCATAAAAGGACAAATGAAACTGACGTGACAGCCGGTGTGGCCAGAGTCAAAGCTTTACGGCACACAAACATGAGCACGGAAAAGGAGAGAGAAACTCGGGGCCCTTGAGAGTCGGCAGTAGTAGGAGCACCTGCCCTTACCTGCTCGCTTTGAAACCTTTAAGCTTCTGTACAAAGAAGGCTTCAAGCACCTCGGCACACTGAAAGAAGGGCGTGTCATTGGGGTTGTAATAGCGACAGTTGTCGAAGATTTTGGTCACGTCGGCCACGAACTCTGTGAGCTTGTGGTAATGTCGCTTTTGCAAACGGGTTTCCATTGTGGAAAAGTCTACAAGGGACAGGAAAATATGGGAAGTTTTTCTTAATAGAATATGCGCATTAACACAACAGTTACACACAATTACTTGATCTTGTTCTTACCCATTGGCTCCTTGATTACGCGATAATAATCAGGTGCGTCGTGGGGATCCACTGGTTCAAGGAAAGGCCATGCCATTTTGTGGGACTGTGGAAATGACAAGAAATTCAAAAATGAATCAATTTTAAAATTACTAGCAATACCAAAACCAGGACTAAATTACTTGCACAATTTCTCGCAATGTGCTTGGACGGGAGAAATCGATGGCTGTATCAGAGGACGCTGAAAAAGCCGTTGATAGGTTGGAGTGGCCATGTTTGTTTGATGTTTTCTCTAAATGTGACTTTGTGAAAAAGCTAGTTATATAGTATTATTTCAAAAACAAAAACATTTCTTGCGTTTATAATACTTTTATTGGGTTCTTGTATTTGGTCATTTTCATTAATTACCTGCTTCTTGTCTTTCAGCCTTCTTGTATCCAAGTTTGTATCTAATGTCCTTAATATTATTATATAAGCAGAGATAGTCTGGCATACATAGGTTCCATACCTGTAACGAGCGTAATATTCTTTTCAACCCCTCATAGTCTTTGTCAGTGAGCGGCGTGAGGACTGTCATGGCATCTTCTGTTGACTGACACTGCGGGCAGACGTACACATCGATGTGAGTGGCCTCACTCTGCAGGATGCCTACGCAGCGCCCGTGGTACCAGTTCTGGCAGCGGTCGCAGCCTATGTAAAACCTGTGGGTGGAAATTGGATTCATCTCGTGGTTAAGCACAGCGATGAAAGGTTCCAGAAGTAGAAGAAAATGAAGACAAGGAATGGAGCAATGAATTATGAAAGACCTCCTCCGGTTTCTTACATGTTTCGCATGCAAAAATACCACTGTGCATTTTCTAGATTTTCATTACTGGGCTGGAGATGACAACATTGCGATATGTTTACACTTGAAGCCGATAACAGTTTTACAGGGATTTATAAGGAGCCGTACTGCGATTCGTCGTAGGGTGTCCGGCAGATGCAGTATAGCTCCTCGTTGCTTGCTCCCTCCTGACCACGTTTGCAGTCGTTGCACACAAAGTCCTCCAACTTCTTGGCCTCTTTCTCTGTGATGCCAACACACACGCCATGGAACCAGTTGGAGCACAGGTCGCACCCTATGTAAAACCTGAGAGAAAAAGATCATTTCAAGTTTTGTCTCACTGAAATCGTCATGACGATGATTCATTCGAGTGGGCATTACGGTGGCATGCTGAACTGTAATCACAATAGTTTTTCCCAGAGAGCTTACTTTGACTCGTCGTAGGGTGTTTTGCAGATACAGTACAATTTGCTGTCCTTCTTGTGATCCTTTGAGGTAGAAGAGAGCTTCTTCTTCTTCTTGTGTTTAGATGAGCTGGAATCTCTGTCCTTGTCTCTGTCCCTATCTCTGTCCTTGTCCTTGTCCCGATGTCGGTCCCGCTCTCTGTCTCTCTCCTTCTCTCGATCCCTGTCTCTGTCTTTATCTCGCTCTCTACATTTGTCTCGGTCCTTATCCCTGTCCCGTTTCTTGTCCTTGTCGTGATGCCGGTCCCGGTCTTTGTTTCTGTCTTTGTCTCTCTCCTCTTCCCTCTTCCGTTTATGTGTTGAGGAAGGTGAGGGCATTTTGTGGGTACTGTGAGAGGAATGTGTAGAGTGAGAAGGATGGGAAGAGTGGGAAGCGGCTGCCTTGACCGTTGCTGCAGCGGCCTGGGTGATAGCAGCTCTGGCTTTCTCCTTTTCTTTCTGTAGCCGGGCAATGTCCCGCCTCAGCTCCTCCTGAGAAGGAGACAAGACATGTAATGTAATGTATAGTAACTCCACTTAAAGTATTTTAAACTCTTCTCTAAAATGTATGCCTGATAAAGAATGATTCCTGGATATCTTGACTCCTAAACTCTATACATAACCATCGTGATGAAGACAGCTTGTGCGCTAACCTGTACTTGCAGCTGCAGCTCCTTGTCCAGCAGGGCCCTCTTCTTCAGGATCTCAGCCTTCAGCTGTTCTTTGTGCTTGTACAGCAGGGCAGTCAGCTTGGTGGCATTCTGTTTGGAGCGTTTCTGCTCCACCACCTCCTCCTTCTTTCTCTTCTTAGCTGCCTGCTTCTCATCCTTCTCAATCTTGTCGAGGATAAACTTCATCACCTGGTTGCACACAATCATTCTGAAGACAGAGGACAGTTTCAGTGGCTGGTGCAGTTGTTGGGTGGAAATTCAGTAAACGTTTATATCAGGATATGTGGACAACAGGAGTGGAGGGAAATGTATTGAATACCATGAAAATACTACCATCATCCACAAGATATATTAATATTTGTCACAAAGCTCCACAATTCTGGTGTTATTAATTAAGACCCAAACCTCTGGTTCTCCTCTCGCTCAGCTGCAGCCAGGGTCTTCCTCTGTTTGAGCTGTTCAGCTGTAGCATTCTGCTTCACTACCACCTGACAACAAAAAAGGCTCTGTTAATATTGACAGTAACTAGATGCTCTAAGAAATCATTGTGAATCGTTCTTCTAGAGTCAAACCTGTTTTGGGATGGCATCCCCAGGGCTAACGGCCTGGAGATTCTGCTCTTTCTGTTCCCTTTTAGCCTCATGGTGTTTTTTCTTCTTTGGTTTTTGTTGTTGTTGTTGTTGCTGCGGTTGCTGCTGCTGCTGTTGCTGCATCCTCTGGAGCTGCTCCTGGACGCTCGCTGGCGCCTGTATGGTCACCATGTTCTGGATCTGGTGGGCCTGAATTTGCCCCCCTGTCTGCTGGATCTGGATAGGCAGCTGCAGTTTGATCTGCTGGGGAACTGTGCCACCCTGCTGCTGTGCCTGTGCCTGGATCTGGGCTTGGATCTGGGCAGCAACGTGGGGTGGCAGAGCTGAGAGTAGCTGGACCGGCTGTTGGAGGCCTGGAACGGTGATGAGCTGATGCCTGATTGGAGACTGGACCTGAAGCTGAGGCTGCGCTTGAACTTGAGTTTGGTTCTGAGGCTGAAACTGGACTTGGAGCTTAGCTTGGACTTGGGGTTGGGCTTGGACCTGAAGCTGTTGGTGGACCTGTGTCTGCTGCGGTGACTGGAGTTGAAACTGAGGCTGGGTTTGGATCTGTGACTGAGTGTGGACCTGGGGTTGCTGCGGGGCCTGAGGTTGTGGGTGAACCTGGCTATGTTGCTGGAACTGGACCTGAACCTGGGGATGGAGTTGGGTTTGGATCTGGGGCTGTAGCTGAGTTTGGGCCTGAGACTGTTGCTGAGCCTGGGGTTGGGTTTGAAATGGAGCTTGTACCTGGGTGTGGTACTGAGGTTGGACTCTTGATTGGAGTTGGGCCTGGGCTGGGGCCTGGACCTGGGTCAAGGTTTGGGTTTGGGACTGAAACTGCACCTGAGGTTGATTTTGAGCAAGGGGCTGCAATTGGGCTTGCGGTGATTGCTGAGTTTGTGGCTGAAACTGAACTTGGACCTGGGGGTGGTTTTGAGCTTGTGCTTGGGCCTGGAGATGTGATTGAGCCTGAATGTGTGGCATTTGTTGGACTTGGCCATAGGTCTGGACTTGAATCTGTGCGCAAATTTGGGCTTGACGCTGGGGCTGAAGTTGAGTATGAGTTTGGGGCTGGAGCTGAGGCTGCGTCGGTCTCACAGCAGTAACAACAGGAGGGACCGGTAATCCCGTCATATGAACCTGCACTGCTGAGACTGGAATTTGAGACACCTGCTGCATGGATACAACAGTAGGATTCTGGGCTTGTACTTGAGCTTCAGGAGGAAGCGATGCTTGAGGCAGAGGGGTAACAGGTGAATGTGTGGAGACTGATGCAGGGCCAGAGGCGGATACGGTGGCCAGGGAAGGTGTCTGAATGGGAGCTGCAGCCTGCTGAGCTGGCTGAACTGGAGTCTGAGCTTGAGTTGAGGCCGGAGTCCAAACCTGGGGCTGAGCTGCCCTCTGCTCTGTCAGAGCTGCAACAGGAGGAAGAATTCAAAGGAAGCAAGTATTACAAAACCTGAACCAATGTATATAGACAAATGACTAAACAGGATGGTGTTGATGTATGTCTGTGGGAACCACATTGGGTTCCTTACCTGGCACTGAAGGTGTTGTAGAGGTGGCTGTGACTGGTGTGACAACAGCATTGGCCACAGCAGCATGAAGGGGAACGGGAGCGGTGGCTTGAATTTGGGTTAGAGCTTTGGCTGGTGAAGGAACAGCAATTTGGGTGGACACAATGGCTATGACAGGAGCAGAGACAGGAGCAAGAGCAGGGGTTGGAACTTGGACAGGTGAGGGAAGAGAGGCAGAAACAGGCATTTGAGTGAAGTTAGAGGGGCCTGAGACAGGGGCTAAAGCAGGGGCAGGGGCGGTAACATGCATCGGGACAGGTGCTGAGGTTAAGGCTGGGGCAGGGCTGAAGGCATGTGTTTGGAGCTGGGATTGAGGTGCAACTTGCCCTGGGACAGGTAGCGACACTGCAGTTTGGGTTTGTGTCACGAATGAGCCTGGGGCAAGGGTGGAGACTTGGTTTTGCACCATGGTTGGGACTGCATTTTGTGCTGGGGCAAGCACAGGTTTTGCCACTTGGGGTTGTGCGGGGACAGAGGCTGACGTGGAGGATAAAACCTGTGTCGAGGCGTGAGCTGCAACGTGTGCCAGGGCAGGAACAGGAGTGGATATTTGAGATTGTGCAGGGACTGATAATGGGGTAGCAGCTGAAACTTGTGTTTGCATTGAAACCTGGGCTGCAACTTGGGTTTGCGCAGGGACTGAGGCAGGGGTGGGGGCCAAATGTGGCATATGTGTTGGGCCTGCAACATGTGTTGGGGCAGGTACAGGGGCAGCCATTTGGGTTTGGGGGAGGCCTGAGGGAGTTGTCTGGACTTGGGTTGGACCTTGGGTTTGAGCCACGGCAGGTTTTGTAGGGGTAACAGTAGTGGGTGCTGAAGCTGAAGCTGATGAGGATGGGGGCATAGGAGTGAAGAGGAAGCGCTGGACCTGGCCATTGGGCATTGCTGCCTGCATTAGCTGTTGACCAGGACCTGGGATGACTGTTACACCCTGTGGGATGATTTGCAGCTGTCCCTGGGTCTGGCCCTGACCCTGGATCACCACCGTCAGACCTGGGTTTCCGCCCTGCACAAAAAGAGAAAAAGGAATCTTGCCTTCAGCTAAGAGTGATGTATTTCATAAAGTTTCTTTAAAGAGCACAGCAGAAAAAACATAATTTGGTGTATTAGTAGGAAGGAAAAGACAATAGAAAAAATGTGCCCTCACCTGAGCACCCTGTGTTAGCTGCATGAGCTGTGCCATAGTAAGTTTAACTTGACCCTGCTGTGGTCTGTTGGTCTGGGAGGAAGCTACAGGTGACTGTCCAGGTGCTGTGGTGGCTGCATGAGCTGATGGGGCAGCACCTGCTGCTCTCTGAGCTGCAGTCGTCTGCACGGCTGTGGATCCAGACTGACCACGGCCCATCTGGGTCACAGCCTGCTGAGGTTGGCCTGGAGGGGATGAAGAGGGAGTCAGAATTATTATTTGTAAGGCATGAGCCATGGAGGCTGAAGACATTCATTTGCGAATGGAAATGATTAGTTGGACAGAAGACCTTGCTGAGCCAACGATGGACTTCTGGCCATTGCCGTGCCCACAGAGGTAGACGGGGTAGATGACTGGCTCATCGTCATGCCAGGTTGTGTTTGGTCTCCTGCTGTGACGGCCTGGAACACAAAGCCATGGGTAAAATCATCAATCACAATGCTTAATATTTTCCCCAGCTTCAAGTAAAAACTGAATAGGACAGGGTGAAAGAAAAAAGACCTGTTGCTGGGTAGTTGAGGCAGAGGTGGTGGCTCGGAGGTTGATGTTACCAGTCGTGGGATGTAGTGTGCTGTATGTCCTAAGGTTTGCAGGGGGCCCAGAGGGGAATATGCCCAGCACTTTCTGCTGGACTACACCTGTTGATAAGAAAGATTACGTAAAGAAAGAAGCAAATATGCACTGAGTACATGCACGGGTGTACAGAAGCGGCAAGGCATGCACTGTGTGTGTGGGGAAGATCTTTAGAATGTCTTGTTTGTTTAAAAAAAGAAATTGAGAAGTATCTCTAAAGCAATTGGAACTAGCTTTTAGTTCATCAGACGAAAGTAGTTGAAAAAAAAAAAAAAAAAAAAAAAAAAAAAAAAAAAAAAAAAAAAAAAAAAGCAACCTTTGGCATCTAATGAAAAAAAGAAAAAACAAATGAAACACTGGTTGCATTATCCATGCTCAACGCCAATACTTATCACAGACAAAAATGACACTCGTCCATCCATTTTGGCAAGTGTAAGCCCAAACCAGCGGGAATGGATGACACTCGCGCTCCCTACCTCCTTGAGTGGTGGGCATGTTGAGCGTGACAATCTTGCTGTTAGCAGGCAGCGGGAGTTTGGCGGCGAGGACCTGGCCAGCCACAGTCACTGGGCTGCCAGCGATCTGGAGGGTTTGCTCTGAGGTGGTGATGCTGCTAGCCACAGTGGCCACCGAGCCAGTGGAGGCTGCAAGACACACCATGCCACCTGCAGTCACGCATACCCACGAGGGCCACCACGACAGCCAGTCTAAGGTTGTGGTGTCCACTGGTAGGTTTGAGTCAACAAAGGGGCTGCTATTTTGAAAATTTGTGATTATTGCCTTGCCACATGTTTGAATTCTGACGATACATAGGCTCTCCTGTAGCCCTTTAGGAGATAAAGGACTCCAAATAATTTAAATTTAGATTTAACAGGACTGAAAGTGGACACCACGAGCCACAAAGTCATTTTGGAAGGCCAATCATATTATGTAGAAAATTGACACAAAAAAATAAACGTGGAAAATCAAGCAAATGATCGACTTCTTACATAACGGAAATGACGGAAAAACAACGATTTAAAAATTAATTAATTAAAAAGGGGAAAACAAACGAATAAAGTATCCTGTGAAAAAGGGGAAAACAAACGAATAAAGTATCCTGTGTCAAAGTCAGAATATAAAGGAAAAGAAGGCAGGCAACTCTAGACCATGTCATGCAGGTATGTATGTTCAGATGGGCTGAAGATAATTCAAAATATCCTCGTCTTCGACCGACTTACCTGAGCTGTTGTTGGTCTGACCCTGCTTAACCCAGGAAGCAAAAGACTGATGGAAGTTTTTGTCTTGCTGGAAGGAAAACTGATGGAAGTTTTTGTCTTGCTGGAAGGAAACTGGAGAGCCCAGTTTGGGGGCCAGGACCATCCTCTGGCCAGATGTGGCCTGTCCTGTGCTCTGGCCCGTGGACGTCGGAGTGTTGGCTGAGGTGGTGGTGGTTGTTGTTGTGGAAGTGGTGGCAGTTGTACTCGGTCTCGGCTGCTCCAGACGTTTCTAAAACACACATTTTAGAACATTTTCGGTATATAGCGGGTTTGTTGACCTCCCACTATAGTGGCGCCAAACTTCAACCTAAACAAGCTCTTATAACATGGGAGCAACCTATAACGTGTGTGCGCGCGCAGTGTTCCCACCTGCTGGGCAGCCAGTCTGGCCTGTTTCAGCTGATTCTCCAAATGAGCCTTGACCTCCTCTGCTGTCTTCAGACTATTGCCAGTCTTAGAGGGATCGAGACCCTGTGACTTCTCCCTTTCCACTCTGCAACATGAAGGAAAAAGGTGACAATCTGCTCTATCAGAAGAATTGAGTGTTCCCCAAAATAATGTTTGGGGCCACAGGCCAGACGAGGCTTGCTGCACATTTCCCACCTTTCTGCAAAGGCCCTAATCTCCCACAGCTCCATGTCCTCTTCAGGCACCCATGTCTCCACAGCAATAGGCCCAGTCAGCTTGGCTGGCTCCTGCTTCTTGGGCCTCAAGGCGCTTGAGCGCAGACCTTTCCTCTGTGGAGTAGGGGTTTCTACTCATGGGAAAAGAGAAACAAACTATTCATTATGCTTATAAAACATTGCCAAAAATCGTCCAGCAATGGATCTTTCTTCAAATTTGCAATTAAGATTTTATTTTATTTTTTTAATCCTACAAATCCTCCTCCTTTCCGAACAAATGTTTATTTTTTTAATCCTACAAAGTTTCTCCTCCTTTCCGAACAATGTTTAGCTTTTACCTTTGGAGTTTCTCTGTTTCCGAGGGCCCACGTCTCTTCGTTTAATAATCTCTGTTGTGGTGATGTCTGTGTCTGTGGTTTCTGTGGTGACAATCAAACAGCACAAGTATTTAAAATATTAACTGGTTAATAGTCCTGTTAATACAAACAAGTATTGTTTCCACCTTCCATGCATTGGAAGGTGGAGACACCAATGTGTTCTTGGCAGAAACAGAAGAGGAGACAACATAAGAAGTTGCATTTTAAAGTAAAACAGAAACTAATGACTTCCTCAAAAGGCACAGAGAAGATGCCCAAAGGAAGGGAAAGATCAGTACAGGTGAAGCAGGACAGGGGGCGCGGGTAGCTCCGCCTCCACATGCACAAGGCTGAGTCTTTACTGCAGGGGTCTGGGTTTGAATCCATCCTGCAGCCCTTGCTTGGCCCATCCCCCCACCCCCCCCCCTCTTCAGCTGTCTCTATCAAAAATGGCCAAAATAAATCTTAAAAAAAGATGAGGTACAGCGCAGTCTCACCTTTCCGAGTAGTCCCCACAGTAGCAGAGGGCTTAACGGCCATGTCGTCCCACCTCAGGCAGGCCCACAGCAGCCTCAGCATCAGGCTGACCCCTGCCAGTGACCTCACAGTCTGGAGACGGTACCTGAATGAGACACAAGTCAAAAAAACAAAACATGAGCTACTTATTCCAGCAACAGTAAGTATGTTTACATACACATTTTAATTTGCTGTATTTGTACATCCTGGTAACATAATATTGTGCTCATGAATAAAAAAAAAAATCGTATTATTGTAATGTCAACACAATACGGGCAGACAACAAAAACCATCAGCTATGTTGACATTCGTTGGTGTCCGAGATAAAGTTGGCATATCAATGATAATAATGTTTCAAATGCTTAAAAGAAGATTTTCACCTGGCTATTGTAAATGTATAACACAAGTGCCAGTTCTAAGTGTAATTTTTAAGTATCCCAAACAACGTGGAAAAAGATCAAAATGTGTTACCAACCTCCACGTGATCCCAAACGTGGGCCGAGGTGAAGGGTAGGGCCATATATCCAGGGCGGGCTTAGCGTTGTAGTTGAAGATGGGCACCTCTCTGATGCTTGCCCTCCTTGCCAGCCTCTTCAGGTCATCATTGGGCAGGATAAAGATGCTCTTCTTGCTGCTCTTGGTGACAAACTTGCGGTAGGACGGCAGGGCTGTCCCTGAGCGTGCCTTCTTGGATTTGGAGAACCTGAGAAGGCTGACCCGGTCTCTGGTGGAATACTCTTTACTAATTGTCATGGCGCCGGTTGTTGTTGAGCCAGGAGTGCCCATCTTGGTGTCAATGACTGGACCTTTAGTCTTCTGAGCGACACATGGCCTGGAGCTGAGCTGGGTGGTGGTGGACGTGGTAACAGTACTGGATAGGTCAGCTGTCAGGCCACTTTGAGAGTCTGTGGTAGTGGTGTTAGTGGTGGTGATGGAAGTCTGCAAACCTTCGCTACTGCTGTTATTGTCGGTACTATTGCTATTCGGGCAAGAAGGGCTTGAAGAAGGAAGCTTAGCAGGTACTGTCCCCTCACTGTTTATGGCCACATTCTTATTGAGAGAGTCTCCTTTCTCGGCAACGTGGTTCTCTAATTTCGGGACTTTCAGGGCAGGTGGATGACATATGTCGGACACATCATTTTGCGAGAGGTTTCCATTCATCAGAGACTTGACAGGCGCTTTCTGAGGCTCTTTAATATCACCTTGGACTCGACTGGCTGGGTCTGAGTTGATGCTGGAGTCTGCAGGGGCGGTAACCCCAGCTTTCCCATTCACCTGCAGTGGACTGGCATTGCTTTGATCTTCCTCCATGCTCTCTGTGTTGCTCTTTCCACTGCCTTGCTCAATTTCCTCGTACCCACGTTTCTTAGCATTCTCTCCCACTCGCGCCACGTCTGGCTTCTGTGTTTTTTCTTTGCTTTCTATTGCATCTGATATACAATTGGTTTTACTGTTGAGCTCAGTGCTTGCTAGGAGTCCTCCATTCACTTCTTTGTGAGCTAAGGCCTCCCCACCGTTCCCCTGCGCAGCATTTACCTCTGTCTGTTTGCTGTGATTGGGCGCTGTGGTTTCTGATTTGACATCTAAGTTGTCTGACTTCATCTCCGTCTGCTCCTGCTCAAAGTGAAGCTTTTTAACCACGTGGTCTTTCACTTGAAGGCTCTCCTCCTCCTCTTCTTTTACAAACGGGGTCACAGCAGGCTGCTGTTTGCCTAATGGGGATCCTTCAGTCTTAACCCCGGATGTAGGCTTTGTGGCAGCCATTTTGGACAGCAGGGCCGCCTGTCTCATCCGCTCTAGCCTCTGCTTCTCCTCCAAGGTGAACTGTTTTACCCGGCGCTCCAAAAGCCCGTCCAGTTTGGAGGGCTTTACCTTCTTCTTATAAGCTGTCCGCAGCTGGAAGCCCTCGCTGACATTCACAACATCGTAGTAGGGCTTTGATGCAGTGGTCTCCTCCTTCTTGGGTTGTTCAACTCTCTGCATCGGTTCCTCCATCACAGGCTGCACAGATGGTGAGGAAGGGCCTTTGTTCTCAACTTTATCTGTAACAAAACGTCACAGAGGTCAGGGGATGATAGAAATATATATCTGTTCACAATCAGCATCAAAGAAAATCCAAAGATAAAGGGGCGATTTTTGAATTTTACCATTTACCTTTCTCGTCACTTGAAGCAGCAATTTCTGGGCAGTGGTCAACCTCCATATTTTCGGCTTCTAGCTTTTCTTCTACATTTTCCCCCCGGTCCTCCTCCGTGGGTTTTTCTTCCTCTTTGGAGGTCTGAGGTTTGCAGTCCTCCTCTGGTGCAGCGCTCGGAGAGGACGGAGCGATGGATGCTTGTTCATTGTCCTCTTCCGCAGCGTTTTTAATCGTCTGCGTCTCAGTTTCTGTCAACTTTTTCTGCTTATTTGTGTAAGTTGCTGCATTTTCTTTGCTCAGTTTAGCTGCTATGAAGACAGCGGAAACAAATCACAATATGAGCCAGAAGTGCCAGCAGCAGAAGAATATGGTGAAGTGAAATGATGCCAGTTTAGCTCTTACCCTCCAGTTCTTTGCGGTAGTTTACGTTTGTGTTCCCTGGTAGCTTTGGAACAAAACGCGGAACGTGAGTCTTACTGACCCAGCTCCAGCCTCCATACCCTGTCACTCTGTACTCCTCCCCTTTCTGCTTCCACACCTGAATAGAAAAACACACAAGTGAGGCACAACATAATGAAGCTTTCAGACGGTGAACCACAATCATTTCAGATAACATTTATACGCATTAAAACGGAGATACAATGTCAACTGTAAAGCAGCCTTAAAAGACATAGTAAAGCTCTGTAACAATTTTAAAATCAAAATCCCACACACTGCTCAGTCAGTCAGTCATTCCTGACCATACTACACAATTGAGTGTGTCAAAACTAGTTTTCAAACACAGGTCTAAAGAGTTGGCTAAAAGTATTGAAATAGTTGAAATAGTTAACTAAAACTGTTGAACCAGTTAGCTAAAAGTAATAGACACATGGTTTGAATTGTATTAAAAAAATACTGTAACAATATGCCCTTTTATACTGTTAATAGTGTCTATGTTAAATAACATCAAAATCAATTCAAATGAACAGAGGAGGAGCTGCATGACAGATGACACTGCTGTTTTACCTGGTGTTTGATGGGGATGGTGTACTTCACCCAAGTGGCCTGTTGCAGTGTCTCCTCGTCCTCCAGTTTTTTCTCTCGCTTTTTCACCTTCTCTTTCTCCTCCCGCTCCATGGAGGTCATGCGATGCAGCCTGAAGCAAGAGAGTACAGTATATAACCAAAATGTAAGGTGCATGGGCAGTATTGAAATAGAAAGAGCCCGTGGCTTGTTTGGTCAACAACAGTGCACTCCAAACGGGCTGAAGAAATCACTGGTGTGGTAACACAGATGATGAGTAGCTTGACTCCTGTCAGTCTTTTGGAAGGCACAATACATGTTAATGTGCTATTAGTGCGTGTAGCCAACAGTTGTTTGACTTCCACACAGTTCATGCAGCTAGTTTTGCTCTTCATTTACCTTGTGTGTCCAAGAGAATCTTTCCATACGGGCAGCATGACCACTGGTTTAATGGCACACTCCAGTATGGCCAAGGCCAAAGCAAACTCCCTGGCCTTACTGCACATCTGCACTGCTTTGTTCCAGTTGGTCCTAGAAAACCGGAGACAAACTGTATAAAACAAGAGATATAACAGCCAAACTGCATATTTCTTCCATAAAGCTTTATCATATGTGAAAGTCTTAAACCAAGTTAAAATGGATCATCATATTTAGCAAGAACCAAAATGAGAATGGTTGGACATTTTGGTTAAAATTCACTTTCTTGCCAAACGTTAGATGAGAAGACTGATAGAACTACCGTACCGTGTCGAACTACAGCCAGGAGAGGGTTAGCATAGCTTAGCACCAAGACTGGGAAGAAGAGTAAACAGCTAGCCTGACTCTGTCCAAGACGTAGTCTGACACAAACCCTCCCCCCATAAAAAACACAATTTGACATTTTTACACAGTTTTTCTATGGATTAAACAAATGAGATGTTAATAAGTGAGCTTCAGAGTTGCTGGTAGGCAGAATGTCTTCTCTATTGGACCAGTCTAAGCCAGTCTAGCTGTTTCCACCCGTTTCCAGTCTTGGTGCTATGCTATGCTAAGCTAATATGCTGCTTCATATTTATAAAAGGTACAGAAAAGTGGTATTGATCTTCTCATCCAACTCTCTGCAAGAAAGTGACTAAGGATATTTTCTAAAAGTCAAACTATTCCTTTAACCACCCCACAGTTAGAGGAACGTCATGCCAGATCAGTGCGAGCATTTATCTATGTTGATGATGTCGTTGGTGGCTAAATCAACATGGATCTCCACACTGGGACAGTAGCTTTGACAGAAATGTGGCTGCACTTCATGGAAATGACAAACTTGAAATAAATGTATAAATAGCCCGTAGTTTATTATTTTGACAGCACTGGATAAGTCACCCATGAAGTTTGTATCAGTCCCTGCTTACCAGCTGAAAGGCTTCTGCTGAGTGGCAGCGTGTGAAACAACTGTGAATTTCCCAAAAGGCTTCACATTAACCTGATCCGAGTTGTACCTGTGCGATGCCCAGTTAGGATGCATAAATGGTCCAGGCACATTGGTCTCCAGCTGGATGATGGTGAGACGCAGGGTGGAGACAGTCAGGCTCCGCGAACCGTAGATGGAGCCGTTCCATTTGAACTCAGCTGCGGTGGTCAGGCTGAACTTGTGGGAGAGGTGGCGTCTCTTGTCGTGATCCTCGCGATGCTGATGTTTGTTTAGGGCCAGGACATTGGTGCTGTACTGGTTGTGGTAGACCCTGTATTTACCCTCCTGACCCAGTTTGAACAAGTTGTTCAAATTCACTGTCAGGTCCCTTTTGAAGAAGCTGAGACGCAAAGCGTCCCCATCAGAGCGTACAGGAGAGGACTGAAACATGAGGGAACATTACATTCAACTAAACTACTAGACATAAAAAATAAAAGTTTCTTTATTAAGGCTCAACTTGTGACATTAAAGGTCCCCTGTGGACATATAGATAATATTAATAAGTATGTTTTCATTAGTGTATAATCACCTGAAAATAAGAATCAATTTCACCACTAGATCCAACTAAAGCCATCATACTGGACCTTTAATACTAGAGATTTGAAAAATGTTGATACATGTGGCAATACAATAACTCGAGTGCATATACTTTCTATAAAGCCTTTGCTTAATTTAATCAATAATTAACCCAACAGCCAGTAACAATCGGTACTCACTTTCCTTTCATTTTAAACAGACTTCTGCAAAAATAATTATTAAAATAACTGTAGAATTAAACATTTTAGTTTAAAAAAACCCACGCGACTCACCTCTTTGCTGCCTCTGGGCGTTTGGTTATTCGATTCCCGTCCTGCTGCTCTCCCTCTATCGCTCGTGACCCTTTCGATATACTCTTCTGTCATTCAGAAAGCAGATGACACTATCAAAACTCAGCATCGATTCAAACAGAGACACCGAGAGACAATTTGACACAACTGAACATAACTAACGAGCCTCACTCATGTTTACCTGTCCCATCCTGGCTGGTGAAAGAGGACTGCGAGGTCCGATCGGCCAGGTCAGGCTGATCTGGTTTCCTGAGGCTCCCGCATCCAGAAACCTGGCTGCTGCCACTACTTGCCTCTGGTTGAGATGGCTGCTGCTGTGGCTGACTTTGGGTTTTTGTCTGCGGCTCATCAGGGTGCTTGACTTCACCGCTAGACTCTGCTTTCACATCCTCATCTAAAACAAATGCAAGGAATGAAACTGAATGACATTAATTACAAGCAACGTGCTTCAAGCAAAGATGGCGGATGTGTAAACAAAAAAATGTACAACAATATTGACAAAAATTCTTCCTCTGCAATTAGGAAATTCTCAATATAGCTCGGCCAGACCTTGTTCAATGTAGCGCCAGGTCTTAAGACTTGAAATTTACATATGACCAACAAACAAAGGGAAAGGCTAAACAAATCCAAGCTGTGCGCTTGCTGTAAAGCCAAATTAAGACACCAGCTCTGCCTGCGAGTTGTTAGGGGAGAGAGTCCTGCATATATATGCAGCCCTTTGTTGACGAGGTAGCAGGTGGGGCTTCCAGGCGGAGAGCCTTTTGTCTGAGCAACAGGAACCCAAACAAATGGCCATAAATTGGAATGAGAATAAGGAGCTGGTTGTGACAGACGTGGCTTGCTAGCTGCTGCCAGGGAAGCCGTCTACCACAGTGCCAAAAGCATGCTTTTCAAGACCATGAGTGCAGGAAAAAGCATATATCGCAAGATAAGAAATGAAAAATAAGTGGAGCATTTAGCTACTACATATTATTCTTTGGTGTGAGTTGACGAGTTTTTGAGATATCAGGCGTAGAGATGTCTGCATATTTTGAATATAATGGGACTATATGGCACTGAGCTTGTGGTGCTCAATCGCCAAAACTAAAAAATACATTTGAAAAACTCAACAGCAACGTCTCTTTCCAGAAATCATGACCCGGTTACTTAAGATAATCCACAGGCTTGTTGTGACCAGTTTCATGTAGGAACTATCATTAGAAAGAAAATAGATCCTACATTAAACTTTTCACAAAAAAATTTGTGATTTTGGGGTGAACTGTCCCTTTAAAGGTCTCTCAGGAACAATTAAATGAGAGGGGGAAATAAAATATTCTCACTATCTAATGAGATGTTTACGATATTGAAGAGATGCTGTGAAAGGTGATTTGAAAAGGATCCGGCTAATTATGGTCCCTCCAGTGTTGCATGAGTGGTGAGAGCTACGATGTTTTGGTTGAGCTGCTCAAAGAAAAGAGGACTTAATGGCCACAGCTAAGAGGGTTTTGTCTGAAATGATTATTATGTCCAGGTGCAAGCACAGTGCAAAGTTCAGAGTGAGTGCCATCCTTGGAGGCTGATGGAAGTAGAAATTCAGCTGAGGAAACAATTCCACACTAGGGAATATGCAACATAACATGGTCAGAGACACACAGTACCCTGTTTGAAACGATGTCAAACCGAAGGAGAAAACACAAATGTTCCATTTACCAGCAGCCAGCCAACACAACAGCAAACTGAGACCAGTAATACAGTATTCGTGACTAGCCTAGCAACGTATGATGCTAAACTACTGTCTCTAAACTATAAACGGACTATAAAATTACAAACGTACAGAGACAGAAAACCAATCGGTGTAGCCACCGTTACACCCAACAAGGCAAATGGGCAGCGCAAAAAGGGCAGGGTATGGTTAGCTGCAACCAGCGGAGACAAGCAGACAGATGAAGATGGATGTGCAGCCCAGCAGCAGGTTATGAAGTGGAGGATGAGTTGAATGGCTAGAAATGCTGCTGACTCCCAAGTACCTGTCCTTTCCTGCTTTGCCAACAGAGGGGTCTCCCCACTCTCCTGGCTCCTAGAGTGAGCAGGCTGCGTTTCCTTGTTAGGTTCATGGGACTCCGTTTCAGGCGCAGATGCGTCCCGCGCGGCCGAGGGATCAGACACGCAGCTCTCCCCTGCGGCGGGGGGAACCGTGGCTGCTGTGGTATGACATACATACACAGGGCGGACAGCACCGGCGGAGTCATGATATTGTAATAAAGTCAAGTAGAAGTAAAAGGTGCGGATACTGCTGCTCATTGACACAGTTCCACCATGCAATATAAGAACAAAAACTACACCTGCTGTTACGAATGCTATTAAGAGAGAAATAGAGAGAGCTAGAATGACATATAGCATTCTGTATATTAAGTTCACTTTCACCTTGTGAAGGTGCATCCGCCTTGGCCTCAGTGTCTTTATGCTCTCCACTGTCGAGATGCGAGGTGAACTCGGCAGTGTCCTCCGCTGTCTGAACAGAGCCTGCCTCGGCTTCCTGCTCTGGCACCCCTGCTCGCCTCTTTGCTTCCTGGGCCTCCCGCCTGACCTTCATACGCTCCACGATCACATCTACGAATAAAAAGAAATATTGATTTTTTTTTTAATGAAAAAAAAGGCAGCCATTACATAACGATGCAGCATCATGACGGACTTGGCATTTGATGGTAACATTTAAACAAATGCAAAAAGCTCTGTCTTGAGCACCAGCGTTTTCCAAGTTAGAACGAGATCACAACATAGTAAATATACTTGCTTTGTGAATTTTTTTTTAATAAACACGAGGGAAAATAGAGTATTGGTTTCAGATTTAAGTTAGTTAAAGTATTGCATAAATACAGTCCATACCGCATCAGTTAAAAACATAAAAATATTGTAAAGTACAATAACATTTCTCATTCCTTATGTTTCCAGGTGAAGATCATCAGCTCCAATTTTAAATATTAGGGCAGCAACCAACAACTGTTTTCAGTCTTGTTCAACCTGACTATTATTTGCTTGATTAATTTTTCTGTCTAAAAAAAGGTCAAAAAATTCTATTAGAATTTCCCAGAGCCCAAGGTGACGTCTTTAAAAAAAGCAGCAAATCCTCACATTTGAGATGCTTTAATTGATTTCCATGAGCTTTAAGCCGTAACTATCAAGGCTTGAAATATTTCACTTTATGTGTAATGAATCTAGAATATAATGAAAGCTCCACTTTTTTAATTAAATTACGGAAACTAATCAAGTTTTCCATGATATTCTAACTTTTTTAGATGCACCTGTATCTAAATTAAGAAATATAATAACATAGTAATAGTGTGAACTTGGTCTTAGGCGCTAGCATATCTAGAGACAATAACCCATAAAAAAATAAGCTATTCCCATTCACACAGAGTCAAGACAGGGCAGCTTTGGTTTCTTCCCGAAGGCCAAAATCTCCAGAGAGCCGTGTTTCATAAATAAAGTTTTCACTGGTGCCCCAACCAGCTAAAAAAGGAAGAAAAGGAAGGTGCGGGCAACACTGTACTGCAGCAGCAAAGGGCTTTTAACGGATAAAATATACCAGCAACACCCATAAATCACTAATGATGTGTGTGTGGGGGGGGGGGGGAGCGCTGCAATGACTTTACTAAAACATCTTTTCTTCCATTTTGGGCTACAGAATTCAAACCTCTAGTTTTTGACAGAATGCCAGAGGCACATCTCCAGTAAAACATAGTACCCCACTGTCTTTCTAAGAACAGAACAGAAATCAGGCTGTTTGGTGACAAACAGGAAAACTGTTCCAACAACAGATATGTCAGCCTGTCAAACAGAAACGGAAACTGCTGGCACGGTAATCAAAAGTCTTCTAACCACTCGGTCTCCTTGGAGGAAGGTGGAGGGGGAAAAAAACAGTTGCTTGCTCTCTGAGAGAGCGTGAAAGCAGCAGGAAGAAAAGGCAGCACGCAACGCTTCTGAGTCAACTGTCATAATAGCAGAGCCCTGCCAACCTGAGGGGAGGAACTATGTTGTCTGGAGCTTAGACAGACGGTTTCTGAATGAAACCCTGCAGGACACAATAAGAGACAGACACGTGTTCACTGCCCAGCTTGAGTCACACATGCCCTGATCATTAATTCTCAGGTCACCTTCAAACGCTGCTCACATGAGCACGAGCACAACCTACTCACAAGTACCAGAACAAGATTCCACCACCACGAGATTCAAGTGTATCTCTATTATGGGGAATGAAGACGATATCAAATGCGTACCGTTGACAGCAGTGAGGTAGGCTTTATTGTTTCCACGGGCTTTGTTGGTAAGGTCCTCTGTGATGTCCATGTGGGCCTGCACTTCCTCCTTCATCTCCTCCAGGGTTGCATGGAGGTCCATCTCCCAGTACTCCTTATCCAGGCACTCCACGAGCTCCTCCAGCTGGGCCTTGGTGCTATAATACCAGATCTTTTTCTTCTCATGCTCCCCATCCTCCTCACTGGTTGGTGAGAACAGAATAGGTTCTTAGATAGATGGAGAAATACCTCCATTACCACTTCACTGCAAGGTATCATTACAATAGAAACATGTTTACTGTTTGAAACAAGGCATTACATGACACTAATTTATTAAATCATTCCATTTATATTTCCTAGTAAAATAATATCACTGGCATTGGGTAAATGCCTCGTAGATTTCTGTGAATTTTAACTTCTGTTAAAAAAAACCATTACCCTCTATTTAGGTTGGATTAAATAAAATCTGCACTCTGTTGAGATATCAAAGGCAGGGAGAACCCTGTACAAGTTAGCTGAAAAGATTCAATTACTATACTTGAATCCAATTGCAAATGTTCAAATGTCTATGTTCAAACACAACATAGGTTTGGGGTGGGGGGTTAAGAGAAAGACCTTGGATTGCATGTCTCTTCTATAATCTTCAGTCAAACAGATGACTGAATTCATGTGATTTTCCCAGGAACTTGTTACTGAATATTTACATGGGTCACGGGTTACTACAGAGCTGCTACTTTAAACATCTACTTTAAACTGCTTCATGACTATGGTGACATGCTTCACATGAATGCTGAAGCTCAGCACCTCAGATCTTCCCACAGTGCATTGTGCCGTATATAACTAAGATGAAATGTATGACTCATACTGTGCCTTCTAAGCTGACTTTATAGATCTAACTGAACTTGTTAAAAACTGAAATGGCTGAAAATAATGATGTAAAATAATCCATTTGATGTTCCAATGTGTGATACGCATCGGACAAACCCCTTCACATATGTAAAATAAACACCTCAATAATTAATTGTTAGTTTAGATGACAGTTTTTGTAAAATAACACAAAGATTATCACAATACAACTCCACTGAAAGTTGATATGTGATAGCATTGAGTAAATGCCCAGCCCTGCCTACCTGGCCCTCTGCCTTGAATAACTTGTAAAAGGCTTGTAACATGCCATTGTGTTTAGCCAAGTAACCAGCCGGACTCCTCTGTATTGTAATGTTTTTTTCTGTGTTTTACTCTCTTTTTGTTTTGAATGTATTTGGCGATAATGTGGATCTCACTGTGTTTTCACCTGGTGAAATAGAAATGATACCGATAAATTCTACATTTCCCATTTGTGGTGCTAACTTAATGCACATTGACTGTAATCCGTGTGTGTGAATGAGAAGTAGTTCTAATGGAACAGAAAGGCAGTGAGGGTCCCGACTTACACAATAACCCTTCTGTTTAGGAACCAGTATTTCCTCTGGTGGCGGTCATATCCAATGGGCTCCTGGCGGATGTAGGGCCTGTTCTTCTGCGCCTCTGTCACACAGTCTGTGACACCGGGCACCTTGTGTGCCACACAAATCTCGCACTGCCACTCGTCCTCTGGAACCTCTTCCAGTGGCGGTTTCACACACTCCAGGTGGTAGACTGCCGAGCAGGTCTCACAGCACAGCAGGTCACCCAGGCGGTGACACACACGACAGTGGTCGTCATACTGCATGCTGCCGTCAGACATCAGCTCCTCACGGGCAATGTTGGTGGTGAGAAACTGGTCCACCAGAAACTGTAGCACCTTGATCTTACTTTCAACTGGACCATAGGGATAGTCATCCACCTCCTGGTATGGCAGGACGTGATGGTACTCCCGGTCACTCTCACAGTACGCCCGCAACACCTCAGGCCATGTCATGCCGTCAATAAAGTACAGAGTGGAGTTGACGCTGTCCTTGAGGTCAGCGGGGCCAAAGGTAGTGTTGGAGGAGTCCTCCTCGCGTAGGATGGCCTTCAAGAGGGAAATATGGGTCTCTGCTATTAAAGTGCACTGCTCCTGGCCCACCATTGCTGCACAGAAGTCCTCAAAGCGGAAAGGGGAGAGACGCAGCACCGTGCTGAAGTTCCGTAGCACCTCGTAGATGGAGGTGGCATTGAGCAGCTCCTCGTTAGGCACCAGGAGGTCCTCAGAGGTGTCAGGAAGCTCAAGAGGAGGAATCTCCTTCTCCTCCAGAATGGGGGTGCGAGGTCGGGGAGCCCGCGCTCTTTTCTTGCCTGTAGGACACACAAATGATATTTAGTAAAAGGCAAAACACTGCTAAAAATCTTTATGGTTGAATGAAAGGAGTGAGAGTCACACTTAAGAGGTACCAGTTCAAAATACTGTGATATTTGATCTTATCAATGTCACCCAGCTCTTCTATAGGCCTATATAGCTGTATCCATTTTCAGTATACCAATATTGCCAACATTAAGCAGGATATATAGTGCACCATTTCTAAATGTAGTTGTAATTCACATTATTTTCAAACCTACAGGTGCAGTTAGCTTGAAAGAACCTTTCAAAGAGACAAAATATTATCAACATGTTATTATAGAACATTAAAAAGGGTTAAATTGTGAAGTCTGGTTTCAAACTGGTAGCAAACTTTTAAGGAAGCGACCTGGCTGAGCCGGTTCAACTCAGTGGCCGGTGTCATCAGCTAAATGGGGCTGCCAAACTCCTGCATCTAGGAAAACAACTGCTGTCCAACTGTCTAATAACTTAAAAGTTGGTCAGGCCACGCATTTAACCCCCTTTCCTGGTGTTGCACCGTGAACGATATTAGCTGTCATTTTCGAGTGTGTTTTGGTGTGAGCTGAATGGTTAACTAACTTCAAAGTGATAAAAATGAAAGGCACGCTTGCCAAGCTAAGTTATTGAGCGAACGTTAGCTCTTTCTTTTTATCAGCGTCAAGTCAGAAACTCGCATTTCTTATTCGCCTAAAAAGGGCAGTGAGTGCTGAGGGTAGCTATATATACGTAAAGTTACCGTTATCCAACTTACACAGACTTCAGGATGACAGTAAGCAGCGTGAGCTAATTTTACTTGCTAACGTTAGCACGCTAGCAGCTAAGTTGTTGACTTAAATGCAACTGAATAATACTTCGAGTTAGAGGCATTTCGCAGGTACTCTTAAAATATGCGTGAATTATTTGAAAGGCGTGCTTTAAGATGTGTTGGCAGACGGTGATGGCAACTAGGTAAGCTAGTGCTACAGGTACCGATTGAGTCCACCTGCAGTACCGTTAGCATTACTGACTGCGGCCTGTGTTCATATAGTGTGCATTCTCCATTTTGAACAATAACCATACTGCTTCCTGCACAGATCTAAAACAATGATCAGCGGCATCGGAAGCATTTCAGGATGTATGTTCCAACCCCTGCAGTGTATGTGGAGACACTGTAGCCACCGCCTAATCATAGTGTTTATTTACCCGGAGTGCTGGCGTGTGTGCTCTGACTCCGAAAGCTGCTCTCGGTACAGTAGCTGGCATCATCCTCCTCCTCCTCCTCGTCGTCCAGCACATCATCTTCGAGGCAATCAGAGTCCTCTTTGAGGGCCTCATCCTCCTCGGACTGAGGTTCCTCCTCGATAAACTCGTCCTCCTCCGACCTCAAACTGACGGCATCGTCCTCCTCCTCACTCTCGTGGTCGTCGTACACCACTGTTTTGGACGCAACCGCCCGCCTTCCTCCGCGACCCCCTCTGCCTCCTCTGCCGCCGCCGCCACCTCTGCCTCTGCCTCGTCCCCTGCCCCGTGTTGACGTGACGGGTCCCCCTTTCCTCTTTTTGGCCGACTTGGTGGCCTCCCTTGTGGGGCTCTCGACGTCCTCATCCCCGCTGTCCCTCAACCGGGGCTTCAGGTTCCTCCGGGGTCGCAAGCCCCGGGCCGCAGCTGGGGATGGCTCCTCGGCTTGTAGCGGTTTGGGCGGCCTGCCCCTCTTTCCTCTCATGATAAGCGAAAGCTATTATTTTACTATCCCAATTTTTGCGTTTACTTAGCCTACGCGAGCGCGAGCGAAAACGGCACCCCTACGAAGCTGGACCGGTAGGAATTCAGACAGTGTACCCGATAAGCCCCTATATCTTTTCGGGTGCGAGAACTCAAAATGTTAGCCCGGCGTCCCGTGTAGGTTCGCCTAGAGCCGCCATTTTTCTTCTTCTCTGCCTCTCTGGCTGAACAAACAGCAGGCTCGCACAAGAGGAGTCACGTGGTTACACTGCTTCCAGCTCAGCGGCAACATGAGCGAACTGACTACTGTATTACTCATAACTAGTTTCACATTTTAAGTCGCACTTTTACTCTGTTTTTTAGTGTAAGTAGTAAATGTGCGGTCTCGATTTTACTGAGCATTGTGCGGGCAACCTGGTTGTTGACGCAGCGCGATTCATAGCAGCTTCTGAGGGCATTTAATGCTGAGGCTGTCCGCTGAAAGTGTCCAGTTAGCTCTTCACATAGACTTGCAGGTGTGGAATCTGAGAGAGGTTGTAATCAAAATGCATACACTATTTCTGGAGATGAACGTTTTGGATGTGTATATTCTTAATGCATTTACTTGCAACAAGTAAAGCAAAGGTGGCATAAAGTCACGCTAACTCGCTGCCCTTTATGCTGAAACTAACTATAACCAGCGATGCATCGGGTTTTATCCGTGCATTATATGTTTTGCGTGTAAAAGATTATTTTGAAAATTGAGTACAGCTGTCAGATACAGATTACTTTCCTGACCAGAACCAAATCTAACCAGTGCAAACACTCACAACTGCCGCGTGTGGGTGTTGACATTCATTTAGACAGAATGAATACAAGATGGTTCATTTTACAACTACTAAAAGTAATCGGCAACAGTATTTAGTTGACACAATAAAAAAGATGTACACGCTTCTTTGCAAATGTAACTTTCTGTAAAATGAGTTTAGCTGAGTTATAGTATTCCCTCACCGACACCGCAGCCAGTGCAGTTGCCATGACTACACAGTTACATGCCACTGATACGGCTACATTTTTACAGTCATCCTGTGTGGCGCTTTTCAACGCTGCAAGACTACGTTGTAAATATGAATTGCTTGTGTACTTTCTATATGAGCGTGAGTTGTCGTGGCCGAGTGGTTAAGGCGATGGACTAGAAATCCATTGGGGTCTCCCCGCGCAGGTTCGAATCCTGCCGACAACGTGAATGTCTTTTTGATGCTCTTTTTTTTTTTCAGATCGTGCCTTTAAACCGTGTCACTGGACGTATAGCAGGAACGCTTCCCCTTCTCTACATCTGCAGGCGGCGTGTCGCGTTCATGCTAATATAGCAACGCTGGCTCAGCTCAATGACTGCACTCGCCACTGTAATGCTTCGAACTAAAGGAACAGCGCCCCCCACTGCTTATAGCGGCACGACATTGCTAGGGAGTCCAAATCCAAAACGACCAGAAATACACTTTTCAGGTCAAAATGAAGCGCTCCTCTCAAAACCATTCACAGTCTTGCTGAAAAAACAAACTTTGCCCTCAGACATGACACACAGGCCCTCAAAAACACACACATCACAACACACTCTTACACACTGGTGAGATAGATTCAAAACAATACCACAGAAAAACGGTAATAAGTCATGTTGCTTGTGGTTCTCCCCCTCAAAAGTCTTTTCACATGATGAACACAACAAAAGACACAACAAATGTATACATTTGCACATTTTATTTATTCCTTCATGTACTGTACAGGACAATACACCAGTACAATGATTTTGCCCCAGCATCCCGTCTTCGGCCCGTTGCAGGCAGAGAATCTCGTCTCATAGTCACACCACGGACAAGGACATCAACTACAGTGGCACAAAATTCACCCAAAAAATATAGTATATGACCAATTTATACTTTGAAAGAATATATGTCGTATTTATAGGCATGTCATGATTAGGTACATATGATAGATTTGAATAGATAGATTTATTGTTTGTTTCTTAACATCTACGTGGCCTTGTAGCCTTATTGTTTCAAAGTAAGCTGTATATAATTTAGATATATAAATATCTTTCTTGAGAACTGAAGCCATTTCTCACTCCCCATATAAACCGGAAAATGTGACCACTGCTGAATTATAATGTAGTGTTTCTCCACACGCTGGATCTCTCATTCAGCACGTTCATCTCTGATTATTATTATAAATGAAAACTGCAGAAAGTTGACAAAACATAGACATATATACATAGAGAGAGAGGTTTTTCCAGATGGTGAGCAGCCAGTAGGTGGTAGTAATACACCATAAATGACTGAAAATTTGTCTGCAGCTCTAATAATAATAGTCAGTCAGTCATTTTCTTCCGCTTGTTCCCATTAGGGTTCGCGGGTGACTGGAGCCTATCCCAGTGACTTCGGGCGTTAGGCGGGGTACAGCCTGGACAGTGGCCAAGGCTGGGCTGACACATAGACAGACAATCATTCTAATAATAATAATACATTTTATTTATAATGCTCTTTTCTAATACCCAAACTGCGACAGTTTAAGCGCTAGAGAGTGAAATGATTTAACTGGATGAGCTCTCCTCCCACATGTCACCTGTCTGAACTTTAGGTCTTTGTGAGACGTTTAGCTGCAGCAGTAAAATGACATTTTAAATGATGGCATTAACGATGTTACGACGGAATATGAGGGATCATTCTGGAGGTCTTGAATGCAACTGTTAGATTGCAGATTGCCACCTGATGTGACCCTGAAAGCAGCCACAAAGGTCAACGTTGGGGCAGGAGTGTGTCAAAACGGTGTTCACCTCATCTTCCTGTGTTTGCCAGCGGGGAGTGGGGTGGAAAGTCTCAACTTTTGCATGCCAGTTAAATGAATGCGCTCACACAGCTGAAACCAGTTATCAGATAACTCTATCACATATCAGACACCTACACAGGCACACAGATTGTTTCCATGAGTTCATAATTCAATATATTACATGAGCGAGTGAGGGTTAAAGTGTGGCAGCAATAAACATGGGCAGAAATAGACTCTGAAGAGTTCAAGCTGAGGGATGGAGTCAGAGGTCGTCTTTGAATGGGGGTGAAGTTGGGGGGGTAAATGTAAATGTAAATGGACTGCACTTGTATAGTGTCTTTCTAGCCGTCCGGCTGCTCAAAGCGCTTTCACGCTACATATCACATTTACTCATACACACACATTCATACGCTGATGGCAGGATGGGCTAACTGCCCATCAGGACAAATTAAACTAATCATTCACACACACTCACAAACCAAAGTCACAGCTTCGGGAGCAATTTGGGGTTCAGTATCTTGCTCAAGGATACTTCGACACATGGATGGGGGAAGCCGGAATCGAACCGCCATCCTTCCGATTGGTAGACGACCCGCTCTGCCACCAAGCCACAGCGGCTCAACCCCACAGCTGGGGTGCAGTTTTAAAAAAGGGGGGCACATTTGTTTAATAGTTAGATTGTTCATTCAGTGTAATAAATGAATATATCCATCCATCCATCTCCTTCCGCTTATCCAGTTAAATGAATATATGAACACTGACTAGTATTATGAGATAATATCAAAAAATAGCTGCTATTTGTAACTCCAAAATAGCCTACGGCCATGGACATTATGAGAAAACGGGCTCCTGGACACAGACATATAAAAGGCCCTAAGGAGTGACACCCTCACACAAAGCAACTACAAATGTCTCTTTGTGGCCATTTTGCATCTCTTTGTAGTTGTTTTGCGTCTCTTATAGTCGTTTTGCGTCTCTTTGTGCTCTTTTTACACCTCTTCGTCTCCCCTCTGTGCCTGTAAGTGGTTGGCCTGTTCAGTAATCCATCTATGATACTAACAAGCCAGCTTCTGACTCTGGTAATGGGGGCACTGGGGCTGCGTCTAGGGGAAGGGCCAGAGGGGCGGACAGGGGTGGAATCTGATTGGAAGCAGTCACTCCTCTTTGTTGTTCACATCCTCAGTTCGAGTCAGAGATAATGTCCCATGATATACAGGAAACAACAAGGCCTTCATTTTTTATTTGAATGTCTACATCCTACTGAAAATGCATTTCCCCCAAAATGGGCTTATTTCTACTAAATCCAGACATCTTTTTGATCTACCTGAAATAATATCCGTCTATGAACAACCACGTCAATGGCTGTGTGTGTCCAGACTGAACTGACAATATCTCCATAAACAGGTCAGTAGTTCACACGCCGATAATAATCTTCTCAGCTCTGCAAGAGATGTCCTCCCCACTTGCAAATCCTCGAATCATCCTAAAATGTCCAAACACAGTGGAGAGCAGCGGCCTTTTAATGCTGGCATGGCTGTAGTTGACTACTATAGCAGCACCATATGGCAAACAGCCCAGTCGAGCTTGAGAGACAACACCCGGGGGGCAGAATTTATGCTTATGCCCTACACTCTAGAAAAGCCTCCCACAATTATGAGAGACTTGTTCTTTTGTGCAGTTTTGTGTACACCAGAAACCTCTTCTATTCGTTTCATTTGCCAGTGGTCAACGGAGACCCCAGCGCACACATCGCAGTACTGGGGAGTGTCGTGAATAGAGGAACTGGAGCAGCCCGGTACCTTTCATAACTAGAATACATTCCAGATGAGAGGGCTAGAAAGAGGACGGCGACACTGGTGTAACAGTGTCTGCTCAAGGCACTCGGTGACAAAAATGAAGGCAGAGAGGCGCCAGACTGAGGGGAAGAGCCAGAGTGGTACCCTGAGCGCTCAAAGACAGCGCACCAGACCGCGGCTAACGCGACGTTCAAGACCTCAGTTGGCCGCGGCAGAGTGCTGCACAAGCAGAGCGCCCCGAGGCTTCCCTCCAAGGACTCAAAGCACCCGCTTCCTCTTCAGCTCCACGGACAGCATGCACATCACCCGCGCCCTCAGAGGCAGTGCAGGCAGACACTTTGGACGGGTTCCATCATGAAATGTGGCCCGATGTATTGAGTTGGCGCTGAACTGAACCCACCGACGGACTCATTGCCACCGCTCTGGTGTCTTAGAGGAACTCCCTTTTGGTCTAGGATGCTAATCCTGTAGTATGCAGACTTCCTGTGCGTTTTCAGGTTATAGGTTATAGGCTACACATAGATGATGTAGCACGACGCCAGAGCAACAGGCTACATCATTAATCTGTGTCTGGATGGGCAAGATCTGTCTGAGGGTAAGATGTCGAACGGGCCTAATCTCATATATGACCGTATGGGTGCTGTTGCACGTTTTAGCCTATTTATTACAAGTCAAATAAGCATTATGTACTTTTATGACTGCACTTTTCCAGGGACTCTTGTTTCGGCAAGGGATTTAAAAAAAAAAGAAAAGAAGAAACGTGCAGTCGTCATAGCGAGGAGCATTCTGGTTGGGGTGTTACGCGCAGCTCGGGAGCATGGATTTATCGGAGAAGATGTCGTGAAAGGGCGGTTCTCTCTGTCACACCGACGCCGTTTTTGTTCGGGTTTAGCCTGGGCTCGAGCTTAACGGACGCGGCCCTCCCAGTCGTGCTTTTTCGTGGACTGCACCGACACGTAGGCCTACAGATACCACTGGCTGCCTAGGAAGTGGGATGATGCATTAAGAAAAGACCCCCCTCCCCTCCCTCCCTCTCTCTTACAAATGAGATGTTGACTCATAAGCAACCCAACGGAGCCTCGCCGTCACTCGGCGTCGCTGCTGTGGCAAGTCAGCTCCTGTTAGCGAATGGCAGACATGCATGCACACATTGCTGTGCACCTGAGGCTACCGGCTGACACCATGACTCCCACCCGTGCTCGCTGCTGTGACAGCGCGTCACAGACACATTTCAATGGGTTTTCTCGCAAAAGTAAACGCAACGTACACGTCGCCGGAAATGAGGCGGAAATGCAATGTGCCATAATCCTGCAATCACCGCTCGTGGCTGCGGTTTAACCATAGTTACACCTTGTCCCTTTAAGTACCCTCGATTCGTAGTAGGAAAAACAACAACACTCACACTCCCTTTCATGCTAGATAACTTCAATAATGAGCGCTCTCCTCATCCAACGCTCTGCAAGAAAAGGAATACAAGCGTATTCCCAAAATGTCGACTATTCCTTTAAATGTAAAAACCTTACATACTAAGAAGAAGTGGAGAATCTGCAGCCTGCTAAACACGAGTAAGTGACTTTGTGAATTTATGAGTCAGCTACCACTCAAAAGTCTCTTCTAAAATATACACCACAAAAAAAAAACACCCTTTTTTTATAATTGCATTTTATTAATTGAAAAAACAAAAAAAAAACAAAAAAAACAAAAACAAATGCAAATAAAATAAAAAAAAAAAAAAGAGCAAAAACAAAAAACAGTATCATTAGGTAAGACAAAGGCGAGAGACACTTAAATAAGAGGAGTTCCATGTTGGTGAGGATAAAGGTGAAGGTGGGGTGATGTAGGAGGGGAGGTGGGCCGGGGGTTCATCGCTGGATGGGACAGGTTGGATTATATACACGGTTTCTTCTCACTGCAGGACTGGCAGGCCCCGTAAAAGGGAGGGGGCTCAAAGTAGCAGGTCGGAGACACTGAAACACCAGAGAGAAAGGCACTATCCAGAGAGAACGAGAAAACAGAAACCAGTAACACAGACACAGTAAACACACACACACACACACACACACACACACACGCGCAAAACACACTGGACCGGACCAGAAATCTAAAATGTTTGACAAAAAGAAAAACAAAAAAAGTGCTTGACCACACGCCACATTGGACAAAAAAAAAAAAAAAAAAGGGAGGGGGAGGGGAGGAGGGACAAAAAACAACTTTTACATCATTTACGCTGATGTTTCAACTTTTAGCATAAAAGACAATCTCTCAGTTTTCTGAACTGTTTCTGTGCCAGCTGCAGGTCTGCACTGGTGATTAAACAATGTGATTATCCAAACTCTGCCTCTTTGCTACGTGCAGGTATAACAAGGAGGAGAGCGTCTGCTTACGCATGCATGTAGATGACGTTTTGTGAATATGCATGTTGACTACCTGTATAGATCCTCCATACATCGCACGCTTCATAAATGAATATTGACAACATCACTATTTCAGCATGTCTTAAAATCCCTTGCATGGTTGTGTAGTTCAGTTCTCCGACTTTGCTTCCCTCATGTTAATGTCAATGGACTCAGTCAGCTACATTCACTGCCCAAGTTAAATGGCTGCAATAAATACATTGGCTTTGATAAAAAAGGTGGCTGACCTTTACACAGGGCTCCGTAATGCAACAGCTCTTGCAGCAACCATGGCTCTACTCGCTGGTCAACATTAGCTTCCTGACGCAATTCGTTTCTACTCCGAGAACTAACTTTACTTTCCTTACATTGTAGACAAGAGAATCCTCTTTGAATGGAATTCATGACCCTTTAAATATCATGCTGTATTATCTGAGAGCCCTCAGATAGATTCAGAAAAGAAAACCAACCAAAAAACAAAACAAGACTGACAATTCAGCACATTCTAGAGCTACTAGGTCTTATCCAGACTAACAAAGGATTGAACATAATTTACAAATGGAAAAAAATACAATTTATGATGAGAGGTAAAACAGACAAACACATACAAATATATAATATATTCATAAAAAATGGATTCTCTCTATAGTTGATTTATTTATACAGCCAATGGCTGATGTACAATGCTCACGTGCCAATGATCTCAGACATGGAAACTTGCTGTACTGTAGATTGCATCTTTATCTCCCCCCCCCCTCTTCTTTTTTGTACATTTTTTAAAACCATTTCTTCTTTTTTTTTTTTTTTATATATATATTTTTTCCTTTAAAACTGAGTTAGGATTTATCGGTAGGCATTTCATTTAGGTGATTAAAACAACATGCGGCAAAGAAAAACAAAACAAAAACACGAAAGAAAGGCAGAATGTTAGGTAAAGGAGAAGACAGAAGCAGCTGTGGGAGCGGTAGAATCATTTGGTTATCTTCACGGTCGGTGCACTATTCTTTAGTTTCTCTGCTTTTAGATTTCCCTCAAAGATGGTTCAGTCCTCACCGAGGCGTTCACTAGGGAGGTGAACATTCTCAGCGCAAGTAAAAGTTGATTTTGCTCAGCTGCCACCCACACAGCCTACGACAGCGCTACTCCTGTTTTATCTCGCTCTTGCTTTCGGTTGTTTGCGTTCTTCCTGTCTGCTCCTGTTATCGTGGGATGGTGAAGAGGGGTGGAGGGGTGTTTGGGGGGCTGATGAGATCGAGATCGAGAACGACGACGACGGTGGTGGCGGTGGTGGTTGCTGTTGTTCTTGTTGCCGTTTACATGGTCTGACTGTTTACATGTTCCGATTGACAGGCGTGACGTAGTTGCGGGGGAACATGCCCGTTTGGCCGTGGCAGCCTCCTTTCCACCAGTTGGGGTCAGAGTTGTCCAGGACTTGGATGAAGTCGCCGCGTCGGAAACCCAGCTCCCCTTCCTCCTGGGGGTCAAAGTCAAAGAGCGCCTGCACATATGTGGGATGCTGTGCAATCAGAGGAGGGAAAAAGGGGTTGTAAAACCGGTTAGTAAAAGGTGTAATATTATGATAAAAAAAACAAAACAAAAAAACAAAACAGGGATGCAATGTAACAGAATAAAGAAACATTCACTCTGATTTCTGAGTTAACAGTGACCTTGGTTGAAGTAACCCTCTGGAATATATGAAAACACTAATTCAGAGGCTAACGTTCATGTCACCAGTTCTCCAGAGTGTGACACGTGGGTTATACGATTATACAAGGTGTGCAGTTCCATGATTGTAATTAGTAACGCGCTGGGAAAATTTCAAAATCGTGAGGAGAAAAAAAATATATATATATATATTTCAGTGGCTGCTCTCAAATCTTTAACATGAGCAGGACTACACAGGAAACAGGAATAAACAATAGTGGTGCATCCTGCCACAAAATAGAATTCTAACTGTCTTTCCAGTGGAGATAATGTTACACGGCTGCCTCTCTCTGCCCCCTCCCACTAATCTGTACATGTGTCTATCTTTCCCTCTCACTGTCTTACCTGCGACTTCTTCTCATCTCTTTATTTTCTGTGAGGTTTTGGTCACACTTCCTCTCTTTCCCCTGCAGCTGTCCCTCAGGCCTGCAGGCTACCAGCTTCACGGTCGCTCACTTCCTCCTGCTACCGACTGCCAGATTCCCGCAAATACCACGCACACTTGAAATGAACTTTGCATGGTTCTCACGGAGAAGCAAATATTATTATTATTATTTTATTTTTTATAGGTTTCACGAATGCTACTAGCGTCGAGCTCTTTAGCTAAGCCTCGCTGCTGCCGTCTTTACCTATAGTTTTATACTGGCGCACTAATTTAGAACTGCAAACAAACATCTACGTCACAGGTGTCCAGTTACTAAAAGCTAAGCTACTCTGATCAGTCAACCAGAGGACTTCTACTCAATGACATTAATGCAGAAGACATCTTTACCACATTCCTCAGCCTATTAGCCCACAGTGTTCGTATGAAGTCATAGAGAATAACATTGTGGGTTTGCATCACAGTCACTCACTGCTGATTTTGTGACCAATATAAGTTTGAGTTGAGGGGTTAAAGGGTTCTCTCTGCATCAGCTGACCAGGCACCTGATCATCGATACAATAAATGTCAACTATGCTTTCACCTGTTTACCAAGTTAGGTTTTTTTTCCCCCCCTAATTAGCCTGGTAATAATGAAGTATAGTAAAACAAGGTTGTTTGCTGTTGTGTTATGGCAGCTGCGTGCGGTGCAGCATTTTCATTCTTTTCTCCAGGGTGAACCGACCGATTAAATGAGGTGCATATAAAATACAATTTGGTTTATTCAAATGAATTCTCAGCACAATGCAGATGTTTCCATGCATCATCTACCCCCAAACCCCTTTACCCACAGCCAGAATTATATCTACATCTCGAAGTACTATGGCATGCTGTACTCTTTAGGAGAACTGAACCGAGAGAGAGCGTTACGTATGTAAATTACCTTGCAGCACTCATTAGAAAAGACAGGTTAAGTTATTTAATGATGTCTAATTGAGGATGTGATGACACACTGAATGATAGCCTTTTCACTCCTGCTTTATCAATTTATTTGGAGTTTTAATAGCAAAGCCAAATATCTAAGATTTCCAAACTATATCAATGCATTCATACACCTGCTGTGATCAGTGAATGTAGCTGGCTTTAAGGCCCCATCAGGATTTATAAAAACCCATAAAACTGTGTTTCTCCCTGAGCATTATTCAGTTTTATTAATTCACTTTCCTTCAACGCCATCAGAAATCGAAGTAACCAACTACAACGACAAGAGAGAGCTTTTCAGAGACTACATGTTTCCTAAGACATTGCTGCAGACAACATTGCTACAGTTTGCGCATATGTGGTTATGCTGACAACCAACATGCTCTTTCTGGTTCCGCAGCATTAAGGACTTTGCTTTCCCACAAGTGATCTAGATTGGAGGGAGGGGAAAATCTAAATGAGCATGTATGGTGCTAGTACGTTTGAGTGGTACATTCAATTATAACCGCAAACAAAACACCTCTTAATAGTTAATATACCACATCAGTCTGTAAAGAGACTTAAAAAAAAGAGACCATGTTGCGACATATTGCCAGAGTGCGTTCACTCTTAGGGATGTCAGCTCTTACCTGGGGGACCTGCTCGATGTCTCGCAGAAAGATTTGCTGATTGCGAGAGACTGAAGTGGAGCGGTGGTAGTCTACCAGCTCGTTGAGGGAGTTAAACTTCACCACCCATAGGAAATACTTTCCAGCCCCATCACGAAGAACCTTGAAGTGTTGGACGTCATTTCCAAACCTGCACATGTTTAAAGAGAGGAAAACTATGAGGCGGGGGTCTTCAGCAATATTGAAGAGTACAAATAGGTACAAATTTTAACAGCCATCTATAGTTGTTTTTGAAGGAAAAGCACAGATTTAGATAAATGTAGTGGAACTCACTCAGACATTACCTTCACTTATGAAATGCATTAGGCGTGTCTGTGACGGACAGGTAAGTGGTAGTCAAATGAATCAGTCATGCAAGTAACAGACTGACATTCAATACTAGCGGACTGAGTGGAATCAGGACAGTCCAGACAGTAATTAAGATCCATATCTTAGCATCAACTTTACATGTAACCTGCTGTGAACTGATCGGAACGGTCGTTTGGGAAGGTCAGAATGGAGAGAGAGCGATAAGAGGAAATGAGCTCTGTATGTGTCAGCTAAACCAGCAAGTATTCATTGGGCTGATGTCCAGCGAACAAAACAAATGCTAATAAACTGGCAAACACTTATCACCAGAGGGCAGCACTGAGACTTCACAAGAACAAGGAAGAGGCTGATGACTCAGATATACCAAGTATGGAAACTTATGAACGTGATCAGATGTGGGGAAACTGCCCATTGATGTCAAGATAATGGTAAATTGTATTAATAGAAAACAGTGTGTGTGAGAATCATTTCCCTGAATCGTAGCTTGGAGCGGTGCTACTTACTTCACAGAGAGGGAGAAGTCTCCGGGCGCACTCTCGCTCTCTCTGATGAGGAAGGCCCCATCGTGCCTCTGTTTGTTTAGCATCTCCTCTGCTTTGGCCCGGGGAATCTTCCCGAAGAACCACCTGGAGGACGTAAAAAAAACAGGTACAAGTAAGCATCGACTAAGTTGACCCAAAGCCACCCCTCAGCCTTATTCTTGCATAGACTGGATCCATGGAGTCTATAAGAGCTGTTTTCTCAGTACAACCCCCCCCCGCCCATCCAAATACCCATACTTCATGAACATAATGAAGGCAAAACATATCTCACTAGTGTCAAGGCAGTGCTATGACAGTCTGTTTTTCTTTTCTACTGCTTACTGTGCTCAAGGTAACAGGGGGAGTCCAGCCCATCCTGCACTGAGCACGAGGTGGGGTACACCTCCGACACTATCAGTATATCACAGAGCCAACACCGACATTCACACCCATGAGCAAGGGGTGCCCAGAGTGATCGGATGCAGATCGTTAATGGCCGATATTCAGTAAAACTATGCGATCGGGCTTAATGCTTTCTAGTCACTGATCACGAAAACCGACGTTGTATTCGTTTACGTGACATCTTCAATATGGCGACCGCGCAGATGCATAGAGGTGACATACAGCAGGCTCCTTTCCAGTCAAAATGGCGGCGAAGCTAATGAAAACGGCGATTTATTCATCTGGTGTCCAACTGTAGTGGATCATAACATATTGGATATAGAATTAATCTGCAAATGCTCCAAACGTTTCTATGGATGTCAGTTATTGAGCCAAAATTTGGCCGGCCTTGTTTTTAGCCTAGCGGTTGTTGATCGCTGGCGGCCGGTTAGGAGGAGTCAGCAGTTGGTAGAAAAACAGGGAAGTCAAAAGCCAATCGCTATAAGGATCAATTTCAAGCCATGCTGGATTACATCTACACTTCGCTGGAATATTTAGTATTCAGTTACGGGCTCATCGAGGCGAGGAAGCAAGGAGAGGGAGAGATGGTGAAGAGTCAGAATTTAAAAAAAGAAAAAGCTGAGTGATTTCTGATTCTGAGCAGTTCAATTATAACGATTGTAACGATTATAAACGTTGGTCAAAATATAAGACAGCGTTATAAGGTTCATTAGAATTCCAAGGGCTTTTAGCACTTTGTTTAAAAAAAAAAAAAAAAAAGGGGCTATTTTCAAGGTATTCCAGTAGTTGATTTTTTAAATAGTACTATATCAAGCTGCTCTAACAAAACAAAAACAGACCGGTATCGGCCGATATGGCTCATAGATGATTGGTGGCCAAAAAAATGCGATCGGGGCATCCCTACTATGAGAAATTTAGAGTTTCAGCTAAACTGCAGGTCTGTGGACTGAGGGAGGAAACTGCTGAGGACACAGTGAGAACATGCAAACGTCACAGCTCTCGCTGGCTGACAGGTTTGAACTGAGGGAGACAATAGCGCGGAGACAGTGCTAACCACTGATTCACGCAGCGGCCCAGTGGTGACAGTCAATGAGCTAAATCACACACATACCTACGTGTAATTCGGCATTTACTCTGAGAGGTCTACGGGCCACACAGGGAGAAACAATACTGTACCAGGAAGTAAAGAAAAAGTTACACAAGCACTGGCCAGCCTTATGAGGCTAGTCCATCCACATACCAGGAAGTAGATTAGTCATTATCTAACTACAGTAGCAAAGCCAACACAAAAATAAACATTATGTTCCGTAAAATTTCCTAATGTGCAATCGCAAGCATCTGTGTTTCAAAGTCTCTAATTAGAGAAGCAGTTAAAACGACTTTAAAATGATTTTACTTGAGATTTAAAGTCGGCACATTTTCAATCACTTGTAAGTGGCAGACATTTAATTTTAGATGCATATTTGCTACTAATACATCACTGTGAAAAAGCCCCGACAGAGAGAATAAGTGAGAGTGACAAAGATGGATAGAGAGAGGGAGAGACAAAGCGAGTGAAAGCTCTTTACTTGTGTAAATAATTAAAAAGTACATTCAGCCAAAAGATGACGCTTGGCTCCTTTACACGTAGGTGGAAATCAATAATGAAATGGCCAACTCTTGATCCGCTTTATATCTGTGCTTGGCAAGCCTGAGTCTCTCTCCCTAGTTGATAAAAGTCATAGCAGAGCAATTAATGGAGCCAAAGAAAACGACATTACTGTCAGCAACGTACACACCCACCCTGTCAGGGCTCGGAGACAGTCACACTGCTCGAACGCTCCAATTCTTAAAAATCGACTGTCGCACAAACCTAAGCATTAGCCACAAAAACACAATGACTGATGAGCAGGAGAAAAGATGTGTGTGCAAACAGAAAGGACTCTGACTTCGAGCACAGCCACACTCTATTGTGCGCTGTGGCGTAGCACAGCTGTGTGCGCATGTCTGTTGGGCCGTGCGGGTGGCCTGGTGCTTTCGGATGGCACTTCATTGTCACCACAATGGGAGACAAAGCTCGACTCCAGACTCTTCATTGCCCCGTCACCACCGTTTCTAGTCCGTTACTTCACTGGGATGTTTTCTTCAAATCAAATATTTATAGTAAAATCGACGGTCTACACAGAAACAAGGGGCAAAACTATAAATAAATAATAAGCAAAATTCACACAGGTTGCACAACACTGATTCACAGTGTGTTTGTGTGTGTGTGCGCGCGTGTGTGGGGCAGTTAAGGAAAACGTCATTAAAAACATCTTCTGATGATGTCCTAGGATGCGGTAACACCCAATGGAGCACACTAAGGCAAGCAACACGAGACAATCTCTGTAGTCCGATTTGATCTGCCTTAGTGGAAATTAGGCGTGCAGGCTATGTCACAGTAAAAGCTGTACAGAATTATATTCCCTTTGAAAAGCAGGTACTGGAAGTGTTGAGTTTCCAATACCAGGCCCTGCATAATGCTGCTCAGTGTGTTTAAAAAAAAAACAAAGACCTAAAAAGACTCTGCTTCTACGCTAACATGTAAATAAGGAAGCAAACAAAACAATAACCCGTCATGGTTCAACTGATGGAGAGCAAATACATGACGCAGCATTCCTGACAGAACAACAATCGACCAGAGGAGAGGTTTTTAAAAGTTATTATTATTTTGTTTTAAGCAAAGCGCTGTAGGACACATGGCATGAACCCCACCCAGGCTGACCATGTGGACAGAGACTAGATCGTGGGGCTTGGGGAACACACACAGTCAACGACCTCGTTAATAAAGTTTTAAGAATGGGTTCAGCCATACTTCAAACATTAAAAAAATCGCTTGTTCAAGTTCATAAACTGCTACGATGCTGTGGAACAATGGGTTTCTAATACAATGCCCTACTTCCCAACTTAAGTGCCAGTTCAGATCTTCTCTCGCGTAGAAATGCCAGGTCCTGCACATGCACAGCCGGCTCAATGGCACAGCCCCTCCTGCTCTCTTTGATGTGGTCGGGATGAGCGGCAGGCAGTAAAATTATTTCTAAACGCCTGACGGGAAAGTAATAATAAAGTGATGATTGGTTTGAGGGGTGACATTTCCCTCACGAGTGTAAATGGCAGTGATAACTGCTCGCACAAATCTCTCATGGAGCCTGATGACAATATTGGCTGGATGATGCTATAACGTATAAATATTCCAACATGGTCCGCTAATCAAATCCATCCAGCAAATAAGACAAAAAAAAAAAAAAGAAAGGAAAAAATTTTTTAAGAAAAAATACACGCACCGTATATAATGATTATGAAAGGTTCAGTGTTACAGATGTATGAGGTGCAGCTAAATATGGATTCTCCATAACCATAATAGACTGTGAACGCTTGAGTATTGTTGTTATGAATACAATGACCCCCCCACCCCCCCACCAAACAACCATACATCTGATAGCAACCCAGATATGATGCAATAAGGTCAATATTCAATTAAGCGTAAGAGGCCTTGAGCACATTAATAAAGAGAGAGCTAGTCTGGCAGTGAACGCAGGTCCAGAGGTAATGTCCTCTAAGGATCCTGCCAAGTGTTCTCTGAAGTGGTTCAGCACTAACAAACACTTGGCCAAGGCAGGCCGGTTGTAGTTCAAGCCTATTCAACCTGAGCAACTGGCCAAACCCATTTTTCAGTGGAGCCACAGACAGAAAAGAAAAAAAAAAAAAAAAATCATCATATGTTTAAATTATATCTATATTTTAATGACCCGTACAGTGTACAGCACACTTTCACAGATAAAGACCAAGTAAAAACGGACATAATACTTACGGATGGGCTTTCATCTCTATGTAATTCTTGGGGATGAAGCCATCTTTTCCATTTAGCTCTGCCTTGTACCAGTTCTGATCACACTCTTCATTTAATACCTGGTGTTGACAAAAGAGAAAGAGTGGTTGTTCAGGTTAGTGCCACATATATAAATGTTAACAATGGAAAGTAACCAACCTCCTACATTTACCTTAAAGCCATTTCATTTCCTGTGACTTCAGAAGGTACATGTACTGAATTGATCACTTTCAGTTTATAAAAAAAAAAAAACCAAACAGAAACGCAAATTAAAACAAGCCAAAAAAGGGAAAATAACAATAATGGAGGAAAAGCATTTTGTGAAATCCTTATTGCATTTCAGCCACATCTAGACATGTACACATTTCAGAGGAAAACTAAGCAACAGCACTGCGTGGAGCAAACTTCGTATGAAGGATGTTGCAAAAAGCTCCTAGCCTAATTTACGGCCACCACAGAACAGCAGGGTATTAAAGCCTTAAAAGAAACCGAAAAGGATAGGATACACGTGTCACACAACCAAGCTGCCACTTGTTCGACTGTTTGAGGAGCTTGAAGTAAAGCAGGGTTAACGTTAATCTCAACTCTCTCATCCAGCCAGATAAAATCCTGTAGTGAAGAATGACTCCGTTTTACTCAGAAGAGTGACAGGAGTCAAGTTTGTTTGTTAGCCATTTCTTTCACTGACTTTGATCACAACTCATCTGCATAATTCAAAAAGGAAACAAACATTTTTGGCTAAGGCAGGTAAGCAATCCTCAATGCAGCATCACTGGAGTGAGAAAACAGAGAAACAGCACTGTTTACAATCCTCGGTGCATATTAGACGGCAATATTTTTCCTCTGCCCTCCTACTTTCTGAACCACTTTTTTTTTTTTTGTCTTTGCATTCCTCTTCCTTTCCCCCTAAATTCATAATTTCCCCACTAACCCAGGCCATGACAGCTGTCCAATTGGCCCCTGTGTAGTGTGAGTGGCCTGGGTCTATTTGCTCCAGTGAGCCTGCAGAATGCCAGCTGTCACTGGCCCTCCCCAGCTGCTAACCCTGCACAAGACCAGCATTACTGGATCAGGGAGTGGCCTAGGACCAGAAACACAAGTAGGTTGAAATCAGGACTGTGTGTGTGTGTGTGTGGGGGGGGGGTACACATACAAGGGTCTATATGTGTATGTGCATGTATAACACAGCAGACGTACAGATATTGGGGTACATCTGTGATGTGAGCCAGACAGGGTGAGTGTGTTTATGTGGAGTGGTCAAACCCCAGACTCAAACAAAGGGCCTCAGCCTCTGGGCTGTATGTTGACACACCAAACCGACCTAGCACCTACAATTCTGTTTCTGTTTAACATTTGTGCACATATTCTGATATGGCCTTGTATTCCATCACTACCATTTATTGTTATTGTTGTGCCTTTTTACTACTATTTGTGCCTTTTCTGATACTGATGTCACTTTACGCTATTCGCGCGCCGTTTATCATTTGCCGATAAGCACTAAACGCAAAGTGCAGCTGAGGCTGATGGGAATGTCAGTTGTCAGTCAATGCCATAAACCAAAGTATTGGACAAAATGAAATTTTGACCTGATGATGGCACTAGATGAAAGGTCAAAGATCAGTATGATATACTGTCTGGGAACCATGTCTGTACAAATCTTAATGCCAATCCATAAAGTAGATTGTTAAAATAATTCACTGGACTGAAGTGAAAACGTTTACCTGCTAATTAGGATTCATCTTCTAGGGGCCTTGAATATCTGTAGTAAATTCCTCAGTAATCCATTCAAAAGCTCTCAAAATATTTCACTCTGAACCACAAAATGATGGTGCTGGAGGAAAAGTCCGGGGGATCACCAAAGTCAGTAGGATACATCCTCTTGAGATACCATTTTACAGATATCCATGAAAGAGTTGTCAATGTATTTCAGTCTGGACCATAGTGGGGGGCTGCACTCTGTCGAGCCGTGACGCTAACATGGAAGAAGTGGAAAACCACAGTAAATTGTGTCTTTAACAGCCAGTCAGTCATTTTGCTTTCACCGAGTTTCTGCCTCCACGGACTCAACATTCATCAGCTGAACTGCCGTCAGTAATGGAGGATTTGTGACAAGCTGCCAAACACGGTGCAAAAACTAAAGTGTGATTATTGGACACAGACACCCAATGGCCACTGTGTGTCGGGGCCTTAACATGGGTCAATCATACTGTGAACTCCAAACTCCCTTTTACCTTCCGCCAACACCACACGCACTCTCCAGGAATGGGAATGCAGAAACTGCGTTTCTTCACACAATCGGTACAATCTTCCACCACTTGCGGCTGAGGTACTTTAAATCAAACATAAAAAGCAACAAATACTGTGGGAGTACAAAATGTGCTCTTCTACAGCATTGTAGGATGAAGAGTTGCCAAGCAGTCAGAGAGACAATGCTTCATCCTCACGACCCAGGCTCAAGCCCACTTGTTGGCAAGCATCCACTCTGCTGAAGTGCCCTTTAAACCCTACCAGCTCCAGCAGCGCTGCTGTTCAGTTGACCCTGAACTCTGACCTCCCTCAGGGAAAGCAAACAAAAAGAAAAAAAAGACACTCTTTACTGGATGAATTACTCCTATTAGATTAATATCAAGTAAATACACTGTTGAAGTATATTGACGCTGCAATAGTGAAAGAACCGGGCGATACATTTTTCATTTCATTTTCAGAACGACAACAGCAGAAAGAAAGAAAGCAGCATTAGAAGCCACGTTTTTAAACCCATCAAGATAAACCATAAGGCTCCTTACAATGCATTGTATCATTGTTTGGCAGACAGCGCAACATGACACCTGTCCTTGTGAACTTGAGTAACCTTGCATAATTACCCAGTCTACAACCCAAGTTAATAATAGAGCACAGCGGGTGCTACAGTATACTGTACTCTAAGCTTATATGAATTGCTAAGATGCTTTTAGTGAATTTTCGCCAAGATTCACATAGAAGCCACTGCTTGTACTAGGGGTGTCCCAATCTAACTTTCATCTTCAATGTCTGATGCAGATATCAGAATAATAAATACTTAATTTCTGCAAGTACATTTCCTGGTGTACCTGAAAATGTTTTAGGCTTCATTTGGTATGTAAACCTGCAGTATTAAAGCACAGAGTAAAACTCAGCTGACATCCAAGTGAAACAAATTGGTGTCACGTCTTCGCTGCAGTCGGAGATATGTTCACATGCACTGTTGTGCTGTTGTGGGGATGAAGGGCAGGGCAAACAGCAGCATGGCTCCTAAGGCTCTATTAAACAAATAAGTAAGAAACTTGTCCAGGCAAAATAAACTTGTGCGTCGGTGGCTTGGTGGCAGAAGGTCGGTGGTTCGATCCCTGCTTCCCCCAGCCATGTGTCGAAGTGTCCTTGAGCAAGATACTGGACCCCAAAAAAATTGCTCCCGAAGCTGCGCCTTCGGTATGCGAGTGTGTAAGTCGCTTTGGATAAAAGCGTCTGCTAAATGGCTAAATGTAAATATAAAATCCAAGGCTCATTTCCAGCTCAATACAGCAAAGTGGTGCATCTGGACAATCTAATATTTCTGGAGTATCAGATATTATAAGCCACGATGAGGATAGCTTTTAATGATAAATGCTTCTAGATTTGTACAAACATTTTATTATGACAAACTGAAATCGTTACAGCATGTTGTCAGTATCCAGTACACGGAATGCATTGTTTATAGACTTATTGGTCCGGCTTCATCTCAAAAATATATGGAAAAGTTTGCTACTACAGAAAAAAACTAAACAATTCGACATTAGATTTAACCATCAACACAGCAGGCTGTAGGTTTGGTTTCAGAAGTTGGGGAACACCATGAAATCAAGGGTTTTTCAACCAGAAAAAAAAAAGAAGAAGAAAGAATCCAATCTTTTTGTATTTATACATACCATCATGACACTGGTCAATGTGCCTTCCACAATGATAGTTTAAGCGAAGGAATTAAATACGGTGTTAATTTCTGTAGTATAAATGCCCCAACCTACTAGACATATTTAGTTTCCCTAAAATAGAGAGAGACCTAAAACTTAGCAGTAGTAAAACACGGTGATAATGTGAATGGAAGCCAGAGTAGCTGAGCAAAGAGACAGCCAACGTGTGAAAGAACTGATCGATGATATTCGAGTGAAAGAAGTGGCCGCAGTGACAGAAACGTCCCTCACTTCCTACAAATATGTCCGCACAGGGTTGGGCTAAACAGCCTCTCAGACACTAGTGTCCGCCAAACACTACTGACCTCATCTGGCAATTATCCAACCACAGCTACAGTATGCCGGGGTGCTGTGGTGAGCACAACCCACATAATCATCTAGGGCAAAGAGAACCCTCTTATCTTTTGAATATAATGACTGTAGTGGAATCGCCATTAGTGAGTTTTTCTAGCACATCGTCTCGTGTTTGCAGCGTTATGGCAGACATTACAGTAACTAAAGGGGTTTCAGTAAGTGCCACATCAAACCATACTCCCTTTAAAAAAAGAAAAATTCAACATTTTAGATAATATGCCTGTTTGCTTTCTGGTGGGGAATTAAATGAGAAGATGGAAACCACTCTTAAATCTGTCCAATAATTATAAGGCTAACGCTAGCAGCTGTAGCTTGGTTTAGCATAGAGACTGGAAACAGCTAGCATGGCTCTGTCCAACGGTAACAATCTGCCCGCCGGCACCTCTAAAGTTCACTCATAAATGCGTTTGTTTAATCCGTACAAAAATTGAAGTATAAAAACAACACTTCGCGGCCGGTTATCTGCCAAGCAACCATCGGTGACCCCAGGAAAATTACTGTGTCTGGCTAGCTGTTTCCCCCTTTTTCCAGTCTTTACGCTTAGCTAAGCTAACTGGCTGCAGCTTCATATGTACCGTACAGACACGAGAGTGGTATCACACGTGCCCGAATGTCTGCCTATTGCTTGGAGTTAAGTTGAGTGAGACTTAATATACAGTTCAAACAGCCCTTAAACTTGTCGTATTATACAATAATTGCCACCATAACTGTGGCAACCAACTTGACAAGTCACATTTTTCCTTTTAGTGTTTAGGAGATATTTGCTCAACCTGTAAAAAAAAAAAAAAAAAAAAAAAAAAAAAAAATATATATATATATATATAAATAAATAAGACCTTCAGCCTCGATGTCAAAATACGGCTAAAATCCATGGGTCAGTTGCTTATAATGGATGCGCTCTGCATGCTGCGGCAGACTTGTAGCGCCACATCCATGTCCCATGTATTTCAGCCGTTAGACTTGGCTTTGGAGCGACATTTGATCTTAAATGCCTGCGGGTCTATCTGGTGGCTGTCAAAACTGAAGGAATGGCAGTCCATGAGGAAAAGCAGAAATAAACTATTTGCTTGGCTGGCAGTTTTTCTTTAGCCATACAGAGAGGAGACAACCGCAGCATTGTGTCTGACTGAGCTCTGTGTTCCAAGCCGAGCCAGCATTGTGCTATTGCACTTCTGTGCATGACGTGCAGTCCCTCCCTCTCTCTGAAGATTTTTTATTTTTTTTGTGTCTTTTTAATCTGATTGAGCCACAATAGCTGTAGGAGTTTCTATTTGAGAGGCTGAGGTCCAGGCCAGGGATTATCTCCTCCACAGCTGCCACTATAGACTCCCTGCTCTCTATCTCACACTAAAATATTATAGCACTTCCACCCAAACACCCATGTGTGACACTAAATACGGGTAGCTGTCATTCACAACTAATAATTCAGTACATCTCTGTAAAACAATGCAATTATACAATATCTTGTGCAAATCCATCAGTTTAACAAGGTTGCTGAGTTTCAACGCCATTAACCATCTTCCCAAGTTTTCTTTGGGATTTATTTAGGCCGATGTGGAGAAACTGATGCAGCGTAATAAGATTTATTTTCTTTTATTCGGTCATCTAATGGAAATGCAGCAACGCAGCAATTTACATTCTATAATCATGTTTAAGTATTTTTGTTATTTAGATGAACAGAAATGAGGCCTGAATTTCACCAAAGCACTGCAAACATGGATTTTTACTGACTGTGATTTGATTTGGAGTGATGGCCATGAGGAGATTACATTGAAACCCTTACTTTCCCTTTCCTGGCTACATAAAACTGATCGTCACACAGAAAATCCTTTGTGTAAAACTAAGTATGTGGATAAAACAAATAGCCATGCTCAAGATGGCATTATTGCATAATGTGTACATAGGACCGACTTATTGTCTAACAGTGAGGTACATAGGGAGAGTACTGGTGGGGGCAGAGAAACAAGATGCTAAATAAACCACATGTCTGCACAATCCACACAGGATTGCAATAAATCAGGAGCAGGGATTACCCTGGAGTGCAGTTAATCTGAGCGTACGGCAGGTCATCCAGATAGAAAGATAGACAAGCTAAAGCTTCATCAGAACCTCAGAGACCAAAGCCTGTTGGGTGTGCCACCAAGTTTAATGAAACCGATAGAGCCCCTTCTGCTGTCTATTTGCACACCAGACAGCAACCATGACGACATCACGGTTATCTAATCAGACCATAAAAAATTTGCAGTTACAACAGTGTACCTGGTAACATACAAAGTCAAAGTCACTGGTTAGGTAAAACAGGTGGACCAAAGCCAATAGGAAATAAACATTTTAAGGAACCCAAACAACATGTCGCAGATCAGAAGTAGCACGCGCTACAATGTCCCTCGTTATTCCAGAATCAGAACAGTCCGATAAGTGGTTCTTTTTCAACGCAATATGGCCATATGACCTCAATTCATGTGCAGATACTGACAGAAAGATAAGGAACTATATTTTTATAAATCTGTTTAAAAAAAATTGTACAAAACTAGCAACTTCATGACCACACCAAAACTATCACTGTCCATGACTGAAGAGGCCCAAAGATTTCAGAATTTGTAGATTATGCACCCTTGGAAACGTGGCTATGGGAAAAGGCTTCGAAGTCCCCATGGAGGCAGAAGCTTGGTCAGTCCTAAACAGTGATTTTTAGCGGACAATATTAAGCCATGAGGTTTTTCAAGAATGAAAAAAGTCAGGGAGAACAGATGGCCTGTAATGGCACACATGCTAAGTGATGCCTGAGCATAACTGTCAGTGCCAACTATGTGCAATTCCTGTGACCCCTTTGGTGGCACCAGATGTTACACAGGGGGGCAAACTGATTCACCCCCTAAACAATACAGTAGGACAGTGTATAGGGCCTGTAGGATCAAGACTTCAAAAACAAAAAAAGAGTAGCTTATGCATTGCTCTAGTAATGTTTTATTCCCTGAATGTGTTATCACAAAGTTGAATAACTGGGACGGCCTAAACTGCTGGATATGGACAGAAAGATTTAAAACCACAGCAGGCATGGGGATGTAACGGGGTGCATGGCGTGAAGACCCGAAATAGTCTACTTTTTAGCAAAACAGCTCTAGAAAAAAAAATAAAAGCCATCCAAATGAGTTTGACCTCCTTTACTCCCAGCAGGGAGGCTGCAGACTCAGTTTGGCAAATGAGTGCTACCCCGATGCAGAAAGAGATTAGATAGTATTCCAGTAAATAAAGGCTTGTAACACACTTGTAATCATAAAAATGCCTGAGGCCTTTACCACATGGGTAACCTCCCTTATAGGAGTAGAGACTGTGGCTTCAGACACACATTACACCTCCACTCCAGGAAGATAAACTGAATGTTGGACACCCAACAGAAGAGGCTTCACTGTAGCTTGCAATTCCACCAACTCCCCTACTGAAGCGGTTCGCCAACCTCAGTACAGTTTTAGGCAGTTTTTCAAGAAAATATCTTTTTTTTTAGCATTAAAAGCACTTGACCCGTTTTGTATTACTACATATTTGAGACTTACAGTGGTCTAGACCGGTTGAGAATCACTGGTATGTGCTTACAGCAATAGAAAGCGGAGTAGCAAGTTTAACTGAGAATTTTATTTCCATGAGTGAGTATTTTGATTTAAAAAGAAGGGGAAAAACTGGGAAAGTTGAAAAGATGCAAGCGTTGTATCAAAAGTAATCAAGGAATACAAAATTAGACAAAGCATTGTATGAAGTCTCCACCATCTTCACAGCAATCCAACAGTTACACTGTAGTTGATCAAAATTACACCGCAAGTCACGATGCCTGAAAAGATGATGAACCCACCAGCCAAACCAGATGGGTGGTAAACTCTAATGAACAGTCTAAGTGTGATAATTAATGTGGAAGGATAATTTCGGCTTAGGCCCACTACCCCACTCCGCGCAACATCAGTTTGACTCAAGCTGCTGGTGTTGTTTATCACAGCTTGAATTCACAATGCAGTTTATTTTGGCAGTACCCTCAAATGACTCAAGCTTTAAAAAAGCGACAAAATCTGTTGTGCAGTAAACAGATGTGACAGCTTAGGCAATTATGTGCACTTAGGAACAACTGTTGCAGTTATGTCGCATTAAGAATGGGCTTATTGCTGTCTGATGCCAATGTGAGCTTTACCAGCTGTTGTTGAAGAAATTGACCAACCATACACCAGCACCACCCAGTAAGCCAAAAGTTGATGATCCATCACCTTCTCGGTTATTTCAAGGAACATATATCACTATTGCCATGTATTAAACATTGACTATCAATGTCTGCCCAATTCTTGGACTATTTTTCACTCCTAGCTGGCGCAGAGTGGGAACTAAAGCCGAGTAGAGAGAGAAAAGCGAGAGAATGATCATTTTTGGTTTAAATACAGTTGTCAGTGACTTTATGGCACATCAGAAGGGAGTGGCGTGGAGATGAGAAGGAGTGAGATCTAATTACAGCTCTCTGACTCAACACTCAGATGAAGAGCCGTGAGAAAAGAGGCAGAGGGAGCAAGCAGAAGAAGAGTGAAAAACACGGCAAAACCCGAGACAGAAGACCGATCAAGAGCGATGAATTGCAAAAGCAAGGGAGAGCGACAGAAGCTGTGAGAGAGAGAACAAGAGCAAAAGAAGAAGACAAAGGGCCACTTTGAAGAATCACACTCCTTGTGATCAGCTTAGGAAAACTCCTCAGGGGCAAATTACATAAAATGAGGGCATCTCTTCTTCAGAGCAGCCAAACTAGCTATGTTTTATTCTGTGGAGTCCACTGTCCTCCATCTGCAGTAGCTGGCTAGCTAAACGACCCTTTTGTGATACCCTATCCATCCAGTGAAAGGGAAAGTTGACTTTTCATTACCACGCTGCACAGTTGTTGTTTTTTTGTTCCCATCAGATGCAACATCTAACCTGCATCTGTAGTTTCACTGAAACATTCCTCCTTTCTCCGCTTTGTATTGCTCTTAAGAAGTCAGAAAGAATGTAGAAGATGTACAGAAAACATTGGTGGCAACAGAAAAGTCCCCAACTTTCATTACGAGAAGGTTCATCCTTGTCTTGGTGGTGGTTTTATGACTGTGTGTGAAAGACACAGATGAAATAGAGTTCGTCTGAGTGACACCTATTGGGATGTTTATGTCCAGGGGTGGTGATCAAAAAGAGCCGAGCCGTCCTAATTCCTGCTTTAGAAGGCTGATTATACTGAGCCACACAGCTTGCCTGTGCTGGATTACCGAATTAGAGTGTCTATGGTGCCTACATCCTTAAGGCATACGTACACTAGTCATCTTTAAATGATTAGAAAGGAGTTAGGAGGAAGCACTATCAAAACTGCTCTTAATTTGGTCATCTGTATCTATGTTTGAGTTGACAGTTACAGGCATGATTTGGTCTAAATTTTAAAACATTGAAAAAGGTTAAAAATAAAATAAAACCGTGGCCCACCTTGTCTCCCAGGACATGAACTGAACCAGAACTGGTCATTATTTAGGAAGAGATTTAATGAAATCATGTCCCTTTACCACAGAGGTATACAAACGCAAAGGCAGTGTTTGACATCACTCCCCATTTACTGTATAGTGCACTATATTTACTATCCACCATTTTATTTGAGTGCCCAAACTCTGAGTGTGAAACATATGCACTATAGTGAGGAAACATGAGCGTGAGCAGCAGCCATGATTACTGACATATTAAACCTTGCCCACTTGGGCAGCTATTGGGCCAGAGTGGTTAGTTGCAAGTACAAATGTGTGTCAACCTGCTAGGCCTACTGATGTATGTTGACTTGGAGCAGATACCTCAAATACATGGACACAAAAAAAACCAAAAACCATTACATCGAAAAGGGAGAAAAGCAGGAAAAGCTTCAAGCAAACACACTTTCCTCCATTACTAAGCTAGGGCAATATTTGCACTTTCCACATCTCCTTCCATTGGCCATGTGAACAGCAGAACGCTGGAAGTGGCATCACTAGCAGAAAGACTGCATGTTTTCCCTTTTAGCTCCCATCTTTGACTAATACTGGTCTACTAATGAAAATCCACTTCTAAATACAGGTTGTCTAGACAACAAAAACACCACCTGCACCACTGTGTTGCAGGGGTATTCCACTGGATGACTGAAATGCTGTACACTTGATCCGGACTGATTTAACGTCTGTGTTTCGTGTGTTGCTGTGTTAAAGGCTTCATAGCAAAGCCTCTAGAAAGGTTTCTGACTTTAAGAAGGTCACACTGTTTGAATTAGACAAAAGAAAGAAGAGAGAAAAAAAAAAACTGAGTCAGAGAAATGTACTTATCTAAGCTCTCTCTCCAGAGATTCAGCACTTAATTAGAAAATAGTCTGCTCCTATGTAAATGTGAAGTGAACACACACAGTCTCTTGGACTCCAGTGAGATCCTACAAGGCCTCTGGCAGTGTAAGTAAGGGGAGTCTCAGCTGAAACAAAAAAACCTGCACAATGAGCACCGTAGCAGCGATTTAGTGACCCTTCAGCTTCACATAGTCAACTGCACTGCTGTTTTATACAAACGGCCAAGAAATGTGAAGAGAAAACCGCTGCTGACTTGAGCTTAAAAAAAGTGTTTGGAAAGGAAAAATGAAATGGTGGGATTTGGATCCGGGATCGGAGCTCAGACTCTAATGACGTCTTACGAGTCTTTCACGTGAGGTTTGGATTTTTAAGACATTCAGGCATCACAAGTCAGCGTTCTCACTTCAGTGGTCAAGTAGATAGGGAGGGGAAATCAATATCCTACGCACTAACGGGCCATGAGGGAGCCATTAATCAGGGGAGGGGTCGGGGGCCTTAAGAGAAAGCTACTATTGCAAGTAGCGCGACCACTAAATTCTAACCGTGTGTGTCGGAAGGGACTGGGCGTGTGCGTCTCTGTGCAAATTCAGTGCTGTAGTGTGGTAGGTGCACACTGTAGCGCTGCTGGAGTTTGCTGAGGAGACACAGGAAGTTGCTGGGGGGGATGGAAGACACATCAAACAGGATGTGAAAACAGCTAAGTTGTGGCATTAACGTAAGCACACAGACACAAGGAGACGCTAATGTTGGGACAGACAAGACAACTTTACCACAGATTCTAAGCCCAATTTGACTCGGGGCTCGAAAAGGTTTGGGCCAGCAGGATGAGTAGGGGGTGGTGGTTACAATCCCATCTTTGAGGAAAATACTCTTATTTTTGCGAATCTCTCATATTCACATTCAGTGGCCTGATGACCCAATTTGGTTTAGTCAGTCTAATATACCTTTCACCCTTGTGTAGCACTCCTGTTCTAATATTTCCTATCCTCTTCAACAAGTTTCAGCGTTTTAGTTTTATGCAGTTTATTTGACTATATATTTAATTCCTCAGTGTAATAACAGTTTACATTTTCTCCTTTGTGAGCTGACATTTGCCTCCTATAATGACTACTGAGCGTATTATTGTTCCACAAAGCCCTCGGCTCTATTGGTAATCTATCGGCAAGCTTCTCATTCAATACTGGGTTGACTTTAAATTGGAGTTTTATGCCATACTAATTCATTAGCGGCTACATCATAATATCGACAAAGTAGTTTGACTTGACCAGAGTTCAAATAACATATGCTTTCAATCTGTAGACAGGAGTTTGCAGAAGTAGCGAGGTGGAAGGGCGGATCTTAGATCACGCTACACGAGGAGAGTTCAAAGATCTGCTGAAGGGAGCTAATTCTGTCAGCTAGCAGGGCTGTTAATCTTTATTTATTTAAGGAGGAAATGAGAACAAATGTACAGTGCTCAGGGCAATGGCCAGACTCTACTGTGGCCTAGGCCTGCTGCTTTGCCTCTAGATCTGCGTTCTGACACAGAAAATGAGCAGAATGAGAGCAGGCCAAGCATTGAAAACAGCTGACTTGATTATAAAACTGGTCAAACAAGAAATGCAGTTTGTGATAGGACGGTTTACTGCAGATATGGCTGGTTGGTTTGTATTAAATAAGTGCTCATGTGCATCTATGTATTTGAGCCAAGAGACAGCTGTTAGGGTGACAAATGGTGATTTACCCGTCATTGATTTTACAGTGTCATACTGCTACAATAACAGCGCATGTAAACAAGGTTCTCATACATCTGAAACAATTAATAAACAATGGATTTCTCACTTCCATATATTACTTTTGAACTGTCTTAGTAAGTCATCTCCAGTAATGATCCTCCAAGGACAAGTGTTACTAGTAAGGGAGTCTAAGTGATTTTCCCCTGGTTGTTGCACCTCAAAAGCAACTCTGAGTACGTCAAGCAGTAATGTTAAATAGTATGCGAGTGCGTGTGTAGACTTCACTGTTCAATGTCAACTTGTGACGTTTGTATAAAGTAGCTGAGACCAAGAATCGTACAGTATAGTTGGATTTAAAGAAAGATCTTCTTACCATCCGTGGAAATGGCCCCTTTTTTTTTGTCTATGCATGATGGGAGATCACATTGTGAAACCGAACTAGTCTGCACTATGCAAATTTGTCATGGGCCCACACACATTCGCACTGAAAGTTATTTCACATAAGCCCCATGCTTCAATGCTTTAGAAAATTTTACATTTCTCTATCTGAAATGTAGGACTCAAACAACAAATCCTTTTCTATGTTTAGATTAAGAGAGAAGTTAAAACAGTTAACTTGAAACGGTCTGTAAAGATAAAACAGGAAGGTAGTTGCAACAGCTCTGTGTGCCATTTACTGATAAGGTGCAAACACAATATGTGGAGTAAAAAGCACACACGTCTAATTATAATGATAGATATGTTGTAAAAAACATTAAATGGCTCAGGCATTAAAAGAGATCCTTAAAAAAATAAATAAATAAAAAAGGTAAGCAAACTGCTACTTAACAGCTGATTTTCATCTGATTAAGAGCTGGTGAGGGGTTGAAGCCTCTGTTTTAATGTGACACTTTGCTTCACTTTTCATGAACTGGCCAATGAAAGAACTAAAATGTTGATGTTTGACTCAAGGCTGCAAAATAAGAGGGGAGCCTGGTCTGGCCAGCTGTGTGAGTCACAGTGACAGAGTGCTGACAGTTTTGGAACTTGATTTGAGGGGCACTGGACAACATGGGCATTTGACTGTGTTGCAACATAGTAATATTATGAATGAAAGCAGGAGAAGCAGCACAAAGTGATGGCAAAAACTAACAACTGATCATATGTAGTCAAAATAAAAACAATCACTCATCCAAAGATGACCACAATAAAACCAATCCATTCTCAGATGGATTTCTTGAAAGATTTAGCATCAATAAACAGACCTCCTTTATATATATATATATATATATATATATATATATATATATACACACACACACACACACACACACACAGACAAACTGGCATGTCCCATTTATAAACTAAGTTGACAAGTTATACAAGTCAGCATATACACATTTCGGGATGATTAAATAGTTCGCCACTATAGGATTTCATGTCCCCAAAGCAACCTTTTCATCCCCTCAGTGGCAGACCATTAGATAAATGCTTACATAAAAGGCCTTTTCTAAAAGCAATCGAACAAGGAGGAATGCTGCTGTGTGGATTAAAGCCAGAGCTGCCTAATATTTGGGCTTCAGCACAGAGAGTTTTAGTGAGTCACTCAAACTAACTTACTGTTTGCTTACTTACTGCTGGTGCAGATCATACTCGATGCATATAGTACCCAACCACACTGCCTTTCATTTATCTATGTATACTAAATGCGGATTTATTTTTATTTTTTAAATAATAATTACAATTACTGAAATTTTGACAACAATACCCAACTGCCTATTTTTGTTTCTACAATAAATCATCATTAAGATGCAAACTTGCCCCGCCGTGGCGCGCGGTACAGTTCAACACTGAAAGGAACTGATCTTCCTGTATGCCAACGTGAGGGCTAGAGATTGCAACACAGCCACCGTCTCCCAAGGATGCTACATGCAAGCAAAGCCTTAACAGGGGCTCGCTCTCTCATGAGAGGGACCCTTTGTCCTAAGAGCAGAGCTGTTTAGTATTAGTATCAGCAGACAGATAGCACTGGTGATGGGAGCAAAGGAGCCACTATGAACACACGCCACCTCAGAAAGGTTCTCTTTTAGATGCACTACTCCAAATGCTCGCGTATAGCATGCTGTACAGCATCAGCTAAAGCAACTGTATTGGTTGGAATTAAACAGGGCCGACCTGTTAGATTAGAAATTAGTTTCTTGATTGTGTTCTTTTATTCGTGGTAATGTTGATAAATGAGGGAGGGATTTAGTTTAGTATTGTTGAGGCTTAAACAACTCATGTAACCAAATATCCAACTGGCCTAAAATGCTATGGGACATAGTGAGCAAGAGAGAACAAACCGATGTAGGTTGATCAAGAACTTTGTAGTAATTAACTAATGCCGAGACATTAGCAAAGAAAAATCCGGCACACACAGCTAACACCAGGCTAACCAATGGCATACTTTACAAAAAAAATAAATAAAAGGTATAGGTAGGTTCCATTGCAGAAGCTGATCTGCAGCACTTTGTAGACCAGGCCATTTTAAACTTTGCAATAATGAATCACAAAAAGCGTGCAAAGAGTAGCTACAAATGTAACCATTTTGTGCCACAACATGTACAAACCCAGTGATATCCTGATGGGAAACGAGAACTAATTTGAAAATAACTGCTTGGATCGATCGACCAACCAAAGATCATTGCTGAGAGATTACCAACACTTTCAGCTGGAGCCTTATAATTGCATGCTAAACCAGGTGAAGCATGGGTCCACCTGTGTCCCAGTATGTTTCAGTGAATGACAGGAGCTTGTTCCATCCAGTTTCTCATAAGTTACCTGAGGGGAAACATTCAGACGAGAGACTAATGTACGAGCACTGTGAGGAGGAACAAAAGAGGATGACAAAAAAATATGAGAGGGGGATGGTATCTGAACAACATCAAGCCTATTCATTCGGTCTCAAAAAAGTGAACTGGTCCTATGGGCAAAGCAGCCGACATTTGATTCACATGAAATGTGGACAGGGCAAAGGGACAACATTCATGCAGACTTTCCTTCCCCATTTCAGATTCATTCTCTGTCCAGAAATAACCTGTAGAGCATTTCTGTAGCTCTTAAGGTTGTGCACTTACAGTATGTTACCCACTAGCTGGGTCAAACATGTAAGGCCAGGATATATAAATATCTTGTTTTAATGTTAAAGCCACTGTATAGCAATAATGGTCACCAAAGTCAGACATTTTCCAACCTCACACATGGTGGCATTAACTGTATCTGTTGAACCTCAGGCATAGTGCCAACGCAGAGCTTTATATACAGTATATATATATATATATATATA
>CM022470.1:18819883-18880104 GCA_011952105.1 Coreoperca whiteheadi
GCCGCCCCCCGCCCCGCTGCTCTCTCGTTGGGGGTAAGAGAGGTTTTGTTCTTATCCTGTCTTGTATTTGTGATAGATCCTCGTTTTTTCCTCTGCCCCCGCCCCCCCCCCCCCCCCCCCCCCTCTCTCTCTCTAGGCACCCCTGGTGAGAAATCTTTTCAAAACTCCCATCTCAGGTCTCTTATTCGGGGGGGGGAAAAACAGCACTCATCCCCTGACGGAAAAGTCTACTCATCCACGATGACTGCCTTTTAGATTACGTATACACAGTATATTATATGATAGAATAAAATCAAAGTAGTTCATCACATTGATGCAAACTGTTGCAAAGCAGTCTTGCCGCTACCAAATCTTTAGCACAGTCTCATCTCACGTGGATTGAAAAGCAGAAAGGCCTTCAGAGTTTAGATCAAGATTTCGTTGGAGAAAAACAACAGTAAAACTATTAGGATGTTTATTTACTGGTCACTTTTGTTCCCTTATTACTACAGTTGGGCTGTGGAGTCTCCTCTTGTTCCATTCTACATTCAGCTAAATTAATTAGTCATGGGCTTAGTATTAATGGCGACAACATTAACTTTCTAAACTGGATAATTAACTTTGTAGTGAAAAATAAAACCCAATACTGTTTAATGCAAAATGTGTACGTCACATCGCATCACAACAATTTTCCCCATCTACCTGCATGTCTGGCAAAGCAGATGTTGCCCGTAAAAACACTTTCATTGTTATGATCAAAAAAAGATGACGGGTTACACTGAAAATACACAAAGCTGTGTGGTCCTTTAGAAATGTATCTTTTACAAAAGGGGCTATTCACTCGGTTATCTGCCAATAGCTTAAGAGCAGTGTTTCTGAGAACCATTTTAACTGTCGGCGGTCCTTTTTAGTAAAATAAGGACTGGTCATAAAGCCACGGGGGATAAAAGGGAATTCTGAAAGTCATCTGCATCCTGCCTGTCATGACCATGACTCTAAACAGAGGGATTATAATGATTGCATCTAAATCTAAAAGAGAATCACTGTGTAGGAAAACTGCAGTATGTACTTTCTAACATACGATCTCATCAAGGTCGGAGAATGACAAAGGCTTTTCAGGCAACCAGAAAGTGCAAGGCTTTGAATATGCTTCTCGTGCCTGGGGATCTGGGCAAGCCTGGGGTTTCAGAGAAACCACTTTAGATAGTTCATAATGGAACAAAAACCCTGCATCTTTTGCCCAATTATTAAAGTAACACATGCATCGCTCCTTTAGAATACTTTACGATCATACAAAGTTGTTCTGTTGCCACATGTGATTACCATGCATTAGATTTTAGGCTTTAGCCAAAGCCTCCTGATCTTTCTTTTTTAAATGTAGGTCTGAGTTTGACAGATACACCTGGCAGGTGTATGACACTGTAAAATATGAACGAAAAATAACATATTGACCTCAATATAAAGATACAGGCTTAGCACTATAGCTTTATTTGGGTGACGATTTTAGTCCTATAAATATACTTTTTGTGTTTAATAAAATTAAACATTACTGCCTGAAACTCTTTACACACTGTCGGTGGCATTTCATTTCACACAGGATGGATATGATTAACGACACAGGAAATAAACCGACAGCAATACATTTTAGGCATTTCATAAGCATGAGTAATGCAGACAAGCCTTAACATTAAATGATCAAATAGTTGCGACTTACCTTAAGGACTTCTCCACGCTTGAAACTAAGCTCGTCATCAGCAGTAGCTTTGAAATCGTATTTGGCAATGGCCTCCATGGTTGTTTTCTCGTGCTAGAAAACTGCTCGGCTGTAGTTGTGTTTCAGGGACTGAATAAAAAAACAACAACTCTTCTCCAGGCTTCTGCGGCTAGATGCTGTTCTCCGAGTCTCTCCTCCCGTCTATGACCCGCTCCTTTAGGGCTTAGACCTCACATAAAGGTTACAGTAAGGTACCTGCAAACAAGAAGCAATGTGGCACTCGATCAGACTAAAATGTACTGTGGGGCAACAACTGCACAAGGGAGGATATATATTTTTTTTTCTTTAGAAAAGAATTGTAGATAGTAGGCATATGTTTACTCTAAGACATGAAGATTCTCACTTTAAAAACATAAAAAGCGGTGGATAAGGATGACCAAAATAAAAACCAATGAGGAATTTGGTTTGCCCTGAACCTTAAGAATATCTGGAAAACGGGAACATGATTTCTCCTTTATGTTGTAAGTTTGTACTTATTTCAATGCGTCTTAGTTGCGCTCATAAAATGTTTATGTAATTGGTTCCTGTAATCATGAGAAGGTTATTTTGGGGAATGAGCATCACATGCTTTGTTCTCTTGAGAGCCTACAATATCCAAAATATAGCCCACAGGTATGGTCATGTCCAATGGCAAACCTATGTGAAAGAGAGGTTACATGTTCTTGCTGCGGCTACTCTGGGCAACATTCATAAGAGGACAAGAGGATACTTGATCCAAAGTTCACACCGATCAATGGCAATTCCTTCAGACTTTCTTGACAGCCAACCACCTGGCCCTGACCACAGATAAGTCAGTAGCCTTCTTAAGCAGAGCTGGCAGTGATACACTGGCTAAACCCACAGTTGCTGAGTTAAATGGATAAAGCTGCGTTATCTTATTAAGTTGTTTGCTAATATGCTGCCGTGCAGCTCTGAGGGGTTCACACTAATACAGCTCGGTGTCGAATAAGGCTATTAAATCTGACAGCCAGCCAGGTGATCAAAAAAAAGAAAGAGAGAAACAAATCAAATGATCTGCCAATGTCAACTTTCGGGAAATCATTTTCTTAAAAAACAAAAAAAATTAAATTCATGTTATCTCGTCGCGGATAATCAGTGAATGGGTTGGCTAGAAAAGGAGCAGAAGATGCCGGACACTTTTCTACAGAAGTCACTGGACAGTAGCGACACAGTGAAGCCATAAAATGTGACTGCTGCCATTGTTGACAGCAATACAACTGTCAACAGCCCAAGCGAAGGCCACTAACGTTACTGGAGACAAACGAAATGAAGCCCGCCAGTGACAGAAGTAACGTTCACATGAGTAACGTTAAAGGCAAAGCAATGAAAGGGGAAGCTGAAGTCCAAAGGAGGGCAGGCTGCAATAGTCCTCTCCAACCCTCTCACGAATGTTTACTGCGAGGGCAATGTCAGACTTCAGCATCTACCGTTAGGAGCATGCCATTTTGAGCATCAGACCGCGTTTTGGCCGTTTTCACGCGAGTTCGAGTGGCTCGAATCCGTTCCAGCAAACAGCCTGCGCCCACTGTTCTAGAACGCTAGCGCTAGCAAGCCGGCTAACGGTCGGGCAACAATAACTGCGCTGCAGCGTGATTATCAAACTTAACCCCTTTAACTTATCACAGCGGGCACAGTGACGGCGACATTGCTCAAAACGAGTGTCCAGTTTAAAAATAAACGTGAGATGTTTACTGACGCTCGAGGCCTCCAAGCTAGCTTCACGTTGGCGAAAGGGAAGAAAACACCTTTTTTTTTTCTCTCTCTCTCGCTCGCTCTCTCTCTCTCTCCCCCTCATAGCGCAGGCTGTTGTTGCTAGCTTAGTGGCACAGTTAGCCCGGCTAACGTTACTGAACTTGCCTAGCCTGCGTCGCGAAAGGAAAGAGTAACACAACTTTGGTGTGAAGAGAGAGGCGCAAGGGAAACTCACCACTCGAGATATTCCGTGTCGATGCTGCCACCGTAACAAACCGAGCCCTATCGTGTAATTGATCCACTCCCTTTCCTCTTAAGAGGCAACAAACGATGTACGTCTGATGTCGCTTACAGTCCGTCCTAGGAGCCTATAAACGTAGCTACTAGCATAAGGTTTACGACGTTTATTTCCGCTTCCTTCCACAGGGCTGGGAGGGTCTGCCTACCGCTGTGGCTGGAGCTCCTCCCTGTCAGTCTGTTCCACTTGTCTGCCAAACCCACCACACAACTGTTACTGTCGCCTATTACAAGTAGCTCTATCTATCTATCTATCTATCTATCTATCTATCTATCTATCTATCTATCTATCTATCTATCTATCTATCTGTTATGTTTGTATGTGTCTGATTCAGTGAGATTAAAAGTAGAGGGTTAAACCACATAGGCTAGTCATCAAATATTAAGGTGAAATAAGTCGAGGTGGAACATCAGGTAAAATAGATTAGATAAGGTTGGAGCATCCTATTGCTTTTAGATTTATGGCTGGAAAACAGTGCCTGACTTCTGACTTCACTGCCAGGTGCTAAAGGTAGACATTTACCCGGGGCCAGGCGAGGCCATCGGCATGGTGGGTGTCTCAGAATCAGAATCAGGGGAAACTCTTTGTAACAGCAGCTCACTATCACGTCAGTGCTCGATGGCTTCTGCAAGAAAATAACCCGAGTGTGTCCCCTACAATAAGCCACTTTATAAACCACCAGCTTTCAGCAGGCATTCTGTATCTTCTCGTTATACGAATCATAATAATGACAAATCCAAGATTTCTGCCAGGGACATGCACACACTAGTGCTCAGCCACTATTTTGATATGTTCCAAATATTCTAAGCCTATATTCCCGCACTTCTTCTTCTGGCATGCCGTCAGCGGGGAGTGTGTTAGCCGTTACCTTTGTCCCACTACAGAACCCATTAGCCGGCAAACATTTGGTCTTTTCCTTTGTTGTCATTTTTGTTGGACATCTGCTTTTAATTCTGGCCTGCCTCTCTGTGGCCGCGGGGACATTTCAACACCGTGACAATGCTGACACCTGGTGGAAAGGTTCAACCTCGGGGAGACGGCGTTGGTTAGCGCGCTACGGACTGGCGGCCTGCTGTGCCGTTCACTGGCAAATCGAGGGAAAAGGGCACCGGGCTTATAGGATCAATAGAGGAATGTGTAGGGAAAAGAGCAGTGTTCATGTGAGAGAACCACAAGTCTAAGTTACAGCGTTAAACGTGAATATGGTGACGCTAACAGTGTCACTCAAGTCAGACCGTGTCATCGAAGACGGGCAGCGGTGAATTCATATGGACCTACACCTGAGAGTCCGTGGCTGAACAGGTAAGCTGAATCTAGAGACCAAATGACAGCCATATGGAGTGTCTGGTGCCGCCAGCTCCCAGTGATAGACTCTGACGTGGGCGTTACGTCGGCTCTAGGTTTTTCTTCTCAGGTGCGTTTGAGTTGTCGCGTGCACTGAAGTCCTTTGGACAGCACAGACGTGCGCGCGCGCGCGCGCGTCTCTTCTGTCAAATCCATACACTGATATTGTAGGCTGTTTATTTGAGTCCAACTTATTTATACTTTTATACGGTTATTATTTGCAGCATTGTTCCGCAGACTATATTAAAGAGCACCAATTGGCGATGGACTTTGGCGATATTTCTTTTGAGTCCTCTCGAGAATCGAGAAGGCGGTAGGTTGTTTGTTTCTTCTCCCTCTTTTTATTAAATTGAGTAATATAAATAGACTCCTTGAATTTGATTGCGTTAGTGCTGAGTGTGTAACAAATGCCAAATTATGGTTAAATAATGTATGGATCGGTGCTGGTCATTGTGGCATGTTTTGTGGCTTCAACTCAAATTGAAACAAAAGATGTTCGTGGAACAGAATCACATGGCAGCAGGATGTTAGACGTGGCTGACAGAGGGTGTTTTTGGTGTCATCTGTTTCTTGGGGATCTTCGGAAACTGCACTGTAATCTACACCATTGTGAAGAAGACCAAGTTCTGCTCCCAGCAAACGGCACCAGACCATATTTCTCTTCAGCTTGTCCAACGCCGACCCCCTCTTCCTCCTCGGCATGCCTTTCCTCATTCACCAGCTTGTGGGCAATGGCTCCTGGTGCTTTGGTGCCACCATATGTACTGTCATCACAGCACTGGGTTCCAGCAGCCAGATCGTCAGCACACACATCCTGACTGTATTGACTCTGGATTGCTACCTGGCCACTGCCCCCCCCCCCCCCATCTGCTTCAAACACGTTCGAACCCCCTTCGTGGCCGGGGCGGCAGTAGCTCTGGTGTGGGGGTTTTCTCTGGTCTCCATCACTCCAGTCTGGATGTACACAGGGCTCATGCGTCTCAAGGACGGCTCAGTCGGCTGCGTCCTCCTGCTGCCCAACCCGGCCCCAGATACATACTGGTTCACCCTCTACCAGTTCTTCTTGGCCTTTGCTCTGCCTTGGGTGGTCATCTGTGGGGTCTTCTGCAAGATTCTCGTCAGCTACAGTTGCCCCAGCACAGTGCGGACGAGAAAGGTGACCCGTATGGCAGTGGCCTTATGCCTGGCATTCTTCACTTGCTGGACCCCCTACTACCTCTTGCAGCTGGCCCACCTTGGGGTACAGCGGCCCACCTTTGCCTTCCTGTACGCCTACAACATTGCTATCAGCATGGGCTATGCCAACAGCTGCATTAACCCATTCATCTACATTGTATTAAGAGAAACATTTAAGAGGCAGTTCATTGTAGCCATTCGGCCATCCCACAGGGCTTTCAGAGGCAGTATGAGTCGGAGGATGGCACCAGACAGAACTCATCCGCCTCACTCGCAGTCATCAAGGGAACTACTTGAAAACATGCGTCCTGTCACTGTGGCTGTGCACCGAGATGGACACTTAACTGGCCATCCATGACCACTGCCAACTGCCACCTGCCCACTACAAGGCACGTTCCATGTGAGCAACAGTCATATTTAGTTATTTTACCAAAATGAGAAAAAAGGAACAATAGAGGACATCTTGTGTCTGGTAAATAACATTTTTAGACTCCGCAAGCTACAGGCAATCGGACGGAGTCAGCCATTCAACAATGGAAAACAAATTACACAGGCTAAGTCACAAGAGAACATAATGAGTGGCTGAAAGCCCCTGATGTTTACTGAGAGTTAGCAACTTTATTAACCGTGGTTGTACGTCTGTATAATTGTCTTTGGTGCATTTTTGATTTGCATTTGAAATGGCCAACGGAATCTCACTCATTTCAAAACTGAGCTAAAAGGAAACCATTTGTTGTTGTTTTTTGCATCAAATATAACAAACTTAAGGGCTACGAGCTAATACGTTTTAGTCCATCATGTTATTTCTGCCATGTGAATCTTGTATTTAAGTATTTCTATTTGATCGTGACAGGCGAAGAGATGGACAGGAAATGGGGAGAGAGAGGGGTTACAACATGCAACAAAGGTCACTGGCTGGAATCGAACCCACGACTGTTGCGATGTCATAGTAAAAACCATGAAATCGATCTTTAAGGCATCTAATCCATATTCATAGTGCTGCATCAACAACTGCAGCTTGTCACTTTTTAAATGTTGTAATTTTATTTTTGTGGCAGATAAACCGTCTTCTACAGACCGTTGGATGCATTTTAAACCCATCTTAAACACTTGTACTGAGCAGTGAAACACCATGAAAGCGAGCACAGACAGCTGTGGGAAGAGATGACATTACACTCTGTCTATGTGGCTGTTTGGCTTGTGTGATGCAGTTATCTTTCTCTGTGTATTTAACTGGGTATCTTGATGATGTGACTGCGGTAACTTGCTCGTATGTTTTACCCGTTCGAATTTAATCCAGGAGGTACAGAAGACTGTCTTTACAATGCTCAAAATGAAAGGTCAAATTCATTTCACTCTGAATAAAAAGTCTTTTTTTCAATGTATCATTGGACATTTTTCAAGCATTTTCTTGCAATTGTGTAAAGAAAAGTATCAACAAATGGCTGAATTTAATGAAAACATTTCTATGAAACGGTATGAAAGGAGATCATATATCGAGTGGGAAACATTTCAAGCAGAAAAATTTGTTGTGACACATTTTCACACATTTAAGAGGGTGAAAGCAGCGCTGTTTCTTTTTTCTTCAGCTTTTCACAGTGGGACGACTCAGCATTACTGCTTATCCAAATGTCAGACGGCGGGAATGGAAGGATCAGCCACTCTCTTGAAAAAACCAGAGGACTAGATAAAGCCAGGATTACATGACATTTAAATGATAATTACTTAATTATAGGAACAACCCTCTAACCCAGAATTATGAAATAGCAAGGCAATCATTTACGGTCAAACATAGGCCTAGGCATGCATTTGCGAACCGCTAGGATGCAACTCAATACAAATTTAAAGATGCTACCTCATCAAACAAAAGACACAAAAGAGGATGGAAGAGTGTTACATGTGTGTGAACTCAGCAGGGATTTGATTAAATGAGAAAAGTTGATCTACAAGAGAATAAATATTTGAAAGCAACACAGAATACCTGAGAGCCTTACTGCATTATATTCCATTGCATTTTGAATTGGTGCTTGAATTTTGTGTTTTTCTTTACATAAAGAGACATTTCCACCATAAATTGGTGCATACAAATTCACCAGAATACAGGAAATGAAGTGTTTGACACTCAAAATGTCCGGGGGGAGGAACCCCACACTCCCTGCTTAATATGTTAATTTAGTTCATACTATTTTGTTTAAGTAACACTAGCAAGTGATATAAAGATGGATGTTTGCGGAACAGCTTCAATTAGTTCCCGGGACAAATGTCTGCCTCAATAAGTCCATCCACAAAATCAGGTGGAGAAATGTGTCAAAGTGGTGCAGGAGACGTGGAGAATATCTGATGTGGCGGTGCAGCTATAAAAAAAAACAGTCTTGTGTTTAAATTCCCCTCAAGCAACACATGTTGGAAGAAACAGATGCAGAATATACAGTATATATGTGATACTCTCATCAAGTGTTTTTCAATCAAAGAAACTTGGTGGAAAAGCTTAAAACTCAAGATTTAAGGAGAACATCATTTTTCAACACTTACATGCATGCCGGACTGTATTGTGTGATACAAACGCAAATAGATAGTTTTATAATATCTTGTGGTGAAGCTTAACTATCCATAAAAATAAGATTTTTACTCTTTCACAGCGCACACACTCTGTAATCTAAATGCAGGGTTTTTACAGTCCCTTGCTGAGCAAAGCTCACTTTCTGCCCTGTATTCTCTCAATTTCCAGGAAACTGTTGATGACAGTGTGAACCATAGAGGGCCATGAAATATGCCTGAGCTGGGCTTTTATGTTCACAGCTCATGAAAAGTCATTCTAAAGGTGTAAAAGATAGCATAAAGGCCCAAGGCACTGATGTTGAGGTGTACCATAACTGACCAGAGCCTCTGTTTGAAGCGACTGTTAACATTCCTTGTTGGAAAGTCAATCACATGACGACAAAGAGACTTAAATGACTACAAAGAGATGCAAAATGAGACACAAAGACCCCCACAAAATTTTTACAAAGAGACAAAAACGACTACAACGAGATGCTAAACACATGCTAAACAAGACACAAAAAACGAGACACTAAACAAGGCGCAAAATGACCACAAAGAGATTCATAACTGCTACAAAGGGCTCGTCACTGGTCTCTTTCAGTCTGGGGATCTTGCTCCTATGTAGAGGCTGACAAACCCATTGCTATAAATGATGTACTGTGGCATTATGGTAAACACACAACCAAAAAACATAATATGAGTTTGTTCTGACATCCCCCTGGTAGTGACTTGAAGCTCCTGTTGCATAATGTACATACCAGATGTCCCGAATAAAAAAAATCAAAAAAATCTCTTAACTCCGTTGTTTCTCTTCTTAGTATTTTGAACATTCATCGTCCACACCTGACCTGAGTTTGCCATTGTCGTTTTGACACTGCAGTTTTTGTACTGACTGAACAAACAAGATATGACTTGTTCATCTTCTATCGCTAAGCTAACCAACTGCTGGCTGTGGCTTCATATTTGGCAAGAAGTGAAGAATTTCATAAAATGTCAAACTATTTCTTTAATCGTAAATTTACAATGTACACAAATACACGAACAAAAGTACGTGAAACAGGTGGTTTCACACACGAATACCGAAAAATAAACCACATAAACGATTAAAATGTAGGCCCACATTTTTGCATTGGCCTACTTGTTGAGAATACCATAAACATTTATTTGTGAGTTATTCAAGCACTGTGGCTCTGAACATCCGGCTAAATATTCAGGAGCACGACGAGTCCATACTGACACACTGATGTGATCGTTAAACAGACGAGGAAGCGCCACACACGGTTGAGGCATTTTACTGGCCTGTGTCATTTTGAAGTTTCCTTGTCCAGTCTCCAACCAGCCCACGTTCAGATAAACAGGATTCTGTTTCATATAGGTTATTATATTCTCTGTGTGAGCGCCGGTGATAAAGAGAGTCATTTCAGCAACAAACTATGCTACTGACATCAAAGAGAGCATCAGAAGCGCCGTGTGGTGATTCATATATCGCGCCAGCACACCTCCTCCCTGTTGGCTTCCATTTTTCTGAAAGGTCCTCTGGACATGTGACAGTGAAGGCCGTTTTTATTCTACATTTGATCAGCAGCACTTTCCACTGTCCTGCTGCGAGCCTGGCCCTCCTGCTTCAGAACTATAATAATAAAAGGACATGGCCTGTGTTTACTTTTATCTCTCAACAAAACGAATACTGGGCCAAGTTGGGACAACATATGGGACGTATAGGGCATTATGTAGTTGCAGACACGTTCTTACGTACCTGAAAACAGAATCCCCTTACTTGCACAGTAGGTCTGATTACATTACGAGCACTTAGCTGCATGCATTTGCATATTAAAAGGATGTGCTTTTAAAACACCCTCTTTATTAATTCATGCTACAAATAAGCGACCCGCTGATTGGAGGGTCAGTCAGTCATGAAATGGCTGACATTATAGTCTTATTAAATAACAGCGTTATTATAGGCTTAATGATTTTACTTATATGCATTCTGTACGGGAGCTGCTAACAGGCTAATCATCTGCAGCATATCATTTCCATAAAGTGTCAGCAGCAACCCACAGATGCTTATATATTACTTCGTGTAAACTGTATTCACATCATAATGGGGACTGCTTTTTAACCTCAGATAACTGGGGAAATGGAAAACAATTGAAGCAATGACAGAATAGATCATGAAATATAGGCCCCCCCCCCCATTTGCCTTGTAATAAGGAAATCCTGACACATATGAATGTGATTAGATGATTAGGGTGTCCCTGGTCCTTTTGCAATATATGCCCCTCATTTTCCTGCTGTGGGTGTTTGCCCGAGGAAGGCGTTAACGCTTAAGGGTTCACCCCCAAACGTTTGGAAATCCGGTTATGCGTTCTTGGCAACTTCCTTTCGGTTTGCCGTTGGAATTGAATCCACGCTCATACACATCATTCCTTCCAACGCCATGGCTACATAGCAAGCATAAGCTGCACTGTGAAACGGCATGAAATGTTTGCTTGACTTTAGCGGAGCTCCCAGTTCACGAACACGAAGCACGCTTGTCTTGAATCGTAAAAACCTACCGTAGCAGGCGGATGTGAGGCAGCTATGAGAACGACGAGACGCACAGGCCGAACCTCCGGTCAGAAATCATTCAGCTACACTGAACTCATTTGTGAGAAAAGCTGTGTTTAATTTGCAATCCATAAAACTTGCAGTACATTAAGCAGACATTATAGACAGTCCAGTACAGGGACTTCTGTGTGTTGTGTCCAATTTAACCCCACTTACAGTACATATTAAATCAGACTTTGTACAGGAACCTGAAACATACAGTTTTAATCTGGTACTTAAATTACATAATTACACATAGGTACAAAATGTAGACTTTTAAAAAAGTTATTAATAAAATATAATCTACCCATATTTCCCAAATCATGTCTCAGAAACATCCTTTATGTACTATAATTTCATTTTGGTAAAGAGTGTGGTTCAATAGTAATGCTAAATAACACACCATGAAACGTGAACACAGTTACAGTGTAGGCAAACAACCAGGACTCTTTTACATTCCCTAATAATCCCCGGTGACAAATTTACAATGCAGAAGTAAACAAAAGAGCTTTGTGCAGATACAGAACCAGGGAATATGACTGATAAGTGTGAATTCAATATACATTAGATAGGCTGCAGGAACATGACTATCTGTGGTGGCGACTTTATTACAGTGTATGTAAATGTCACAAAGCATGATTACCTATAGGACTCCTGTGGCTGCAGACAGAGAATTATTGTGTGTGTGTGTGTGTGTGTGTGTGTGCACATGGTGGGAGTCCTCTGTTCAATCCCAAATGAGAAAACTGCTTCAAACTGAGCTTTCGTTTAGCATATTTTGGTCCTTTTAATGTCGCCATTTTGTCAGTATGAATTCAAGCCACACTTCAGTGAAAGAGACATGGATTCACATTCTCGCTCAGCAGAGGTGGAAACACAGAATCCCTCTTTGATTGCTCTGCAAGCTTCTGGAGGGGGGGTTCATATCTTTCCCACCTGCTGTTTTCAGATGTAGCCTGCAACTCTTCATCATCCGTTCACAGAACACACCTGAACAGAAACCGTGGGAAAAAGCCATTTTGAGGGGAAGGGGTTTTCACTATTCCATGTTACCTTTTGAAAATGTTTACAAACTGAGTTAGTTAGGAGATTTCCTTTACATATTTCAGCTAGTGTACATCCACAAACCTCTCCCACAGTTTAGTAATCTGTTGGTTACAAGTTGTAAATTAATTGTCATCAATCAGTGCCTAAAACGCAGAAAATTAAAGGTTTTTGACAATTTTGGTACAGTGTAATTGTCCCTACATTCGCAATGTATCTTAGTATGTAAGCTCTGGTCATGTAGCAAAATATGGCTATATACATTTTTAAAGAAAGTGCATTGGTAATATAACATGAAAATGATCGCAAATCACAAAGCAAATGATGTATGTTGTTATAGGAGCCAATTTACAGTGCAGGGGTTAGTACTTTTTGCAGTGTAACAATTTCACATGTTGTAGCTCATTATCTGTAAATTGTATATTCTGAATGGATTCCAATGCACTTCACTTTAACGAGCCACCTTTTCAGGTTGATTTCCTACCTTTCCAACAGATGTTGGTTTACGAAAGTATAATGAGCTGAAGAAATGCAAATTCACCAAATCAACCTCCAGTTTTCAAATATTGATCATAAACTCAAAAATACAAATCATGTATTAACAGTAGACTGCTTTGGGAAAACAAAACCGGGGGGTGGGGGTCAAATTACAGCAGCATTTCTCCTCAGTGAATTTAACTCTGCATAGATTTCGTTTAAGACACGAACAGGTCAAAACTTATAACAGTACTATGAAGGGGAGCGAGAAGATACACTTCCTTTGCAGCGATGCCTCCTGCTGGGAGCTTCTCTGGCTGCCGTGTGTAGAAATCAGTAGAGAGGTCCTAGTGTGCAACAGTCATTCTGGGCTGTCACAGAGGCACTTATAACGGAAACAAAACAAAACAAAAACCCCATCAGTCACATAGTAACTGCTCACTGAATTAATCACTATGATTAACATGAATGATTATTATTAAACAGACTTAGCTTTACACTTTGAGAATTGAAAACTGAGGCTGCATTTATTGCAATTTAAAGCCTTCCACTTATTCTGTACGACTGAAATCATGCCACACTGTCAATTACTGCATTACTTATGACAGCAGCAGGGAAGCTGCCCAATCAAATCCTGTTTACGTCGTTATTATTTATTTGTTTACCAGAGGAAAACAACAACCCTGTGCTTATAATTCTGTATCTAGCAGAGTAATCTAGCATGGCCTGCACTGCGAACTCAAAAACAGGACTCGGGGACAGGTCTGTGCCTACCCAGGGAGGTGGTACTGTATCGTGTGCGCTGCAGGGTGGCGTAGCTGGGCTTGTCTGACAGCAGGATGCGGTGGGCCGGCGGGGCCACTACTTCGCCGTTCCTCTGCAGGGAGGCACACCTGCGAAATGTCAGATCCAGCTTGGTCTGGATGTTACTGGAGCTGTGAGCGCGCTTAATGTCTACAGGCTCGTGATTCCCAGCCTTTCCATTGACTAGCTGCACTTTGCAGTTGTGGGCGTCACAGCTTGGGATGACCCCGGCCTTCCTCTCTTTAGGTGCCACTGTGGTCAGCGTTCCATTCGAGAGGGACAGTTTGGCCAAATTACTGCTTGCCAGCTTTCCCAGTTGTCCATGGCCGTTCACACGCCTGTCTTGCCCCTTGATTGGTGACCCAGGAAGGTCTTTCTTCATGAAACCAGGTTTGAAAAAAGACAAGAGGCTGTCGTGGCTGTGACCCTCCTGTCCCCTCTGCCCCCTCCTGTCCTCAGGTTGAATAACCATCTGTAACAAGTCTTTTTGTGCCCTGGAGGTTCCCCCTGTCTGGATCTTGGTCCGTCGCAATGTGGAATCTCTGCTTGGAGGTGCACTGTGGCTTATATGACCCACTACAATGGCCCCTCTCTGAAGCTGAAACTGGAGGTCCAGGGTCCTGCCCAGCTCCTGCCTCGCTCTCTTAGATGACCTCTGCCTCAGAGAACCATAATCCCGGGCTTTGACACTGCCGCTGTTACCGACTCCCTGGCTGATGCTTCTCTCCACGCAAGGTCGGCTCTGTCCCTCTGGTATCTTTGGGGAGTAACACGTGTCGGAGCCGGGTCTGTCTGTGTAACTAAGACTGCTACCGCTAGGTGAGCTGCAGTCCTGTCCTACTTCAAAGGCTCTTCCTTGGGCATTCCTTTGCGGTGGGGTGGCCACCAGTTTTATGATAGGGTCTTTGGTACATCGTGGCCGACGCCCAGACTCCAGGTACTCTACCAGCTCTCCAGGCTGGGTCTGGACTGGGTGTTTAATGCGGTCCTTGGAGCCAAAAGACCACCGCAATGGCAGAACCTTGCTCAGAGTCTCCTTGGGTTTAGTAGGTGATTTCATGCTTACACTCCTGCCTTGGGTCCCACGGACAAACGGCTTGGCTTCAAACCCATCTAGAGGAAAAGACATGATACATTACTCCTACCTCCCTACTACTACCGTACCTACTACGGCAAAGACATAAAATACACCAGCGTGAAAAGGAGTTAAATGTTCAAGATGAACTATTTCACAATTTAGGAACATTTTAATTCACTTTGATGCCAAAGCAGACAGCTAGAGACTACATTAATTTAACTGAGCATGTAATTTATTAAATTAAATGTCATATTGTAACAATATAACGTTGTAAAAATACATGTTCCTAGGCATTGGGCTTCCAAAGCCATACAGTATAATAATAATAATAATAATAATGTGGTGCTCTTATCACTTATCAAAAAGAAGAGAGACAAAAACTTGAAAGTTGTAATCGTAAAGATTTTCATGAAATCAAACTCCGTTTTTTGATTATTTATACTCGGCATTTCTTCAGGCAATTAATGTATTTACTTAATAAAAAAAACATTCATGACACCACCACTGCCATATTTTTAAAAAAAGCATAAGTTACTGGACTTTCAAAACCTGATTAATTTATAAAACGTCTGTTTGATGTATATGGTTAATGGACTGTACTTGTATAGTGCCTTTCTAGTCTTCCAAATAGTCAAAGTGCTTTCACACTACATATCACATTCATCCCATTCACACACATTCATAAAACTGATGGCAGGAGCTAACTGCCCATCAGTACAAAGTAATCTAACTGTTCACACATACACACACATACACACACTCACACACCAAAGGCACAGCCCTCAGGAGCAATTTGGGGTTCAGTATTCTGCTCAAGGACACTTCGACACGTGGGCTGGGGGGGAAGTCGGGATCGACACTGCCGACCTTTCGATTGGTGGAGGACCCTCCCAAATGACTACGCGAGCTACCACCAGAGGCGACTCTAGATACCTACTTGTTTCTACTGTTTTGGGGGGTTCGTCTCCAAACACTGGCAGCTCAGGAGACTCTGGGGCCTGTATGGGCCCCGGAGGTCCAGCGTTGGGTCCTCCTGACACCACGCTACCCCTCTTGCTGCCCCCCGTCAGCCGGACCAGCCAGTGGTCAGAGGTGGATGAGCTGGTGGAACCTGCAAAACAAAGAAAAGAAGAGAAGGGAGTTTTTTAAATCCCTAAAGAAGCCACGGGCAGGCACAGCAGCATCTAGTGTCCTCACAAAAGCCACGGTGAGAGAGAAGAAACAGTCCCGCATCCACACTGCAAAATTAATGAACAGCATTTCCTTCCATCTGCGAATACTCTCATTATGCTGAATCCATGAAGACGGATGCTTCTGCGACTCCAGGAAATGGAGCGCGTTGCTGTCTACAGGTCGGCTTTTCTCTCCAACCATTGGCAACCTGCATTTATTGGGTAGGGTAACTGAGATTACACTGACAATGCACCCAGATGCTGCTGAAAAGCAGTACTTGAAACAATAATGGCAGACTGAAATTACAAAAAAAACATAAACCACTCCCACAGTCCCTCCATTGTGTCTATATTTTGTCAAAAGGACGTAAAGCAGATTCCACAAGCCGCTACAGAGAATTTGAAAGGACTAACCGGTGACTGAGGAACTGGCAGACCAAGGCGGGATGGTGTTTCTTCTCTGATAGAAGAGGATGTAGGCGCCACGTGTGCACACCTCCGCCTCTGGAACCGGCTCAGCACTGCTGTCATCATAACTGTACCACTGGCCGTCCACTGAGTTCCTACAGAAGGCTACAATCACAGCGACAACGGAGCGAGATGAGCGTTGGATGTCTGAAAATATCCCAAAGCCTCTAGTCCAGGCAGCATTTTGGACTCAGAGCAGTATTTTGATGCGGAGCTGACTGAAGTGGTGCAGTCCTGTTTTGTTCATCTGAGACATTTAACCACGATTAGGTAATGTCCTTACATTTGCATTCTGCCGAAGGTCAGGCTTTTATGCATTCTTTTGCTATTACAATACACTATAGCCTCTAGCTGATACAAAACGCTGCCGCCAGGCTTTCAGTGGTTCCAAATGTTTGCCGTGTCACTACGGTTGAATGGGCCTTTGCTGACTGGGCCATTGTTGTTCAAGCTGTAAGGCTCATCCTCTTTTAAATCTCTTCTTAGTGCTCATTATCTTATTAATTTGTTGCAATTGGTTTAAATGATTTTATCTCGATTTATCTTTTACGATTTGGTTTTTATTAACTTTCTATTTCTTGTTTTACTGTACAGGACCCTGTAACTGTTTTTGAAATATATATATAAATAAAGTTGTTGTTATTATTACTACTACTACAGGTCTTTCCTCAGAAGGTGTTTGTTATTCCGACCTGTGTAATGGCCGCCGTGCATTCCTCCATGGTGGTTGCACACGGCATACAGATCGTACAGGAAGTCGGGGGGAGCCGAGTCAGGTCGTCTGGACTGTTTCCAGCCAGGCTGGAGAGGCGGCTGATGGCTGCCGTGGTTGCGGTTCACCATGTGAGGCGTCATGTCCAGGCCCGCCAGGGGAAAATGCACAAACGTGGTGAGCTTGTTCCTCCGCTCCCCCACCTGCCTGAAGCGCTTCAGGTGGAGGATGAGGATGTCCGGGAGCGTCCACAGGCTCATCTTCACCATGCCCTGCTGCAGCTGCTTACAGTGGGGGCACTTCCAGGCATCATCTGGGGCGAGCTGGTGGGGGAGGGGGGGACAAGGAGAAAAGACGACGAAAGAGACGAAGAAATGCAGTCAGCAGTCTGTGCCTGCTTGCCAACCTGACAGAGCCTCAAGGGTCGCAGAGCGAGTGCATATTTTATCATATTGTGTGTGTTTGCGTGTGTGTGCAGGTGACCTTTGGAATCAAAAAAAAAAAGAGGATAGGGGGATACAATAATTATGATCATCATAGCTTTCATCTTTTATGGTCTGGATAGAAGGATCAACAAACTTTTTGTGTTGTTACAGCATTTTCACTAATGTGCCAAAATGTGACAGATTTCCTAATGTCCCATTTACAAGTTGGGAGAGAACTGCTAATATTGTGATCGCACTATTTATGATTGACATTATTAATAATTTGCAGTCTGGGATTCTTAAAAATAACATTAAAAGTAAACAGTATGGATGCAAACAGACAGACACACACAATGTATTATTCCCAACTTAAATGTGTCTGTTTATCTCCCATACATATGAGCGACTAGGGGCTACATGAGTAACGCAGTTTTGCGCATTTAGATTGATGTTGCTTGGTTGGCCCATTTACAGCAGCATCGAGAAAGCCTGGCCTGAGCGCAGGCTGACAGTAGTGCCGTCCTTCTGCCTGCAGCTCCACTGGGTGGTGACACGAGGTAACAGCAACAGCAAGCTGACAGCCAGACACCCACGGTCAACGGGGGACTAAACTGTGGATACCTTTTGATTGCTTTGATACAAAAAGGCATTCAATGTCCACATCTTTCTACAACACTGGACCGTTTTCTCACTCAAACTCAACCACCACCAAACCTCTGTGTATTTACAGTCTACTTTGCAAGTGTTTTCATACTATTTCAAAAACTGACATTTCCATTCAAAGCCTCACATAACACAAAATTACTGTTAAATTAGAGTGAACTTTGCATCATCCAATCATTCCAATATAATGATTTGTTTGTATGAATTACTATTTGTCTAAATTCTATTTCTCTATACAGTCATCTTTTACCTTTGCTATTTTTGTTTGATGGAAAGTGGCAAATATGCCATATGCCACTATGTTTATTATCCGTTTAAAAAAAAACTAAAGCATGTTATACATGCATATTAGTTAAGTCACATCACCGCTGGTAACGCCTGATAACTCTGAAGAAACATTGACAACAACAGTATAAAAATGACATTAGGCAGGGTTGATTAGGAAGGGATTCGGGAGGCTCACTGTCAGGACACATGGCTCTTAATGGAACCACTGATGATAACAGACTGACTACCTGTTCCTCTTTGGTGTAGAGCTGGAAGCACTCATCCAAGGTGCAGCTGTACTGTTGGACGTGCTGCTGCTGCTGATTCCTCACGCTCTCTGCATCCTTCACCACCTCCTCCTGAATGTTGCCAAACAGGCTGTGGCCCAGGACACGGCGGGGTGGTCGTAGAAAACATGCACAAAGCAGTTTGATGTCAGGTTAATAATGGAGAAAAATGCTAGAGTAAATAGGTGGTGGTCTGCAATAGATAACAAACTGACCAGTCTTTGATTCTGTGCTCCCATTCGATGATGAGCTTCACATGTGGAGGTCCTCCCGAGCCGCAGAGCTTGAGAACTCTAAAAGACACAAAGGTGAAAGGTCATCCAGTGTAGAGGAAGAAGCAGCTGCACAAATTCCATTAACTGGTCTAACATTGCTGGCTTCACTTCTGCCATTCTTTTTGAAATTTGCTTTTACATTTACAGTAAATTCACGGTACCTACAACCTCATTAGAATCATTTGAGTGCACATGTATTGAGGCTTTTTAACCACTAGGTGTCAGCATTACCACAGTGAGGCATGCATAGTTTGCTACATGAGCTCAGAAGTGGGTCTTATTTTGTGTGTGTGTGTCAAAGAGAAAGAGTGACTGTGTGGGACTGTATTGGGGATTTGGTTGTAGATGTTTTAGGTAAACAAATATATTATAAACAGCTACAGTATACAATATAAAGGTACTGAGTACTTCACTGATTTCGATATAGCACTCATAACGAATGTCAGTTTCCACAGTTCACAGCTGAGCTTTAACACATCAACAGTAAATTGACAAAATGATCCTTATTCAAGGTCCACTTAGTAGCTTTTTCCAGGGTTTCCCAATTGCATCTCACAGTCTTCAACAGATCACATTGTGAGAAGTGGTTGAAAACCCAGGAAAAAGCTAATAACTGGATCTTGAGTTAAGATTATTTTGCTTTCAAAGAAATCTCTGAGCAAGAATCTGCCACAAAGCTTCATGCCTATCAAAATATTGTTTTGTTCACTTAACTGTGATATCTGTGACACTATTCACTTGAATATTAGAGAACAAGACTACAGCCATGCTAGCAGCTCTGCAAAATGGACTTAGGCACAGCAGTGCTTTGAGCTAAATGCTAATATCAGCATGCTAACATGCGCACAATGCCTGTAGTACTGAACGCCTTTTTTATGTTTACGAGAAGTGTATACGATGCGGGTCAATTTTATATCTGGAAAATGAAAATAAAATTGCACAAAAAACAAACATGCTCACATAAACGACAATGCTAAAATGCTGATAAGTTTAGCAGGAATTAGCGTGTTAGAACGCTAATATTTGCTAACTAGCGCTGAACCCAACACACAGCTGAGGCTGATGGGGGTGTCATTTGTTTCGCAGGTATTTGGTTTATAAACCAAAGGACTGGACATATTGAAATTGATACTTGATAATGCTCTAGATGAAAAGTTACGGGATCACCGAAGTCAAAATGTGATGGCAATCTATCCAACAGTTGCCGAGACCAGCCTGGACAGAAGTGGTGCCGTGACCAACAGACGTTTCCCTCTATAGAGCCACACTGCTAGCAAACTGTAACAAGTCAAACGGTAAGGACATACTAGAGATTACGTCAATATGTCCTCTGGTGTGAGAAACACAGTGATGTATGTGACATTACACATAGACACAAGACAGCTTAAAGAGGCTGATAGGAGTGAACAAAGTAGACTAAAACACTTGCACTAGTACATTCTTCTACTGTTTTTGGTGTGGGTTGACTTGGGAACAGAGCACATTTCTGAATCATTAGAGTTCAAACACTATCATTACATTAGTGTCTAGCATACAGGGTGCTGCACATTTGCGTTTCAAAAGATTTCAAAAGCATTTGCCCCCATCGGCACCATTCAACGAATGAATGAACTGTTCTTAGCAACTACACAAATGGAAGTCCTTTCAAGACCTTGCCAAAAGGCCCCTTTAAAACAGCAGTTCACTTCTGCAAGTGAAAGCCATCTGACACGCATTTGATAAAATCTGTAAAATCATGCTGTCTAACCTTTACAGTTGGTATGGTATACATAGAATGGAGATAAAAAAAAACTAAACATCTGCTGCAGAATGCATCGGTATAGGCCGTGCCAATCATGAAAACAATGCTCAACTTTCCATCTTTATTAGTCATACTAGAGCGTAACGTGTGTTTATGTCAAAGTGTTCCCAGTAACTGGCTGCCTGTCTGTAGTTGTAGCCTTTCTCAGGAAACACTATTAGATCAGATTAGAGCACATTTTAATTTAATTAAAATTGATTACATTAGATTAAATTGGAATGAGCCTGGAACATTGCGTCATTTCAACACTGAACGTTTCGACCATAACGCCAGTAATTTTACAACAGAATAACACATTTGAGATAATCTAATAATCCTCTAGTCTAATAATAGAAGAATGTAGTGTTTACACAGCCAGCCAGCTCAAATGTTAACAGTCACTCTGGACTGTGTGCTTACAGTGTTTACACCTGCAGAAATATATTTGACCAGGTAAACAAAAGATAAAAGACCTTTTATTGCATGAATGGTTAATCACTTTTATTTAGCCTAACAGGCTTTCGGGATTCAGGAGGGAGCGCAATCAACATCCCCAAAACTGTGCAGAACAAAAGCCAATAAAAGTTAAGAAATGTCGCGTATACATATTGGGGAGCTCTGGTGATGGAGGGGAGAAATCAATTAACACACCCAGTGTTTGGAGTCCATGCGAGCCAGCTCATGCTGATCACCTGAGTGTGTGCGTGAGAGACATCCGTCCTCCACCACAATTAACTTGATGTTTCATGTATTTTCGACACCCTCACCTGTCGACAGCAGGGTGGTAAAGTGGCCGCCCGTCCTGAGGTGACAGGTAGCTGTAAAATGCTGATCCTCCCACCACACGGATGTTGAACAGCACTCTGGTATTCTGAAAGAAAGGCACAACGAAAACACTGTAAAGCCATGGGCGTGGCATCAGGGTATTTTTTTTTATGCTTTTCATAACAAGATCACTGAAGTGAATTATAATCACTTCGGGGATCCTCAGACTTTTCATCTCGTGCCATCTTTAGATTAAAATCTCATTTTGTTCAATATTTCAGTTTATGACAAAATTCCTGCAAAACTAATGACGTTGCCATCAGCCTCAGCTGCACATTGTGTTTAGTGCTATTTAGCAAATGTTAGCATGCAAGTTAGTATGCTGACTCTGGTATTTAGCTCTAAGCACCGCTGTGCTTAAGTACAGCCTGACAGAGCCGCTAGCATTGCTGTGGACTATTATGTCTTGTTAAGGTCTAAAATGAGCACTGCCACCACACACTGATTCACCACAACAAGTTACGACAAATGTTGCTGCTTGTAGTTTTGTGGTGTTGCTCACCCATCATCATAACTATGATGAGATAGTTTCATGATGGCAAAATGAGACCACATAACTCAGGATGTTGAAGCAGCAGCAGCAACATTTCTCACGACTTTTACTGTGATCAGTCAAAATGACAGTTTGGAGACTTCAGACCATAAAAATGTGGGCTGAAATTGTTTGATGAGTCCAATATGTGTGTGCAAAAGAAGATTGACGACCATAGATAAGCTTCATGTGGTTTGTGTAAGTACTGATGTGTCCCTTTTGATCAAAGCAGAGAACGGGCAGGTTTCTAGACAGCAAATCAAGGTGTTTTGTACAGACTCCGGCTCACCAGCACACGCATTCTTTTCAGCTATTTGTTCACTATCATTCTCTATCTCAAAAAAGGTACAACAACCAAGCTGTCTTCCCATCATACAACCTGGTAGGTCCTATAGGACTTCAGACGGGGTGAGTGATTGGCTTTCCGCACCAAATAATTATTTATTTATTAAGAATGATTGTTTAACCACTAGCATCAGATGATCTGGGGACAGTCTTTCTCACACTTCAGGTTTCCCATGATCAAAGGGAGTGACCATTGTTGAGGTTTGTTCAGTTTGTCTATTAAACCTTCCATGTGGCACAGACAATATGGCCAAAAGCTTCAGACTTTTTGTGGAAGGCCTGAGCATTGGCAAATGAACCGACATGAACACTTGATGATAAAAACCTGTGTTTACAGCCAACACTGTTAAAGAACTTGACTGGAAGACCTCCTGTGTTGACATTTTAGTTGCTGGCACATACTGACGGGAGTCGTTGGTCGACTGATACTTGGACAGCTGTTCAAAACCATTTTTTAAAAATGCTCAATTGGGAGTGAGTTTTTATAAACACTGGCATATTTTTACACTCGGGGTTATATTTAACCATTTTGCTGTGAACGGGCTATCAGGCCAACAAAAAGACAGGGAGAGAACAAAGTGGGCCATTGTGAAATATAAGCCAAGACCTGCACCTGACATGCTGAGCTCACGGCAGTTCAGCTTGAATAAACACGTAGCACCTCAACATCCATGTTGAGCACAGTGTTAAAGTTTTGTTTGCATTCAAAATATTATCTTACAGGAAGAAACAAAAAGAATAAAACCAAAGATAATCGAACCACTCTCTCACATCATTCTTGACTGGACTGAAAGCCCGAGTTAAGAAGAAAAGAGAACGAACAAATAAGGTACTAATATCTTTGTCTCCCTCGTTAAAGCATGCTTATATTCCTCTGAGATCTACTTAGATTGGAGGTGCTTCAGGAATGAAGGAGCGCTTTGCAAAAATGATATTGGTCTCCTCTTGCTCCAGTGAAAGCTTGCGTGTAGCTGCTGGCTGAGCTCAAACACAAACACCCACTCAGAGTCCTGAGAGGAAAGCTCGATCCAGCAGGATCTTTCGGATGACAAGGAGCGCACCAAAGCAGGCAACAATATTGATATGCTGAACACATGAACCCACTGGAATGCATAACCCTTAGGGGAAGTTACACAATACTACTGAATTACTGCCTCACATATGCAATATACAGTACTGTTTAAAGTCAGTCAGCTGCTGAGCAGAACTACTTAATGTCCAAGTAACATTTTGGTCTCATGCCCTCATTTTGAGTAGACATGCAGAGCCGAGTAACTAAGACTATTTTATCTTTTCTTCAGCGTTTCAGAATCGTCCGTTTATGGACACCGCAGGCATCAAACCTCCCTGTGGTGCTGTGTGTTGCTTTTCCAGGGAACTCATCAACTTTTCTGCGTGTTCATTTTCAATCTGCTGTATATATATATATATATATTAAACCCCCCCCCTGTAATATTAGATGACAAGTGTAAACTCAAAAAAAGTTTTCTTTTCATTACAGACTTGCTTGGGCTTACTGCGAGTCCTAGTGAAAGGCTTTTGTGAAGGTGTGAAGACCACCCAACGAGTCCGACCAACTCCAACTTCTCAGGAGTAGGATTTCCCCCCCGAAACATTGTTTCGAAAACCAGGGGAAATTCCTTTAAAATACGATTCAGAAATTGCCACATCATCCAAAGGTCTTGTATTTGCAAAGCTATAAAGTATTTGGTATTTCAGATTGAACTGACCGTGTGCTAACCCCTCACCCAAAGCAGGAATTTTCCAATCCTAGCTTAGCTTCACGACAGGCCTGTCAAGCTTTGGATTTCTCCACACGTTGAAGCGGTGTGCTTAAGGCTCTAATAAGAATGACATTTTAATAAGTCTGGATGGGGGTTTCTTTTTCTTTTTTTTTTTGACACTCGCTAAAACCAAAAACACAAGGGAAAAGTGTAAGGAACTGATTAAATGGATGGATTGCAAATGGATTCCCGGTGTGTTTATCTGCTCTAATGCAAGCTGCAAATGTCAGCATGTCCGGCTAACTAGCTTACTACTGACTGTTACTTCCGTTACTACTGAGGCCAGGGGTGTTTCATACTACATTCGTTTGTGAGGTTAGAGGTTTCATTACAAAAGCCTCATTCACAACTAGCACATCCACTGTGTAGTATTTTCCTGGTCCTGAATGCGACTTTATCACAGTGTATGCTCTTTATTGTATTTGGGAAAGTTTACACTCGTGCGACCTCAGCAAATCCTGTTATCTGTGATAGCGTTACGTTCGCTCTCACCCTAAAAGCCGTTTCTCTTGTAAACACAGTGTTCTAACAATTAAGCACAAATTAAACCTGTCGTGTTTGTCCAGTAACCTCAGCAGCTAAACAGTTATATTAGACAAAAAAAAAAAAATGTCTGGTCCTACGTGATTCCTTATACTCATAACACTAACCATGTCCTCTACATGGATCATCAACTGATAAGTTCACCTTTTGCCTGTACATGTAACGTTAGCTCTAGCCTCAGTCTTAAGTGTGATATCATGTATATAGCCATATCTAAGACCCTTTCACAAGATCCTCTGGTCTTTTCAATGCTGGAAACATTAAAAAATAGCCAAAGATGGTGTTTTTTTAACAAACTCATGAAGCTAATGTTAGCTTCATTAGCTAGCTAACTACAGCGGATACAACAGTTGTCATTTCAGCCAACTAAACGGACGGTTGCCAGGTAGAAATGAGAAGCTGCTTCTGTCTGAAATCAAGGACCACTGTTTCAAAACTTCCTGAGAACTTCGAGGGGGGCAATCTGCCACTGTTATCGTTGTGAACTGCTGAGCGAGAACGGAACGCTTGACACGCGACGCAACAGTAACATATGGGGATGGGACAAAAATTCCTTTGTACAAAAATATATTGTGCTGTGTGCGTGCATGTTTGTGTGTACATGTTTATTTTCCACCCAGTTGAGGCAGATGAAAAGGAACATGTGAGAGTAACACCAGTGGGTGTAAACACATTATTGTGTGTGTGTGTGTGTGTGTGAAAGACTTGTGAGTGAGAAGAAAAAGGAACAAACGGAGCATCTGAGATCTGGTCAGGCTCAGAGCAATGTCACCGCTCTCAGCGTGACTGCTCAGAAGAGGAGGAGAAAACCTGTGAAAAATCATCTAGGCATCCTGTCGGACGAGTGCATGGGTGCTCCACGGACACGGGTGGAGACTCAAGAGTTTGTAACGTTTCCCCATGAGACAATCCTTGGTCTTTCTTTCGACCGGAGGTTAATCACTTGTGTGTGTTCAGTGAGGGTGGTGTGAGGTGAGGAATGTTTGTGGCTTTGTTTGTGCCTGACAAGGCAAGATCTCCAGTTGCAACCCATTAAAACTAGACATGTTCATTATGTTCAGGATGTTCGTTGTGGGAGGGATATATATTTGTCAGTGTAAGCTTACGTTCAGGGCCAATACAACTGTGTATCATATACCACTAAATCTCATATCAAATCCAAACAGTTCCCCCAATGTCCCCTCGACAAAGACCTATTCCGGGTTTGCACCAGAGGTCTAGCGAGGGCAGGCGTGAGAATGTTTGTCTGACATAAGTATTGTAGATGAATGTGCAGCCAGCAGAGTACTGCAGCGTATTACATTGCTGTGCTTTAGTGAGCATCAAGCCAGCCACTGCTGAAATGAAGATGTCAAGTGATGCCAGCAGCAGGAAAAGTGGCTGTCAGAGAGGCCGTGCTTTTTGTTTTTGAATTGCATCTTTGCTGAAGTTAAATTTAGACAGTAGCGGAAAAATCCACTTGTGAGTGTATTTCATTGGTGCAAGAAAACTACAGATTCTGCGAAGATAAAAGATTTAGAGCAAACATCTGCTCTGAGCATTGCTCCCTTCTTGGCAGAGGTAGGCTCCAGCAAAGTGATTATACTGTACAAGCCTGGTTTTAATTACAAGGCTGACAGCATAGGGCACAAAGGAGAATACAGATCTCCAACAGAGTTACTGAAAACGCAACTGACTCTTCTCTTCCTCCCTCTCCTGGCACTTCTCAGAGAACACTCACGAATGTGCAGCAAGCTGGTCAACTGTTTTCTTGTACAACCCATGCTTTCTATGGCTCTTTATTGCAGCTATGTGTCAGCTGGCTCCACAAAGGGAGAGGCATTGATTGGAAATCTGTTTGACTACATGACTAACAGCATGCTACTGCACACAATCCCATGCTGAAACACAGGCAAGTGTACAGTAAAAGCAAGTGAGCAAGCAGAAACAAGCGAGAAAATGACCTTTGGCTTGAGCGAGGTCAATAATTGATGTGACAGTGACATACAGCAGGGGTGCATCTAAGCAGGCTAAGCTGTTTGCATCTGCATCATTACGTCCCGTGTTTTACAATAGTCACACCAGCACCGGCAAAGCCAACCATGCTTCTTTTTTTGGCCACGCATGGAGAACCGACAGGCCAACGACTCACCTTCTGACCCAATCAAGTTTCATTAGCACACACTGCCCTACAGCCTGTCACAGCAATATATATGCAAACATATTATAATGTTCATTGTGAGAATGAAATCATGGCAGTACCTAAAGATATGAAAATATTAAAAGTGCCAATCAGTAATTGGGCCATATAAATTAAAGGTTTATTAACAGATAAAACATTTAACAATCTGAAAAATGATGGAAAATTAGCATTTTGTAGTCTATGATTTTTTTTTTTTTTTTGCATTTCTGATCACTTATAATCACTGCATGATTAGCGGGTTAGCCAGCTAGCTTTGGACTCCGCAAAGACTTTCCAGCATCACAATATAATAACTTCATTTGCATAATTTTAAGAATCAATTTCTCTTGACGTTAAAGACTGGTTCGCTGTAAAGACGCCTTTTTAAATTCTTATTTCATCACTGCAGTTCAGGGGAATGAAAGAGAAACTTCTGAATATAAAGTCTTTTTAGACTCAATTATGTGATGTAAATAAAAGGTATAGCCAGTGTCTACTGTATTGGTAAAAACATCTGGATGGTATTAATTAGTATTGAGTAAATTAAACACTCTGTAATGCATTTTGTCGGGGCTGACCCTTTTGTTCGCATTTGGATTTCTGATTTAACTGATTGCTGATTGGCTTCACACACTGCTCATTAGCATTCAACTTACTATGAAGTGCTTTCTTGTAACTGTAGTGTTATTCACCTATTTTAAAGTCCTTTTTCATTTGCAGTTTCGATTTTCTGTTCCCATCCTGTGTACATTCAGGAAAGAACTCCGTATGAACATCCCAAGACTGAAGTCCCTTTAACAGCCTTCATTGAAAAGAGCTTTAACCTCCTGACAAAGCCCAATATTTACTCTTAATACTGACAGTAAAGAGGGCAGAGTGCTACAGCAGCCAGAAACTGGCACGGCAACAGGCCAGTAATTCTATTGTACTGGGAGATAAGTAGACAAAAGTAATGTCCTCTGGACACACATGACGTGAAGTGGTTTTAAACAGGGCTCTCCAAAAAGAGAAGCAGCTTTGTCCACAATCTATCCATTTATTAATACACAAAACAGGAAACAAATGGCAAGAACAGGAGAGAACAGCAGTATATTAGGTGTCTCTGTCGGTCTTTGGCTGTAAGTGTCTCTCTGTGTATCAGTGAGTGAGTGTCCCAAACCAGTGAACCTGACTCTGGGCCTGGTGCTCCAGTGGGTGCAGCGAGAGGAAACCAATTCCTCTCTGCCTCCAGCTGGCGCTCTCCCACCTGTACCACACCGTGCCATTGTGTGGGCATGCTCTGCTCTGTCCCGAGCCAATAAACCTGTCTCGGAACAGGTGCGCCAGCCGGCACGGCAGGAGGGAACCATGTCCCCTCTCTGCCTCCAGCCGGTGCTCAAAACAAGTCCGCCCACACGACATGGCTATTAACTATAAGTTTTACAAGCATCATGGAACAATTTCTATTGACTTATTACAGAACCGTATTTTAGCCCAAGGGTTTTCTGGTTCTGGTTGCAGTGAATAAAAAAAAAAAAAAGAGTAAATAATAATAATAATAATAATAATAATAAACTCTAGCTGATGTCCAGGGTGGAATGAAAACGGTCATACTTTTGTCCTTACATTACGGTCTTTTCCCACTACATTAACTTGCAGATCCTTTGAATTGTGTTTCATGTAAATGTTTTTCCCTTGACTGGATATCACCAGTTGGCAGGCACGGTTTAATCGGAGGACATGAGTTCAAGCATCTGCTGTGCTGAAGAGTCGTGTTAGTCGATGAATCATTACCAGCTCCTGGCACTGTGTTTTGATAAAACCATTAAAAGGGACATTTCACCCCAAAATGATCAAATACATATTTTTCCTTTTACCTGTAGTGCTGTTTATCCATCTAGACTGATTTGGTGTGAGTTGCCAGGTTTTAGAGATATCAGCCTTAGGGATGTCTGCATTTTTTGAATACAGTGGGACTATATGGCACTCGGCTTGTGGAGCTCAAAGCGCCAAACAAACAAAAAAAAAAAACATTTGAAAAACTCAAAAGCAATGTCTCTTTCCAGAAATCATGACCTGGTTCCTCAAGATAACCCACAGACTTGTGAGCAGTTTCACATAGGAATCAATTATCACATTCTTCTTATTATTATTAGCTGTCTGGTACCTGTGCCTGGGCTCCACTGATCATCAGGTAATAAAGCTTGCTGAGGATGCTCTGCTGCAGCTGGTCCCAGGAAATAGACCGGTCCTCCCTCATTAGGAATGGAGGTCCAAACCTTAAACAGGAATAGAAAAGGGTTAAAATGACAGGTCACGACGCTCCCACTCAGCCACTCCACATTAGCCCCTATCGGCTCACACGTCTCCTTATCCTATTGTAGTGTAAATAATAATTTATTAACATTATCAGCCTTAAAGCAGAATTCTCATTACAGCATATCTACAGAAGGACAGAGAGAGATAATACGGAGTGAAAATAGCTTATGAGGGGAGGGACAACCACCCCCCTGAAATGATAGATCATGACACATTAATGACAATACACATTTAATTGAGGGCAGCCCTCCATTGTATGCTTGAGATTTATTAGTAGGAGACCATGTGAGCATACATGTGCATAAAGAGACAAACAAAGACACACACAGGCACATAAACAGTGAATGACGATGGGGTGCTATAAAGGTGCAGATTAATCAGCAGGAACAGAAGAGCAATGGATGAGAAGCAAGCTTTGTTGCATCTGTAAAGATATCTCTTTAGATTATTAAGAGATATTGAAACAAAATTGTAGACATCAACCACATCCTAACAACACATCATACAGATACCATGAAGATCCACAAAAGAAATTACAGCTGCTGTGCAGCCGGGCATTTTGAGGAAGAAGAAGAAGGATGAGGAAGAGGAAAAAAGAAAACAAATGCAATCCATCCTGGGTCAAAGGTTTTAAACCTTGCAGTCCCCCATCTCTAATCCACACAGCATAATGCCTGAGGAGACATTTGTTTATTCTGCATCACCCAGGGCCCAAACTCACAACCCTAAACACCAAGGGCAAGTTATGATCTTGCTGAGCTACCTGCCAAGCGAGAAGCCATTTGTTAGTTTGGTGTCAATTTAGCAAAACGTTTGGGAGGAAGCAGCTGAAGCTTGTCAGGGGCTGGATAACAGGTTAATAATTAGAATCAGGTGTGTTAGAGTGGGGAGCTACCTAAAACATGCATGGCAGTAGTTCTCCAGGAGCAGCGTTCATGACTACTGGTACGAGATGTTCACTGTGCCTCACGCAGGTCTTGAACTCAAAACCATTTGGACCACTGGCACAGTTTGATCACGTTGAGCTTACTATGGAAACAGGCAAAGCCGAGGTGACTTCACACTAAGACTTATGTAACCACCAGGAATGTCATAGCGGCTTAAAGGCAGATTTCAACCTAGTTTGAAAATTCAGTTATCTAAGACAAAATTCTGGGAATTTGTGGACTCCATCTAGCCAACATAGAGATGTCTGTAAATTATTATTCCAAAGACTGATTGCTCCATAAATGACTTACTGATGTTTAAAGATGCTCTATTTCCATTGACTGCAATTGGTTTGCATGAGGACAGAATTGAAAATACTGTCAAAAATTCTGTTTCTGAGACAACAGTTCTGAAATTTACCACACTACATCTACCATGACTACAAAATGTTGTCGTTTTTAATCACAAAATTTAGAGATTTATTTTCTTGAGAATTTGCAATAGCTGCTTATTGCACTGTTCACAGTAAAACATTTGGATGCACTGTGGGGTCAGTTGTTGATATCTGAAATATCTGGCCAGCTCGTTTGTGGAGGACAGTCTGAAGATGCAGTGTGGCAAGTCTGGTGTCTATTGAGTAAAAAATGTGGGAGGAGATAGGTTTAATTAGTTTTACAGATTTAGAGAAAAACAGTGTGATGGACTTCATAATTCCTGGCAGCTCGAAGCATGTGAACTATTGGGCCTACGTTTCGGTGAAAGTTGCAAAGTGGTAGCACGTACGACTTGTTTGTGATGAATTTTCAAAGTTTTAAAACTTTAGACGGTTGGTGTAGCGCCACCATCAGGACTATTGGACCACAATTCCTGTTGAGGACGTTTGGCATAGGACTGGACCTATGTGCAAACGTTTGTTTATTTTCATGCATGGGAAGGCAGATTTCTGAGGAGGAGGAGGAGGAAGAAGAATTAGGCCGGATTATTGCTAAGGATGGTAACCATTACCATTCTGTGATGGCTGAGGAGCAACAGCTGCAGGGACCACGACGCGGGAACAGAGAATATACACACCACAATAGGAAGGAAATTACTTTAAAGTACAATTCCATTCTTTTTCTCTATGATTTAAGGCCTTTAACATTACGTTAGCAACTCTCTAGCACCTCAGTCCCACAGTGAATGTTTTAACTCCCTCAACGTAAAAATGAATACTGAATGCAGTGAATACACTTAGAAGTCTGAATTTATACTGTTTTTTTTTCTTTTCCCTCTAAGAGGTTTTCGATGGGATGGGATGCAGTGAAATTTATTATCTACTTTTGAGTATGCCGTGACCTATATTTATTTTTCATCTGCCTCAGCATCAAGAGGCAACAGAAGTAAAATGTCATGATAACAAATTCCTAACTTTCAAGAGAACTAATGAATACACAGTGAACGTTTGGGTTTCACACATGAAATGTGAAACTTTATTAAATCCTCATCTATTGCTATTGGTTTCACAGATTCAACAGACCAATGAAACCGACACTTTTCACACTTTGCTGATTTTCAGAAATGCACTTGTGATGAGGCAACCAGAGTGAGACACAAGTATGTGACTCCAGTGTCACTTTCTTGGCACAGACAAAGTCCTCCAGCTGCCATCTGAGGAGAGTGAGATAGGTGGTGGGGCGTTTGAAGGAGCCTCTGAGACATGGACGGGACTGGACTTTCCCACAGCCGTGTTAGTGAACTCACTTACAGTATATTGATCTCTCTGGACTCTGTCAGGGAGACGAGTGTCTAATCTCTATATCGTGCCAGATGTTCGATTTGTGAGTCATCGGATTTGAAACTCAGTCCTTTCTGTAACAGGGAGCTAACGTGACCTTGACGTGCTTCACCAGAGCAAGGTTACATATAATGTGGACTGAGCTACTCTACATAAAGCTCACGTCTGCTGAGAAGCTGTTAACAGTAAAACCATCAAAAATCTTCATGACTGACGACCACGCAAAGGAGTACCTTCAGCGGAAGACTCATCCTCCCAAAATGCACCACAGAGCGCCACAGGAAGTTATTCCTGCCTGTGGCCATCAATGTCTATAACTCCTCCCTCTAAATATTAGTAGATATGGCCCTAAGTCACTAAACTGGACACCGATCATGAACATCTCTGCAATACTGGACATAATTTGGAATATTCGGTGCTTAAGCTACTGTGCCATACACACTGTTTTAAATTTAATTTGTGATACTTATTTATACTTCTAGTACGGCTGTGCAATATCCTCCGTCCCATTATATATTGTTAATAAGCTACACGCAACTTGACAGCTCATGCACTATTACTGTATACTGTAATATAACCGGTTAACCCACTTTGTATATTACACTTATTTAATTTTAAATTTATACTTTTACCCACTCTGTAGTTACCTGTATTATATTATTGCTTTTGCCTTGCTTAGTACTTCCATTCTTGTGTGCACTGACGTGATAGTGAGCTGCTGTTACATAGAGTTTCCCCTCAGGGATTAATAAAGTATTTCTGATTCTGATTCTGATCAAGTCAGAAAGGTAAGAATTGACATCTAGCAAAGCCCCCCCCACCCCTCCTCAAGTTACTGTTGCTACGCTTGTCAAGCTTTCTGTTCTCGCTCAGCATGTGTCATTTACAGTGACAATGGTGGCTGATTTATCACATGACATTCACAGTAATGTTTGAAACAATGGGTCTTCGATTTCACATGAAGTATACAAAAGCAGGGTTCTCATTTGTAGAGGACAACCGCGGATTTTGTCAGCTGAAATGACAGCTGTCGCTAGCAGATTTTAATCGGCTAAAGCTAGCTTGTGTAAGCTATGCTAAAACTCAATTGGTTGAATACACAGATTAATTTGTTTTTAAAACAAGAACCCTTTTAAAAAGGGGTCCTAAACATACATATGACTAATGCTAAAACTGCATGTCCCAGGAATAAAGTAGCAGCATTGTTCTTGTATTGCAGGTAGAGCAACGTCATGCTACCTTATGCAAGTTTGGCTAGAGATGGTTGAGTGTAATCATCCCAAAACCAAATAAAGAGCCGGACAGAGTAGTCACTGTTCAGGAGCAGGGTTTTGCAAAGAGTCAATTGATATAATTACCTAACAGCCTGTTGGCCTGCCCCTGCAGCGTTGCACACCAACAGCAGAATCTTTACAGGAATACCCTGGTTGAGGAACTCTGACGACAACGTCCCAGATGAAGGTAACCTCTGACCCTCCGGTCCAGTGGAGTATGGAGATGACGGGAGGCTGTGATGGTACCCTGGCAGAGGAGGAAGACACAGGACAAAGTCAGAGAGGGGGCTATGAAAGCAAAGTGGAAAGAGATACTAAAATGAGTCACAGGAAGAGAGAAGAGAGGACTATAGATACGGTCACAGTTTCTTCTTTTGGTAAACAGCTTACTTTCAAAGATTTTACACTGATAGCTGACAGCAGGACGTACATGACATTTCACATTCTCTCCTTGAAAGGGAGACGATCTTACTTCACTTACCGAAAATGTGATCGTTTAACTTAACGCCTCTAACAAGAAGTGAGGAGGAGCATTGCGATATATAAAGTGGCGAGACAGCAGCTTTCTATTTGGGGAACAGTGATTCAGAGGGGAGAACAGATGGACCAATGGCTGCCTGCACTCTCAGCAGGAGGTATTATCTGATGCAGCTTCTGCTCCACATCCTGTCCTGGTGGGGTGCCAAGCAGCGCCACTTCTCTCCCGTTCCCCCCTCCGTCTCTCAGAGGAGTGTGACTGAGTGAGCGAAAAGCCGCGATTATAAGATCCCCGGTGAAACGTGACGTCAGGAGAACTGCGTTCTTGTCACACAGCTGACAACCGCTGGGCTCAGCAGGCAGGTCAGCCCCTCAGAAGTTCACGGTGATAAATCACATGGTGAATTAGACCTCGCAGACACAGATGAGAAGGTATTGATTGACCATGGAGGCTGTGCCTTCCCCAAACGTTTCATTAAACACTGTTGTTTACACCTGACATATGATTCATCACTGACAAAGCAAATGCCTCTGCTGAGCGTCCTGTTACTGAGATCCTTGCAAAGTAGCAAGCCTATGTGTTGGCACATCCCTCCTCTTACAGAAATAGTTGCTGGGGTGTGAAGACGTTAAGCTGTGAACTGTATGAAGGGCAGGACCTATTCAAAACTAATCAAAGTCTACATTTAAACCGCCAAAGCTTTAACATTAAACCTCTGATTGCAGTGTCTTGACCCTGAGAATGAGAGTAATGATAAGTATGCACAGCTTTTCATTTATTAATGCCGCTCTAATCAAGCAAGTGATAAAACTTGCACTGTAATTTACATGGGCAGCGACCTCCGACAGCTGTGGGAATGATTAATGGGGAAAAATCTCCTTTTAAATGGCCAGCGAAACATGTTCGTGAAACCGCAGTAAAATACAGAGGTCACCTCCTGGCCTGTACCGCCAAGATTTATACAGGGATGCTTGGGAGGAGACCTACCTCTCATCGCTCATTAAATCCTTTTTTTAGTGGCTCACTGTCAAAAACTGTACCGTTTCTTTTCTTCTTACCTTGTTTACGAGATGATTAATGGTGGAAGTATGTGACGTGTGTGTATGCTTGTGCGTTTCCACTTGTGTGGATGTGTTTTAACACCGTCGGACAGTTCCCATGGCTCTACTGAAACAGGCACACAAAATGAAAACAACCATGTGTAAAATGGGTAACACACACACCACCACAAGTTAACTTTGTTTTGCCTACACACCTGTTGATCCTAATCTCTTATTATCGCAAAGCCTCTAACTAATTCCATGAAACCGCAGGAGCCTGTGAATTCATCATTCCTCTGGACTCTCAGGCTTCTGTCATTGTCAAACAGACACAGGATGAGCCAGACTAAACACAGCCAGACTATGTGACAGCCCATAATTAAACACCTCTGCCCCTAAAGGGATACTGAACCCACAGCACCCCTCCAATCCCATTAGCTGTCTGCACAGTCCTGTTCAAGGTCTTTGACCATAAAAGGTTGATAGACAAATACATACACGTTATCTGACTTAAGATTATTTCGATTTTTTAATGCAGACTTATTTGTAAAGATTACATTACATTTTATTTAAAAAAACAACATAATTTATGGACCGAGAATGTGATACATGCTCCTTTGCCAGAGGAAAGATGAGTGAGGTTATGCGATTTAATAATCACTTTGGTTATAAAAAAAAGTGGATACTTTTATGAATCTGTGCTCCAAAATACACTGACACTAACTGTGAGGTACTAGGTTAGACCTAATTTCAAAGTTTGCTGTGTGCTGCTTCCCATGTGTGACTGAATAAACTGTTATCATTCATGTCTAATCTTGTCTCCCAAATTACTTAATTGTCACATTTAATTGTTTTCTTGTTTGAACAGAGCAGTGCAGCCCCTGTGTGTTGGCTGGATTTATGTTACTTGAGACAAATATTTCATGCAGAAAATGGCAACGTCTAGCTGGCTGATGAAGATATCAAAATCTACTAATAATAACGTAATACTGCCAGATATTTGATATGACCCACAGTAAATCACTTACTAAACATGACTAGTGAGGCTCTCACTGCGGTGCTAAATGCTAACGACAGCATGCTAAAGTCTGCACAATGACAATGCTAACATTCTGATGTATTGCAGGTATAATATTTACCAAATCTTAGTTTAGCATGTTAGCATGCTAAAATGTGCTAATTAGCACCAAACACAAAGTACAGCTGAGGCTGAAGGGAATGTTATTACTTTTGCAGGTATTTAGTCATAAACCAAACGATTGGACTAATTGAAATTGTGACTGGATAATGTGCAAGAAGAAAAGTTAAGGAATCACCAAAGTTATTACAATCCATCCTGAAGGGAACATGGACGTATGCACCAAGTTTAATGGTGTTCGATCCAATAGTTGTTACGACATTTCACTCAGAACCATAAATGTGAACCTCATGGTGGCGCTATGGGAAAGGTCAGAGGACCACCAAAGTCAGTAAAATTAATCCTCTGGGCAACTTGGATGTCTGTACCAAATGTCATGGCAATCCATCAAACACTTGGTAAGATATTTCGGCGTGAACCACAGTGGTGGGCCGGCTGACTGACCGACATTGTCATTCCTAGAGCCGTGGTGATAGCATGGCTAATAAAATGGACTAAATGTCTTCAACTCAGAGTCTCCTGAGCTGAGATTTACGCCGTAACACAAATCCAGGCAGTAACTGTATTGTCAGGTTGGCTGAAGTTTTTCCAAAGTCCTTTGTGCAGCAGTAGCATGGGGCAGACAGAAAGCTGAAGACAAACACTTTGCCCAGCTTCACAAAAGTATTTTTTTCTGAGTGAGTTTCACACACTTTCAATTAAGAAAAACTTACTGTGACTTATCAGCCAGGTTTTCGACGTCAGTTATCCCTGAAATGTCATTATTTGGAAACTAAAATGGCCAAAACACTGACGGCCTGACAGGTGAAAACAGAGAAAAGGGCCACTGGTTTGATACAATATACTGCAGCACAGCAGCAATAGATGAAACTCCTCATGGCAGGGATGTGCAGAGTGGGAAAGCTCAAGTCTCTTGACTCATGGTGGTCTCTGTTGTTAAATGTGTTAAACAATAAACAGTCCAGAAAATAATAAGCAGAACCCAAACTGCAGCATGAGGGATGATCTCATTTTACTGAGAAGAACCTGTTCTGTTTGTAACAGCGATAAAAGAATGCAAAATGAATACCTAACTATGAAAGCCAATTATGTGCTTCCAAATATTCTTTGGCAGGTGATCCCATATTCAAGTCTCGTCCTTGGCACCAGTACTCCCCCACAGTAGTATTGTGCTTATTAATTTCTGTCAGTGCACCGTCAAATCCCAAACAGAAAGGACTTCTTTGTTAGATGAAACTTGTGAACAACGCTTTAAGATTGGATACATTATTCATTTTTAAGGTAAACCTTGATTACTTGATTGCCAGATGGTAGGCACATGAAAATCTGCTGTAATGCCCACACAAAACTGTGTCTGCACTGTCCTCAATTCACCAAGGAGATACAAACGGTGTCAAAGTAATGTTAAAAAAGTCTGTGCAGTTCTATAGGAGTGAAGGGCTTGTAGTTAGTCACATACAGTGGCTGTTTTCTTATAGAATAAAGAAGCTGAAGTTGACGTAAGAGATTCATTTTAAGAGTTGAGGGAGGTTGGGATTCAGGAGTGGGAAGGTCGCGTTACCATGGGTTTCGCCTTTGGCATGATCCAAGGGTATTTCCTTTTTTCATCCGCAGCAGACACTGAACAGCTCTTTACCGAGTGCCTCGCGCTGTCTGTAACAGCCCTACACATCAGGAGGCTTTAAATCTACGTGTGTGAGTAACTGTTACCTTGAAATTTACTGAATGCCAGTAAAATTCAATCAATCGAGTGTGTTACGAGTAACAAGGAAACATGCATAATAGAAAGCATAAAAGGGCTACCCTCAGATTTCACCGCACATGTTTTGCTTTGATTGCCCACAAGCTGTGTTGGCGCTGCATTTGCCGAGCAATCAGGAAGCTGCTCTCTACAGACGCCACACCTAACATGTTGCTTAATTGAATGCCTAAGGACATAATCCTAGCTAAATGTTCTTTAACATTATACTGTACATAAAAATGCTTAGATTACCAGGCTTAGCTTTAATGAGACCTGGTGAGAGTTTATTTTATCTCATACCTAACCCACAAGACTCAGATTTTTACTTTCATTTAAGCATTTATGGATAATTGATTAGGGGTCTCTCTGGGATCAGACCTTTTAGATTTAGTAATTGCCGAAGGGGCATGAAGATCACATTTAATGGCGCCAGACAGCCTAAAAGCATTACAGATCATTGATGTGACTGGATAGAAAAAAAAGTAATAAAAAGGTGCATATTATACATTTACAGGATATTTTACTGGCACCGTTTACTCTATGTTGGCTTGAATTTATAGCTCTTAATTAATCACAAACAGCGAGTCAGAAAGTTATTACGGGCTGCAGTTAAGAAAGATAAAAATAAATTAAGTAACTTTATATTTCATTTATATACTTAAATAATTCAAGAGAGGGTCTCGGGATATTTATCAATCAGGAAAGCAAAATGTTCTTTTCAATTAAGTATCAAAACAAGCTAATGCTGCCTTTTTGGTATCCCATCACTTTGGGTGTACAAAATCTTTTTCCTGAAAAAGGTTACATAAGGAGAAAAAATAATGAAGATGGGAGGAGAGATATTAAATCATACGAAGTGGTGCATTGTCTTAGCAGATAACAGATGGGTATTACCTTAAAAAGTTTGTTTATGAGTGATATCCTGTTCTGATTTAAAGAAACACGCCAACATTTGGCGGACATAAGCCTGGTATTGATGTATTGACTCTCTTCCTAAAGATGTCAATGTTCCTTTAAAGATGACAATATCTTCCATGTATTCTCACAGGGAAAACATATCAGTGTGAAAGACAGGACAATCTGCAGTGCACAGACACGTGATGAGCGGTGTGGACACAGTGCTGGGACCTCACTTACAGCTCTGTGAGAAAGGACAACAGAGCAGAACCTATTTGTTTACACCACAAATCAAGAAACAAGGGGATACTATGCACTGAAGTACTTCTGAGCACACATTTTACATCACTAGCTGAAAAACAGATGAAATGAAGACATAAATCTGATACTTCTTAATGTGTTCCCAAAGGGCCCTCCGCAGTAAGGTGCATTCCCTGCGGGTTTCATTAAGCAAAGTAAATTAATAAAACTGCTTTTTTTTGTTGCTTACAGAGCTGTATGTACAGAACGTCAACATTAAAGTAGGGAAAAATATGAATGCAGCACCACCGAGACAATGTGTGTTATGTTGTACCTAAAAATAGCGTGTTATACCATTCACCTTCAGGCATGCAGCTACCTGAGATCCGTGCAGAGCCTCCTCTGATGTAGAGGGGCGGAGCCTGGAAGGCGTAGATGACATCATTCTCAGCTATGCTGGTCAGATCCTCCTCATCAAAGAAGGAGCGCTGGAACCCTGTGGAGTAAACCTCTGTCAGGATCACCTGGAGACGAACAGATATTCACACACAAAACACACACGTTAGTTTCCTTATAACAGTGCCAATAGAAATCTTATAATGCTGTGAGAGTGAACTTTTAACCCACCTGATGGAGTGGCATCGTTCGCATTATTATTCCCCCTATTCTTGATATATTTTTGCCAAGTGAGCAACAGTAAATTTAAGCCAATGGCATGCAAGGAAAGGTTGGAATAAGATCCACAAATCACTTTAATCACACTCATGTGCCAGCCAAGGTGAGCTGTGCTGCCCTGTTATAGAAGTTTGGGGTTTAAAATAGGAACATCTAAGAGCATTTATTCCTGCTTCATGTTACCTGGTCTGGGGAAATGTTCCCCTCGTCGGCCACCATCCTCCTCAGGCAGGCCACAGAGCCAAACAGAGGCACAGCCAGCCCGACCCGCAGGTACCTCTGTCCTTTGGTGCTGAACACCAGAATCACACACAGCGGCCTGCCACAGGTAAAGAGACACATTCAGGGACGGTGGGGAAACAGAGCGGCCTCAATTTTGATTTCTGTGCCATTTCTACTGCAGCCTCCTCCACGGCCAGGAAGGGACAAAAGAAGGCTTTCATGAATAAAGCAATACATTTTAACATTAATAATAGATCATTAGGACTTAGTTTTATGTGTGCCAAATAATGGAATCTCTATTGCATTTTTAAAAACAGGGAGCGCTTGGCTTTGACCTCTCCAGAGGCAGCGCTGACATGAGCAGGGTGCTAGGACATGATGGCTTCTTTGAATAACAGTACACTGAGGAGAAACAGAGGAACTCTATCAGGTACCTGTGGGAGTCTATGGCCTGGAGACTAGTGGCACAGAAAGATCTGGTCAAGACATATTATATAGAGAAATAAATTGAAAAAAATAAGTGGTAAACTTTATTGATCCCTCGCAGGGATACGGACCTGTCCCAGCAAAAGGAAAGGGAAGCAACAAGAATGTATGCATAGTACAGAAAATCAACCTTAAAAACAGAATAAAACTCAAAATTATTTTGGGGAGTAACAAAGAAAAATTAGGAATCAATTTTGCACTTGTGCACTAACGCCAGAACATTGCTTCTGTAAGATAAAAATAAAGGTCAAATCACAGCTAAAACAGAAACCTCTAACCCAGAAAAATGTCCATGAATTAACAAAGTTGAAAGTCATTTGGTGGGTTCTTGATCGTCGTACAATGAGGCCCTGAGTGATGAAGAAGCAGAGTGATCGCGGTAGGATGCCAGGAGCACACAGGTTTGATCCCAGGTGAGTGCAGAGGACATCCAGCAGCACGACAGACGACTGCTCTCAGTCTGCTGCACAAACTCAGGATAACCTCTGCTCTGCAGCCAGGACATTGTTTTGTACTTTCACAGTGTGTGTACGCCAAGTAACGAATAAAAACACAATTCAAGGTCTACGAAGGTCCGTCACATGTCAGCAATTCTGCCTTGAACAAACCTTGTTTGGTTCTGTTATTACTAGCTGTATGTTTCTGTATCTATGGCAGGGGTTCCCAACACTGTGGACCATTTTTCTATTAACAATTTCATTGCGGGGCGACTGACCAGCAGACCGGGGACGGGAATCGCAGAATGCAATTGTTCTGGAAGCTAAAGTCTGACAGGGGTCTCCCAGTAGTCTGTTTGCAGGTTCACATGCATGTAAGTTTTGGTTCAGGCTTGAGCTTTCCCTCTATTTATCCTCCCAAAACGCGCACACACACACACACACACACACACACACACACACACACACACACACACACACACACACACACTTAGAGTCAGACAGTGAAAGAGAGAGAGAGAAAAAAGGGTGGGAAAGAATAAAAAGAAAACTAAACAGAAACTTTGCTCTGTATTTGATTGTGGTCACTTGTTACTAAATAAAAAAAAATACAGATAGACCTCTCAGCAACACTCAGGTGATGGCGTCACACAGAATTCATATAATACAGTTGAATGCTGAAAGGTGGTGTTGATGGACTGGTTACCTCACATATAGATGACCTATATTTGAATTAAAAAATCAGTATATTGTGTTGGGGGCACTGACAGGGAGTGACGAGAAAAAATACACCATATACTGCAACAGGTTTAAGGCAATTACCACAAAAAATAGCCATAATAGCCCATAAAGTTAGGCTATTTAATTATTATTCAGCTTTATTTGACCGAATCCTATTGTTTCCTTGTGGTCCAGGAGCAAATGTTGAGAGGCCCGGTACTGCTCTACTGCCCTGGGGTTGGGAACCTCTGATTTAAGAGACCTACTGGGTTTATTTTCTTCAAGCATATCAGTAATGTATTTTGGCAGCAGGTCTTTGAAGTTTGTTCTGCAACTAATTGGAAGCCAGTTTAAAGATGGAACATGAGCTATCTACATAACTCTACTGGTTCTTGTAAGGCACAAGTAGTATTGTTAAATCTGTATATCTGAAAAACAACAAGAACTACTGAAGCGGCGTGTTTACTCCCTGTTCCACTGATGGGGATGGGGAATGGTAAACTTCAAAAGAGCACGGCAAAAAGAGCACAGTAATTGGCAGCACTCATCAAGCCACAGCTCAAGGAGTTATCCCCAATTTATGCTAATTACATTTTTCATACGAGTATGGACAAAACAAAACACCACCAAAACCACTCTGTAGGGGGATGGTTGAATGGCTCTGTTCACTTAAAGCTCTAATTTGAGCTAATGATCACAATTTTCGTTTTGCTCCCATCTTATGTTACAATATTTAGTTAAAATGGTGTCTAATAACGATTCCTGTAAATAACACTGGCTATAGATATTTACAGCCCTAACGTAACGTAGTTAATTTAATTTACAGCTGCAGCCACTGAGATAGAATATTCAGAGACACTACAAAAGGTCTGCATCATGTTCACAGAGGGAGCTTTACAGCAAAATCATCCAACATGCAAAGAGCACATGATTGCCAACGGACAGAGCCCAGTGTTTGGATCGTTGGACACAGGAAATGTTGGTTTGGTAACAAACAGTATGTGTTTATGGCTTACAGACTTGGCTGGCAGTGAGCTGAACTCTTCACACAGAGAAATGCCGTGAAAAAATGCTTTAAAAGACAATCCATCTGTTTTCTCTCACCCTCTCTGCCACACGGTTAAGAGAAAGGACGGTAACTAAATACTCTCGACTTGGCACACTGTCAGAACAAAGCTCTTAAAAACAATTTCCCAAATTAGAGGGGATGTTGGCTGAACTTGTACGAATTATTTCAAAAGACTAAAAAACTAAAAGGAAGGAAATAACTAGCAAGAAGAAACCCTGGAAAACCTTAAAAGAGTGATCAGCACACCTCTGTGTGTCGATCATGTAAAAGAGCTGAGCTTAACATGCAGGGGATGTGCGGAGTAAGAAGGTACATTTTGGCCTAAAAGCCTTATACAAATGCTTATGTTTAGATTTAGGTTATAAGTGGTATTGGCTGTCTTGTCAAGAATGAGATGAAAAGATCAATACATCTCATATCTGTATGTTCCATATGTAGCTAGAGCCCGCAGTCAGTTAGCTTAGCACAAAGACTGGAAACAGGGCTAAACGGCTAGCCCAGCTCTGTCCAAAGGTAACAACATCCACCTATCAGCACCTCTAAGTTCACTTGTCAACACAATATATCTTGGGTATTTACTCCAAATCTGAAGTGTAAAAATTAAAATTAACTGTTTTAGAGTTGGCTATGTGCAGGACTATTCCTTGGCTGGAATCAGCACACTTCCTGGACAAATTAAGCTCACTTTTAGTGGGCTTTAGAAGTGCTGGTAGGTGAATTTCCTTACCTTCAGACAGAGCCAGCTCCTGTTTCCAGTTTTTGTGCTAAGCTAAGCTAACTGCCTGCTGGCTGTAGTCTTATTTGGAACGCAGAGATATGAGTGGTAACTTCTCATCTAACTCTCCCCCAGAAGGCGAATAAGCATTTTTCCCCAAAATGTCAAACTATTCCTTCAACATTAGCTTAACCTATCCAGGGTGTACCCCGCTCCAGCCCAAACGATGCTGGGAAAAGCTCTAGCCTCCACAGTGATTTTAAATAGGATTAAAAATGGTTGATGGTTAATTTTAGAATTAAGTTTTGGTTTAGAGTCACTTAACTTTAACCCAGCCTGAGAGGTCAAACTCGGGTTGAGAAATGCCTTTATCCACCGTACTAAATAAAAGAGCAGAAACCTGAAAAAGCTGAAACTGGATGCTAACGTCAGGCAATGACCTTTAATCACATAAGCAGTTGTGTGTCATAAAGGTCGAGGTGGTGTGTTTTTTTTGCGTGTCAGTATGGGTCTGCGAGGACCCATGCATCTGAGAAGGAGCTCCACCATTTCATCCACGGGACAGGACAGGAGAAGAGGTAAGTTGTGGGAGAAGAAATATCTGATTGTTTATTTGTTCTGTTTGTCTGATTGTTTTGTTTGACTGATTGTTTCCACGACAGGAGCAGGACCACAGTAAAGACCAGAAACAAGTACTGTCAGCATGTTGTGAGTATTTAATTGAAAGCCAGTGTTTGCATGTGGATTTTGTCTGTGTGTGTTTAGAAAGAGACTACCATATAATTAAAGTGAGAGAGGTACTGGCTAAAAAAAAAAAAAAAAAAAAAAAAAAAAGACACTGAATGGGGTCTCCCTCTTTGAAAATGTCAGGATTTCCTGAACAGGCTGGTCCCCATTAGCCTGACATGGAGGCTGAGTGGGTGTTGTGATGTAAAGTTGAATACGACATTGTTCCTCAATGCTGAGAGGGTTTTCCACCAGCTTTCCCTTTTTGATACCAGCTCTCCAGCGTCACAATTACATGTGTTCCTACCATATGTAGTGCTTGAACAAAGCTGGGTGTTGTCCAGACGGTTTTCTTATTGTAGCCCTTCTTTTTTTTTTTTAAAAGCTTCAAGCTTAAAGAAGTAGTTCAAGATTTCTCTTTCTTGCAGTGAGATGACACTGATCGATACTGCTCTCATGACTGTACGGTAAATATGAAGCTTTAGCCAGCCGATTAGCTTAGCTTAGCATTAAGACTGGAAACCTGGGGGAATGTGGCTCTGTCCAAAGGTAACAAAATCTGCCTACCAGCACTGCTAAAACCCTCACATTTAGCACGACATATGTTGGTTGTTTAATTCGCACAAATGCCGAAGCATAAAAATAACACTTTGTAGAAGAACCATGGTTTTAGATGATAGACCCAAGTCTGTTTTAACAACAGCAGTGCTCACCTGGTCTGGCGAAGAGGAATGGGGAGCGAGATGCAGAGGAACGGGTCAAAGGTGTTGCTCTGCTTCAGACAGTGGGGGCACGTCAGTGAAGATCTGAGGAAAAGAAAGCACACGGTTACACTAGTCTTGAAAACCCAGCTGTGCTGACTTGCCACAGACCTCTAAATTAATCTCGAAGTCTTCCTGATTAAGTCTGGCAGGAATGGAGATGGGTTAATCTTGTTACACAAGTGAACAACACAGTCAAAAGGAACACGGTGTTCCACACAGAACCCCTTGATCTGACTGCGAGAAACGGAAAAGGTGAGTGATGTAACTGGTGAGAATTAGAGAGACAAGGGGTTGGGGCGGCGGGTGTGGTAAGAAGTAGAAGAAGCCCCCTGGGGTGATCGGGGCTATAAACGGGGAACCAGCAGAAGCGGTTTCCATCTTGTTGCATCACTCTCACCAGTGCTGCTAATGTGATGCCATTACGGGATCCCAAGCAGAGAAAAGTAGGGAGCTTTCCTAAGCAAGGGCCTTCCGTTCCTTCCTCTGCATCTGAATGCACAGGACACAGATCACTAAGAAAGGAAATGTCCAGTTTGTACAGTTTTCCATTCAGTCCCTTTTGTTGATTACGCTTATTTCAATGAATCCCACTCTAATTGTCTGAACAATGAGTCAGAGGGCCCACTGAAGTTAATGGACTGATTGCTGGAGGGGATTTTGTAAACTGTCCTGCAACTAAATTAAATCTTTTGTCCAGTATTTAGAGTTAATCTCTGCAGGATTTCCTGGATAAGACTTTCTGTAAATGCACAGTAATTAAGTGAATCTCGAATAGGTACTTGCTATCAGCCTCTTTGATTAAATTAATTAGGAACATAAGTGGGTGTAGACCCAAATTACTTTGTACACAAGTAGATTTGACATCAACCAGTCAGACGCATAAAACCAAATATAGCGTTAAATTTGATATTGAAATAAAGCTCTCTATTTGTCATCTAAACCAGTGGTTCCCAAAAGGGGGTACTTAGCATACACCCCAAAGGGCACTGCTGCCGTTGCCAGGAGGAACGTGGAAATATTGTGGAGCAGCTCAACGAATTTGAAAGAAAAAATATTTGAGGAAAAAAATATATATCCACATATTGAGTCAGCTGTAACTTGAACTTGAACACTTAACTATGTGTTGCAAAAAATAGCAAGTGGAGAGAAGTTTTAACAGCCAAAACTAATGGAAAAATGGTTGAAATAGATTGCTAAAGGTAATGAATAAATGGATAAAATAGATAGCTGGAAGTAAAAAACGGTGATTGAAATAGTTAACTAAAAGTACTGGGTAAATACCTACAAATAATGGATGAATGGTTGAAAGAATTAGCAAGAGTAATGGATTAATAGCTAAAATTAAGGAATAAATGGTTAAAATAAGTAGGCAGAAGTAACAAAACAGTTGTAATAGCTGGCTAAAAGGAATGGATAAATGGTTGAAGCATCTAGCTTCTGCCATTAGTACGAACGTCCAAACAGAAACTTTACCAAACCAACCTAAACTCAGTTAAATTGTAACCACAACTAATTAACCAGTTTAATCTGGTTTCTTGAGGCCATATTGAAAAGCCCAAACCATGCTGGAAAAAAGGTTTAGTTCAGAAAGGGAATACAATTTTTTATTCTGAGTAAGACACCCCCATTGAGATTGCAACTTCTCAATCTTAACATTAAAAGATTGCCACTGCTACTGTAACAGAACGGAAAGCACCTTGCTGCACATAAATTGATAATAGACTTGTGTGAAGCATAACCCAGCAGCAGTAAAGTACATAGAGGTGGTAGACTGAGTGTGAGTACTCGGGGTGATTTAAATCTTACCTAAAGAAAAATCATGTTTTCTACATCATGACGAACATATATTTAGATAAAAATCAAAAACATTAATTGATTCATTCCAAATTCCATTTTGTGTCATGAACCATGCCTAAAAATACTCCCATTCCTCTTCCTAATGCTCATGTCTGTTTTAATTGGCTCTGTAAGGAACACTTTGACTCCCCAAGCTTATGTGTGTTGAACCTTTACGACCTTCACACGCCACCCTACCATGGGAAATTAAGCCATAGATGAAGTTCAAATGTGTTTTCCTTATAGGAAGGCACCTGACAGACCGAGTGGGGGAGGAGAGGGGGGAGTGAATAAAGCTCTATTCAAGCAAGCCCAGCTGACACTGGCTCTTAGTGGATCTCTCCCTCTTGGCAGAGCAGAATGGCTGCCCTACGGATGTCTTATTCTCGCCAGGAAACAGTGAGGGTAACTGCACTCCATGCATACAAATCACACTCAGGCTCCACTAAAACATAGATGTGCCCCGCACTGCTCTAAAAACACTTGAAAAGAGAAAAGGAGCAAAGGAAGAGGCGATATTCTGGTAATGCTCTAATGGAGTAAGCGTGCAAAGGTTGAGAGGTATGTATCCCCCTGTCTGGGATGTAGCCATGCTGAAGAGAGCTTGAGCTTGATGCTTTGCACTACCACACACTGCTAGAGCTTTAAATGTAGTAGTAATAGTAGTAGTAGTAGTACCACCCAGGTATCTTTATCTAATTGATTTTCTTTCCTAACAAAAATAAATAAAACTAGTCTTAATAGGTTCAAACCAAATACATTGGCAGCTAATTCTTCTCACTGAGCCTGGCAGCTATCCTCTGTTCGGGGATGAACGGTGGTTTATTTACCACACCGATTAAATGGAAAAGGCATAAACCTTAATGTGCGCCTCATAATTGACTAATTGGAATTTACAGGCCCAGCAATGGGTCTGTTTTTTATGTGTATATTGTAATTTCAAAGTACAGGAATCCTTCCCTGTAAATCATAACAAATCAATCAGGAGATATGATCAAAACAAGGGTCACGCGGTCCAACTGATTCAGAGATGTGACACGAGGGTCTCTCAGAGAAAGTGGCATCGCAGTAAGACGAGACGCACTCCCACTGAAACTGCACCACGCTTGTAATCTGAAACGCTCGGCTGCCCGTCACTTGGCTTCACTGTAATGGACAATGCTTGACAGACAGACATTTTCATTGCCGTCTCCACTGACTACAGCCTGTGCCTCACCCACATATAGACAAGGATCACAGTCTTTGATCTAATTTAAGGTTTTCTTACTTGATCAAAGGTGGTGAAGAGCAACAGATGTATAAATCAGTGATGATAGAATGAATTCAGATATTTTGCAACAGAGGTAAGAGCTGTGCTCTATACTGCAATGAAAATTACACTAAATGTTATCACAAATTGAAGCTTAAATGTACACTGACCTAAAGTTCAGCTCTGATTCTGATCAGCTCCAGCATGTGATGACACGGAACATAAATTGAGATCAAGTGGCTCTTGGTTTGGCTTGCTTGGATTTAACGTGTTTGAACATGTATAATGGCCGTGATGATTGCATAGTGACAAACGGGGGCTATTACAAGGATGATTCTCCGGTCTGTCAACCCGAGATGTTGTATCACATCGGACACTGCACTGCGAAGTGTTACACAGGCAGCGGTGGGGACTCGGACGAAAAGAGAGGGACAGGAGTCAAGAAATATTCGCTCAAAGTCCAATTACAGCAATGATAATACATTTAAAACCGTTTAAAACCTCAGCCTTGTAATGCATGTTTTTTTGCGTCACTAAAATAGACTCCGACTGTAAACTTACTGTATATGTTAGAGTTCCTTTGTAAAGGTTGTGCTTAGCCAACCCAGTCATGTATATATTCCCTCCGTACCATCTCACCCACTTTCCCTGGGTAGCACAGTATTCGAGTGGGTGAGAGGAACAAATTTTGCCTGCCAGGCTGCTAAGACTGCTGCTTCCTGTCTAGACACACCCAAGGTGTCACAGCGGAAACATTTGACAGTGAGGGTAGCAATTAAGAGATGTGCTCTGACAGATGTATTATTGGCAGTCACACAGAGCTGCCAATTTTCCGAGGAATTGGCAGATGGAGGATGGCACAGACAAACAAGATATGAGCAGTTCAGTCTGGACTTTTAAAAATTGTATCAATTAAACACAGATAAGATTTTGGTGTTGAATTTAAGACCTCGATAATCGGTCTGTGTGCTCCATGGTTTATGGATGGAGTCCAGATGGTGTTGGGCTTTTGCATCAGCATCAGGAGCTGGCGGATTTGGGTAGTAACGGATCAGGATCACATAATCAGATTACAAAAAATAACTAACTATTATCAGCCCCAGATTACATTTGAAAAAATGCACAATTAGATTATAGTTACATTGTCAAGGATTACATTTATGATTATGTATATGGAAATTTAAATTGTAAAAACTTTTTTTCATGATAACCAATGGTCTATTAACTCATGAAAAGCAAAAGAAACAATACAGTAAACCTGTAGACATTTATGCCAGCATGTTTTTAGGGTAATTTGATCAATTCTAAATGCCGAATATGTTCCACTGTATATCAGAGAAAGTCACTCCCATCAGGTTGCTAGTTTAGTAAATTGTGACTTAACTTATTTCTTTTTTTGTAATGATGATTTACAGATATGATTTATGGATAACGGATTTTTTATTCCTTTAATTTGAAAATGGAAGATTAACATTTTGAGTAAATGCTCTTCTTGTGTTGCAAGAGCAAAGTCCTCCATGTGGCCTGGAGGACCAAACATAAGCAAAAGAAACAGAATCCCACATGTGGTAGAATACACACCTGTAGTTTGTGCCAGTACTGTTTTTGTAAGGCTAATTGGATTAGACCAACTGAAAATGCTGAATGCAAAACCCATTTTATATGCAATGGAAATTATTTGAGAAGTTTAAACAGAGAAACAAAAAACTCAAATTTGTGGAACTCAAATTTTTGCGAGTTTAAAAAGGTGCAATATTTTCAATGTTCAATTAAAAATGTTTTTAATCCAATGGTTTACATTACTAATTACAAAAATTGCCATGTAATTTGTATTCAGTAATTTCAAAGTAGTCTGGCCCAACCCTGGGAGCTGGATACAGAAGATACAGCTGACTGGTGTAAATGGAGGAAGAACTGTTCAGAGATTGGCACCTACATGGGTAAGAAAGAAAGATTGTAACGTACCAAGTCAAACAGATAAGACGATGCTCACCAAGAGGGAGTGGTCTCCAAAAGTGCAAATGTATTTTAACATGACTGTGGCTGCTACAAATATTAATGTTTACTTAGACCAGACCAAAACATGAAAATGGCACACAGATGAAGGGGCCAGACAAACTCGACATCTGAATGACGCGCCTCTCCCCAGTAGACCACAGCTGACAGACGCATATGTGACGTAAAATAGTAACTCTTCATCTCCTGGATGACTGATTGATGGGGGTCATGAAGACATCCAGCTGCATCAGAAATGGTGACAATACAGTAGGGTGAAAAGCCTGTTTTGGGGTTTTTTTGCTGCACATCACCACAGAGAAACAGTAATCAGTGTAGTACAGGAAAGAAGAATCTCTGTGATCCAAAATACACCAGACAAATTCACACGGTATTACAACGGTGAGAATACTTGACCATTGGCACAGCTAACAACCCCAATTACTGTATTTCACACAGGACAAAAAGGTAAGAACTCTAAGTACTTGTACTAAAGGGATTTCTATTCCCCTGAGAGACACAGAGGTTAGGGTACCAGGGCAGATTTTCGTCAGACCTTTTCAGTATTACTGCTCTTGCCTGCTTGGTAATTAAAGTACTGGAGGGGCTGTGAAGTTTTATTGTTCTTCTAGCCAGGCATATGCATCTCTGCGGACCTCAGTTTAAAAGCAATAATGACATCTCCATTACATGAGCTGCATCTAGCAACTACACTATAATCTGATCGATGAAGCCTAAATACAATATAAGCATTGGTGGACTGTGTGATGTATACCTTATTCCACGCAGATGTTATACAATTATATTTCACTTATCCAGAGTAACATTGTGTGGGTACAGCATTCTTTTCTGATTGGATAAAACATACGACATAGACAGATGTGTTTGCAGTGGCTATTTAGGCTGTGACCTTTGTCTTACTGTTGTACACTAAACAAAACTCACGAGACACTTAATATATTGATTTCCTCCATATAGATATTTCTTTATTTGCTAATGTCACAGAGAACGACAGATACAAATAATTAGATTGTTTTGCATACACACATATCCGCCCACAGTCTCCCACAGACTGCTTAACCATAGTTAACTGAGAAAAGCTATACACTGTAGAGTGTTCCTCTGCTCATGACCCATGGAACCTATTCTTTACTTGCACTGCTGCCTGTGACCACATCTCCAAATTGGAGGATTTTGCCTTATTAATTCATGCAGTAGACAGCCCAAGTAACACAATGTCATGAAAATATGTCCAACATTTCCTGGTGTTACGTGAGACAGCATCCATCTTTGTACTAGATGTTTTTTGGCGGCTGTAAGACCTCCCAGCAACAACTTGCACTGTCTTTTACTTAACTCTAACTGAGAATCATCACTGAGAAGCAGCAAAGTCGGATTGTGTGATACGGCCTTACCTATCAATTCAGACAAAAGTTTGGATACTCTGCCCCAAAAGTCTTGAACAGAGAATCATCATGTGTTTATAGCTTCTTAGTGAATTAAAGTTGGGGTATGGGATTCTAATCCAATACAGGTCTTTTTGTCAAATTCAGCGAGTGGCTCCTCACGGTCCGCTGGCTGTCCGTTCAGTGTGTCTGCGCTGAAACCCCCCCCCCCCCAGTATTTGTACTCAGCCCTGACTCTGTAAATAGGAAACAAACACAGTGGCTCAGTCTGAGCCACACAACACTATTCCAGCCCCTCCAGCCATGATTTGTGTGTCAGGTAACGTTAAATGACTCGCCCACGGACATTCAGCTTACTTTCCAGTTGGCCAAGATATGCTGCTGTTGTGATGTTAGCTCCAGCAGCAGGAGAGCTGTGAGCTGTGTAGGACCTGCTGTTGCTACGAGAAACGTCTCTTTCTCTCTGGCTGTTAGCTTAGCAGCAGCAGCAGCTGTAGCGACAGTTAGCGAACACACAACCTGGCTAACGTTACATTACTTGCTGTGTCGTTCGCTATATATCATGGTATTGGTTTCTCCAGAAAGGCATACCCCACCTTTAAGTTGGCACATATCACAGTTTGGACTCTGCACTTGTCCCATGTGAAACCTGGTGACAGGCAGTGGTGGAAAGTAAATAAGCACATTTACTCAAGTACTGTATTTAAGTTCAATTTTGAGGTACTTAACGTATTATTGCTTATTTAAATTTTCTACTACTTTATACTTCAACTCAGAAGGAAATATTGTACTTTGCAGCTTACTGTTGCAAAGTTATGATTTGAAAATCATTGTTCGGGGGAGGGTGTTTAGCGAATAGTCAATGATTACGCCATAACATCTTCACATGTTGGTAGTAAACTTCCAAAGGAATCACTGTACAGTCTCACTGGTCACCAAAACATAAGAGCCCTGAGTGTGGTATGTTAAGAAAGGAGACTCACTTGTATTGTGCCTGGAAATGTTCTTGAACAAAGCTGTGCTGGACTCTGGGCTTCTGGGACTGGGACGGGTCAGGAGACGGCACCTCTTCAGCTCCACCGGGGCCCTGCAGCACAGAGTAGGCCACCCATAAGCACAACACTGCCACACGCTCAGATTCTTCAGAGATCCATCATAGGCTGCCATTGCAGAGGTTAACAAGAGTCATCATTGTGAGAGGAAACTCATACTGTATGTAGTGGCAGTGCAACAATATAGGCTCCGGTAGAATGCAGCTTTAGCACATTCTTACTTTCCCTTGTAAATAAAGTGATATTGGTGGAAGCCACTGACCCAAACATAACCTAGAGAAGCCCCTGTCTTTATTCTTTCATCTACTCACCTACAACAGAGAGGAAGCTGGCCTTGGATGAAGATAAAAGAAGAGAAGAAAAAAACGGATAAAAAAAACAGATCCTGATCACCGAATGACTTGCAAGGTCACAAGACAAAATGTGTGGGATGGCACAAGCAAGGAGTGTCTCTCACACACTGCTGTGCGTTAATGACACAGAAATAACTGAATAACCTTGTGCATCAGTTTTCTTTATTTCACGACCTACATAATGTAGTTTCACATATAAGAATATTTGTTACACTGTCATAATGGTGCACAAATGTTGAGAGTCATCTAACCACATGTATCGTATCCTCTGACCTCCGAAGATAATACAGTATGTAAGTGAGATGAGAAGATTCATACCACTGTAAGGAGAAGAACACATTCATTTGTGAAATTTAAAGGCGCTAGTAGGCAGATTTCGTTACCAGGCTACCTATGTTAGCTATGCTAATTGGCTGCTTGTGGTAGCTTCAAATGTAACACACTGACGTGAGAGTGGTATCAATCCTCCCATCTAACTCTTGGAAATATCTTTTTCTCGGAAAAAGAAAGGTGTATTTCCCAAAATATCAAACTTATTCATTCATTTGCGAAATGGTTGTGCAGAGGACTAAAATCTAAAAGTGCTAAAAGTTATAATAAGCAGTCATACTGTATCTTTAGGAAATATCTGTTCAGTTTCAACTCCATTTCACACCTTACCGGCCAGGGAAAATGTCCCTAAAAACATTCTTTCAGTTACCAAGTGGATCTGCTTAAAAGGCCATCATGTGCATTACAAGCACCTTGTTAGCAGTTCTCTGCTCGCACGCTATCAACGCCACAATAGCCTGTGTAAAAGTCAGGCACTTGAGAATGCATTAAGTCATATCGTTTCAGCTGTGCTTTTACGCAGGGCTGGCAGGGCCTTTTCTGTTGACACTCACTCTCTTCTCTGTTTACTATTCCTCTGATTTCTTGCTCCTGGTCCCATACTGGCTGCCACTGTTCCCAGGCCGGCAGCTCGACCGTGACCTCTGCTCACAAACGGAGCTGAAAGGAGGTTTAGAATTTCTAAACGGGGAGAGGGAAGTGGAGGGCGAGTGTGTGCGTCTGAGAAATCCGTGTGAGACAGAGACAGACAGACAGCAGAGTCCTTTACAGTTCACCACCATTTCAGATCCTGAGTCTGTTCTTTCGAAGAGCATTTGAACTTTGCAAAGGCAGAGCGCGAGACTGAAACCTGACATTCCTGCTGCACTGTGCTTCAACAGGCACGTACAATGACAGACCTCTACCCCCTCTCTCACTCTTTCCTCTTTGCATGGACATCAGGGTTTTTCTATCGCTTAGTCATATTCTCCCACAAAACGTCAGGACTGCCAAAAGAGGAGGTTCAACCCAGCTGCTCTCCTTGTTACCAGTCCAGGTAAAACATACAACGTATACTGTTAGAAATTACGTGAGAAAAGTAAAGACTGCAACACCTCAGGCTTTTTCCTTTTCTAATCAAATGCACTGACGTCAGGCCCTGCATTTCACTCCCCCCCCCAAATACTCCGTAATGAATTCCATTGCTATCTCTATGTAGAGATAACAAAGCAACATTAAGGCCACAGAGTGCAGACACAGTTGGGCTTATCACTTTTCAGAAATCCGTGCCCAGCTCTGCTATGTCAAAAGACCGCAAGGCGTCAGCTGTGTGTTAACAGTAGCTGTTGACGATGTGGACATTTAAGCACAGTGAGAAAGTGGGACAGGTTACATGCCCACTGACGTGGTTTTGATAAGGCGTCTGTCATCTAAATGATCATGACCAGATAAAAAAAAATCCCATGGAGCCAGCCGTGACTGCTGTTGGTCGACGGAATTATTTTACAGGTTAAGTGACCCCGACAGAACAGGGGTCCCTCTCGAGGTGCCATGCGCCGGTCTGAAATTGAGATGCTATCTTTGAAATTGGTTGTCAGAAAAATATTCCAACTTCAAACTGATAAAAATGCAACTAAATAGGCATGCAATAGAGGGGAAAAGAAATCCGAAAAGCTATGTTAGAGTCAGGTCTGACCGGTAGACGACTACCACTGGAAAAGCATAGGGTGTGAGATCATTATTTTTTTTTTTTACATTTACACACCTGTATTCTTCTTTTGTACAAAACCTATATACAGTGCACACATGCTGAAATAAAGCCATCTTTTTGTTTGGTTTGTCAGTTAGCAGCCTTTAATGCATACACACACTTCCCCAGCCATACATTTCCTACAGCACTGATGCAGCTGACCTCCACACCGCACGCATCCTCGGTTTTTTTACTTGCACTTCTTCCATTTCCTATAACATCAATGTTACTTTGTTTATTACTATGAAATTAACTGCCAGTTAATTAAAAGGTTATCCTTCAAATAAAACATATCTATTAGCACTTTAACCTGGGTCGGGTCCCCTCATTATCACATAGTTTGAGATACAGTAAGTGGGGGCTCTTCCAGGAAAAAACATTTTTAGGAGTTAGGAGTAAATGAGCCTGTGTTTTAGCTCCTGTGGCAGACATAGTGGCTACTGATTTGGTTTATCTCGGAGAAGTGTGACTGTAGATAGGTTTGTTGTTTTTGGCATAGCTATTTTGGAGCTATTCACCAACCATTTTGGGAGGTGAAAGTGTTACAGTTTCTTCCAAAGTTTGTTGGAGTAGGGTAGCATTTGGTTACCCTTTGGCCCTACCTGGGGTATTTTAGGGTCAGTTTGGGCAGAGGCACATCTTAGCAGTGGGTCCCCCTATGGGACTTTTGGTGACCTAACGACAGTGAACGTGGGTAGATCTGTGAGAAGGTTGCCAGCTTCCTTGTTGCTTTCTTCACTCTACTGGTGGCCCCACTTTGACAAGTACACAGGAAGTAAGTGCCACTGGCTCAAAGTCCATTATGTAACAATGAGGGAAGGCAAGCCAAGTTAAAGTGCCAATAAATGTGCCAATAAGCAGAAGCACTGGTGGTATGTAGGCTTTATAGCTACTGAGGTACACATACAAATCTCCACATGCATTTTCAGATCTCAGCCACAGCAGAAGTGTAGCAAAAGTCACGTGTAAAAAGACAGCCAATTGAGAGGCCAGTCTGTGTTGTAACTGATGACTTGTTTATATTTCCAGCTCTTGAAGCAAAATGACTTTTCAGCAATTGATATCTATGTAAAAACTATGGTTACTGTCTTTGGTCCACCATGTCTTTGGTCCACCAAGTTAAAAAAATGTCTGTATTGAATCTTCCTGTTGCCGAGGCCTCATTAACTCTATCTCACGCTGTTAAAAATCTAGGTGTCACTTACATTTCAAGCACATATAAGTTAAATTACCAAGACTGCATTCTACCACCTCCGTAACATTGCCCGACTGCAACCTGCCCTCAGCACTAAAGATACCGAAACTCTAATCAATCAGTGCAGTTCTAAAACAAGAACCAGAAGAAACACCAATATTCCCTGAATACGAGCTCAATCCCACTCCCTCCATCAAACTGGCTGGACATTGGAGAGTTTCCAGTTCTTTTTTGTTCCATCAGATTGAACTCTGCACAAAGCGAAAGAGGCATGGGCAATAGACATTTTTTCATCTGTCAAAGCGGGAAAAGCACAGGTGTAATTAAAAACATTAACAATGGCTGTATTCCTTATAGGCGATCCAGTTCCAGGGTTTGGTATTGTGTGCGCTGGCTCATGGAGAGGCTTCCAGGGCCACTTAAGAGAACAGAGCCATCGTTAATGTTACTAGTTCCACCTGTGCTTTTCCTGCCACGATAAGTCAAAATGTCTGCTGGGAAAAAGGTCTATTCACGACTATAAACGAATGTGCGTCGCCTCGTTCCTAAAGCAAATGAATGGGAAGGGAAATCCAGTTTAACTGCACCATAACAGGTGCATCCACTTTAAGCTAATGACCCTCTGTGACAATATGTTAAACACTAAAGGCAGAGGGGGAGGGCTGTAACAGTACACATTACAAACTAACTTTTCTTTAACAGGCAGTTCGCTATAATGAGGTTTCTAGAATATCTAATTTATGGCACAGTGGTAAGTTGTAACTCAGGACTTAATGGCTGAGCAGGGAAAATGGATCTGCACTATTTCGTGGTCACACCATAGCAACTCATATCTGAAAAGGTAACATGGAGAAATATAAACAAAAATGTGCACCTGCTAATATCCAAGATATGTAAAGCTAAAGAATTGTCTACCTCTGCTTAATCCATAAGCCTCAATGCCAGGAGAGGGGCATGCGTGCCAGTGCCTGAGGAGCAAGGAGAAAATTAAAACTCAAATCCCCTCACCCTGGCACCTTAGCGTGCTGTAATTGATTTCTGGGATTTAGATAAATGACAAAGATACAGCATGCAACTGAGTGGTGGGCTGGAGCCTGGCCGCTGGCTCAGCACTGTCAGTAGGAGGCCAGAGCTCATACACTCAGATTTTTAAAACTGACTTAAAGATGAAGAGAAAGGGGCCAGAGTGATGGAGAGAGGTAGACTTGACAGGCACATTGTTGTGCAGCTTTCTGATCTTCAGCAGCCAGATGCCTCAAAAGCATCATTTTCTTTGAACAACTGAGTGTATGGTAATACCATTGTGAAATATACTGACAATCCGGGGGAATGGCGGTTTCTAGATAGTTATTCAAACAAACAAAGTTTTTATTTATTTCCTGATAATATCAAAATTAATATGAACATAAGTACAATATTGACTAAATAAAAGTGGTGTAAAATGCTCATGCTGTTATCTGCTGAGAAATCACTCTTTTACTTTCTTTTGTTTTGCTCAGAGGACTTTCCCACAGTGAGATCAATGTTATTAAAAAGAGATTTGGCAGCCTTGGAAACAGCACTGCATTTACTCATGATCCATTTCAGCGGTGTGGATGCAAACACAGATGAGCAGCTCACTACCAAGTCTCTGTTAAATCAAAGAGTGTTGACTCTTGGTCATCTGTACTTCAGCACGAAAGCCTGAAATCGCACAGATTAACTGTGCACTCTGTCGCATCACGGAGGCATTCAATAATTCACCCCAAAAATGTTACTGGGAGTGATTCACCTCTGTGAGTAGACCCACTGTAAAGGAACTCTGGCACTCTCACTTCACTGTGGTGAAAATCCAGGAAATGTGGCCCCCCATCCTCACAGACCACCTGTCTCATCCTGATGGGGGTGGAGGGATCGTAAAGCGGGGAACGAGTGTTCCCAGTAATGGCCCTGATGTGAATAATTTAAACAAGCCGTGGAAACACACAGGGATGGACATGTGCTGCTGCTGGAGAAAGCACTATAGTGGAGTGATTGAGAACAAGACCCAACAGCACCTAAATCCCCGTGGTGATTGTAAAAAAGAGAGAGAGATGCAGGAGGAGAGATGGGGGGCAGGCGTAAAGACACTGCTAATGTGTGTGTCTATCGATACAGATGGATGGAGAGAGAGCGAGAGAAAAGAGAGTGTTATTGAGTGACTGAATGACTCAGAAAGTCAAAGTAGAACACACAGCGGACATACAGAGCGTTGATAAATAATGGACAGTCTCTTTCAACGCTGCGTACCCCTCTATAAATAGTCCTAATGATACGGCGATGGAAGCTTTTCCCTCTGACACGTCGGCCCAGTATTCCCCGTGGGCGATCACTCTGGGTGGGGTGCGTTTGAATGGACATGCTAAGTGCCTAGACATTGGTGCATGGACCGATGTCTGGGCATAACCAAATGACTCTGTGTACAGTAGCTATACAGTATGCTAAGTTCAGTCTGCTCTAGTTTTGACTGACAGGACAAAGGGCAGGCTGGCCCTGAAGCAGGTCAGTACACCTGTCTATACCAGAACGTCATGGATTTTACACACACACACACACACACTCTCTCTACAGTGCATCTGTAAGGCCTCTATAATGCTGCCAGGTCTTCAATTTGCCTTATATTTCCCAACCACAGAATACTGGCATTACCTTACCATCCGTAACCACCAAGATGATTCCCCGTGAGCAAGCATTCGCTCCGATGAACTGTCTTTGAGCAAAATACCAAATGCTCTATAGATCCTGTTCTGTGCTCTGTCCTCCCTGTGCCAAGGTACAAACAACTAATTCATTTCTCCCAAAGTGATCAATAGAGTGTCACAAAATCACAAGTTTGTTTACAGAGCAAAGGTGAGTTGCCAAGCGGTTGAGACCGGTTTGGAATCACCCTTAAAATATTTCCAAGGTGCTAAAGCTGCTCATTGAAACTCTAAATACGTGAAATGGTCCTTTTAATTTTGGTGTAAAGCACAAAATTACTGGGTTTTTAGCCATACAGGCAATGTCGGTCTGTCATTCCACCATTTTGACAACAATCAGATGTATTTCCATAATATTTGGTACAGATATCCATATCTTAATGTCTACTTGTTGTATTAGCACCAACTGTAAAAATGTGAACCCCCCCCCACCACACACACACACCCCCCAAAACAGGAAATTCTTCCTAAAAAAAAAACAAGGCTGATCAATTCCATCTGAACACATGTTATTTGTAAATGTTCAGTATGATTTCTAAATCATGAGACTCAGTACTGTATGTAGCTTATGACGGTTCTATATTGGTAACTGTGGTATCCTGTTTATGATGCTGTTCATTGAATCCCACAAACGGCAGGTGAGAGATGCAAGGAGAAAGCCATTGTGAAGGCAGTGTGTAACTGTATGCTGCCTCTGCCAGACCGAGAGCGGGAACCTAATGACAAGAGCGCAGGCCTCAAAGTGAATTTCATCATCACCAGATGGAAATGAAAGAGCTTTTCAACAAGACAAATGAAATGAGACAGACGGCAAAAAAAACTGTGATGGACCAGACAGACATGGTGGCAGGAACAAAGACAAGAAGAAGCCAGGATGAGAGGCTGGTCAGGAGGGAGGCTCTATTCTTGTGGTAAAAAGTCTTGATGCACTGTCAACACACTTTCTGACTGACAGTGTGGCGCAGTATAACAAGCAAACACAGTGAGAAAGCGTATGAACAATGTTTATTGTTTTGGGCGCGATGTGAATGAGTCACATTTAAAAAGGAGGACATGAGCTGAGTGTTGTGAACGATAAATAAATATGACATCCACTTTGACCAAAAGCCCTTTGCTAACCATCGAATGATCTGACCTAAGACTGAGTCACTGACTGAGGCTGGAAAAAACCAGAGTTTGGGTAAATATAATGAAAGTGGTAAATTCATACATAAGAACAATAAGATGAGTCTTTGCAGCTGGTTCCTTTTCACCATTTCATTTTCTGAACACTATTTGTTCTCATGGGTTAGTTACTCACAGTAAGAATGACCCTGAGTTTTTCACCTGCCCATCTTTTGTCCGTCTGAGTTTACATGCCCTGCTGGGTTCCACTGTTCCTTACCACATAAAATAAATAAATAGACCGAAGACTCTAAATCACTCACAGGTATGAATTTGTGTTGGAGTGACTGTCTGCAATCGGATATTCCACCTGTAGTGAACTGGCACCTTGTTCAGGATCGTCTTTTGTCTAATGCATGCTGGGAAAGGCTCCATCTCTATGACTTTGTCACTGATAAGTGATGGTGATGAGTAGGGATGCCACATCTTGTTAACATTGAAGATTTAGCTCCAACAACACCTCAAGTAAACAAAAAAAAAAAAAAAAAAAAAAAGGGGGGGAAGGGGCGACCGCATTCGCCTCGCGTCGTCTTAGAGAAAAG
>CM022470.1:18880872-18940979 GCA_011952105.1 Coreoperca whiteheadi
AAAAAAAAAAAAAATAAAGAAAAAAAAAAAAAAAAAAAAAAAAAAAAAAAAAAAAAAAAAAAAAGGAGGAGCAGGAGCTACGTTATTTGCCAGGTAGGTTCTTGGGAAAAAGACAGAGCTGCCGCAAAGAAAACTGTGACGGTGTGTCTGTCGTTATGAGGCTGATGCAATTTCACAAACCCTCTAAACTAAAATAAAACTTGTTGGTGTTATGAGCCGACCTAAGTGATCTGTAGTTATTGCCTCACATAAGCTTACACACATATCAGTTCCACAAAAAGAGATTTACAGATTGAAAATTTTGGATAAACAGAGCACTGGTATCAGATCAGTGCTCGGCAGATACGTCCGTATTGGTATCAGGGGAGAGAAAGTTGGATGGGTGCATCTGATGACGGTTCATAACTTTGTAGGACAATAAATAATGCCAGATAAACCTAAATAGTGAAACTGTTTTCCATTTCGATATGAGCAACGATCAGGCCACGATAGCAGCAATCAACATTACACTTTTGTTTCAGTGGAGAAGCTGTGCGTTTTATCAATAACATATAACAAACATTTCAGCCCCCATTATCTGCCCCTCTACCGCATTCCTCCTCTCAAAGAGAAAGAGGACATAAAACACCGAGACAGACTGTTAATACAATGTTCTCTTAAAATCTAAGAATAAACTTGGGAGAAATTCACTAGAAATGTTACTGGTGAATATGGCTTTGTGAGATGTCTCTTAAGAAGATCTATCCCACCTTTAAGAGAGCAGCAGCAGAGGCTGAGGGGGGAAATTAATTCTAATGAAGGCACTTCGGCCTCCCGTGCTGATGAGGTTTGTTATTACCCTCCTGTTTCTTCGGCTGCCACTGATGACTGTGGTGACACAGAGGAGGATGGAATGACTCCACACATCAATCAACAGAGACACACAGGAGCCTCTGATACCTGGAGTTTTAATGGCCATCACAAACAGCAATAAATATGTTCAGGATTAAAAAGGTATAATATCTTAAACTTTGCTATAGCTATTTATTTAAAGCTCTTTCTCTAAACTGGCATTTGTTGGTGCGGCCGGATTGATAATTATTGCTTTTCAAGAAATCCATTCATCTTCGCAGGCAGATTCAATTTAACTCAAGATAACACATTAAAACTGGACTTGGCGTGACGGGCACACCTCCCTGCTTAAATTATTTCTATCAACAACTGTTTAAATCATTCCAGTCAGCCTGGTTTCAGGCAATTGAATTGACACACTCTCTGGAAAGCCTCCACTCAGCAAATCTGAATCACTTAAATTGCTGGGGTCGGTGCTGTCTGCCAATCAGACCCAGGCGGGTTGGGAATCATTTTGTGAAGGAGGGAACATCATTATATTAAAAAATGAATTAGTCTGTTGATTTAACTACAATTCTCTGCAAAACAAGATGAAGAGAGTCAATCTTCTCCTCAGGCAAAGCACGTTTGAAGACAAATCTATGAGAGTTCAAATAATGACTCTTAAAGCTTTGTGTGCTGCTGATTAAACTTTTAACTGGCGAATGTTTAACTTCTTATGTAATTAGACCCATGTAGCCTCTCTGAGAAGTCAAATTCCCACAAAAGCAAATGGTAATTTTGTTTCCTTTTATTTTAAAGCTCTCCACAACTTAATGAGAAAATATTTTCTGGGCAGGGCTCCCTGTAGAGCATGAGTGCAGTTTATAGAAATGTCCTTTCTCTGTTCTTTAAACCAGTTGTGATGCATTGTGTTGTCTCGAGCAGTCAGACAGTTGCAGCTTAATTGTGTCTGTGCCACAGTGAGCAACTCCAGCCAACAAAACCGGCAGCTTTTTTTAGGAAGCGAACATGGCCTCGAAACCAACCTCCATGGCTGACGGCGGGAGATGCTGTAGATGAGCAGATTAAGTCCATTTTATACTCATATTTACATTCAGACAACTCTCATCTTAGCATCTGTTGGGGGCTCAAGGCTCTTAGCCAATCAACACTGATCAGGGTCGGAGGTGGGAGAGGACCTCAAACACAGAGTGGTCATATTCGGACCCTTCCCTCCGAGCTGCTTTTCCAGCTGGGTGGCTCTGAGCCACAGGAAGCCATTTCAAACTTGGCAGGGCAGACAGAATCAAAGGCAGAGCGAAGAGGAAATACACACACACACACACACACACAAACTCACACACAAACTCACACTCACACACACACAGCAGAAAACACACAAGAATCACAACAGAACCATTCGCATCCAGCCCGGACAAGAGAGGGAAGCAGCACTGACCACACATAGGCAACTGCACTGCCCGGCTGTGGGTTTAGAGGTGCATTTATGGGCACATACTGCTTGAATAAGTGAAAAGAAGTTTGAAACCTTGGTGCAATGTCTGGGTCACTGTCTGGATGTAATGTCAAATTTCAGTACACAACCACCCACATAGTACAAATCATATCTCCAGGCAGGGGAAGGGAAGGAGAGCACAACTAATAACCAAAGAGGGGCCACTGATTGTTGTGCTGTGTAGGAGTATCTCAGGAACTACTGGGAACACACCGTACAGACCTACTGACTCTCAGAGCTACTGTACAGTTGCTCTTCACTTACATTAGGCCAGATAATCTCTCTGATATTGTCTGAGTTTAACTCTCAACAAGAGATGTCAATGATTAATTGATCATCCATTAATCAGCCTTAATAACTAAATATATTAAAAAAATATACAAACTGACAGCATAGAAGACGAGGGCCGTGTGGTGTAAATTGTCAGAAAATGTACTACGGCTTAGGGGCCCATTGTGGCAGTCCTGTGGGGACTCCCCTGACTGAGTAACCATTGGTAGCTTGGTGGTGTGGCTCCTTCAACATAAACACTGTGAAAATCCCACCAAGTTGTTATCTGACAGCTGTCCTGGGTAGTTAGCTATCCAGAGGCTCATGCTAATGCCAAACTACCAGCTTCAACAGAACACGCTAACAGCTGCTCAATCACTGCAGGCCAGAAGGTGCAAGTCAGACAGCAGAGAGCACGTTACAATGGGGACAAGCTGTGCTTTCCAACAAGTCATAGACTTTCAATTTAAAACAAAACAAAACAAAAACTGTAAAACTAAAGGCTGAAATTGGTGTTACCTATTTTATGTTTACTGGATAAGAAGCTACAGCCTTTTTGTTGATTGAGTTAGAATATTAAGTGCTAGATCTGCCCAGCATGTTCAGTCTCATCTCATTTATGTCCTCCAATAAAGCCTGAAAGTTGTGCGGCAATACAAAAATATTTGAATCTTGTCCGGCCATTCGTTGAATGGGAGTCGGCTCACCACAATGTTAAGTGGAGGCATTATTTTGTTATTATAATTTAGATTATTTTTATTTAATTTATTGCTCAAATATCTAATTCATTTTCCACTTTGCAGCGATTACGGGCCACACACTGTTTTGAAGGGACTATTGGTTGTGAACACATTTAATAATCTATTATGGAAATGCCGACATTTGCTCTCAACCTACAGTATCTTTTGTCTACGGCACTGTAGGTAACAGTAGGTGAGACTTTTGAAGGTATATATCCGCTCACTCGCGAGAACGGCACAGCCCAGGTAAAAACTTTCACATGCATTTTTCCATGTGGTTCTGATGACGATAAATTAAGTGAAATTCAGTCTTTTGCTAATCTCCTGTCCATGGAGAGCCTGGCCTTGTTACAAAAACAATGCCCTCGCTTGACCAGACACATTTGTAAATTATGAAACACCCACATTCTGCCGTTTCTAAAGACATTTTTGTCATGTAGAATCAAAGAAGTTATTTCTCTCTCTGTTTCCCCATCTCTTTGGCTGTCACTACTGCTTACCGTTTCCCCACCCGTTGCCACACTATTGCAGAGAACTCAGTCTCACCTCTCCTTTCTCTGAACTAGGGCTGCACAACAAGTGTCTCTTTCTTCCTGCGACTTACAAAGAGCCACATTCATAGAGGGGAGAGCGAGAGAGAGAGAGCGAGAGAGAGAGTGTATGAACCACACTTGCACTGTGTTTCCTAAGTGATAAATGATCAACAAAACAAGAGAGAATGTACGCCACGTGAGTCAAAGCCATGGGGAGCCAACGGTAAATGTTAAAATGTGTGTAGTGTATGTCTGCTTGTGTGTGTGCAGGATTGTGAACCGTCACCCTCCATTACAAATACAAAATACTTCAGCTCCAACTACTCTGACACTCAGTGGTTGCGACTACATAGGAGACTGTGGACGGAGAGGGGGAGTGAAGGGGGGTTCCCTCTTCCTAACTTTGTCTTTGGCTCTCTTGTGCTAAGCGGTGACTAACAACACATGCTTAAAAACAATTAGCATAGACCCACGGGCTCCTCAATTAGCAGCAGAAGAGGATGGCGCTTGCCGAGTCCTTGGCTGTGAGCGGGAACGTGCACGGACTGGTAAACGGGGCCGACGTCGCCCATCAGCCTGGCTATGACCCTGGATGACTCTGCCAGCGCCACCAGAGCTCCAGCAGTTTGGCAGCAGAGGAGATTAACAGTGAACCAACAAGCATGCAAGCAAGCAAGCAAACTGTCACAGACCAAAAAATGATGCTGGAATGGTTCTTTAAATCACACTCCTCTAAAATTTTAGACACTTTTCTTGCAGCTGCCCTTCTCCTGGCCTCAGTGAGGCCCTCTATGCCCCTCACAAAGCTCCTTTGTGGGTGGAACAGTGATAGCAGACTGCATACCACAGCCTTACTGTACATTCTTACAGAGGTACAGTATGTAAGAGCTACGAAAGGGTCGAAGCAGAGATTAAGGCAAGGAGTAGACTATGATTCATGGGGAGACAGAATTACCGGAATTATTTCTCGTCCGTTCCTGATACTGAGCAGAGGCCTATTTGACCGCATGTTTCCTCACTGATAAAACCGAAATTCATGACAACCTTGGTGTCTGCAAAGAGCCCACACTGGTTGATGGCAGAAGGCCTGGACAAACATAAGAGACAACTGCCACAAGAGATTTTCTGCTCTGGATGGAGGCCAGTCAGTGCTGCTCTCCCCTTCACTCTCTCTCACTCACTCACTGCAAGGGATACTTATTCATATGCAGAACATTCTATTACAGCACAGTACTCTTCTGAAATTATCCCAAATTAAACCACGGCAGAGGTTTTCACAGTCCCATAAAATGGCACAAAGATTAACAAGGGAATGAACTAATCATAGACCGTACAAGGAGGCTAATTCTGCAGTTGACTTTTTCATACAAAGCTGTACCTCCTGCAACTGAAGACCTACAACTTATTACAGGCATCTGCTGACTGATTAAGAAAGATATATGTTGCACCAACACAGTGTGAGCCACCTCATCTCAACTGCTTCTATCTGCCGTCTCGTTCTTTTGGTTACTACCCAAAGCTTATGATCACAAAGATGGTTGGTTATCAATTGAGATTTTTGCTTCATAGTTCAGCATTCTGCATTACTGCCTATAGGTCACCGAACCCGACACTGTTCAGGTCTTAGTTTTGCCTTTATATGTTGTACATGAACAAGAGTCTCTACGCTATATTAGTTGAGCGTGTTACTATGGTAACATTTGCTAATTAGAACTAAACACTAAGTACAGCTGAGGCTGATGGGAATGTTATTAGTTTTGGTACTGGACAAAATCCATTTTTGACCTAATGATGATGCTAGATAAAAAGGGATGAGGGATGACCCCGAGGGTGACACAAATCTGCGTGCCAAATAAAATGACAATCCATCCAATAGTTTTTGAGACATTGTGAACCTCATGATGACCTTAAGAGGTAAAGTCCGGATTTCAATAAAGTCTTCTAGATTCATCCGTGGGACAATTTTTTATGCCAATCCATCTATTAGATGTTGAGCTATTTCACTTGATAGGTAGAATTAGGATTCATCCTCTGGGCTCCATGGATATCTGTACCAATAGTTTGTGACATTTCACAAAAAAACCCTGCCAACCTCATGGCAGAGCTAGCCGAAAATTTAGGGGCTCACTTAAGTCGGTAGGATTCAGCTTTTGGGGAACATGAATTTATATACAAAGTGTCATGGTTATCTATCAGATAGTTGATATTTTAGTCTGGACCAAAGTGGTTGACCGACTGACCAACCAACTGACAGACTGATATACCAACATTGCCATTGCTAGAGCCATGCCGCTAGCAGGGCTGAAAATTAGAGTTGACAGGGCACACTTTTATTCCCTTTGGCTTTCCCAGTATGCATTGCTACCTGACCCCACATACCCTGTAGGTGTTACTACTGTTATTGATTTGCTTGTTTCTGACATGACCTTTTGCTTTTATTGTTGCAAGTCTCTAAAGAGCCAATAATGTTTTGGATTTTGACAATTGCATTTAGAAATAGCTGATCTCTTTGACAGGCCTTACATGTTGATTTGATTGTTCCAATGCACAGCCGATTTTGGACATGAATTGTCAACTCAAGGCGGCGGGCCAAACGTGGCATTTGGACTAGGCAACGAATGTCGCCAACAAGACAATACTGCTTGCATAGTAGACAATCAAGTAGCCGTGGATGCAGGACTCACAGTCCCTATGTATTTTACACCAAACCACTTGGCGGTTTCACCCTAAACAAGTCAATGAAATATCCAACACTCTGCCTCCAAAATCCCACTAGCCTTGCCTCTACCCTGTCTGGTACTTGTTATAAAACAAATGGTCATTGCTTGCATTTTAGAATTGGAGGTACTTTAGCTTCATTTTCGCCGGCTGATCTCACCTCCACTTATGCGTTCACTCCAGCTTGTATTGGCTAGATGAGTTACTGGTCGCTGGATATTTCACATGGCTTTCATCCAATAAGGGACAGGATATTATTCAGACACATTAAATGTATTGTCTTCATTTCCCACTGGAAAGAAGGCTAAATCTTGAGAGAAAGGAGACCCGTGCTCCTTCAATAAAATGAATCATGATGCTGACACCATCATATAGTGGGATTAAGTCAACTTTTCTTTCTTTTTTTTTTTTTTTTAAGGTTTATGTCCTCCACACCTCACAGGCTCCTTGGGTGTTAACAAGGTGCTGCGACATTTTCCCCGGGGTGCTGCAGACTCATCATGACAGACCTTATCAGCGGCTCTCCAGTCCTAACCTCCTATCATGTCCTCTGCAGAGCCATGTTCCCTCAGAGACACAGTCCAGACTCCACCCTACCACCAGACCTCACCCCATCGTTCACCCTCATCCTGAATTCAAGGGCAACTCAGATTACATTGAGATGGAAGCTTAGCTCCTGTGATATCAGAGTATTCTGTATGAACATAAGAAACTTGGGGGACTTGTCATTGATACAGGGAGTTGGACACCCAAAGAGGATGAAGGTGAACTGTGGTCCATACTCTCTGTTAGTCACACGCAGAGAGATTTCTATCACTATCTCTTAATTAATCACTCACATGCTATTGGACGCATTGAGTATCAACTGCAGTTGAAAAGAGGAGCAAATCCCATACTTAAGCCAGAGAAAGGAAGCTGGGCTTACTTCCACAGACTAGCCAAAACTTTCAGTATGACCTTGGCTTTATAATGATATGCTGTGCTGACATTGCACTCCTGTTCCTTTCTGAAAAAAACAACCGTTTCTTACTTTTAATTGATACAAGTACTCTATGCAAGAGAGGGTTGCACGTCGGTCATAACAATTTCATAGAAAAAGGGATGTTATATCTTAAATTATCCCATGTATAGCCTTAGGAGATCTTGTTATCTCCCGATCCCACAATGATAAAACAACAGAATCAACCATTGATTCTTAGCGCCTCAGGAAACAATGGGCACTGAGTTTGAGTAGATTTATTTGCAATGACTCACCAACAGCAAGTGTAGCACTTCTCGTAAATTATGCCACTGGTTATCACCCCGATAAAACTACAAAAAAGAGGGATGTCTATTTCAAAGGGTAAAAACATGTATTAAATAATACATGAAAATTCTGTCTTAATGGCTCACAGCAGAGCAGTTCAAAGTTCCATTCAAGGAGTATCAGGATGCACCGTGCCTGCAGGCCTACCTCGGGGAGGAGACGTGCTGAGAGAAAATCCAACACCAAATCGCCACACTTGTACTCTCCTTGTCCACAGGCAATGCATTAGACACAGAGCAAGGTTGCACAGCTTAGATTGTCACACTGGTTTTGGTGGTTTGAAAACTGCACTGCAGAACAAATTTTGGAGGTAACCTCTGGAGAGCTAACTGTGATGATGCTGTGGAATCATCAAAAAACGTCTGGACATCCTTATCAGTGAGGTTAGACTTTGAGGTTAAACTTGCTAGCTTGATAATAAACAAAACAAACATGGACGTCAGTAATATGAACCACTGGAGGAAAAACATCTTCAAACATTTGCCAGTGTGTACTGCGCATGTTCTAGGTTACAACAACTATCAGTAGCTACATTGCTGCATGCAATGCATATTGTGTTGGTTCATGCATGAACATTTGGCCTTGTGAACGTGCCATCTGTAAAGACCAAACACAAAAAGAATAGAATCCCTTTAGAAGTCTTCATGTGACAACAGCGAGAAAAAGCGATCAAATGCACTAGTCTGCATTATACTAACCTGTTTAAAAATAATATCATTTCATGTGAATTAATGTGTGTCTTAAGTGTGAGTTAACATTCATTAAATGATGATCCATTAGATGTCATGTAATCACATGAAATAACAATGGGTTCACTGTGTATCAAGCCACAGGAGTTATGGATATATAATGCACTAATTCATATATTTAATCATTATGAGTCATGTATTACTTATGCATCAATTAAGCATGCAGCTTGAACCTTTATCATAAATGTTAATAAAAGGGGGGCATTTGACACTAGGAACTTTTTCTTGGTGAGAATCAGAATTATCATGTCGACTGCTGCGACGTGAACCAACAGCCTGCTTGATTCTTACCTTTCCGGGAGTCTTGTTGTTGTTATTGTGATGGGAGGCCAAATTCACGTCCTCGTGGACGCGGTCCAGCAGCCACAGCAGGAACTCCAGGGCGTCATGTTGGGAATTACCACGAAACTGCGATCCATACTTGGACACTATAGCCTGGAGAGGGGAAAGGCACACTTGATGAAAGTGGAAATTTTCTACAGCTGCATAATTAGGACAGTTTGGTTGATTACGTGTGTTTTAAGCAAGGAAAATGCTCCGGTGCTGTAACTGCTGATGTGAAGTTATGATGATGCAGCCACTTCACTGAGAAACCCTCTGAACTCCATGAATATATTTATCCTAGCCAGATAATGTCAAATTTGACTGAAAAACAAAAACAGTGGTGGTTTAATTGGCTTTTATAATCTCACAGCTTGTTAGAATTAAAGTTGTAGTGGCTACCTGTGGAAGCCAAATACAATTCCCTTGCTAAGATATCCTTTATAAGGAATTCTCTCGCAAAAAACGGGAATCTAAAGCACTTCTTGTTGATTGTTTTTGATAGCTTCGTCTCCAGCTGGCCCACGCTTTGACTGATAGTCATTTCAGATTTGCAAAATATGCCTTTGTCTAAGACTTAAAAAGCATGCTTGTTGATAAATGTTTTACACCCTCCCCCCTTTTATTCTCAAGAAACTACATTTCAAATTTCAAGATTTTTTACATAAAAAAAAGAGGTGCGAATAACATTCTTTTTAAAAGTAGGCTGAAGACTACTTAAGCTCGCACACAGTATAATGTGACTTCAGATGTGAATGGCATCCGAGTCAATTAGGCAGGAATTAGCTGCATGAACCGCAGCTGGCAGCCTGGAGAAGCAAAGGCAGTGATGAGAGATTATAGCAGAGGGAACAGCAGACTGTAATCATTGCTTCATAATCCACTAATGTGTGATATGGCTCTTATAGCCATCACACCACAACGTGATGTAGGATGTCTGATGATGAAGTTAGAGGCCTGTCACTAAAGAGCTGCTCTCAAAAAAAATGGGCAGAGATGCTGAATTAAAAAACACACTCTTTGCTTCTTTAACACCCAGCACTGAAGTGCCCTGGAGCAAAGCCTGCAGCTGAATGTGTCTCCAGTGCAGCAGCTCACTGCCACACAATACAAAGCTGCAGTTGTGCGGCAACTCCACGGAGTGAATGTGTGTAGTTGTTTGAATACAAGACAGAGCAAACTAAAAAATAAAAAAAAAGGTATACTCAAGTCAACTCTTCTTTCAAAACTTAAAAAAAAAAGAGAGACAGTCATTCAGTATGGGCAGAGTTCTAACTCATTGGGAGTAGGCTGCATCTTCAAAGTAGTTTACTGAGACGTGGTTCCTGACAAGTGCAAAAAGTGAACATAAAAATTCATAAACAGGGTAAAACTGCTGGTGGAGTCTTGGCAGAGCAATAAGGTTCTCTAATCTTCTCTTCTGATCTGATCTTGAAAGTAAAAGTGAAGCTTTCCTTTGCCTCATAGATCTCAAAGTCGAAAAGGGATGAGTATTGTCATCCGACACTGGATCCTTACAACCATTTAAAGATAAGATATCACCAAATACGAAGGGTTAACAAATAAAGAGCTACTGCTTTCCAATACAACTGGACTGCTGTTTGTCTCTGTTGAGCAATGTTTTTATTATATCAAGAGCATGTGGACAAAGAGTTTTTTAAACTGCATGCTCGCACTAATATTTTCACTTTTGTTTTTGCTCTTACAGATGATACACCTCTCATTCTGGGAAGTCTTAGGTTTGCTCGGAGTTTTAGAATAAGATATTTACAACCTCAAACGTGTATTCTCTGGATGTCGTGGATGTATTTTCACACACACACACAAACAGTTTATATTCTGTCCGGCTATATCTACCCATATTGTAGTATGAAATACGACCAAACTATCATACTTGACATTACAACAAATATTTCGAAATAAAAGATTCAATGTAGGACAGCACATCTTTCTTTTTTTACGTTAATGCTTTTAAAGCACTCTGGATTGCTCTGACATTCACTGTGAGACCATGGGCATGTACTAGCCTAAAGCTGTTGTGCAGCAAAGTAATAACAGTAATTACCATCAGCCTTTCGAAGGTGGCAATTGTCTCAGTGATAGATATAATTGAGGTTGTGGAAAACGCCGTGTTTTGTATTGCTCTGTGCACCACAATGGCCACTGGCCAGTTTGTAATGTGTGTAATCAACTAACTAAAAGATAAAGACAAAATAAGAAAACACTCCCATCAGCCAGTGTCAAATATTTCAACCACTTATCCTTGGCTATTTCAACTGTTTATCTGTTACTTTTAACTAGATAACTATTTAAACTTTTTAGTTTAGCAATCTAATTAAACCATTTACATTACTTTGACTTTTAGCTAACGTTAACTTTCGACCATTCAGCCAACACTTTTAGGTAACCATCTGAACTGTTCATTCATTAACTATCAACTATCCATTACTGTAAAGGATGCAGCAGCAAAAAGATATGGGGAAAGAATAGGGCTAACATTAACATTACTATTCTGAAACAAGTGACGTTATATAGCCTACATAAGCTACCATTTTTTTCTGTTTAACTTTTATTATACCCCAGGTCGAAATAAAAGAAAAGGGCGTTTTTACACCGAGTTGGTTTGCTGCAGTCCGAGCGCGATAGTTCTCGGTTTCCCCCGCAGCGCTGGGCAACTCGATTCTGTTGAGCCCTGGTGCATTTGTGTGCATCCTACATAATCACAAACATCCACAGGGTATGATAGAAAACAGAACGCAGGTCAGTATGTTGGATGGAGGGGGCTTTTTGTTGCATGCTTGCAAAGGGACTCTGAGGAGACTGCAGCAAACTCGCTCTCGCTCATATCCGAGCTGAATCATTAACACCATCACCACTTATGCGTTTTATTGAACTATACATTACAATCGGCTAAAACGGACGTGCAGGTTACTTTTCTGAACAAGAGCGCTCCTGAGTCCGTGTTTCTCACCCTGTTCACGTGAATTGAGTTGTCATAACAACAACAAGACTCAAGAAAGGTAAGCCGCTCCTCCAGGTAGCCTCGGGTTCGGTACCCTGGTGCGTTCCCAGGTCCACATGACAGCTTTCACATGACCAGTTTTTCATGCAAACTGTGCCCCTCTCTGAACTAAACTGCCAGTGTAAAACGGCCTCTATTTATATTCTTAAAATGAGAGAAGTCACTGCTTATTCTGAATTTTTAAGATTAGGCTTAAGAGATATGAACAAGTTCTTTGAAAAACATCTCTGACCTTTGATGCATGTCTAGTCTTCATGCTCTGATGGTTTCACGAATAATAAACGTACATTTGCATAAAGCATGCACATTTGTCCATACCCCTGTTGATTAGAGTATTAAAAACTTGAAAAATATTAATTCAAGCTACATTTAGAACTGATTAAAATGTGCGATTAAGTTGCGATTAATCACGAGTTAACTCATGACAATCATGCGATTAAATATTTTAATCAATTGACAGCCCTAATATAAACCATTTATTTGTTACTTTTAGCTAGCTTAACTCTTTCGACTTGCCGAGTAGAAGACCCACTGACCCACTGACAGTGGCGACACAAAGTTCGCCCCCATTCATTTTCTAAGAGACGCTTTGCAAGGCATTGTGGGATTCCAAGCAATAAGAAAAAAGGGAGGGGTCAAAAGTTGAATCTGTTTAACTATTCAATTTCAACTTAGCGCGTACGTTGCCTGCCAGCTCAGCTTTATTTGGCCAAAAAACAAACAAAAAAAAGCAGTGGAGAGGTGGGTCAGGAAGTTTAGTCTTTACCTGCTGGGGAGGCATATCTGTAGAGGAGATCATGCTTGTACTGTAGCATCCCTCTTTTCTATGTCCCTGGCCTCCAGGATTACAGATACAAACAAAGAGCTGTTTTGCACAATGTCACGTCAATTGTGGGAGAAGGTGCAGGTTGCTTATTACCACAGTGTTTGCTCATGAGCAAGCTACGCACTTGCTTTTCACTCGTCCACTGCGACGAGCGCGCAGCGGCTGAGGCGAGGTTGCTCGATTCGTTCGCTTCCAGTGGATCTTCTCCGTCAATCTCAACACTGTTACAGTACATCTGATTCAAAATGTGTTTATACTGTATATTTTTGGTTAAATCACAATTTCTATTTTTTTCCAAATCACTTGATCAATCTTGCAACTGTAAGTCCCCTGGGGTTACATGTAGCCCTGGTTAGGAATCACTGCTCTACTGGACATCTTCCGTGAGCCGTCTGACTTACTGCAACCAGCAATGTGGATAATAATTAAAGATCAACATGGAGACCGCAAATACTGATACATATCTGCAAGCAAGACCCACTGTCGTCACAACATATATTCAGCTTGCTAAAAACGACCATCAACATACAGTGTGGGGACGTTACATTGCTGTTTAGTTATCAAGCCTCCTCACCCTAACGCCTTTCTTTCTCAGGCCTCTCATGTTATGCAAACCGATAAATTGGCTGTTGAGTAACTGTTTGAGTTTCAGGCTTTGTCCCTGTCCTGGCCCCTCTGTGCAAGCACACCATCCTGCTGGGGGGGGAGCGCACAAGAACCGTCCACATCAAAAGCACACATCTGCTCCCAGGTTGAAGAAACTCAACCCTTCAACTGCAACAGCAGAGACACATCTGTGTGAGAGTGGAAGCTCCGGACACACGTAAAATATCTTTAGTGAACATTTATTAAAGCTGCCTCCCTTCTTCCACCTCTCTTGTCCTACAAGCCAGGTGGTACTGGAATGTGGCAGAGCGCCAGGAGTTTGTTGTTTTGTTTTTTTTCTCCTGACTGGGACTCTGTAGCCAACTGACCTGTGGGGAGGCCACTGCGGATTCATGAACCTTGAAGAACCTTTGAACAAATGAGGTTGATTCGACATTTACAAGAATGGCATTAATTATTTAAAATGTGCAGCCCAGTGTACATCCTGTAGAATGGGTAATTTGCAAAAAAAAGAGATCCCTTTCAACACTTGCCATTTTTATAATTTCTTATCAAAATACCTGTGATGTGAAGATGGGTACTATAAGTAGTTCTTTTAATCTGGCCGCTTTAGCTGAACCTTTCCAATGCCCTTCTGAAAAAACACCTGACTTTCAGAGGCCTGCAACAACTGATAATCAACTTACAACAACAACAGATTGATTGAGCATTTAAATAAAGACCAATCCCTTTTGGAGGATTCTTTATAAGTGGTTTGTGCTGTCTGGAGTTCCTGTAACTGGGAGCCAATTTTGCCTCTCAGACACAAGCCTTGGAGCTATCTGATTATTTTATAATGCCTCCCTCCAGGCAGCTGTGGTATTACTCAACAGGCAATTTCAGGAGGCCTAAGCTGCATGAACTCTGGACCTCCTATGGTCCCAAACCACAGCCAAGAGGCACAGCAATGTGTGTGTGTGTGTGTGTGTGTGTGTGCCTTAACACAGGAAACATCTCATCACACACAAGGGGGAGTGTTTAGGATTTTTCTTTTAATCTTGGCTAGATGTTTCCATGCTTTTCCTTCTGACTGTTGTCCTGGAAATATCCGATGTCTGAGTCCCATGAGATAAGAGGGGAATGAAAGTGTGGAATTTTGGGAATTATTGCAATCAAGGTTTCTGGTTGACAGGGGTGCAGAGTTTTTTCAGAGAGCACAACAGACGGGAGAGCAAAAGAGAAAGAAAGAATCAATGTTATAATTGATTCTGACTGTAAATGCCGCATTTCATATGCAGCAAAAGCCTGACAACACTTACTGTAATTGGCTCTCAGGTAAACATTTGGCTTCCTCATTACAATATATTCAAGTGTGAGGACAGACATGTAAAGTATCTATACAGTAGAGGACAAGATATTCCAGTAGCCATACTTCTAGCCTTTTCTTACAGAGTAATTAGCATTTCCAAGAATAGAGCCATTGTGGAGTTTCTTTGTTCACTGCTCCATATTATCTACTTCTTGCCTTGAACTATGGCTCAGAGAAATCCAGCGCAAAGAGCTGCAGGCAGATAAAGTACAGCTGCCCCCACCCGCATATCTTCAGCATGGGCAGGGTAGGAAAGCCTGAGGGTCTCCTGATAGGGCTCTGCCACAGTCCCTGATGCTCAGGGAAGGAAGATTCTTAAGTAAAAAAGTGTTACATTAAATCATCTCCTTCCTGTGCCAACGTACTGTGAATCACAACGGCAACACATCTAAATAAACATGTCATGTAGACCTACAGCTGAGCGGTCAGCTGCACCTTCCTTCGCTCGCTATGCGGTGAGAGGAAATAAAACACTAGTTACTGCTGCACAGAGCTGCAACTAGCAAATGATGACCAACTTAAAGTCATCACACACCTACTGGGGTTCGCTCATGAAACGATGCCGGCGGCGTGAACCTTATTTTTTATCACTTAAGTTTTTAAGTGTGGTAATATTGGGTCTCCTGGCGGAAACAGCCCAGCCCTGCACTTGAGTCAGGTACCTGCTGACCCTGCGCCCTCAGACTGCGGCTGCGACGCAGCGCAGCAGCCTCATTATCACCTGGCGGGAAAACACTGAAGTCACAGGGCAAAGCGCTGTATGCTTGTTAGTGCATGGGGGAAGAGGAGAATGGTTGCTATACTACTGGCAATTATAGCAAATGATGCAACGCTTGTGACACCCCCCCTTTTGTCTGAACATTACAGGCAGGCTACTTCATAGTGGTGTTCATGGCACACTGTGCGCACAACATATGATTAGGTTTGACTAAACAGAAATCTTCCTCTGCACTTAAGGTAAGGACCTAATAAGAGTATGTGTTTAGTTAATGATAATCACTGAAGCTGCAAGCCTGGCCTTACCTTTTTATTATTACCAGAACCTTCTCTGTGCTATTAAGTATACTGAGCTCCTATCCACCTGTAGACTGTGGGGTTTTGTTTGGATGATATGGTTGGTGTGCTTTGGGTACCTTGAAGTCCACAGACAGCTGTGGGGTGTACTCCAGAGTCCACAGAGCCCTGACAAGGGATGCCAACTGCTCAGTGACTTCTCCCTTGGCAAGCCGCTTCTCGTCACTTCTCACCACCCCGTTTATTCTGGTTTGACTCAGGTCCAGCTTGTATCGCTCCAACCCCAGGTACTCTGCCAGCAGGTCGGTGTTGCTCAAACACTGCACCGCGGCGTTCATGAAACAGGTGTTCCCGTGGTTTTTCAGCCCCAGAACACCTGGGATTTTGTCCCCGTATTGGTAAAGGAGTTTCTCTCTGCCCGTGCACAGAGAGGAAGACGTGCTCGAAGTGTTTTTCACCACGCGATCCCAAGCCACCTGTACATCCTCTTTGATCATTCCCGAGCTGGCGCTGAGGGTGCAAGGTGCGCCATTCCGAAACCCCCCGTCGTCGTCCTCCGCGTCACGCACGTCAGCGTCTCCAAAGTGGGTGAAAGTGCCCAAAGTTTTGATGATTCTGTTCATAAAACTCCCCACAGACTTCAACGATTTCTTTCGGAAAAGCTTCCCAGATTTCGGCTTCTTCTCTTTGCGCTTCTCCTCCTTCGATGTCGGCATTTCCTCCTTGACTCGGCTCTGCTTCTCCATGACAGCGCCTCTACTCCCTCGCGCGTCTGTTCTGAGACTGATCACTGTGGAAATCCCGACGCCGCTGTGCCACTTCTCCGCCAGTGTCCCCTGTCCGGATAGCAGAGGGGAAAGCGCACGGATGTGACACCATCGCGGAGCCAGGGGGCACAACGGCACACTGTTATTCCACCCTGCGCTGACGGCGAACCTTCCTCATCCATCCCAGCACTTGCTGAACGCGCCCATTATTACTCCGATCCCGCTGTCAGCAGCAGCAGCAGCAGCGTCGCGTCGCGTCGCGTCGCGTCGCGTCGCGTCGCGCCCACCACAGCACGAGCCGCCCCGCCGTCCAGCTGCAGCACTGAGCGCTCCCCTCCCGTCGCTCCCAACTTCGCCTGGAAAAGGCTTGCGATTGTGTGACTGCCCCCTCCCACTTTCCAGCACATGGAGGAGATAAGAGAGCAGTGTACGGCGTTGGTTTGGACGCATGTGGTCAGTGATGAAAACGAATCCGACAGAGAAATGCTTTTATTTGACTTTCCATCAGTGGTGGAAGAAGTAGGCTACTTAGTCAGGCTTCCTTATTTAAGTGGCTTCCAACAGCATAGTGTAAAATACTCCATACGAGTAAAAGTCCTTCATTCAGAAGTATTATCGGCAGAATGTATTAAAGCATGAAAAGTAAAAGTACTCAATATGCAGTTCAAGGCATATATAATAATAATAATAATAATAATAATAATAAGACATATTGTATGACATTGTTAATACTGATGCATCAAAGCATGTAACATTTTACTGTTGTGGCTTTAACTTCATTACATACAGTTAGGTAGTTCAGTCTAGTGGTTCCCAGCTTATGGGTTGGGCCCCTCTAAAAGGTCACAAGATAAATCTGAGATGATTCATAATGTAAGAGGAACAAAGAATAACAGAATTTCTGCAACACAAATTAAAACCTTTTTTTGTGTGGATTTGTCTCTAATAGTTGTTGTGACAAATTGGATCATTTTTCCTATTTAGGCTCAAACATTTGTTTAAATGAAGCCACATGAGAAGTTCAGAGGGGAAACCTCTCTTTTGAAGGAACTACTAAGTCTGAAATGCAACAAGGAGCCACACCAAAGACACACTTTTTGTAAAGGTTTCACAAGCCAAAATGGTTTGGAACTACAAGTTTCATCTTTAACACCACATTGTATTCTATAAGCCTATATGTTTTTTAAAATCTTAAATCTGAAAAGAAACTATTGGCTACATAAATGTAGAGGAGTAAAAAGTATAATATTTCCCTCTGAAATGTAAGCAAACATTTTTTAAACTCAAGTGAAGTACAAGTACTTCAAAACTGTACTTAGTACAATACAGTACCTGAGTAAATGTACTTAGTTTCACTCCAACACTGCTTTCCACAGATCAATCAGTAGGATGAATCACTGTATCACAGAAAAACCTTTAGGACATTTATTGGCCTTTACCAAAAAGTCTTGTAAGTCACTGCCATTTCATGTTAGAGCGCCACATAATCTTTGTTAACCTATACTATTAGACACTAAATAAATATTAAGGGATTTTCTGTTTGAAAGGTCGTGATTGCATCCTCCATCGCTGCTTTATGGGGATTCCCACTCATTCTCCCGTTACCTTTATTAAACCTCAAAATCCGTCATACATTTGACAGAACAAGCGATTTCCCATGTGAAGGTGACTTTAAATCAAGCTGAAATCAAACGAGTGCCGCCAATAAGGGAGAGATCAGCTGACTGGGATTAGTGCGGTGTGAAGGAGCTCCGCACACTGACGCCTGTTGTCAGTCACTTTTCTGCTCTTGTGGGCAGTGCCAGGGAATAAAAGTGTGGCTTGCTCTCATTCCATATAGATGTGGGAGCAAATGAAGTCAGCTGTCTAATTGATTAAAAAGTGGATATTGTTACAATCATTTTTTTTTTCACACTCTCAAACGCAACATGGGGTTTAAATGTGTTACTGCTGACTCAATGTGTGAATATATATATTTTTAATCAAATCGGAATTCAGCCGCCCCCCCCCCCACTCTCCACATATCCCTCTGGCAACTGCAGAGCTTCACCTGGTTGGGAATCACTGGTCTAATGTACGGATTTCTGCCAATTCAGAATAAAAACAGTCATCAGAGGGAATGTGTGTGTGTGACCCCAGCAGGCTACAGAGGAAATTAATTAGCTAAGCCTTGGAAGGCATTTATCACAGGTTACGGTGTCCTGTATTCCTACTAGCATTCCTGGGCCATGAAGTATAGGAGAGCGGCACCGCCTATCTCCTTTGCGCACTACATAGATATGTTTAATCACACGGGGCTGTCTTACGAACACTTAGAAACTGCAGATTTATTGCAGCAGTGAGCAAAAGCATTATGACCGACTCTCCTCCTCACTGCTTATGCAACCTGAAGAGTGAGTCTGAGCCAAGTCTTTGCTCAGAAGGGGAGCCTCCTACTCTGCTTCCCCTCAGAGTGGTGATGATGATGGCATGGAGTACCTGTTGTTGTTGGGAAGCAATAAGCCCACCAGCAGGCTCAATTTCAAGAGGGAGGAAACTCAAGAATACTCATGACATACTTTAAGCGGAGAGAGAGGAGCACACAGCAGAAGGGCCTGCGCTCAAAATACTACAACTTGAATTTGAAGGCCTGCATACGAACGAGCAAAGCCTCGCCAAAAGCCTCCTTTCCCAACATCACCGGCCTCCAAGAGGAGGAGGGAAATAATAATCGTCTCTCCTACACACCGTTCACACAACCTGTTGAACCAACACTGCAGATGCAAGTAAATCTAACTTCCATGAAATAGGTTTCACATTTCACAGATTGTGCCATTGGGGACCAGCAAGTCCTACCTGCTTTAAGCCATTGTGATATCTACAGAACCTGGGGAACTTCAATAGCCAACCCCCTGCACGTAGACACCTCCAGCAACGGACAAGGACTCTGATACAATGACCCCAACCCCACTCTGCCAGGAGGAACTACGTAGTCATACTCCCCTGACATGTGTAGGGTCGACTCATTGAATTGATCCTCTTCACCTGCTTAAATCCACATTTCTGACTTCTCAGTGTCATTGACACTAGAAGGGAAATGTGATGAAACTACCAAAAACTGATGGACTGGAGAATTTCCACCATTCGACTCCAAGGGACTAAACTAAACATTCAGCTATTTAACTTGTGCAATAATTTTGCACCTCTGAGCTGCTGCCATTTTTCATATACAGTAGCGTTTGTGGCTTAGCAATAATCACCTCTGGGTTTGGCAGTGGCCTCCTTATTCAATTGTTATTTGAGGGTATTTTTAGAGAAATTTTGCATTTTCCTTTCCAAAGTCAGGTACCTTTTAATATTTCTCTTGCAAGAAGGATTTCTTCCATGGCTAACGCTGGCATCTAATTCCATATCGTGTGTAAATTCATCCCTCACTTTCAAAAAGGGTGGTGCACCATCGTAAAGACACACAGTAGAGGTCTCTATGTGTGGTTTATGTTATTGTGTTTGATGTGCGAGAACGTCCCACACAAAGCACGACCCTCGGAACATTAATGTGGTACCAACTAAAGGTTAGGATAATATAAACGGTGTATTCCTTTCAAAGTGCTGACGCACACAAAATTAGATCAGTGTTGCTGCGTCGTAGCCTAATAGTTAAGCCATGTTATGCCTATAAATGGAGAGGTAATTTGCCTGTGACGCTCTTCCCTGCAAAGAAGGAAATGTCAAACCCAAAGATGAAGTAGGCGACAGAGACCATCTGGTCGCCTGAGTCATATGTGCCGTCTGGTCCGGGAACAAACACTCCCTTGGCTAAAAGAACAATGCACTGTGACTGTCACACTGCCCTGCTATGGCTGCCTCGCTACGGCAAAGTTTGACAAGCGCATACAGTAGGCGCATCACACAGTTGTTGTAGGTTCTGAGCATTTGCATCTAAACTTACATGTACCACAGCACAATAAAAAGTTTGGATTTTTCTTTGGGTTTATGTTCTGAGCACTTCTCTGTTTCTTTCACTACATAATGACCTGCTTTTCATTTGGAAGATGTTGCAGACAGTGCTGATCGGTGTTACCCAGGGGAAAGTGTCGGCCTATGTACAGTACCAACTGTACCGCACATAGGCAGACAGACAGAGTGACTAAACAGCACGCCCCAGGAGGAAATCAATACTGATGTATTTTTACAGCGCTGACTAAATACGATGTTCTACAAATGTTTTTCAAGCTTTAACAAGACGATCGCCTTCATCAGAACTAAATTGATTTAACCATTCCTGTGATGTGCATTAGTTTCAGCAGAAAAGAAACAGAAGGGGTTGAGTGGGCGAGTTCTGGCTTCCACCGGGTCCCAGATTACGCAGGCCCCATCTGAGCTGGCAATAACACATTCCTTGTCAATGCCTTTAATCTTAATGCATTTGGCAGAGGCCTTATGCTTTCTCATGGACTCCAGGAGCTTGTGAGTCCAGGGCAGGATCTCCCACACACTAGCAAATATACACACACACACGCACCTGGACGGAGAATAGACAGCCATCAGCTTAACAGCACACATGAGGCAACTGACACAGCACTCCCTCCAGAGACTGTTGGAGCCCAGGCTACAGAGCTATTTCTATTCATGGCCTATTTCATCCACAACCAGTCCTACTTTCACAGTATCTGAACTGTTACAGCAGGGAACTAAGCACACACATGCATTAAGGAAGCACAACCAGTGCACGTTTAGCACAGCAGCAGAAATACATTTCATTCCTGTCTCACGGGCCTGTAGCCTAATCATGAATATTTTTTTGGTTTTGTTAAAATCCCCCGGTGGGTGTATCTCTCCTCTCCTCCCTCATTGTTCTCCTGCTATCTCAGGTGGTGGCAACAGCTGCCAATCCCAAGCTGTGGGTTGTGTGAACAGGACGCATCCTCCGTCAGGCTCCAGCAGTAAACGCGCAAATTGTCCAGGATTCTTGGTTGCAAAAGGACAGGTGCTGGCCGTTTACGGGTGCATAGGACTAGATGGAGATTGTTTTGAGGAAGATGTTGTAATTACGCTCACGGCAGTACATGAGTCAGCATCGGCACGCTGAATGAAGAAGTGAAGGATGCCCTTGCAAAAAGGCTGTCAGATGCAGAGGGTCATACTCTTGTTAGAATGAAAGCTGCTGATTAATGATGAGAAGGTCATGTAATTGTCAGCAGTGGCACTGCAAAACACCACAAAAAACAATAACCTCAATATTTAACTTTGTGTTTATAATTTAGGAACATTTGCTTTTATAGTGTAAAGAGTACACATAGGTTGACAATCTATTAGAAACAGAAGACGTAGTACTTCAGATCTTCAAATGACTTGGGTTATGGCTTCCTCTACTGGTAAGTTTTGGATTTGACATGCCACTCTCCATTTTAAACAAAGGAGCCAAAGGAGTATTTAATAGACGCTGGTGACACTGATGATGACGACACCTACAACATGGCACCACTCACAGTACCAGGACCGACACAGTACATGAGCCTCTGTTACACATGACAGGCCCCATTGTTCACAACCCTGTTCTGGCTGGTTGAGATCATTTTCTCTTCTTAGGTAGCCTACCTGCGTGCAGGTGGGGATTTCTGCTGAATCGGTACGTCTACCATGCACCTGCTCCTGCAGTCTCTACATAAATACAATACACGCTGCCGGTTGCAACAGCAAAATGCAAACTACTGTGTTCTATAAATCTAGTTTTGCGCTACTGACGTTTTACACGCACCGCAATGTTATGACTTCACACCGTAAGGACAAAGGCATTGCTGCAACTTCAAGCTTTGGTTTTACTTTAAAACTATCGTCGGGAGGAGGTAAACGTGTGAGGAAACACCAGCTACAGAATACCAGCATCCATGATACTGATGCTGTCACAGACCTATACTGCTTGTAAGATAGAGCAGCACACAATCACTGGCCCACTGCTCAGCATGCACAATACCAGGACCATGAAACGGAAGCAGCTACATGGAATTTATTGTTTTGATTGTGATTTGTGTGCGTGTTAGTTTCTACTATGGCAAGTTTCTTCTCGTCTTTCACTAAGCTGTGTTTTCTCATACTTGTTCACCTACTTATCATACTGTTGTTGTAATTGTCTATCATAGCCCTACCCCCCCCCCACACACACACAAACACACTCTGGCTCCCTCCTGTGGACTTCCCCTGCATTGCTGTGTGAGATTCTGCTACAGAGGCTGAATCGAGCACGTTTCCACAAACTGTAGGCATGAACCATGTTAAACGGAAAATACCTAAATACATTTACTCAAGTACTGCACTTAAGTGCAATTTGGAGGTACTTGTACTTTACTTATTATTATTTCATAGTTTTTTTGCAGACTCATATTATTAATACAAAATACAGCCAACAAATAAATGATGATGTATTGTTATAGATTAAACTTTATTGATCCTGAGCGGGAATTTAACAAGCTAACTAGCAGTATATATAGTAATTAAAATGAGCTCCACCTTCACCAACTGCAAGCTTAAAGTGATGAACACAGTAATGCATCAATAACTAAAATCCAGTAATATATTCTGAAATGGGCCAGTCTGCGTAATGAGTACTTTTACTTTCATGCTAGTACTTTTACTTAAGTAAAGTTTTAAAAGCAGGACTTTTACGTGTAACAAGAGTATTTCTACACTGTGGTATCAGTACTTTCACTTCAGTAAAGGATCTGAGTACTTCTTCCAACTCTGAATACTCTGTTATAAGTCAAAGTCCTGCATAAAATATTTAAGTCAAATTACAAGTACAAATATTTCATCAAAACATACTTAAAGTGTCAAAAGTAAATGTATTCATTTTTCAGAATGGCCTATTTCTGAATTCATTTGTCAGCATCCCTTTACATATATATGTGTGTGTGTGTGTGTGTGTGAGAGATGCATGCTCACAGGCTGTGTACATTTTTCTTTGTGGTGGTACTTTATATTAATTCTTTATACCAGCACTTCATTGCTATTATGAACAATCTCTGATTTGATACATGTATTATTATTTTTTTATTTTTCCCCCCAGTAGATGTCCTCATAGGACCATGATTTAATAGATCCAGTCTCATTTAATTGCAGGTTGTCCACAGTGTTGAGGAAACACACCTTACACCTGGCCGTGGAACTGCATTGTTTTACTCCCTTCCTTTGAAATAGAAAATTAATCTTTACTTTATTTCCTTTTAGTTTTTGCATGTGCTGGCGCTCATTTTAGCAGTCCATTAGTCTGTGACTCCATGGTTGAGCGTGAGAGTAACAGTTTCACCAGTGAATTTGACTTACAGTACACACATGGCTTACAGCACAGGACAGATTTGACCTTTTGACCCAGCCAGATAATGGTTTGCAAATGATTTGCATAAAATTTCGGCCATTACATTCAAGCCTTTGCCAAATGAGTTCACACAATGCTGATTAGGCCAGGTAAATCTCTCTGTATTTGGCAATATACAGAGTTTTTAAATCTGGTATCTGTGGTGACATTCCTGCTCCACAATGTTCTGGATGAATGCCATGCACATGGTTCTGTGAGCGAGTTCCTGCAAGCAGGTTTGTGTGTGTGGGAATGTGCTCAACCATAATTTCACACCCAAAACACTTCCTCCGCTACACCTCACATCGACGGCATTTATAAGGGACTTGGCTGGGGATGTATTGGAAGTTATTGAATCTGAAATTATGACTGGCCACCCACTGGCCCAGGAAAGGAGCAGCTGCTTCTCTGTTGCATTGGCAACCTCGTCAAAATGAATCAGGTGTTTGATTTGAGATTTGGGAGGAAATCTCCGCAAATCAGGCACTCTCTAATGTCCGTAGACAAATAAGAAAAAAAAAAAACATTAAACATCCAAAAGATTTACAAATGCTTATGATTATTTAGTGAAAGCAGGCGTCTCAAATCTGACAACAGAAGACCGTCTGTATGAGCCTGGAGTATATGAGACTATTTTTCTCGTTCTCTAGAGTGAGCATTTTCTGATTTATCTAAGAATTTTTTCGCTTCCAACTTCGTGATGCTCACTTCCAAATCTGGTTACATCAGAAGAGCCTAACACCTTCCAGGAGTTGGGCAATTTTGGGGAAAGCAATGCCATAATGGCTGTCAGATCCTCCTATATTCCACGATTATAGCAAGTGCTGAGTTTTCTCCACCCCAAAAAAGTGCAACACAAGTTCATTCCAGGTGACTCGGGGCACACTACACACCTCCTACAGTACACTTCTTTAAGAAAATACAAAACAAAAACATTTTGCTGATATTATCTGCTAGGTGTAACGGTTGCATTTAGAGGTGTAGACCAGGCCAGTTTTCAGATAGTCTTGCCCATTATCTTTCTCTAAACCCAACCACTCCTGGTGTATGCCTAATCCTTACTGGTATCAAAGCAGGCATGCTGGTCCTACATGGAACGCTTCCCTTTCTCAAAGCCTGCAGTGCAGCATGTTGTGTGAGGAGTTTTCTCATCTCAAAAACACCTCAGTGCACCGTAGCCTGGGGAAAATTAGCCTAACTTGAAGCTGTCTAGCTTTACGCTTAATGTTTGCAGGCATGTTATTCTAGTACTTGCCCATGCTCTAATACTCACCTGGCCGTCGCCCGCTGCCTCTCCATCCGGTGCTGCCGGGGATGGGATGTGGGACTTACTGCTGCCTCCTTCGTATCCCTCAATTGACTTTTATGACCTGTGAAAAGGAGAAAAGGCCCAGCTGGGGTCAGAGGAGATGAGACTATAGCAGGGAGTCACTGCAAGTTGAGCACTAGCCATGTCTAGCGACGTGAAAAATGTGCAACCAAGGCCGAGAGGCAAGGAAACATGTATTGACAAGAATACCTTCATAAAGCATAATTACTGCTACTACTATTACCCCAGTACCCCTATATTTTATTTCATATCCTATTTTATGTATGGCTGCATTGTTTGTATTTGATTATTCTTTGATTTTGTTTCACTTAGGTGATTCTTCTTACATATTTTTTATTATTGACACATGGAAGAAGAATGTTGGAGGGAGCCTGAGGCGTCAGAGTTTCACTCCCAACAACTGCTTCACCCTAATTGTTGTGTATATAATAATAAACATCTTGAATCTTGCCTAAAAAACATAAATAAAAATTGAAATGGTAAAAAGCAAATATCTTTTTTTTTTTTTTTTTTTTTAAAAAGAGCATGACTCAAAAGCATAAATGCACTTCACTGGGAGCCTCCTGCAAACAATGCATGGTCAGATTTGGAGCAGCACTGACCTATGGCCTATGCCTTGCCTGAACTCTACGTGAACTGCAAGCCTTCTTTACAATAGTCATTGAAAAAACACAAAATATGTTTGGGACTGGCTGTAAGTGGAGCGACGGCTCCATCTAGCGGCATGAGAACTGCATTGCAGCCAAGACCGCCAGCACAAGATACCACAAGATCAACTTTATTGATTCCCAAGCAGGGAAATTCACCTCTTACAGCAGCTTAAGAGTCCAAAGTAGAGGAAAAGAGCAATAATAACAACAATAAAAGCTATATACACTACACCCTTCCCTTATACAGATTTGACCATGATGGATAATTGGATACATAATTGTAATACACACATGGTATGTAACATTATACTAAAAAGAAAATATGAAAACAACAATATTGCCCTGTAAATTGGATAATTGCACAGGATACAAGCAGGAAATTCACAGGATAGCTGTACTGTGTAAATATAAATGATAAATACTGTATATATAATATATAAAAGATGAAAAATATATGATAGCTCTATATTAAGGATAATTGCACAGTATTCAACTTGACTGCAGCAGCTTTTTAAGGCACATTTTCATGATTGCTGCAAATTAAGACATTTTCTATAAAAATAATTTGCTACGGGTTGCACAATAAATATATTAGTTTTTAAAACTACAAACATGTGTAATAAATCGACCTTAAAAGCGCATATGTATGGCCTAAAAGGCATAAATATAAGAATAGAAAAATGTAGACAGTCATTCAAAAGCACATTATGGTTGCGATTGGCTGTAAGTGGAGCGATGGCTCCATGAAATTCAGTCATGTTGCGTTGAAGCAGGGCTTGTCACTTTCCATACAGAGCAGTAAAGAAGCAGTTTGTGCCCTGTCATTCAGTGTTGACCCTTTAAAACCGGGTCAAAGGCACAGCCTGGGATCCAATGACTTGGTGTTATGGTAATATTCCTCACAGGACCTCCTAAATTGAGCTTTCCAACAGGGCAGCGACCCTTTCAACATTCAGTTAAATCAACACTGACGTGCCTTCAGAACAAGACTGTAGGAGTCACAGAGCAACACAATCAAAGCCTGTTTTGAATTCCATCAAAGATTTATTGGATGATGATAGTTGCTATGATGCTCCCCTTCTAACTGGGCTGAAAACGAGCTAACGTGCGAGGAAGAAAGGGAGGAAATCCAAGAACGCAGCCAGGACAATTCAAACTCTTAAATCAAAATATTAATCACTGCCATGGGTGCATCCACAAAGTACTGACTGCGATTTCACTCGGTCACATAATATTTTATATTAGTCACAAAACATCAAGCTTGCATGCAATAATTGTGTATGCACTTGGACTGGGCTGCACTGAAACGCTTTATAAAAAGCTGCCTTTTACCAATGCCGGCCAAAGTCTTTTTTCAAGACTTCAGCTGACACTTCACCCCCAGGATAATGAGCCTCTTGCAACCCAGGAGACCCAACTGGTGGCCGGATGTACACAGACAACATAAAGAAGCGATATGTATTCGATTGTATTACTCAGTAACAAGAAAGCCATTAAGCTCCACTGGCGATTTTGCAGGGTCATGTTCTCCAGCCTCAGTGCTTCGGCCGTTGAGTCAGAAGGGAAGCAGATTCCTGAGCTGGTGATAAGATTCACTGCCGTCCTGACCCCCCCAATGGATATAAAATGATGTTTGTATCCATGATCCCTCCAGTCTAGTTCATCAGATACGGTCTCAGAGGCTGCAGGGCTGTTGCAGGTGGACACCGTCGGGTCATCATCAGCCTCTGAGGCTAGCTTTCGACTGTCAAAGCAGCTAGGAAGAAGGATACAGTTTGAAACGCCAAGTGTAAAACAGTATCCATAAAAGCTGACTGCGGTAAAGGACACAAGTGTGACTTATGTTAATGCTTCACCTATGAAACAGTCACTTTCAATGAAATATCTTTTACTTTTGGAAAACCTTTCCCCCGTTAATTACAGGATCATTTTTACAGTATCAGAACTCTAAAGTGTTCAATTTAAAACTCATTTTGGCTAACCTGGCCAAAATCCAATGTAACATGGCTTTGTTAAAAGGGGGCACAAGTAAAAAATTTTAAAAAAGTAAAGCAGTAGAAAACAGCAGGTGTAGGTCGTATAATGCTCTAGGTTGAGGGGAAACTTAGAAACATCAGTACTGGTTTGTCAGGGGTTGTAATGATTAAAAATGATCCAACCTTGCAGCACCGGCTTGCCTGTTCAGTCTGCGACAACAGAGCGTCTGCGCCTGTTTCTAATTAGCCTAATGTTCTTCACCTGTCTCACACGGAAACAGTGTCGCCATTAGAGGTCAGGTTATGTTGGCCTGAAAGCTGTTTGCCATGAAGTACAATAAGCCTTTTTCGCGGAAGACATTTGGGCATGTAGGAAAAGCACAAGTGTAAACAATAACGTCTGAATTATATGTACCTGCTTCGGTTTCAGGGAACACGCCAGCTCCGCTCTGTGCCGCTCGTGCATTAGCATCATGCTAAAGGGCGCTGCCGTGGCTTACCTGGGCTCCTCAACGTTGCTAGTAGCGTGCATGCTGGGATATAAAGGGTCCACGCCTCCCGCTGCACGATAAGACTACAATGGGTCATTCATGTATTTCCTAATGCATACAGAGTTTTAAAAAATAAATAAATTGTCGTATGTAGGCAATGGAAATTCACCCAAGTGTCCAAAATTGACAGTATTTCGAATAGGCATGTGCTTGTTGGGTAAGGGCATATGAAAATGTATTTATCTAAACAGCTTTTTTTTTTTCTCTGAACCATTTTTGTTAATTTTGTCTAAAATGTGCAGAAAAATACAACACATGAAATGTAGGCTTTTCTTAAAAAGGCTATCTTTGTTCGGTGTCATGGTGTCGGATTCCCCTCCACGGTCCTAGAAGAGCCCATAGTTGGCAAGACGAGGGTGAGTTGACAGCTTAGATTCAGAAGTGATGGGGGGGGGGGTCTGGACATTAATGCATAATCAATCCCAGCTTGCGGTGCTTAAAACTGCCGGGTTCTTCACTGGTTACTGATCCATTGGCTCAACTCTGGCTCACTGGCCACCTGGCTCTGTAACTTTGAAGAAAAACACGTTTGTACATCATATCATTTTACTTTGTTGTTTTTAAAAAGTCACCTATTTCAACACTGGGTGGAAGCTCGCGACCCACTGCACATGGCTTGGATGGCTTGGGTTTTAATTTAATGTTTCTTTACAGGAATGTATACTGATGGCACAAAAGCCAAAAGATCACCGTTGGTGACATTTCATTTGATATGATAAAAGTCAGCTGCGATACTTTTCCGTGGCAAACAGGACCTCTATTGAATCCTTTGTGTTTTGCAGAATGTGTCGTGAATCAGTGCTCCTTGACACTTCAACAAAAGTGAGGTTCATGCTAGAGAGACGCGCAGCACCAAGGTCTTTATTGGGGTCACATTCAGCTTGGCAGACCACCCAGCTGCGTGGGTGGAGACGCATTCATGACTGTGTACCCCCGCGCATTGCTATGAAGACAAATGAGGAAAAAAATAGTCATAATTCTCTCTTAGACATAAATGACCTGTGGCACCTTTGCTGAAAGAGCCTTCAGTTACACTCTGCAGCTGACCTCCAGGGTGGCATCTTAGCAGGGTGGAACATGCCAAACATGAAAGGCACAAAACTGCAATTCAAAATGCCTTTAATGCTCCCTGTATGTAACGTTAATCTTTGAGCAGGAAGCATGACCAAAAAACACTGTCCCTCTTTATGCACATCAATTCAGAAGCAGACTTATTGTTCCCACACATAGATCCTTACCACTTTCACCCTGCAGAGAGCAGTAGCTGGAAGAGAATGATGGCAGAATATTAAGGCCCATGGAAATGTTACTGGGAGCTCAGTGTAGGATCCATGAGTGAAAACTACAGAGGTGGCCCAGAGTCATCATGTCAGCTGATCCTCTAATTATGAATGACATCAGACAAATTGTTGTAATTTGTGCTGCTTGCAAGTCAGTCACTCCAACACTGGTTTGTCTTGAATTGCAGGATGTTTTATTGACCACCAAGTTTCATCCATCTTTATTATAATGTTTGAGTGAAAATACGACAATACGAGGGCAAGAAGATTCTTAGCTTTTATGTGTTGTTTGGGAAGCTGACTTTCGTTAAAACCTGAAATTCTATGTAAATCCAAAAATATTTGTGTAGACATCGTAGTAATTTAATCAAAATCTTAATACTCTTCGCAAGAAACTCTTAATCTGCACCTATTGGATCAGTCTTTTTTCCTCCTTTTATTTTGAAGTCAGAACAATAAGAAAGCTAAAAGACACAGTGTGTGGTCTCTCCAAGCAGTAATAATGTTATTCACGCTTGACTTATCTAAGCTTTCCTTTCTCTAATAGCCTACTTGAGTTCAAAACCAATTTGTGGAGGAGGGTGTTCATTGAATATTAGTTTGTGAAAAACTGCGGACACCCCATTATTCCAGTGTTTCAGCCTCACACTTTTTTCTGTGGCGGCCCGGCAGCACTTCAGTGGGGCTGTGGCCTTGAGATGTGCGTGATTGGCTCAGCCGGTCTTAGCACAAGGCTGATTGGATAAGCTTCTAATCTTCACACCATCGCTACGCTGCCGGATCCTATAGGTGAAGGATTACATAGATACCGCCGGGTAAAACTGTTTGTTGAATTAAACATCTATCAAAGGTTTTCTTACACCCTTCTGATCTCAACAAACAGGTTGTGCAAAAAGCAGGTGGCTTGTGGAGGTTTCCAACATCATCAAACAATGTGATGGGAGATCACAACTGCACACATGAATTCTCGAAATCTGTGTTTTCAGACTGTATTCTTTGGATTTTCCCTCTATTGGATTAGGGTATTTAATGTTATTGTGACAGGACATAAAGCAGATCACTGTGTGTGTGTGTGTGTGTGTTGAAAACTCTGGTATGCACTTGTATCACCTCTGTTTACAAAGAACTTCACATGATGTAGTAGCAGAGCACAGTTACGTTGTTGCAAAACCACAAAATAAGATTTTCCTCATTTCACGTCATTGGCTGAGCTCCGCTCTTTGGTGAACATTCACCAGCCATCACTGACAAAACACAGAGCTGTTTATGCAGTGAAATCCATGCATGTAAAACATTGTGATCCATAACCGTGATTGCGTCCACAGTGTGTTCTCAGAAATGGTTTTGTTATTATTACATGCTTCATACTCCCACTCTCTAAATATTGTGTTTGTCAAAACGACATGTTTTTTTTACATTGAAACACTACGTACAGTAACTTATTGCTCGGTGCATGTGATATTTACAAATGTGATTGTGCATTTTAAAATGTATACAAATTACACACAAAAGCGTAAGTATACTGGCCACAAATGCCATGCTAACGGCTTGTACCAGGATATCCCTGCAAGGCATTCCCAGCATGGAATGGTGGTGACGGCTCCTTTTCCATATCACCCATTTGCTGGAGGTGTCCTTGTGAATGTGTGTGCTTGTGCAGTGAGGAAGTCCACCTGAAGCAAGTCCAAGTAAATTCCACCAAGTCTAAAGCTGGTTGAAATTGAGTTACAGAAGAGGCAGAGCAAGTCCCGTTGAAGAATGAGACCAAACCGGGCAATAAATAGTCTACGTGTCTTTCCAAAAACAATAAGACTAGGTGGCCTTAGTGATAGCTGGGTTATTGTCTGGTATGTGCACTACCAAATGTTACACTGGCAACATGTCAAACCTCAGGGTAAGTCTATAGTGCAGCCCAAAAGTATCGCAAGGGTTTCTCAGGAGTGAATGGAGAGGCAGGTCTGATTTTGAGCAATAATGCATGTAGCGCATGTGTTGAGGAGACAGTTAGGAGGAGAAACAAAGGTGTTGCAAATGGAGAAAAACATATGTTTAGTCTGTTGCTCTCCCACTGTAGTCATAAAAGTTTGGATAGACATTCATGGTGCCCAGAGGATGAATCCAAGCGACACTGGCGATCGCCTGTCTTTTCATCTAGCACCACCATGGCCTTGGCATTTCTGGGTTTGAGTGAAATGTCTCGACAGCTATTAGATGGCTTGCCATGAAATTTCGTTCAGACATTCATGTTCCTCTCAGGATATATTGCAATCACTTTGGTGATCCCTTGACTTTTCATCTAGCACCATCATCAGGTCAAAATTTAAATGTGTCCCGTACTTTGGTCTATGACCAAATACCTGCAAAACTAGTGACACTCCATCAGCTGTACATTGTGTTTAGTGCTAATTATCACTAATTGTTAGCGTGCTAACATGGTAAACTAAGATGGTGAGCATGGTAAACATCACACCTTCTAAACGTCGTAATGTAAGCATTGTCAACATGAGCAAGTTAGTGTGCTGACATTAGCATTTAGCTCACAAAGTACAGCCTCTAGCATGGCAGCAGACGCTTGGTTAACATATATTTGTGAAAAACGTGAGTCAGTGTCCAGCAATGGCTGAGAAAAATCGAATGCCCCCCCGCAAACTCAAGTACTACAGTATGCGTGTAAGTGTATATGTGACTGACGGTGTGCCTGTGTCTTTGCTTGTGTGTTAGGAAAGCAAACTACAGACATGAAAATGTATGTGTGGCACCATGTTTCCATTGGTGTGTTTACGCTGTGTGTGCACGGAGGTCTTTGAGGCATTTCAGGAAAAGAAACTTGTCATTAATGAACACCATTAGAGGCGATCATTTAGGGCTCACCAGCAGCTAGGTGCAGCAAGGCATTTCAAAAGAATGCAAGATGTAAGTCCAAGTTAATCAGCTCTTCTGCTGCTTTTCTTGGCGTTGGACAGGCCCACCACAATGCCACAGCCCTGGAGGACAGCATAATTACAAGGTGCTATCTCGCTAAATAGGGCTCTTGCTCCTATGCAGAACACTGTTGACATGATTAGTGTTTTCCTGCTCATCTAGGCCGTGTGATTGGGGATGATGACAGCTGTATGTGGTTGAGGAAGCAGTGCTAGATTGTTCCTCAGTGCCTTAAACATAACACCTACCACAGTGTGAGCCGCAGAAGACCAGCAATCTGTCTGCATTCCCTCATTATTAAGTTGAATTTGCGGTCTTCGGTATTGAAGGGTACATGATTTTTGGCCGCAAATGAAGACAAATTGTGTTGTCATGTGGAGTGATGAGGGGGGTATCTTCACCACACACAGCATAACTAAGATTTAACGTAACACAGATAAGATGGTGTTCTCTGAGTTTACTTTTTTCAGCAAGAAAAACAGCAGGCCGCTCCAAGAATGAGTAAAACGCAAGAAGAAGCTCTTGCCCTTGGTTTCACACTATCTTCAAAAAGTCAAGCTCTTATAATCCTCCTTTGCTCTATATTTTATATCTCCTGTCTGCTTAAGAAGGAGCTTTTATGGAGAATTTTACGAGGCTTTTCATTAAGAGAAGACCCCTGTGCTACAGTATCCTTGTCCCTGACACCTGTAGAAATATTAAAGAGAACCTTGCTCTCCATTAATAAACGTGAGGCCCAGTAAGGAAGTGGCAGCTTCTGTCATCAGAGTAAATCCTCGATGTGCAGGAAGGCCTTGACCCAGAAAAGTTCTGAGCTGGGATCTGCCACAGTGTGAGTTACTGGCACTCTCCTCTGTCCTGCAGGTGCTGGTTTGTGTAGCAGGGAGCTGGCGGAGGTCGTTGGAGGGGGTTCTTGTAGGGAGTGAGTGATGTTCGATCTAAACAGCATGTACAAAGAAGTCAGAAGGAAATGGTTTTGGCCTGAGCGGTGAGGAAAGAGGCTGTTAACGGTATGCTCCAATAATATTTCCATTAACGACTTCTCATTAAACTCCCTGTTTTCAGCTGCTAAAGGAAGCTATAAGCTCCCTGCATTACACCAGCTCCATTTCAGCGTTTTATTAAAATATAAGGGCTGGGGGTCTCTTATAATATATAGCCTTCTCTATCACATAACTCATATAATCTTTCTAACTCGCTTTACTGTTGAGTAGATGAAATGTCTTTAAAGTGGTTTTACAGTATCAGTGCAGAGGTATTCCATCCCAGGCGAGATTTGCTCTTGTTATTTTTAAATTCCAGAGGTTACATCGATCCATAAATCACCTGGCCCACGGTGTCTAAACGTTCCGGCTCAGCCTGCCTGTCCGATGTTGGATTTATGATTCGCGTGTATAGCAGCGAGCTCCAGCACGGTCTCCTCTGGGCACACTGGCGCTCTCCTGTGCACTTGTGTCCATATTTAGAAAAAGTGTGGGGTGGCTGAGTGCTATTCTGTTGTGGGTCAGACCACCTGAGCTATCTGTTATGATGCTGCTGCACCTCTCAGGTTGCTTAATGAGATACGACACTAAAAGCTGAGCGCACATTCCTGCAGGAATCTTTTATAGGTGGGAAGAATCAACACTAAAAGACTTGGGTTCAGGACATCTAGAAGCACAGATAATATGCAGAGCTAAAACCTGAGGAAGGGCTGGGTGGTTGTAGAAGCTGAGCTGTAGAGTTTTTTTTCAGTTTCACATTCATCTAGTGAAACTATGTGCTTACAACAAAGCTTGGCAAATAGGTAAATAGCAATAAAAGCGGATTGGAGCGTACGTTTCCCTTGCCAAGTGCTGAAAAAAAGATATTCCCTACATTGAGTGTCTGGCAACAGAGCTTTGGCTGGTGATGTCATCTCCAAGTCCACAGTTTCTGTTTGTTTCACCTCCATTATATGTGAGGGTTCAACAGACCTGAATCTCTTGTGGTTTCTACCCTGAGACACATTTTCCCTTGTTTGGTGTCCAGTTCAGGCTTTACAAGGTTTTCAAATTGATCTAAGAAAAAGTAAAAAACAAACCAAAAGTGCCTATACCAAACTGCATGCTTCTCTGTGACACATTTCTGTAATTCCGTTAGCAGTAAGGCTCTTCTCTATTGCCATTCATACCTTAAGAAATTTGGATCTGACATGTTTACTAGCCCAACAGATAAAAGGCCATACCTTTCACTCGACTGGCAAAGATAAGCTAATAATAGGCTGGAGTGAAGCAGTGTATTAGAAGAAATGGATGGTTGGTGATCCTCAGGGCCACAATGGCAAGAAGTTTCAAAGAGGGCAAAGACTAAGTTTAGCCATGCTAGCGGCTCTATGGATGACAAAACTGGTTGGATTTATGAATGAAGTTTGAGTAAGGCTGAAAACACTGCTCTTCAACTTTACAATCTGCTAATTATTGTCCTCTCTCAACCCACCTCACTGCATCATCATTAGGTCAGTTTCTAATACAGATCCCTCCCGGAGTACAGGTTATGACGGACTTTGATAAGTCATCAAATTAACTGCCACAACCCCCCAAAGAGGTATGCGTACTGTGAAATGTTTTCTTCATAATGTGTGATGACAGAGAAAAAATAATTGGGACTAAATGTTCATTGCAATGTATTACAGTTCTGGCATGAATTGAAACTAGTGGTCACCTAAAGCCTGCAGAGATGCACAGTAGGATGCAAATATCATACCATGATAAAAAGAATGTGTGTAAAGATTTCATCAGGTAACTCTTGCCATAGTGACATTTAATTTCTATGGTGGAAATACAGCACATTTACAACTGAGTCGTACCCACGGTGTCAGAAAGAATTTGTCCTTTGCTGCCCCTGTGTAATGTGTGTGTAAGAGGATGTATGTTTCCTGTTAATGAAGGGTAGTCTTCTTATTTCCTGTGTGGATGTTTTAAACTTTTCTACACAAACATTTTCATTGGCCCCAGAACTGATTTTCACCACAAAAAGCTTGAACATGCCAGCCGTTGTTTCCTCAGCTGGTGGATAACCTCCACTCCTCACGCATCTCTCCCTCTACCATCCACTTCCTCCTCTCTCTCTCCGACTGGCCCATCTTTCAGCACTTGAATGGCCAGTCAACATGACTGACTGTGGCACACAGTCTTTGCTGTGAGCTAAAGTCAAACTAAATCAAATATGATGGACAGGAAAGAAAAATATATTCTGAACTAATCAATCTTTTTAGCTTCTCCAGACCGTTTGCTATACTCCTCCAAATATCCAATTGTACCCTTAGCAAACGTCAGCAGGCACAACAGGCCTGTCAAGCTTTGACTTTTTCCACATGTTGAAGAGGTGTACATGGGGCTGTAGTAAGAGCGATATGCTGAACTGAATTTAAAGAGTTTAGAGAGTTCTTCTAGCCATTTGAAAATCTAAAGTACAAGAAGAAAAGTGTAAAGAGTGGATTAAACCAGCCTGTCTTCACAAAAAAACGGCCATGTACGCTGTCTGTGCAAGCGCTTATTTCGTTTATTGTTAGGCGGTCACTTACGTAACATGACGTACTTATTTTAACCTAAACCATGGTCTTTTTCTAAACGTAACAAAGAAGTTTTGTCGCCTAAACCTAACCAAGCCACAATGTTGACCACGTGTTTAAGGGCATGCCTGTCGCTGTTTTGTGGAACGGTCTTTTTGGTCGTTTTGGGAGTCATTGGAAAATGACCTATTCTGTCGTTTTTAGTATGAGGGGGTGTTGGATTAAGTAGTGTGTTTTTTGTCAGCTGCAATAGTTAGTATCTCTGGCTAATGCCTACAGTAGTAACTACTGCCAAAGCTAAGGAGTATATCATTAATTAACTACATTATTTTGTGGGGTTACAGGTTACGTTAAGTAAAAATGCCCCGACCACGACTAACACATCTACTGTGTAGTATTTTCCCACCGTGTGGAAGCCGGTCCTTGATGCCACTGGTTATATCAGAGTTCAATGTGGCATTAACAGGCACATTTGGATTTGGGGAAGTTTACCCTCAAGCAACCCCAGCTAATGTTACCCAAGATAGCGTTATATTTGCCAAACACATCACTTAGTCCTCATCCTGAAATCGTTTTCCTTTGTAATGTTAAAAATGAAAATATACAGTTTGAAAATGCAAACATACAAAGTATGTGAGCTAAGCAGCCAAACCTAGCACTAACTAGGTCTTGTAACAAGAACAATGCTGTTTTTTTTTAAATTTCTGTGTATTCTACTGTACATGGACCATCAAACTGAGAATACTGACTTTTTGCCTGGAATATGGGGCTTTGGTCTCAGTCTTTCAGCATGATATCACGTATCTAGCAATTAAGTTTATATTTAAGACCTTTCACAAGGTTCTCGTTTTTAAAATGTTAAAAGCTTTGGCACTTTCAGCCATCTCATGACGCTAACGTTAGATGAATTATCTAGCTAGCTACAGCTGATAAAATCTGCCTGTGAAAGCTGTCATTTCAGTCAGCAAGGAAACAGCTAGAAATGAGAAGCTGCTTTTGTCTACCTCTATTTGCAATTAAGGACTTGTTTCAAAAATTCCGAAAGTGAGTGAGTGGTAAATCTGCCATCGTTATCCTTGTAAACTGCACTATGTGGTGTGCGAGAATGGTGTAGCATCGGAAACCAAGGAAGGTTGGGCTTAGTAAACTGTTACTAAAGGAATAGTTTGACATTTTGTGAAATATACTTATCCACTTTCTTTGTGTTGTGGTTTTACTGGGACTTATGTGCAGTAACTTCCTTTATTCCCGTAAATATGAACACGCTCCGTTCCTTTTCTCTAGCATCAAAGCGCACCTACACACACACACACACACACACACACACACACACCTCAGTGACCTCACCCTGTGCATGCCTCACTCTGACTATGTCCGCGAATCCAACGACGTGGCAGGTTAGAGATGAGGACGCCAAGGGTGAGGACAACAGTCTGAGTGTGAGACTTTGAAGTTCCTGCATGCTCTGGATTGCCTCAACAGGGCAAGGAATCACCTGCCATAAAGACGTGTGCGTAAGCCCTGAGCTATTTGTTCTGGTGCCTGGGTGGTTATGGGTCCCCAGGGAGGGCTGGCCCGGGCCCCTGTGAGATCACATCAGTGTGGATCGGGCGGGAGTCCACCCGGAGGTGGAACTAATGGGCCCATGTGTTCGCAGACACTTCTAAGACCCAGATGCCGGGAAGAGAGACGTCCATCGACTTTTTCACAACAACACCCCTGGAGAGAAGGGCGGGGAACCCAGTCAAGCTTCACATGCATGCTGGACATAGAAATCAGTGTATACAGATACACGTACCATGTTAATGTGGTTTTGTGCAGTCAGGAATGCTCTCTATTACACACACACACACACGCACTCACACCCCTTTAGTTTATTGAGTCTACACGGACACTGTTTCCACTCTCCCTCTAGTTGATGCAGCACGCAAGGTGAAATAGTCTAATAAAAGGGATTCGGGGCTCACATCTATCTATTCCATATGATCTGCCTGCCCCAGTAAAAGTCACGTACAGACTCTGGTGCCTGCGGTTCGCTGTGTTATTGATGCAGTCTTGACCTCTCCGATCTGACGCCTTATTCAAAGTGGTTAATGATTACCATCCTTCAATGTGTTTCAGCTGTCGCAACAGTAATCCCCCCACCCCACCCCAGCTCCAACGGGAGGATTGTTCCTGTGGATGTCAAAGTATGGACATTGTTTTGACCTCATCTCTTCCGCCAAGATGACACAGAATGGTCAGTCATTAGCTCATGTGTTGAATTTAATGAACAATCAACAACAAATCTGATACAAGGATATGGATATGAAACATAGATTAGACCCAGGTTTATGAGAAATAAGTGTTAATCTCAAACAAAATGAGCAACACTCCACAAGACGTGATGCTGTCAAATGCCTAGAGACACAACAGAAGATGAATAGTAAGGTTTAAAAAAACAAGATATCGTGGAAGGCTGGCCAATGAAAGTTTATCATCCTGATACACACTCTGCGGTCATAAGTGGTGATGTGAGAAAACTCCATGTGAAATTGAATTGGAATGTGTCTGTCACGAGTCCCAATGCTATCCCATCCAGTCCAAACCGGAAGACTGCCACAGTCCTAAGAATACAGATAATGCGACGCCACCCTCTTCCTTGGTTGTGTATAACATCCTCGAGTTCTGTCTGGATCAAAGCAGAGACGGATCGCGCACATCCTCACTAAACCTCACAAAGTGACTCTCTGCGGACCGCCTCGGTGTCAAAGAGGTTTTGTGACAGCGATTCCTCTGCGCCTGAGAGAAATGGTTGGCTGCTTATAGCGGTGGAGGCACTGCATGGAGGAAAAACAACCATAAGTGAAGGACCAGGTCAGCAAGGCCTCTGTAATCATTGGTTAATAACAAGGACAGTGGTGAGAATGACTAATATTAATAGTCTTTGTCGTCGTTTGCTTCTAATGGTGGATATTTTGGGTCACTTTTGTAGTTGTTTGTTTGACTGTCCAACAAGAAATGTTAACAGTTGTCCAAGGCCTGTTTGGTAATCCATCCATGATGGCCAATCAAATCTCCGCGCCTGACTCCAAGCTCCATGAGAAATTTGTTAAACACGTGTTTGATGAATGTCAGTGTCTTTAGAAGATGACTAATTCCCTTTTTAAACTACAGAGGTGGAAAGATCAAAACAAGTTTAATTTAGGTGTTTCAAATACATCTGCATTACACACTATACTTGCCTTGTTTCAATAATATAATCGAAAGCTTTTTTATTTACAGAGTATTAATTCATTAATTGCAGGTCATTTTCAGGACGCATGCGTCTCGACACTGCTTATTAAGGTGCTAAAAGATTCAAACCTACCTCTGTGAGATGTACATGTATTGAGATGCACTGACACACTCTGGTAATGGGTTCGTGTCATTAGAAGTACTCGGTTTATCAGTCTTTCCCTTAACCGCACGAGGATAGCTTAGCTGTTAAATTGGTCTGAACTCGGAGTGCTTGTTTTCCCAAGCAAAACAAATTTGGGTCCTGCTGATTTACAGGCATGGCTAGTTATCTTGTGTGTGCATGTACCAGCCTGTGTGGCAAATCTTGCATTAGACATGACTGCCCTTTGCTGTAGTATTTCACAGTCCTGCTATCTTTTTTTGTAAAAAAAAACTAAACAAAAAAACCCCCAAAACATAAATTTCCCATGCAGGTTTACCACACTCTCTTTTCATCATGGAAAAAGAGGCTGTTGTCCAGATGGGAGCAGACAGCACACATCACTCAGGAAACTTAAACATGATTGGATGAGCAGAGAATGTGAGTTAAGAGCACTGAGCTGTTTTCCTTTCCTGGCCGCAGAGGACGAGTGTAATGCCAAGGGCTGGACGGTCTATGCCTCTGCTCATGGCAGCGGGGATCGCAGTGCTTTCCCTTAGATGGGCCCAGAGGAATTAATTTTATACTCATGTTGAAAGAACGCTTGTTGTACATTTAATGCTGTGTACAGTGCAACAAGCATTTATCGAAGATCAGGTGAGGCGTGACGGGGCTTAATGAAACAGTCCACCTCATGCCACCAAAGTATTGTGGCTGTTAAGTGCTGTAACTGAGAGAATAACTGAACAGATGGTTAGAAAATCAACACTACTTTAATTTAAAGTAGCTTAGTTGTAGGTTACATTTTTAGCCATGCTTGCGGCATGGCTTTATGGATGGCAATGTTGTGCTGTCGGTCCATCAGTCCACTACTTTGGTACAGAATGAAATATCTTAACTATCGGATGAATTGCCATGAAATTTGCTTCACACATTCATGTTCCCCTCAGGATGAACTGTAATCCCTTCGGTAACCCCTTACCTTTGCATCTAGCGCCATCATCAGATCTAAATTTCTAAATTTGCCTAATACACATACTTCCAGAAATAATGACTCTCAGATCTGCCTCAGCTGTATTGTGTTTAGTGCTAATTAGCAAATGTTAGCATGCTGAACTACATTATACTAGAGGGGTGTACTATGAAGCAAGTTCAACATAGCCAGGTTTTCTTTGCGAGCTGTCTCAACAAACCCTAAAGCCCCATTCAGAGATAACGGGTATCACGACTTAATTTGTTAACCCAGGCTTTCTGCTCGAGGCTCTGTGCGTTCCCATAAAAGAGGGCGTTTGAACATCATTCGACTCTTCTTCCTCACAAAATAGACGAGCCCTTGCTCCTAGAAATGTATATACAGTAAATACGTTTTGAAGGAAACATAATCGCTGCCTGCATTATACCGATCGCGTGCTGCCTACTTCAGTCAAGACCGTTCCTCTTTTCGTTATAATGGAGAGCTGTGAAGAACAGGCCTATAAAAACTGTTGTTCAAAATAAGGCAATAGAGCAATACTGGCAGAATTAGTTAATATATTTATTTTACCACTCACTCAATTGCTTATTTCTAACGTGGCCACTGCACATTCTGCACAAAGCTCTGAAACTTGATACGGCATATTTAAACATTATACTCAAGAAATGCAGTTAGGTCTGACACTGTCCCATAGTGAAGGGCATGTGGACTCACTTTAGGTTTTGGCCAAATCAAAGTGATTTGAATATAAATACCAATAGACTAATCGATTTTCTAACCAATATTCTATTAGCTGCATTAGTGTAAAACGGACCTTGTAGTTAATCGGGACCAAGCAAAAAATATAATCCAAAGTATAATCTGTAGCGGCTGAGCCTTCATCATTCTGTTAGTGTATGGATGATCTGCAGTGGAACATTTTTTCATGTGTGTTACTATAACAGATTTTCTGCATCGCCAGCTGAATGCATGTAGGTTCCCCTGACAACGCGATGCATACAGTTTGTGATAGGCCGACTGTACCTGCGCGGCTTAACGTACAGCTCAACACGTTTGCATGTATCATGTATTTCTTCAGCTGAGAATCTATCGCTCAGAGAGAATATCGTCAGGAACAGAATCAGTGAAAGGACGGCGATTTATACAGCCGATTTTATACTGTGAACATAACCTCCTCCGCAGCAGGTTATGTGTTCAGCATAAGTTACCATGGTGATCTAGCCGAGAGCCACCTTTGTGACACTGAAAACTCTGGCTTTAGGCTCAACTTTGCTGCCTAAGACACTAATCTCGCCTTGTGGTACACCCTTCTGCCTAAACATCTGTGTTTCAGCATTGCCATTGTGCGCATGTTAGCATGCTGACATTAGCATTTAGCTCAAAGCTCACAGAGCTGCTAGCATGGCACTAGACTCTTCTCAAACGGGAGCCTCCCCACTCTGTCATGGAGTGTACTCTGTTTGTCGCTTCGGGACGAAATTCCCTCTCAGAAACAGGGACTGTCAGAAGTGTTTGAAACCATGGTTTGGTCTCAGCATCTTTCGGAAGCTGCAACTGTTTTTTTGGGGGGGTTTTTTGGAAGTAGAAACTGTACAAAGGAAATACATTATTATTAGTAGGCTCTTTAGAAAATCGAGACCACAATATAGACAGAATTGTAACCTAATAAAAGACAGGAAAAAAAATAGCTATGGGGTCTCTGGTAGTAAGGAATTGATAATGTTTGGTAGTTTTTTTGCTGTTTTTTCATATACTTCAGTGATTCGCAGTACAGTGCACGTTATCTCATAAAAAACAACAATAAGGTTTGTGTCTTAATACATTTACATTTGTGGGTAAAAAAGGTACCTAAAATAAATATGAGGTATTAAACAGAAATTCAGTTTTCGGAAAGCAGCAACTGACAACTAAACATTTCCTAGTTGATTTGAACTTGATCATTCTTTGAAAAATATTTATCGAAAATATTATAATATACCAAAAAGCCCAAGGACACCATCTTGAAGGTGAACCTGTGTGTATGTGGAAATAGATTTCCTCCTAGCTGGCGGTCTGACCCAGGTCCTCTTCCTGTGCCCCAGCGGATGATTGCTGTGACTGCGACGTGTTTGATCCCTGCGCTGATCCGGGGCTTTTGATGGCCACCCCACTTTGATGCCACGACAAGATTGAATCCAGCCACCCTCTGTGACACGCATGCACACAGCTGACCAAATAGCCCCATCAGACCGTGCAGCTGAACACGAGGTGCTATTTTCTTCTCTCTTTGATCCTGAGCATTGATATTTTTCGTATTTCACACATTCTGCATGCACCTTTAATACCCTGTGAGGAAGGATTTGGGCTATAACCCTCAAACCTCAGACTTTTATTAACTAGTTGTTTTTATTCCAGTTGACATAGACTTGTCTTCCTGTGAGACCAACTCTCGCAGTCTTTTTTTTTTTTTACTCACAGGAAATACAGAAAAGTCCTGTAGCTCTCCACTGATATTATTATACAACAACTGAGCATTTGATGTCTTCCTGTATTAATCCGAGCAAGCGAGGAGGCTGATTTACTAGCAACGCAGGACCACTATACTTTCACTCTGCTTTTATGTCAAGCCCTGTAGGATGGAACAACATACCAAGTAATGGCGAAAGCAGACCCGAACCTCTAATACATACAGCTTATTGAAATGAAATTAAACAGTTTCTGGTCATATAGTCACAGTACATGAAGACATTTCCATAGAATATGATTTATTATATAAGTTTTAGGAACATTTTGGGAAATATGCCTGTGTGTTTTCCTGGCGGAGAGTTTTATGTGAAGATTGTTCCCACTCTCATATCAATATGAAGCTGCAGCCGGTTAGCTTAGCACAAAGACTAGAAACAGGGGGAAACAGCTAGCCTGGCTCTGTCCAAGGTAACAAAACCTACCTACCAGCACCTTTTTAAAGCTCAGTTAGTTATAGCTTGTTTTTACAAAAACTGAAGAGTAATGAGTGAGTAGTCTGAGCAGTTGCCAGGCAACCAGTAGAGAATCCAAGAAGTTACTGTGCCTGTCACATTACCGCCTGTAAAATCACAATGTTTGTCTACAACAACTAAACAAATGAAATATAATGTGGTATTTACTGAAGTTTAGAGGTGCTGATAGGTGGATATTGCTACCTTTAGACAGAGCCAGTCTAGCGCTTTCACCCTGGTTCCAGGCTTTATGCTAAGCTACACTAACCGTATGCTGGCTGTGGCCTTATATTTAATGCACAGAGATGAGTTGTATCAATCTTCTCCTCTAAGTCTCAGCAAGAAAGCCATTAAGCATATTTCCCCGATCCATTAACTTTTGGGATATCTTGATCCCTTAAAAAAGCTATGTGCTCATGGGATTTTCAGGCTATGTGGTTGTTCACTTTCTAAAAAGTTTCCCAAAGTATTAATATTGATCCAAACTTCCTGATGTTGTGACGAGTAAGTCAAATATACACACCGGGTTGTAAAGGGGGTCATCTTCTGTCATTTCTGAGAGAAAAGGTTTTACATTTACACTCTGGAAACTAAAGCGAGACCTCCTGAGAGTAACAGGTCTACCCCACCGACAAGAACGGTTTTTCTAACACTAAATCTCAACATAGGTCAGCGCTCTGTTTTCGTACATTTCTGTCTCACACTCGACCCAGAACTGTCTGGTGGCTTCTCAGACCTCTATGGATGGGCAAGACCAAAGAGGGGAAAATGGAGGTAGAAAAAGTGATTGTGAAATGTGGGAGCGAGGAGTGTTTGGCAGGGCTGATCTTGTTTGCTCAGTAAACCCCCGAGGCCTGTGTTTTTTCGCTGAGGGAAATACCGGCATTGTTGGGTCTGGAGACCGTGGTTACGCGCCAGCCCGGGGCCCAGCTAGGCAGGTTGGGACAAACAACAAGATGAAGGTCAGCTAATATAGCAGTTAATTCCACTTCCTGGTCCCCATGACACCCAGGCAGGGTTTATTTGAAGATCCCAGACCCTGAAGTCACTCAGCACTTTGTTTAGTCCAAGAGTATTTTTGGTCTGAGCCAACACTTTCAGATATTAATGTATTCAGATGAGAAGGAAGGGAGGCTGGAGGAGAAAAGGAAAGGAAAGGGGGATACAGCCAAGGAGTGAGGAGGAAAGTTCCAGATTTACACACGTCTCTTTGTCTCTATTCCATATTTTCATCTCATTTGTTATGTCATGATGAAAATGTTACATCTAAAGAGAATATTAATGTTCACATCCCTGAAGATTAATCATACGTTTCCACATAAATAAACACAAATCAACAATAATCAACTTAGGTTTTATTGATATTATAGCCCAACCTGTGCTGGATAGACCAATACTGACAGCAATGAAAAATCTGACAGCAATATATTGCTGGATAGAAATCTTTGTAAACAAACACATAATATAAACCAACACGGATCCCTTATGTTTCTAAATTACCTCATACCTATTTAAGCATTTCTGTACTGAAATGTCTTGTTACTTATTGGCGGATATCAACAATGGAGGGATATGAATTCAGGTTTTTCCGATAACCTAAAACACATAACATAAATAACATAATTATGGGGATTTCATTTTAAAAAGGGGAAACTGCTGGTAAGTGGGTTTTGCAGCGGAATTATGGGCCCAATTGGTGTGTTTTACAAGACGAAGTGAGCACGCACGTTTCTGTTTAATTGCCGTGCTGTGCTGGTACTGCTTCTACTTCCTAGTACAAGCAGCCGTTAGCAGCCACTAGCTACACAGTTGTGCTGGTTGGGAGAAAAGTATGAGCAGGTTTTGTCGGCGCCCTGTTTCTGTATGTCTTAGTTACAGGGAACAACGTAATTTAATTATAATTTTCCAACACAAGGTTGTATATTGAAATGAAAGTTTCTAGTCTCTTCATGCTACACACATGACATAACAGACAATTAAGTTCATATTAAAATACGGTAAAATAAAATGAATTAAAATCAAACAATATACAGTTATGTATATAGTTACATATATACGTAGCAAGTATTACAGTCAGGTAATCATTCTGCCTCGGATTTTTTTTTTTTATTTGAATGTGAACAGCGGACAAAGACAGTGATGACAACATGCTTTCCATCTTCACACAAAAAGTTCGACATTTGTGAGACCGTGTCCGTCCACTTTTCCTGCGTTGCCTGCACCAAGCAGCATCGACGTAAAAACAGAGTCTGCCTCCTCTCATTTTGTGCTCCTTCAGCTCAGAAGACAGATCCGCCCGTCGAGTGCTTGATCCCGGATGTCGATGGAGCAGGTCTCTGTAAAGATGTGGGCACAACAGTCTCTGATTCCCGTTGCTTGGCCAGATCTGAGTCCCCATTTTGTCCAGACCGGACATTAGCCAGGAGCAGCCTGAAGTCCAAGCTGGGCCAGCATGGCTCCTATCCCGGCAGTCTTTCCTCTCCTCCAGCCGCCGTGGTGCCTGCCGCGTCCGGTTGCTCTGGCTCAAGGTCAGCTGCTCTTTAATCCAATCCGCGGCTTACTTTTCCAATGACAACGAGGATGTATTACGGTCATAGGTAATACGTGTTTCAGCAAGAAAACTTTTTTTTTTTCAAACTGATGAAAAAAAGTTAGTTTAATTTGTCATGGAATGATTGTATTTCTGTTCACCGTTCTCGATCAGCACTATGAAGCAAACTTGTGGCCGTTGTAGATTTCTGGAAATGGTAGGTGTGAAATGTCATTGTATGTGTGGGGCTGGGTGTCTGCTGGTTTGTCCTTTCCATTCACATGCCTGACAATGACACGATATAGCTGCCATATCGGCCAATTTCTCGGCTTAGCTCTAATTGATAGCATTAATAACAGAATGGCATGAGCTGTTTTACAGACCCAGTTTATATAACAAAAATATGAACTAATTAAGATCATCCACAACAAATAAACCTCAGTCCCAGAATGTGCCTGTGTTCTTTTTGTTGTTGTTTTGTTTTTTTAATTTAAAAGTTGCAATCCTCAAGATTTCAGTCCTGGTCAGTTCGACAAATACAGTGTTTCCTGCGACTGCTTCACAATAAAAGTCACCCCACTTTTCGCTGGTTGAATCCTTTTAATGTGAACTATCATTAGTAGGAAACATTTGATTAGCATTAGCACTAACTTAAGCTCCGATACGGTATTAGTAGAGTGAAGAGTAAACAGTGAGGCTGATATCAATGAGATAAAATGACAAACATTTAAGATGGATTACACGCTGCTTTGTTACCTGTTAATTTCTCATGCTAAGTAGGTAATTTGACACCACCACTACAATACCGTACAGAGAGATAATCACTAAATGCAAACACGCTGAATGTCTTACTGCAGAAAAATGGAGAGCATAAATAGTGTCAGAAATGGTGTTTATTAATGGTATTTAATACATTTTAATGATTGTAACTTTGAAGTCACATTTTAACAGCATATCAAATGTCAAATTACTTCTAGTGTCTGTTAAACTTTATTTGGTGTCCTTGTGCCCCTGCCTGGAGAGTGAAAACAGGGAGCTACTGTGAGGCAACTGAAGGACTCTTCTCATGGAGCAGACTCCAGTGAGATCCATCCACTCTGGCATCCTCTGGACCAGGCAATATGCGTGAATAGACATTAAAAAGAGCTGGTTTATGAGCTGATTGTCTTACCGATCATTTAAGTAGGACCCTGAGAATGCAGTTGTGGGATGGCTGTTAAATATAGTACACACCATCCAAAAGCCAAGTGGCTTAATCCTGTATGGAAATGGTAATGAGAAAAAAGAGAACTAACTTTCTCTGTGTGCACTTTCCTATCCAGGATGGGATCGAGGCCTCTCTAGTGGGGCTTCTCCAGGATGCATAAGAAGAGCCTTTGTGCTCCAATCTAGTAAGCCAGAAATACAGCTTTTGAACCATGTGCATTGCAAGAGAGAGGGAAATGGAGAGGCAGTTTGGGAGAAAGTGAATGAGTGAGTTAAGGGGTGGGGGGTTGGGAGGGCTCTAAAGGTGTTAGTGTCAAAAGCAAAGGGGGTTATACATTTGGATTCTGAGTTGTGTGTGTGTGTATGTGTGTGTACGCACACATACATGTTTTTCTGGCCCGTTTTCGCCTGTGTGGGCATATATGTATATGTGGTGGTCACACGGTGGGCTGCTATCAAGTACCTCTTTAAGCCCTCCTTCCATCTCCAAAGGTGCTTCACTCTTTGTTTCATGGAGCCCCATTCCCCCATTCTGCTGAAGCCAGACTGCCTGTGAATTAAGGCTTGGAAGAAAAAGAGTGGCCATCGACGGATGGAAGACGGCGCTAAAAGGAGGAGAGTGGAAAAATGCAGCACACTACCTGTTTGTGCATCTATGTTACAATCAAATAGGTGAAAAACATTTAGAAGGAGTGAAGCGTGTTGGTGTCTCACATTATGTCCAATAGTTTCCTTAAAGATAGAAGTCAAGCCAAATTCCTGAGCTTTATTTTGAAAGTGCTGATTGTTTATTTGATGTGTTCATTTGCAGGAATTGAAATTTACTCTGCATGTGCAAATTATGATTGTCTTCCCATCTTCGAGAGAAGTAAACAGAGCTTGGAAATGCATTTAGTCAGCTGAGAACACGCAGTGTTATATTGTTCTCTGTTTAGTCGGGTGCTTAGGAGCAAACAAAACAGCATCTGTGGTGCAGCTCTAGTTTTACGGAGGGTTAAGACGAAGGAACAGGAGGCCAAGTGGGTTTCAGAAAAACAAAGGACATGATTGCATATAGTTTTCCAGCACAGTGTGGTGGTAGTAGAGATCTCATGCATAAAATCGGACGTTAAATCTGACGGGACTTGATTGCGATGATTGGAACTCCCTGACTAAAATGAAATGTGGTGGCATTCGTGAAGTAACATTAAATGAAGTCCTTCTGCGACAGTCCCTTCCTCTGAGGTGCAGGGCTCGTCTGTGAATAGAGATTAGAAATGGCGACGCTAAAGGTCCGTGGCTGCAGGGTAATGCAAATCAGTCTCTGTGATCCCCTCTGGTGTTCTTCCTTCTTCCCAAACAACTAATCCACTTAAGTATCACAGGCCTCTCAGCTCTCTACCCTAAGTCATTTGGGTAGACCTCAATTAGTTTTCCCCCTCCCTGTGCAATAAAACACCAATCACTGTCATTAAAACATTGTTCATTTACACTGAAGTGAATGAATGTCTTGTCAATGCACTGTAATTACCTGCTAATTAGATTGTTATTGGACAATCTGAATACCTCGTTTTTCTCTTTTCCTTTTCTGTTGAAGGCTCTATTGGGCCTCTTGATGAGGGTGTGTGAATGGTATTAGGCTGCCTGTGATGCTTCCTGTCCCACCATGGTGGTCATTTGTCTCAAAAGATTTTTAGGAGCTGTAGATGTGTCCATGGATTTCTGTATTTATGACCAAACGTGTGCTGTAAGAAATCATTTTTTTTCATTCCAGAGAGAATGCATTTCTAGAAATAAACCCGCGCACTAGACTCTTGCAGAGTGCAGAACGTTTGTAAAATAGTCCTGCTGAACATTTTATTTCTAAGTTGCTTTACTAATTTGGGACCTCTTGGGTCTAAGGACCGTGGAGCATATACTGTAAGTGTCCCCACAGAGTTATAAAACGCAGCTAAACGCATGAAAGTCACATAATCTCCGATGTGGTGATGTTTCAACATTGCAGACAGCCGCAGCGTTCTCGTAACACTTTCTGCTTACCTTCACAGGGAAAAACAATGGGGTACGGAACAATAAGGAAAAGGCAATAAATTCAAATCCTCAATGTTTTTATGGGCTCAATCTGACAAAGAAACCGGGGCCCTTTCCATCCTGTCCTCATCAGTAGACATATAGAATATGTCATGAGAGTTTAAGCCATTTCACTCAAACACTTGCTGTTTCCATTTCCTGGCAGCTGTCAGCACAGCATACAATCACAGGGCAGAGGGCCACCCTGCCACCAAAGCTAGGGCAACCTCAGCATGTTGAATCATCAGCGCTGCCCTGCCTGACTTTGTTTTCCGAGGAGTACGCTCACTGTTAACGGGGAGACAATGGCAGCGGTGTGACCGTGGGGATTCATGTTTGGAAAGTTCCAAGTTGGTGCTGCTGATGGAAACATGACCCCTGCATTCAGAAAGCCAAAATCTTTGGTCATATCATGTCTGTGTGTTTGTTGTTCCAGCTTCATCTTTGCACAAACTGAGAGGGAAGTTCACACACACACACACACACACACACACACACACACACACACACACACCCAGATCTCTTTTCAACTCTCCCATCCTGCCCAAATCATGAGAGAAATCACAGTCCCACAGTGAGCTTGTGCAACAGTCGGCCTTAAGTAAACTGGAGTGAAACTGTTCATGTCTTGCAGCCTCTGAATTACATCGTGATCTCATTGTCAGAGAAGCCAGGCAACCTGAACAGGTACGTTGAACATATACCTATAACAACAAAACCTATAAGAACTCTATCATGCTCTCATCCACTGGCCTCTTCATCCCTCGCCTTCTCTCCTCCATCTACCAGCACTTGGAGTAAGCGGTTTCATGGGTAGTAATCCTGGTGGCCTTATATTAATGGAGAACACAGCTTAAACTTTCAGCAGTGACTGTATAATTGGTTGGCCCCTTTGGAGTATTTTGCACTGGGCATTGCGGGAACAGTACATCAATACCCTGTCCTCAAGCCAAGACAGATGGACTCTCATTTGGAGCGGGTTCAGAATTGTGTGTTTTTGTGTAAAACTCCCATAGGAATAAGTTAAGGGTTTCCACTGATGCCAGAACCTCCCAGCTACAACAATAACATCTGCGGTTTGGATTAGACACTTTGGTGATATCACCCTTAGTAATATGCCTACATTTTAGCAATCTCACAGCCAGTCCTTATTGTCTGTGAAGTTTATAGAGGCACAGGATCCAACACAAATGATGATCTGCGCTGCAGGACATGGTTGAAATTCTTTGGCAGCAGCTAATGTTTTAATTAATTTACTTCTAATGGTCAAACTTCACATTTTCACCGTGACAACGTCCCTCTAGAGAATTCACATATTCTGAGGTTAAAAAAGTCCTCAAATCCTTGACCTAAGTATATGTCAACATTACAACAGGATAATAATCCGTTAAAAGTAAAAGTGGTGTATTATTTTCCTTTAGCTCTCAAAAAAAGACACGTTTAGGTTTAAAAGTTGTAACGATTGTTTCTTTCCACAGTGCAACATTTATTGGCAGAATTCAATTCAATTCAATTCAAAACTTTATTCACGACACACATGGTCCAAAAAGATATACCAATACAGACAGAACAAAACGTAGATAAAACTACAATGTTCTTTTTTTAATTACCTGGTAGATAATAAAACATTTCGGGGTATAGACAGGGGACCAGCAGGCTTAGACTATATGTCCTTTCACATGTGGTGTATTATTTTTGACTTGTCATGCAAAGAAATCAAACTATGTGTGGCACTTAAACTTAGTGAAAACAACTTTATAACATACCCTATAACTACACTATAATTACAGTTAAAAAGTGGCAGCTTCATTGTACAGCTCACATACCCTGAACTCTCAGTGTAAACAAGGAACTTTCTGACATTTTTGATGCTTTGTCTTGTAGTTTGTTTGTAGTGTACTGTCACTAAAAGGTCATGCCCATCACCTTGGCTGTAGTTCCTGATGCATACTTTTAAAAAGAACTGACATGCCATTTGTGAAATTGATGAATAGCTCACCACAGTATTCTTTGTTCAGTAAACCTAAGTTAAGTCAGTAAAATGTATTTAGTTCCTTAATTCTGTTGATCTGATGATATGACAATGCATAGAAGCTTATCTAGGTTCCTCTCCGACATCAGTTTTGATTGTTCAGTGGGTCTTGGATTGGACCCCAAAACTACATTACTGTTCCCCATGTATTCTATGTTTGTACCTTGAACCTTGAATACCCTTTATATACTAATTAATTACACTGTAATTTGTGGGCTGTAATCTAAAGTGTTGCTGAAAATGTCCTGCTATGCATGTTTATGGGCTTTCCTGTTAATAATTTTATTCAATCTGAGTAATTGTCACTATTTCATATGCGGTTGGCTTCTAATGTTTTGCAAGCATAATTGTACATTACAAAGTAGCTTAAATTACAACTGACAAAGCATGTTAGGTAGAAAGTACTGGTGCCTCAAAACTGTATTGGAACACATTGTTTGAGTAAATGCAGTCACAGTAGTTTAGATGTCTGTGTGTGGTGTGTTGCAAAGTAATGAAAATAATGACACTTCTTGATTATAGGAGAAGAAAAGTCATATCATCTGGATCATCCTCGATTTATTTCTTTTTTTTACACAGCTTTATTTCAGATGAATTAATTTTCAGTTCTATCAGGCTGTTCAATAGCCAAACACTTATCAATACTTTTCATTACAGCCATCTACAATTCAATGCAAATAGTAAAAAATAAAAGATCCAAAAAAAACCCCACAAAAGCCACATTTTTTTCATGTGTAATTAAATATATTCATTTGTGATAAACATAATATATTAGTATTACAAGACATTACACAACCATTTGCAATGGACACTGCTAAACAACATTTACAAGCCAATGTATAAACAAGAGCAGAGACTTATTCAGATATAATATTTATGGATAGCAGAAGTCTGGTAGGGAGTACCTTTCTGCAAACACCTGCAAAACAAGTGAACGTGTGTCAGAACAGATGTGTTGGCAGAGGCTTTTTAAGTGCGTTGGAATTTTCAAAGACATACAGTATGATGCACAGAGTACTGTGGTGTATCCTTGTATTTGTGTGTGTGTGTGTGTGTGTGTGTTCGCGTGTGTTTGTGTGTGCACACTTGTGTATTTGTTTGTGGTCCTGCGTGTGTTAGTGTACTGTATGATTTGGTGGATGTGTGAACTAGTCCTTCTCTCAGTGTGTGTGTGAGAGAGTGTGTGATCCTCTGGGAGCTCACGTAAACATGAGGCATTTCTTCGACATTCATTCATTTGTCTTTCCGTTTATTAAGCCTCTAGTATTTAAAACTCTGGTTTAGTTCACATGGAGATAGATCTAGTCAATGTTTAACAAAAAATAAAAAAAAAGTAATACTATACAGCTATATAACATGTAGACAATCGGCCATGCCTTGTTGTCTAGTACCAAGTCTTTATAATGGAATCCAGTCCTCAAAAAGTAGCTTTGAGGTGACGAACATTTGACAGCGTGCTGAATGCACTGTACAATAAACATCTGTGATATTTTATCACTCCACAGGTTATTTTCCCACAACACTGAATACTGTGTACAAATTAAATGTGTACATAATTCACAATCATTGTTAGCTATCAAACAGCTACAGTAAATAGTGAGCATGCATTATGTCAGTGGTATGAGCATTGCTTGATAGGCACTCTCTCTTTTTTTCTTCTTTTTTTTGTTTAATGCAGTGAGCGGTTTCACTTCATCAGTTCTCTCACTTGCAAATGTTTGGGACATCCAACTTACATTTAGTCCTTTATTAGAATATAAACACTAAATTCTCACTTATCTGCAGTTGGGACAAAGTTGAACAGAAACCTAAGTCCATGCAGAACAGTCAGTGAGGCGAGCAGGGTTTGAACTATACAGCTTCTTTTGCATCATATGGTGCAGTATGGGATTTCTTTCTTTTTGGATGCCACTGTGTAATGTGAACATATCTCATATGTTCTATAACGTTTGAGTAGTAAAAATAAGTGCATGGTGGACATGTCTACTCTACATCTAGTTGATGCAACGGCATCGTCTACTAAAAATAATGTCTATGTATGCACGTATGGTTACTTTACATTGCAGAGATCACAACCACAATATACTGTTGATATATCAATAAGCGCTGAGCAAAGACTTGCTTGTAATGTGAAATATGATCATTACACAGAATGAGCAGAGGATCAGTATGGCATTTTGTTCCCACAACACTAGTTGTTTCACTGAGGTAACACTGACATAATATGAGCAGGGAGCTCTCAGGCAAAATGGCACCTATTATGTTTTCCACAGTTATGAATAATTTCACAATTTTTCACTTTCAGCTGTTGAAAAAGTTTATCCAAAGTTTGGCAGGTTACAAAAGCAACTTATCGTACATGAGTGGAGTCCCTCAATGCCATTCAGTGTCTCTTCATTTAACTTGATAATGCTTTTCGCAGCACAGTGGAAATAGATCCTCTTAAAATACAAAAGGGCGATACAGTAGATGCATTGCTCTTTTAAACAACTGAACAAGGGACTGTAAAAAAACAGAGGCATCATGGGTAACATAGTCAGGATGTGACATATCGGTAACATTAGGTGCAAACTCTGCAATCACACAACAAAACAAACCTTGAAAGACAAAGAGAAACAGAACAACTGTAGAATGAGCGCCTTCACAAAAGTTCCTAAAAAAACACTAAACTCTTCGCTCCAACTCAGAGCAGCAGCACTCAGTCACTCCCCCATCTATCTTATACTCTTCCAGTTTATTTTTTTTTCATTCATCCTCTCCTCTTCCTTGCATTCATCCCAGTGGAGACATTATTTTGCCTCCGCTTTTCCCTCAATCTCTCTCTCTCTCTCTCTCTCTCTCTCTCTCTCTCTCTTTCTCTCCCTCCCCCTCTCCTCTCCAGCAACCTTTAGCACTTTCCCCTCTTGTCACGCTGTTGGAACTTCCTGAGTCGGCGGCCCCACAGGTCCTTCCAAGGGATGAGCAGGCTTCCCTTGTCCGCCACCACGCCGCTCTGCCCGGGGGAATCGTCGTCGGTACCCAGAAGCAGGTACTTCCTCCCAGGCTTGATCTTTGGGCATTTGCAGGCCACATCCTTAGCGCGCACCCACAGCAGCTGGTCTCCGCGGCGGATGCGATGCTCACCTTGTTTGTAGACAGAAATGATGTTGACGGTAAACTTCCACCATTCGCCTGCCTTGTCTCCTTTTAGAACGTGCACTTGGACAGCTGGTGGAGGAGAAGAGAAAACCTGGGGTTAAATCACCTGCATGAGCAAGTATTCATATCATAAATTAGTGATTCCTGGGTATACTGTATGCACCCCTGCGTAAATACTGTATAGCCACATACTGAATCAGCTGTAACACCTGGACACTACATGCTGCAATAGAGGGTTGACATAGTTAGCTAAAACTAATGGATAAATGGTTTAATGAGGTAGCTCAAAGAAATGGATAAACCTTAAGACATTTAGAACATGACATGGTGCTGATGAAGAGGTACTTCATCTAAAAAAAATTTTTTGGAACCACCTGCATAAACTATAATACCTAAGTGTTTGCATCTGATAGCAGACAGATCCAAACACTTTTCTATAACATTGCCTAAAAGGTCCAATAAAACCGGCTGTATAAACATGACCCTGAAATGGCTGACTTTGCTGCGTGTCACTGGGCCCTCCCTTCATCTCTGACCTTTGACCTTTACTTGTTGTGCTCCTGAGCATACTCCCTATTACAGCAACAGCGGCCATAGCACTCCCTGGAGGAGTAGGAGGAGGATATTTTTGCAAAAATAAATGTCCAAAAGAGGATTTCTAGAGAAAAATGGCACATGTGCTAACAATGTAACTTCTGAAAAAAATCCTTTCCAATTGGTCTATCAGGTGTTAAGCTGGACTCTGAACATGGGAACATGGACAACCTCAGGCTAAATCAAGCTAAACCTGGTAACTATTGGAACACCACTTAGCACCACAGATATTTTCATACCAGGAAATGAGTAAAGTTCCCTTCGCAGAAGCTCCCCTGCACGGATCCTCTGTCAGACGAAGCGACCATTACTTCATCACTCTGATTGCAACAAGAGGCAAACAGCTCCACAGCGCTGGAGCTAATCTGTGCTTGAAGTGAAGTGCTTTACTCCCGTGGGTTTAGCTAGGAATGTGCTATTAACATTTAAGAGTGTGTGTGTGTGTGTGTGTGTGTGGGTTCGCTAACAATCGTGAGAATTAATCGTATCTGGAGACGATTGGAAGAGATGATTGGAAAGACTCAAGATGCACTCAGACAATCAGTTGGATCAATTTATATTCTGTCTATAACTCATTTAAGGTTTTAACAATTAACTCTTAAACAATTCCTGTGATTTTTGTTGTGCACACATACATTGTGGTGGCACGGGACACTAGCAAGTAATAATGTAATATTAATATCCAAAATGTATTTCCTTCCTAGGTGAGTTTGCCTTTTCTTTGCCTTTCTGGCTGAACTTGATCACTTTCTGTGTTCATCAGTCGTCCCCTATTGCTGCCAAGAATGAAGAGAACTGAAGGAGCAGGGTGTTTGAGTATGTGTGTCAATGCATGGTGTGAGCAAATTGCACACAATTTCAGAAGAAAGAAGGTTTGTTGGGCTGAGTAGAGCGAGCTCTCACAGCCCTGCCATTCATTGCAGCCTTCTCCTTCATCCAGACACATAGGGGGGGGGGGGGGGGGGGGGGGGGGGGGGGGGGGGGCCACTATTTGTCTTCCCAGCCACAGAAAAAGTTCCAGGAGAATCGGGATGTGTTTCCGACCTCATGAGCTATCCGGGTTCTGCTCCCAGAGCCCCATCCAACTTCACAGCGTGAGAATCCAGCGGAGATAGCGCTCTCCTCTCCAGGCCGAGGAGACTCGGGTTACGGCATCCAGGCTCAGTCTCTCTGTCAGTGGCTGCCTCTTTTTCTTTATTTCTCAAGTATGTTCTCAGTCTGCGCAGCGTATTTAAACACACAGATCCACACGCACACACCTTCTGCCACTTGGTGTGAGCTAAATAGACACCAGAGAGAGACTGAGAGCACAGGGTCAAACAATCTATTGCAAAATAGTGCATGCGGACACTGTTGGGTGAGACAGACTGGGGGAGAGAGAGGAGATAAGTGTGAGATGATCCTGCACTCGCACAATGGCTGCCAACCGAGCCTCCCCCACAGCCAGACTTCCAACTGGGTTTATCTTCTTTGGGCAGTGTGCTGCGGCTTGACACTGCATGCCTCCAACAAGCAAGGGCTAATGAAATTAGAGCTCGCTTAATTACAGCACTGAGGCCCGCCGTCCCCTCTGGTTATCAGCTGAGCGAATGATCAGGGACCTGTTACCCTTGGGTGAGCACAGAGGGGTGGCCAGGGAGGCTGGGGGGCCCTGCCTTTGAGCACTATCCCGGAGCGTCGGTAAACATGCGGCCCTTTGATTCATTGTCCTCCTGGTGGCAGGGAGAGGGAGGGTGTGTGTGTGCAGAGGAGGGTGTCAGGCAAGAATATAATCCCTTTGTGTCCGCTGTCTCCGTAGCTACGGCAGTGATGAAAAACAAAAATTGAATAAACAAAACATATTTCTTTCTCTCCGGGGTGGCAATCCGTCACCGTCTGCCTAATTTACCACCTGTTTGTGCCCCGAGGAATGCTCGGTGCCGGCAGAGCGCACAACTGTGTTTAAACAGTGGGCCCCTTCCCTGACCCCCGGGGGGCCTGCATCACCACTCACACATGGGGGTTGTGGCCCCCAAAGAACAGACTCCGAAGCCCCACAAAAGCAAGGCGACAGGCCTGAGAAATGAATTAGAGGCAAAGGGAATGCATGCTATGCAATGATGTCTGCCATACCGCCTCAGCGCAGTTTAGAAGAATCATCTGCTTCCAGACTTTTTAGAGGAACTTCAGAGAAAACCAACAGGAACCGCCCGCTTTGCTTGAATCAGCCTGACTGATTTATAGATGCAGGGCCTGTGTCTCAGCTCTGATGGTTAAGATTTAAATCAGTGGAAATATGAATAATGGCTGCATTTGGCATCCTAGCAAAATGCAACAAATGGCCTGAATTACTGTCTACTCAGCTGTAAGCGGGAATCAAATATATTTGGCCAATTTTCACTTGGATGCCGTTTAAGGTCTACAAAGGTGACATTTCAGCTGTGATGATTTTGAATGGGAGACAAGTTAGTCATATCTGAAAGAAATTAACACTATGGGAGCTGAAAGGGTTCTAGCAGACCTGAAAGTGTTTAACCTTTTATTACAACTGGTTAATGGACACATTTACATTAACTGTCCATTGGAATCTCTTAAATCACTGAAATACTCTTAACGTCACTAATGATACAGATCTGAATTACACAAGGCAGACTTATCATTTTAACAAAGAAATCATTTCCAGAATGAGTAAATACAATACTTGCACAAACCTGGCTGAGAGGAGACTTTATCTGTGCGCATTGGATCTGCTGCAAATGTTTTTGGGTTTTTTTTTTGTGTCTGTGGTTTACAGATGTGGATCCACCGATAACAGACAAACCATTATATTGCGGTGATTAATGGGGCAGAAAATCCAAAGAGCGTAGAGTAGACCATTTGCCATGTGAGTGAAAATAGAGCCACACAGTGGGATAGTGCGGTAAAAAAATAGACCGTATTCTCCGGCTGCCTCTGTTATATCCCTACATCCTCCTGTGTTGGAATTACAGGTATGATACTCTTCTATTGTTGTGGTTTTTGTTTGAAGGATAATGGCCCAGTATCATCAATCAAAACATCAAATGCTCTTCTTGTGATATGTGAGACTCAGCTGCGTTTGCTGTATTCTGGTGGTACCAGCATTTTAATATATTATTTCAGACCCTGTAATATGATATTTATTTACCTGGCACTAGGTTGTTGGATGTATTTCATCTGCACCACTTGTTCTGTGAATTAATTGATAACATAGTGTGATTGCTGTGTGTTTTGGCTTCTCTTATCAGTTTGGGATTTGCTCTGAACTGTCTAAAAGTTTTGCCAAATGCTTCAGGCTGACTGAGCTGGACAAAGCTTATCCACCTGCGGTCTGTTCCCCCTCTGTAGGCTCTACGGCGTCTACAGAGCTGCAAGTCTACCATATGTTTACCATAGTTCAGAAAGCGAAATAAGCGCATATCCCAAAATGTCAAACTATTCCTTTGAGAAAGGCCTGGTCGACACTAATTTGGAGTCTGTTTACATGTCAAAACGTGCTTTAGCCACACTTGGATTTTCAGGTCTTTTTCCACAAATTCGCAAAACTCTATACTGTAGAACTAAATCTTTTTTTCCTTTTCTTTAAGTTAACAAACAACTTACCACAAACAATACAGGTGTTTTGACTCGCCTATCTTTACAATATATTTCGAATGTTGCATGACTGTACAAGCATTTAATAGTGCTACCTGCTAACAATAATTCCTGGATATTTGCATGAATCAAAATCAATCCAATCTCTATTTCATACTCTTGACAACAGAAAAAGAGAGATATATATCGATGAAAACACCCACCTGTACTGTGTGATCAGATCAGCTGTATCAGCATACAAAATGAGCAATTACAAGTGGCATAAAGTTGGCTGACTGTCATCTGTCTTGAAAAGCTTAGCTTTGCCCTGCCAGACTTCGAAAATGATCCATTCTGGAAAACGTTTCTGAAAACCTTCGTTTTTCAGGGGTGGGAATTGTCAGCTTAGTGTGTCTGGAAGCCCACAACAGAGAGAAAAGATATGTTTTCAGATGAATCTGTATTAGCGGACATTGCCTCGGGCTGTGTAAGTAAGCCATCACAGAAACACGGAGAGCAGCACCAGGGTGTGGATTGGCTTTGCTCGGGATCTGATTAATTGAGACATCTGACCTCTTGACTGCTGGCTGACGTCTGGCAGCACACATTCCTGCATATTGGACTCACTCACCATAGTCTTTTTTACAGTATTTCTTCATGGTGATCTTCATCTTTCCCTTGGAAGCTTTACAGTGAGATTCACAATCTAGAGAAAAGAGGTGAGAGGGAAAGAGCGAGTCAAAGTTAGATAGCAAATCCTGCAATTTCCTGCAATTTTTAAAATACCTCCTTTAAAAATTGTGTTTCAGCATCATCAGGAAAGGCTCCAGTTGGATGGACTTTAAATGCGGTCCCTTGCGTCACACTATTTGTGCCCCTAGGGTCTCCAAGATGCCTTCAAAGTGCCACTGTGAAACGGATTACAGCTTACACAGATCCTCCTGTGTCTGTCAACACGCTCCTACTATACTCCTCCCAACTTTTCCACTCTAGCCTGCTCCATCGTCAGTGTCCTGGCATGCATTATGTAAGCTCTGAGGGCTACAGAGGTCACCCCTGCACAGAAGAAGGTCTTGGAAGGAGGGGGGGGGGTTATTTAGCGACCAGAAATTAAGAGGGACCCTTAGCCACATGAGGCGAGAAAGTGAATACACTAACACTGGCTCAGGATAAACGTCCTGTGGCCCCCAGAGAAAGAAGCTCATAGACTTATGATTAATGTCACCTGGGTTCGCTTGCCAAAGGGCTTTATCGATGGCCACTGCTGTCACGCTGTCACTGCGCCAGGTACCTTTTGTAATGAGGGAGCTGGTGGTGGGACCAGAGGCCAAACTGAAAATTGAAATCATTTGTTCCTTCCACTTTCCACTCACTGACACAAATTGGAACCAGATCATCTCTGAGTGTTGCCCCCCTCCCACTCCGCCTCTCCCAGAGCAATAAGCCTTGTGCTCTTTTCTGGGGGTGGGGGGAGCGGTGGTGGTGGGGCGGTCGGGGGGGGGTCTTTTATCGGCCTGGAGATGTGGATATGTGTCTGTCATCCCACGTCCCAAGCCTTTTTTTTTTTTTTTTGAGAGGGA
>CM022470.1:18947046-19048321 GCA_011952105.1 Coreoperca whiteheadi
GGTGGGGGGACGACAAACTGTTAGGGGCGGGGGGCGTGCACTGTGGTTCTCCAAGAGCCATGTTTACACTGCGCTTGATGAGGGGTGAAGCTGTTAATCTGGGAAATAAAGCACGAGGCATTCCACGCTGCCACGGGAGATGTAGGCACGGTATAGTGCAGAAGAGCCATTTTTTTCACTAAACCTCCAACTATTAAGCAAGTCGTTGAGAGGACATTTTGTTGAGATGTGGAGTGTTGGCGAGGGTGCGGTGGGGGGGGGGGGGGGGGCAAAGGAAGGGGGAAGGAAAGCAGAATTCCTCCTGGCTGTGTTGGCACAGCACTGTATTTCCTGTCCAACAACAGCAGAGTGGGATGGTTGGCTGATTTGAACAATAAATATATTGGTTTCTAACTGATGTCACATCGCCCTGCTTTTGTCACCTGAGGAGAAAAGCAGCAATCAGGCTGTCTGAGTTTGATCCCAGAGCACTGAGCTGGGTATCTGGAGGGATGGGGAGAGGGGCTTCAACTTTTCAGGTTATGGATCCAGCTGTTTGGAAAGACTTTGCAGAGATCTATGGATGTTGCTACATCATTAGGCAAAGTGAGAACCTCTGTTACACTAACCTGCTCCCAATTCCATCCCCCTGAACCTAACCACTCCCCAAATGTAGCTTGTGAAAATGTTTGGGCTGGCAGAGTGAAACCATTTGTCATTTTTTAGCTAAGTACACATGATCTATCAAGCTTGTATTTGCACAACACTGCCACATGTAGTAAATCGATCCCAGCGCTCAGTTTGCTAGTGATCTCTGACTGTCTCTGATATAAAATACACAGCTCCGAAAAACCCTTTTGTGGGCCCTGTTGCTCATGCCTTTTCTTTCATTTCATGCAAGTTGAACGAGTCAGAGTGACTTTGGAGGAGAGGACTGTTGTGGCATGCAGTAGGAAATATCATGTTGCTGTTCCTGTGTTTAAATAGCCAGTGGTATACCAAATATAGGGGCACCGGAGGATAGGCATCCTGAGACCCTGTCACCAGCCAATCGCAGCTCAGCGGTGGATGTTGCTCAAGGCCGCAATATGTGCATCTGCCCAAACGCACTCATTTGTCATTAGTATGTGGTAAGAAATTGCGATGTGAATAGGCAAAAACATCCAATAGTGTTTAAAAGCAGTGTGCAAAAGTACGGCCATAAAATTTGTAACATTGGAAAAGTCTTTTTGTTTTGTTGTTGTAGTTAATTTCTCCCATATAAACAGACTATAAACAGACTTTCGCTCGCAAAACACAACATCATGTCACATTAACGTCAACGTTTGTTAGTGTTTGTAGGCAAACATTTTGTCACATAGACAGAGACAGGCATAGCAATGCACAAGCATTTTGTGCATCTATGGGATATTTTGGCGGTGAGTGTATGGCAAGAGTGAGCGATAGCAGTTTGTTTGCTCAGGGCCTCGGGGGCCTGTCTTTACTCCCTGAGGTGCTGCGAGACAGAAGGAGCTCGTTTTTTTAGCTCCGCACACATTAATCCTTGTCCGCCTTGTCTCAAACCTGACGTATGCGCTCGCACCTGTGTGTGTGTGTGTGTGTTGTCTTTTTGTGCCTTTGCACTGTGCTGCAAGTGTGTATAGGAGAGAGGGACGATTAGCGAGTTGTTTTCCACTGCTCCGTTGGGTGGATCAGCTCACACCTCTGTTCTCTTTGTTGTGTTTGTCTTGTCAGGACCCCAAATAGCTTGGGAGCTGCACGGGTCAGTTCATTGACACCAAGACAGGAGGGAGCGCTTTTCGCCAAAACTTTTTAAAGAATTCCTCTAATACCTGAAGTGTGAAACAGACAGTGGTGGAAAAGGTACAGAGATCCTTTGCTAGTAAAAGTACCAATACCACAATGAAATAATACTCCATTACAAATAAACGCCCTGCATTAAAAATTCTATTTAAGTGAAAGGACAGGAGTATCAGCAAAATGTATTTAATTTATCAAATATAAGGTGTCATTTTGCAGAGGAAAAGTGACTGATCTATGATTATTTACCATATTATTAGATTGTTCATACTGTTGTATTGATGTGAAAGTAGCATTTTACTACTGTGGCTGATCGAGGTGGAACTATACAGTTTAGTGGTTTAGTCCAGTGATTCTCAATTTTAGAGGTCAGGTCTCCTCCAAAGGGTCACAAGATTTAATCAAAGGGGTCGTGAGATTATTAACGGGAGAGGAAGGAAGATAAACAATGGTCTGCTGCACCAGTTTGTGTTCACATTTTGGACTTTTTCTCTAACGTGTAAGTGCAGTTTTCTTTGTTTTAGTGGAACTGCGAACAGTTCATACAGTATGTTTAAACCAGGTTACTCAGAGAAACTTGGCGCCTTGACAAGGGGCCCCAGCTAGACGATACTTCTTTGTAAGTCTTTAACGAGGGTATAAAACATTACCTCAAACCTGACTAACTAAGTGCTGAATCTAATGCCAATTCTTTTATTCAACAAAAAAACTACACTGCGAGAAGACTGGTGACTGTGCACAGATGATTTATTACATCCAACCGTCGTCATATCCTGTTACCTTTGCAAGCTCTCCGGTGAGAGATGGACTTGGTCATGTCCCGGTAGTAACCCTCCTTGCAGTAGTGGCAATGGCGTCCCGCTGTGTTGTGACGACAGTTGAGGCAGACGCCACCACTTCTGCGGCCTGACAGCTTGTACAGCTCCATGTTGAAACGACAGCGACGGGCGTGCAGGTTACAGTGGCAGGCTGGGGACAGAGAGAGAGAGAGAGAGAGAGAGACTGAACTTCTTCCGGGACGTTTTGCAGATCAGCAAATGTGAAATAATACATTCACTGGTCAAATTTAAACAATCCCACGCGGCACTGTTGTCACGTGGAAACCACGTCACTCCAGCTTTGCTGATTTTCATGTTTTCTCTCCAGCTGCATGGTTACATCGCCCCCTGTCACGTCAGTTGAGAAACTCCAAACTCTTAGACCTCATGAAACCAAATGCAGTGTCATCAAGCTGTAAAACAGGGCTGTTTTCCTTAGCTCCTGAAAAAGCTGACGTTTTGGAAATATGAGCCTGTTATCTGACAGTGATGAACTCACCACACAATGTTTACAGACCTCCCAATTTGCAATTGTGGTGCAGAGCCAAATGCAGTCGGCTGAGATCCTGAGAAAATGCATTTACTTGGAAGACATCACAAAGTCTCAATCTTCTGGTATGAGTTTGTCATATTAAGACAGCAGGTTATCGAAACAGATGGCGTGGCTTGGCCGGCTTTGGTCCTGAGAATAATGGAGCCTCTAAAAAAAAAAGGTCCTAGTTCAGGCTCTCTTTCACTTGGCCACCTGCTTGTGAATTTAACCTCTGAACCTCTGATGTCAGGCAGGAAAACTTTCTTCCGCTCTCCCACACATCTGAGAGTCTGGTGATTTATTGTCATTGCTATTTTCTCTCGTTCATATTGACCCCAAAGTTCATATTGCTCACGCACTGATGCACTGCCACGATTTCGCTTATGGGACCCAAAAGTGTTCAATATTAAATAAATAAGAAAAAAATGAAATCATCACATGAATAAATTGTGTAAAATATAGAAATGAACCAACAACTTGTGAAATAACCGAAGAAAGTATTGGAACTCTGCTCATTAAAACGTGATTTCAACATTTCTATTTTCAAACTACCAGGGTTCATTTGTATTTAATTATAGACATTTTTATTTCGAAATGCTGTTTTTCAAAATTGTTTTTATTTCAGGTCACTTTTTAAGACAGTGTCGTTGTCACTTGCCCCCCTCACCGTTCATCCATTCACATGCCCACATTCCTTAGCTAGCAAGCCTAACAACTGCTACCAGATTTAACCAGTTAGCTCCTGTCGGAAATGATAAATAAACCAACTACAAGCTGCTGAAATGAAACACAGCACACAGACACAGCAACTTCGCCTCTCCCTGTTAGTGAGCGGACATTATGAAACAAAAAGTGATAACATTTCATAATAAAGAGGTGAGTTTTAATAAAAGTATTCCACAAATTATAGTTCCATTTATATATTTTACACAATTTATTAATGTGATTTGTTATAATTTTACTTATTGATTGAATATACTCTTTGGGGGCGCCATATTCTCTACTGTCACTGTACTGTGTTAGTGATGTTTTACCTTTTAGGTCACTTTTGTCCTTTATTAGGCTGAATCAGGCGCGTACCATTCACAAGAGCAGCCCCCACAGTGCCTCACATTTCAGTAATCTCTCCATCAATGTGCTCGTCTTAGTGTTATTACGGGGAGATGCCGGCGATAAGACTGTCACATATGCTCCACGTTCATCAGTGATCTGAATCACGTACAGACCAACTCACACCTGCCATAAAGGACCGGTGCTGGCAGGTGGTTGGGATTCAGAAACACTCCTTCTGAAATGGGGGGCCCAGACGTACTTACACGCACACACACGCACAAAAACACACACACACACACACACACACACACAAACACACACAGAGGTGTTTGGCAGCTGTCACAGGCTTATCTCCCACACTTCCCTCCCCAGGGATGATCCAACACACACTACGCTAAGCTTTCAAGAACACACACACACACACACACCCCCTCCTGCCTTGTCCTCTTACTCTTTACTGCTCTCTTATCCCAGATGTTATCTCCACTTAAGGGAAGTGTGAGCTAAAATGCAATGGGGCTTTTTTCATAAATAGGAAATGGAATGCTCTTAGTTTTCTGCGCTGAAGCAAGCCGATGCTGGTACTGTACTTTCATCTTCCAAAATATTCAGAGAGTGTTTATTGTAACACTACAGCCGTTACTTCAAAGTACACAATCACTTTTTTTAAAAACAGCAAGAGGCAAAGGGAAGCAAAAGTGGGCCATCATAATTTCTATATTTTTCCAGCAGAGACAAACGGGTGACGTCGGTGATTCTATGTGGTGTGAATTTCAATCTGAAGCTGTCTCTTTGCAGACTAGTGTCTCTCAAACGTAAAAATGTACTTAAATATATGTGTGTGTGCATGTGTCTGTGTGCGTGTGACAGCGTCATGAGATTAATAAGTGCTATCTCCACAGCTGTCCCCAGGCCCTTCTAATGAGCGCTGTGCTATCTCATCCACACATCCCGCTCTGCTCACACAGTTACTGCAGTAGTTGTCCAGCAGTGACAATAGCTTGAGCGCTGATAAGCCGTGTTTAGAGCAACAGCCTCCAAATGCCCCTCACAACATCTGTCACACCTTTGCCAACTAACTGAATATATGTTCCATTGAAAAGTCAGGGAACAGATATGTCCCCGCTTGCTGACTAGTTCATGCATTGAATTGCAACCTTTTTTTCCGGTGCTACCACTGACACAATTGTGAATATGTATTGAAAAATTCATTTCAATTTTTGTTGCGTGTTTCAAATTTGTTGAGCTACTCAACAATCTGTTCCGCTGGTCAGGAATCACTCACCTCACACTGGTTCAACCAAAAAACTTTTAAATATCAAAAGGAAAAGAATGGTATGACTAAAGTATAACAAATAATGTGACATTTTCATATAAATAAATGACCGCCTTACTTTTTCTGTATTGCCAACTAATGTAACACAATAATAATTCAATCTAGACTCAGCTCGTGAAAGCTTTTAATGTTTGCTATCTGTGTTTTTCCTCCACTCAGTGTCACGTAGGTGAATTCACCTGAAATGATGTGTTTTCACATGTTTGCCAGCAGTATCTTGTTTAGAATGAATAGAAGAAGGTAGAAGTGAGTAGACAGAAAAGTTTACCAGGAACCAAAACTTACGCAACAAAAATATCTAAGGAAAGATACACAGATCACTATAATTGTTACATTGTTTAAATACTAGTAAAATAGCAATGAGTTCTTATACGCAAAAATAAAGAAGAAAATACATATATCATAATATAATTGTATATAATTCTATATATATATTTTACTATTCCTAGTGAAAAACATGATTCCAAATATAAAGTGAGTTTATAAAGGAGTGGTTACAGCAAATCAGCTGCTTATGCTGTGATTTTGCATTGGACATCCAGAGTAACAAGGTGTCTTTTCTGGGTCTGCTTTCATTTGGTTTCAAGGGCCTACTTAGAGCTATGCTATTCCAATCTATTTATGTTCAAGTGCCATCTATCAGGATTAGCGAAGGAAGCGCTCGTGGTGGGTGTGCATATTGGATGAAAATTTCGGCATCCCACAGCTCGGTGGAGGTGGTTTTTCGCTCCGTCTGCAGAGGAGAGCACACTTCAGAAACAAATCAAACGTCTGTACATGATGATCTCTAATGAAATTTGGTTATGGATGGTTTGAAGAACTCAGCGCAGCAGACATTTACCAAACCTGTCAACAGGTGTCAGATGTTTAACCATGCTATGTGTGTGTGTGTGTGTGTGTGTGTGAGAGAGAGAGAGAGAGAGACTTGATGCAGGGTTTGTGTGTGATCTGCACTGAAAAGAATGCACCGCTTCTTCAGAGAAGGAGGAATATGGAATTCCAGCACAATTGTTGTTGATTCAGGACCAGTGACTCTCTCACTGTGTATAATCCTGTACAGTCGCTCATATCATGAGCTGATGACATGTGCCGGATCAAACAGGGTTCATCAGAGCCTGTGATCTGAGGAAAAGACAACACTTGGCCCTTAACAGATTACAGAGCCATATTTTTCATGACAACAGTTGGTTTAGCCGGATATTTCAGAGACACGCACACACACAGAAACGTACAATTTGTACTTGTTGTGAATGCCTCCATGAGTTAGACAGTATCACGTGTTTCTTTAAGGAGGTTGCATATTTCGGTTTTTAGTGTGCTACTACACACTATCTTGGCCTTACTGAGCTCTCACACACATATATGCTCTTGAAGTTCCATCAAATATACTCGATTCTGAAGTCTCACAGCAAGGCAAATAGAGATTATGCAATGCTTGCGTAACACCTGCATTGTATATGTGGGTGATGTTGCAGAAGTGTTATGAGAGTTCATTAATATCCCCGAAGTGGATATGCACTTTTTATTTAAAGTACAGCTAATGCTTTAGATTATGGCCCACAAATTATAGTGTAAATATTTTGTAAATACAGGATACTCACGAAATATTAATTGGAAGCTACACAGTACTCACGGTGTGAAAGGGATGATGCCTAATTTTACAGCCTGGTCTTACACTACAATAAGTGAGCTTTCTCCCACATGTGCAATGCTTTGTCCCACTGGTAGTGTAGTACAGAACGGTTTCATAGCTACAGCTATAGAGTTACACACATCTGCAGGCTTGGCCTAATGTTGTGTTCCCCAGAAACAATAATAATTATATTAATAATAATAAAAAGTACTTCATATTTTAAAAACTTCTCGCAGAGTATATTTTGTAAGTATATCGTATTTTTGATACCACAACTAAATTCAACGCAACGTCAACACTGTTTCCACCACTCACACATTTTCCCCATTTTTCCAGTGATGTCACCCTGTAAGCATATAAAGTTTGGATCATACTTTGATACGGACGCAGACACGGACAGTGGACGCACACACCCTTCTATACACTACAACAATCGGGGGTCTGCGCACTAGAAAACACGATGGCGGCCTCACGACAGCAAGACGACGAGGCCCTTTGTTGTATTTGGCTGAACAACAAGAAAAGGTCATTAAAGTGCTAAACAAGAACAGAACCAAGACTGGTGAACACAACATATACATACAGTACAAGAAACAGGCGTCCAGTTTTCTTTACTAGTACATGCACAGTCTGCGTGCGCATGGGCTCCTGAGTGGATGTCTGTGCGGACCGGCGTGGACGTTGGCAGATGTAACGTTATGTCACGCTGACCCTCGCGGCCATGCGGATGTGACAACCATGGATTGGCCTTTGCTGTGCCCTGTAATTATTAAATAGGTAGATAAAAACAATCTTATTACAATTTATTTACTTGCACTTAAGTTACATATTTGTCGTACCCAGTGGTACATACTCTGTATATACTAAATAATTAGACTGTAATTTGTGGTTTGTCTTTTAACGTGTTACCAAAAAAGAGAATTGTAATGGAGTTTTGATGGATGATGGAAATCTTTAGCTTGAAACTGGGATGCTGTATGCCCTGCTGAGCAGACAATGATTAAGTCACTGATTTTGTTCTCTGGAAGTACTTCCTTTTTAGAATTATAAAGACATCACTGAGAGTCACTGATCACATCATATTCCATAAAAATAGATGGCACAAATATATCATTACAATACTGGAAGGCTGGAAGTAAATCTAATGATTTCTGCTGTGAAGGTTCAATAAATCGTTGTCATAAATAAAGTTTTATAGAAAAGTGGCATCAGCTGCCACGGCTCTAAAAGGGTGCACTGAGACTCATCTTTATTGAGGCCAATGCTATAACATTCAAGCGTTTCTGTCACACAGCATTCGTGGCCTTTCTCTGATGAAGCACGTTTGACTCGGTAACGCACAAACATAAAAAGCAAGTGCTACAATCCGTCACCCTCAGCTGCTTCCAGGCCTGCTTCCACCAGACGCACGTTTCCCCACAATAAATATTTCGATCACACATCACTGCAGCAGCTGCGATTTTGATGAGGGCGAGGACAACAACAAAGGACTTCTGCAACAAGCTCTCCAGATGACGAATCCCTTTTTACAAGTTTCCGGAATGCTTTTGATGATTTCACTCGAGGCAAAAAATGTAAACAGTGAAAGAAAAGTAATTGGAGCTGTTACAGGGAGATTTCTATCTCGCACAGGACGGAGCAGGTTTACACGATGACCCTTGAGGACTGCTTCATCGATAACAACCCCGTCACCTTGGCGTCACAGAAACAAATAAAGCATCAACACATGTGTGCCAATATGAGAATGATTTTAAAGGCCTTCTTCTTTGATCAAGTCAAAAGAGCTGGCATGGCTAGGACAAACAACAGAGGAGTCCGTGTATGTGACGTGGCTTTATCAGAGGTCTGAGGATGTTTGAGAAATGAGAATACTGGGTTCACTTTGTCGCACCTGCCTCTCACCAGGGCTGATGCCAGAGCTTTGTGGGCTTTTGGAGACATTTATATCATGTCATTCCATCAAAGTATTTCAGATTTCCTCTATTTGCCCTGTAGGACAAGAATAGGCGACCATCAACGTCACACCACATCAAATAGCGGTTCCTTTTTTCTGGCTGAAGGTGGTCATGAAAATCAGCTGCTGTTGTCTTTGGTCGGAATGAAAAATGATAGCCCTCACTGGCCAATTGTCTACAGTTACAGTAGAGCTCATAGTTATTACTATGAGGACAAGAACTGAAACAAGGTATAGCAAAGTGCATGGTGCTTCTTTTCCAAAGTAGAAAACAAGAAAAGGTGGAAGCTGTGTAGCTCCAGTAAGAAGCTTTTACTCTATGGCCTGTCTTAGAGCAAACAAGTGGCAAGGGAATAATATGTGACGGTTAAAGCCAATCTACAGGCGCCTCAAGATGCAGTTCCACAACTCTACAAAGGGAGGGAGGAGGGAGTAGATCGAACAAACAATTTAAATATTCACAAGCTATAACATCCTAATCCAGCGATCCGCAGAGAAAGAGTGAAGCTGCCCCACACGTCACACACTGACCGCCTGTGGGAAAGAAATACAATATCATGTATTTGAATATATTTCTCGCCTTTTCTCTGATTGTCTAAATATGTCGCTAAATTTGTCGCCTGACGCTTTTTTAGAAATAAAGTCACTAAGAGGGTCTGAAAAGTCGCTAAATCTAGTGACAAAGTCGTCAAGTTGGCAACACTGGGTCGGCCCCCCAAAGTGATATTACGAACCATTTTTAGAACCCGGCTACACAAACAATGCACCAATAAAATTACCAGTAACAATAGTGTGTGGAACCAAAAATTCCAGCAATTAAGCAAGCAGGATGGCGATGCACTGTTTTCAACCTCGGCCTCAACTGACCAGATGCAGCGAGCAGCCACAAACTTTAAGGCTTTAAAACATCCTGTCAGAAATCTTCTACACTGGTTTTTTCTACAGCCATTACCACTGTCCACTTTAGAAGTGATATCAAGGACAGAGGCTCACGGTTTAGCTGCATCTGCCTGGTGGTATTAGAACAGTTGCTATCAATCTAATGATGCCATCATGGCCAATTTGGCAGCAACACCTCTGTTCCCTGTGGGGAGTTGAGTCTGCTCTGCTACCATAACAGCACACAGAGAAACATAATGGCCCATCACGCAACTCACCTTTCGGCCCTGAGGAGCTGCCAAGCCACACAAGAGTGCGCATTGTGCCCCGACACCAGATAAGAGGTGAAAAGGTATACGCTGAGCTAATGAAAGATGAAAGGCTATCTAAAGACGTCTCACTGTTCTACTTCACCCAAGCCTGAGCATGTTCCCATGTCTGTGTAACAATCTGATGTTTTAACTTTAGTGTAGTTATAAAATGATTATATCGTGGTTTTAGCCATATGTCAGATGCTAGAAGCCAGGCTGAGTAGAAACGTAAAAGAGATCAGAAAAACTCTTAATGCAGTATTCAACTAGGATTTTATAAAATGAATGGTCTTATGAAGCTATTTTGCAACCATCCTTTTCTTCTACAGTCCTTTCAGAGCCTGGCAGATATGATTTAGTAAATATGTTGCTAAAATACTATGACCCTTATTTGAATGAACTGATTAAATGGGGGCAAGGGTTATTTAACAAGCAAAAAATGTTTAATTTGTGTGCAGAATCAAACATTTAAAAAAAACCTTTGATTGTTCTTTTAAATCTCTGTAACCACAACAAGGCTCTGGCAGCTCCAAAAAAACCAACAAAAGAAATGTAAATGAAATATACAACCTTATCCCCTAGAAACGTTTATATACAACTAATGTGCAACAGCAAACACATTTTGGAGGAAACGTAATGCAGACTGGAATACGTTCTCAACATAATAAGGAAATGCGGTTAGCTAACGTACCTGGGAAGTCGCAGAAAAGTTGATACCGAACATATTAGAAGTGTGTTTACTGACAATGTATTTCTACAGCATATGACGCATGACTACAGCATTACTCAACTTTTTTATGGTTTTGGGGGCACTGGCAGCACTTGGTTGAGGTTGACTTGAGTCACACCAGTGACGTGTGTCTTAACATTTAACCGGAACCACGGTCTTTCTCTAACCATAACCAAACCACTACCACAGATGGGAGTGTGGATGAGAACCCCGGCAGATACACGTAGCGCTTCATTCACTCAACAAGCATTGCCTCTGAACATAATTCGCGCAGCAATGACATTTGTCACAATTAATAATAAATGATTGGGTTAAACAATTTAGAAATATGTGAATGTCATTTCAAGAAGACAGGGCTGAAATGTGACAAACTGAGATGTGAAAATAGTGCTCTACACAAATCGTATGAGTCCACCACACATGATTTAGTCTCCTGTATCCTGGGCCTCAGGGTGCCATAGTGTTTAACAAGACCTCTTTAACTGGACAACCTGAGTTCAAGCGCTGTTGGGTCCTTGAGAAAGACACTATACCTATCAGCTCCATGGGAGCTTCTGTACATAGGTTTGACCTCTGACCTCTCAGCAATTTCCCTGTGCACATTTTGGTTGGAAACGTCCCTTATGTAAGCTAAATAATAAGGCTTGTTTTGACTGTTGGTTAATAGTTGCATATATTATGTGTGTGGATTTGTGCTTTCCATGTGACACTTTGTCCCTCCTCTCTCTGCAGACTGCCTCCCTCAGTGTGGGAATAAGTCTCCCCCCTGACAGGCACGGCTTGTGTCGCCGCGCAGCAGGCAGTGATGTCATGGGAGGCGTTCGCTTTCTTTACGAACGCAGCCCTGTGATCTCTGGTGGAGATCAATTAGCTGAGCAATCAGCCCGCCCCGTGCTTTTGTGTGCGCAACTGCTCGTAAACCATTTGGTTGCCTGGCGAGCGGGGAATGCACTGCCTCAACATAAACAGCCACCCAAGTCAGCCTGGCCAAAGTAGAACTGCAGGCTCCTTCTCGGTACAGTATACTGTATCTCATTAAGTAATGCAATGTGACATCAGCTCACGCAATGCACCATTAGCCAATGTAATTTAAGATTAGCTGGTAATAGTGTGTGTGGGTCATAGTAATGAGCTGTTAGTGGTGACTTTGACAAGAACAGTAGTTCTCTCTAACAGGCTCTAATGACGCCAGGCTGATCCGCATAGACTTTACTGACTATAGGCTAAATACCAAATACTATAATATGTATCTGGTCTCTGATTTATACTGGATTGTATATAAGATGCCTTCACAATGTGCTGCATTTGTAGGAAGTAGAGTGAAACATGTCACCAGGACCCCTTTTACATCCAAGAAAAAAAGAGCTGACATTTTGTTGCAGCAACATTTTGTAATTGTGCAATCAGTAATGACGAGAGTTAAACACTCCAAGTTCTAAACAGCCACTGCCAGGTGGTGCCAATAATAACACACCCTCTCTTATGAATAATAATGCATAATGGCCAGCATATCTCAGCCCATTTATCCTCTTGTTGCAGGGTTGGGAGCGGTCCAGGGGAGGCGGGAGTGGGCGTAGTGCTGGTTCAGTTTGCTGGAACGTGTGCTGTGTAATTGCAACAATCTCGCCTGGGTCTTTGTTGCATGTCACCCGTTTTCTATCACCCATTTGTGCTGGCTTTCTATACTCCCCATTTGCTAATTAAAGCAGCAATGCAGGGGAAAAATGGGAATAAATGCGCAGCAAATGGGACAAAGAGAGACACAAAGAAGAGAGAAAAAGATGAGCATGGATTCTAGTGTCAGCTCCTAGCTTGTTTTTATTTAGCTTTGCCTCAGATGCTCAGGCCTGTTCTCAGGGCCTCTCTTACACCGGACCCTCCCCACATCAGAGGTCATGTGTTTAAATGTAACATGTAGTTAAATCTTAAACTTAGTCATTTTATCAAATGTGAGGCTTGTTTTCCTGAGCGACCACTGGAGGAAACAAGACTGGACTTAAAATTACCAATTAAAGCACAAAGCTGATGGCTTGGTGAAGGAACATCCTGCTGTCACTGGTTGGCAGGAGCTCGGGGCATTGACTGGGGAATACTTCCTCTTTGTGTGTGTGTGTGCGTGATTGTGTGTGTGTGCGCGCATAAACAGACATGCAACTGCGTCAGCAATTACACGTGCCTGCTGTTACTGTTGTTAAAATATTCTCTTGAGTAATAATCTCAGAAGTGTTTATTATTTTCTCATGTATCTGTGTGTTTGTGTATGATGCCTTGTATATTTTCATTGATGAACTGAAGTGCTCTCACAGTGTAGGTGTGGAAACAGGCTGACCGGGAGTGTTGCTCCTTTCCTTCCTCTAGTTTATGGGAGAGGTGATGAAAAGGTCCACGTTCATTAAGCTCAATAAGCAAATTCTCTTCCCTCTATTCTGTTTCTAAAGGAAGTTTTTAGTGTATGTGGGGATAGGTGCACTGCACGGATATAAAAATGTTTTAAAGCAGTGGTCCCCCCAAGAGTTTAGGCTACTCCTTATTCAAGCTAACTATGTATTCGAACCATTTATCCATTGTTTTAGCTAACTATTTGAGCTGTTTTTTCATTACTTTTAGCTAACCATTGCAACCATTTATTCAATACTTTTAGGTGTTTAGGCTTCTTGCTTGCTAACTATTTATTCCACTCAATAAATAGGGCATTGACTATACATTCAAATATACCTGTTATTTCCCCTGCAGGTATCATTGCCAATATCCTCAACATTTTCTATCACATATACAAGTTTTCTCTCAGTTTCTGTTTAGTGGCACCATATTGTTTCTGTACCTATTCTACCCTTTGAACCAAATTGTCTAATTTACTGTAAAATCCTCACTCCTTGAGTTTTATGAGTAATTTGGATAAGAGGGACTTTGCTTTGAGTGTTGATACATTTGGGAGACATCTGAAAACCACCCACTTATCATCACCGTAATCACCAACTTGAGGCTGACCCGAGTCGTTTTCTCCAGCTGGGAGCTTGCATTTACAGTAAACCTGAATGCAGCATAATTGAGCTTGTGGTCCGAGGGGGGCGTTCTCTAGACTAAACCTGCACGAAACATCTAAACAGGGCCAGGTTGCAGGGGGACTTTGCTGGCCAGTGAGGCTGAGGCCCAAAGCTTCCCCACAGAGCAGGGAGGTTATTCCAACACTCCGGCACGTGCATTCTCCACCGCGTTCCCCCTGTGCGGAGGGAATAAGGGAGATGAAGGCAGGAAGCCACTAGGTTGTAAATCATAAAACTGAGGTGACAATCCATCGTTCTTGTGGTATGTTTATTGTGCTTTGCTCCCCTTTTCTCCAAGGTCCTATTTATAACAAGCCACATCCCCATGTCAAAAATATCTCTCCCATGTGTTTTTAGATTGCATCAAAACATTTAACCCTGTAGCTCACTGATCAAAGATTGATTTTTAGTGCAGTTTTTTTCCTGTTTTTATTCAGTTCTGGGAGACGTTCACTGAGGCCTCGCACTAATATGGCAAGTGTGCTCTCCAAACAAGTCCAAGCAAGTGTTCAATTCATAATGTGACACGAGCTTACCTCAGGAAAAAGGGCACAGCCTGAACACTGTGGTCACATTGTCTCTGTATAGGAAGGAAAAAGTTAGGGAATTAATGGTTAATGATTGTTTTTATGGAAAAAATGAGAGCTCATTGTTAAGGTTTTCTTACTACTTCATTCATTTTTATCCCAAAGTTTGTTCTGGTTGCTAGGTGGCTTCCAGGACATGGTACTGAGCTGAAGAGGAAAAGGCTTGGTTCTTCCTGAGGCACGCCAACCACTGGCGATCTTAACAGGAACCCAGTGAACCTTAAACTACAGTGGTAATGAGTAAAACAAATGCTATGCTATGAGCTATCCAATGTGAGGGGCCTCTGCTGTCAATCAAATCCATGTGACTCAGCCGTTTGGACTGATGCATCTAATTCATTTCAGCTTCCTTCACGATAGAAATAGCATAGACATTTATACTGTGTACTGTTCAAAGGGACCCTCCACCAATTCTAAATATCAAGATCAGTTTACTCATAATGGCAAATACTACTCCTGCCTGTGAAAACAATTGCTGGAGTTGTTGCTGTGAGTAATGGAACAAGAAGGAGCAGATGAAGAGTTGCAGGCGAACAACTGCTGCTACTGCTACTGCTCTGATGATGTGTCGAAAACTACTTACGTCAATTGTTTGTTGGGCTGCACTATAAACAGACACAGCAGTTCTTCTGTTGTATTTCTGTAACCACGGGTGTTGTCAAATCAACCAGGGCGCTTTGCAGCTACCTCTGTATCTTTTACTGTCCTGTGCCCAGTGGGACAGGTCCATCGTTCAGGTATTTTCAGATCTGTTCCTGTCACTCCAGAACATAAAAACCTGCAGTAACAGAGTCCTTGTTGGACATCACAGTGTAATCTAACATGGTCTTTGGGCTCACTGCTCTGAGGTCTTTCTTTTCCCCAGCTGCCTGCCCAAGTGGGAACCAGATACAGTGTGTTATCTCTGACTCACTATCATGAGAAATTGAGCCTCATTATCTGTGTAAATAAACCACATGGCACATATACACACACACACACACATGCATGCATGCTATGCATTTACATCACACTCTCAGCGCCCGAGGTTTTCCTGAAAGCAGAGGAGGGAGGAAACCGTCTGATGTATGTCTCAGAGCTTGGCCGATCAGGAGAGGAAGGAAGTGACTTTCTACTGTTTTATTGTGAGCGTGTGAAGGAGTTGCGAGCCATCTGCCCCACAGTAGCTGTGGTGACCTGGACAACACATGAGAAGAGGGTGGGAACAGGCGGTCCGCTCTGTCCACATGCCCACTCAGACTGGAAGAGTTATGGAAGACCGGGAGGCAGCTTAATCCTCTGCCTCTGCTCCCTGTACGGCCAAGAGAGAGATCTGCCTCAATCACAAACACACGGCGTGTAGAGGGAGGATTGCAACTGATGAATCCCCAGGTTTTCCCTCCTTTGAGCAGATGTGGAACCCTGGGATATTTATAGTCATGTAGGGACCGGTGTCTGGTAACCAATGTGTTCTCCTCTCCTCTATCTATCCTGCTGGATATCCCCTCAAATCCAATAAGTGGTTCCTCATTCTCTCTCAGAGAAGAATTGGTCACTGGGGTATGCGAGAGATGGAGGCAGAGCACAGGAGGCTGTAGAAATCCATTATGGAGCAACAGAGACCCTTGGACAGGCTCACGCAGACGTTATATGGAAAAATAAATATGAAACGGGAACCAACAACTCCATTTCCTTTTCAAGGCGGGCTTATTATGTCTGCACTTTGTTTGTTTTAAAGTGTTCCGGAGATAAGTTACGGTTAATGAAAGAGCAGCGGGATAATTAGCAGCTGACATTCCTGAAGCTTGGTGGAGTATTGAGACGCAGTCGCATTTAATTTGCATGTTAAGTTACTAATGAAGGCTCCAGATTATCAAAACGCCCCTGCAGACTTATTGTAAGTGTCATTCTAATAAGGATCAAGACTTTATTCAACTATAATCGATCCAGTTGTCAGTTGTTGCCTTTGTCTTCCAGTAAAAAGACTCTTGTGTTGACAGCGCAGCAGGGAGGATGGTACCAGCCAAGGGAGCTTATGCCTCCACTGCAGAGTTCCTTAATGCTGTTTGGGGGGAGAGAGAGAAGTGGCACAGGGGGTAGGTCGGGTAAGTGACACTGAGGAAGTGTGTTGTGTGTGGGCGTACAAATAGCGCTGTCACTGAGCTGGCTGTGTCGGGTGGCAGCGCAGCAGGGGAGCTGGCTGGGGGTCTGAAGCTGAGCTGTGGAGCGTGTCCCTCCGCTGGCTTATTAATCATTCCCAGCCTGCCCTGCTTCAGCGCCTCAAAGGGGCTCGATGCGCACGCACTAGGTGGTCCTGATGCCACCCTGGAAGCCCCAGCAGTCAGCTCCATGTAGACAGACGGTGGACACAAAGAGTTGAGCGTCCACACATATGCATCTATTTCATCTTGGCTCAGTGAACAACAAGGCGTCCAATGATCAAACTAAAATAAACAGCCAAGAAAACAAACAATTTGAACTGTCCCAGCCACTCAGGATCTACTTACTGCATCATACAATGTTGTCTGCTGTGTTTAAGTGTGCACAGGCAAACAGAGATGAGGCCCAAATAATAGCATTGCATTTTAGGTCACAGTTCACACTAACTCACTGAATAAATGCATCAGTAGTGACTAGGGGTGTAACGCAAAGGTACATTCTGTATCTGTATCTGTTAATGTCACAAAAATATCTTTTTGAGTTTGTCTAGATTGCTTCATTTTTTGTGTCTTCTGCTCACAAAAATATTGAATAATGTAATTATCTCAATCCCACCCTTTCAAAATATTAAAAAGCTAGTCTAAACTGAGTCTGAGTAAAAACTGTGTAGGTGTCCCAGTAGCTGAATGGTTAAGGCACATAACCGCGACGTCCCTGGTTCGACTTCTGGACGGTTGTAGCATCTCATACCCCTCTCTCCCCACCAAAAAGGTGTGTAACATTTAACGATTTTGCGTGAAAATAAATAAAGGAAGGTTATAAAGGTGAGAAAATCCAAGTCAGAATTGCATTGAGCTGCGTCGCGTTGAAGGTTTTTTTTAATCTGGATTTTTTTTAATCCATGTAATAAAAGGAGGACCAGTTGAATTTAAAGTTGGTGAAGTTTCCATGATTACATTTTGGGTTTTTTTTAGCTTTTTGCAAATAAATAAATAAAACAGCCATGGCTCATTTTAAAAAATGCCATGTGCATGCATCAGGGGTCCTTATGAAAATAAAGTTGGTTTTAAGTTTTCATTCTTAAAAAATTTGAAAGCTTTTGACAAAAATAAGAAATGCTCTTTTGGGCATTTTGCATGCACTTTAGAGACGATCCCTAACGTCACATCCTCAGTTTAATGTCTACTGTCAAGTTGTGCAAAGAGACAAACTTCAATATCTGATCATAAGGAAAAGATTATACCTGTGCAGCTGCAGTCAACCTTTATCTTGCACTTGAACTTGCAAATCTGGTAAAAACTGATGTAAACTTATTGAGGGTGAACTTTGTCCTATTGTCTGAATTTTGAACCTAAAGCTATCTACACGTCTGTGGTTTCTTTTAGAAAGAGCCTATTTGTTTAAATATTGGAAAATCTGCATCATGGACAGTCATGCTGCTGTGGCTACTAACAATTCCTGGGAGGGGGATTGCTGTTCGTATCTGTTGATATCGGAATAATGTATTTGTATTTCCACCCCGAGTTTCCAGCCCTAGTGATGACACATGCATCAATGCTACTGTTCACTGTAAGAATACTGATAACACAATAAGGGCATCAGCACACACAATGTGTCGTAAAGCCAGCCGATAGAGTTATCACCTTCCAGTCAAACGCTAAACACAATAATCTGTATGGGTCGAGTAAACCCACTGTATTCTGCATGTGTTCCATACTGGCCATCGTGCCATGACATCCAACAGCCCATGCGACAAAGATACGAAAATTAAATCAAAGCTAACGTACTCCTCTCAAAGCATTAAGTCACTTCTCCAAACCGCCGTCCACAACATAGCAGGACAAGAATTTTCACTATGCTCTTAAAAGCCTGAGTGAAACCTTTCTGGCTAAAACCATCATGTCTGTCTTGAATTATGCGCTCAACAAAACAAAATCCTCAAAACATGCAGCCTTTACCCAGAGGACACTGGATTGTAACAGAGCATGGATTTTCCTTTTTTCTTTTTTTTGCGATCCCCCAAATACATCTCTTTGTTTTATGGTCTGGTTGTATACAGAGAAACCTCTTACCAAAGTCACATAGGCTTATGTTGCAAGAAAGACTGGAGGCGACAGAGTAAAGGCCAATTTCAGAAGTATTGTTCGCCGTTTGTAATCGTGAGGGATGTTTTAGGATATGTCCAAAAACAACAGCGGCTGTTCTCACTGTAAGCGTGTGAGCAACATTACAGACCTGTAGGTGTTAGTCGTATTGAGCGCAGCTTTTGGAATGTAAGGATAGTGCCAAGATATCAATACTTAACCGGATGATCTGTATACAAGAATCCCTTGCTGTGACATATTTTATGTTGTGTTAAGTGAGATACTGAATCCATGTCATATCAAGCTGTCATGTTTTTAAGCTGACTTTATACACGGTACTTTATGCATGCTTTACCCCATTTACGGCATCTTGTGTATATTTTGTATCATTGCCGACCCTTTTCCAAAACATACTGTCTCTACTCAGTCCAGGCACCCGACACTCTGTTAAGGTTAGGGTAACTGAAAAGTAAAAAGAAGAAGCCTACGAAAGCAAAGAGCAAGCGGAGAAGAGTAAATACAAAACACTATACTGTAAGGGACTGCATGAAAATTATTAGGAGGGAAGCAGAGTTTTTTTTGTAAATCAATGGCAGGGTTCAAAGAAAATATTAATAACTCAGCGGAGGGCCTTGCCTTTTTAACATAAGGTTAAGCCCCCCTCCCCACCCCAATCATTTTCAAGCCAAGTTATTGAAAGATTTGGGACAATCCTATCCTTAATATGGTGAGATATATGAAAAAACAAACAATCAATAAATACTTAGAAAAGTAAAGTGAATTTGGTTATTTTTCAAATCTCAGTTGCTGGAGCTTCCAACAAAACATCAAAAGTGACAAGATCTGTTTATGGAACAGCGGTAGCACACAAAGATAACATAACTTGGCAAAATGGCAACAAATAGAGTGAATTTATGAAGTATATGTCAAATAACTAAAATTCTAATTCTAATTTGAATTCTATTTAAAAAAAAAAAAAAAACATGCCCCACACAGGCAAATCTTGAGCAATGTCACTGTGACTGATTTGCAGAATAGTTAGCAACAACGACATTCCTCTCAATCCCCGTAGGTGGCAATGGTAGCTGTCCACAAAGTTTCCACAAAGTCCATCTCCAGTGTTCTGTTGCTGGTTTAGGTCCGTTTGTCTCCAGAGGAGGCTGTCACGCAAGTCCTCGTGAATTCAGAGAGTCAGTTGCGCTGATATTGTTAGATACTAGCTTCATGTTCATAAGAAAAGCCCAAGTGAGTCTGCTTTATATTTTATTTTTGCTGATTGAAACTGATTAGTTTAATATGTTTTTGCTTCAGGGTCACTACCGCCTATGATTACTTTCTGACCTCCCATTGGTGAAGCCATTTTAATTTTCCTCCCCATTGCCCCCAGGCTGTACTCGAGCATTGCCATGTTCCGGATGACTGAGACTCATCAGTTCATCTAACTGGTACTCTGCTCCTGATGGGGTTTTCAAGGGTGTCTAATTTTCCATGCTGCTGTAACGCCAAAAAAGTTCCTGAATGTCTCCTAACATACCGGTTTCCTTGTAACCACTCCAGATTTTCTGTTTTCACCTAGAACACATTTTTTTCCACATACTTGTGTCTTATTTTGTTCTACTTCCATTTCCATGTCATTTTTATGAAACGCAATTTGTAGTGTTGTGCCCAGGTCTTGGTCTTATATTTAGACTATTTGCACAGCATATCTGAAGGTTGTAATGTTGTTAAGGGATGTTGTGGACCCCGGGGAAAATGACCGTTACGCCTGTAATCACTAATGAGGATCCAAACAAACAACCCACAACAAGAGAAAGACGATCCTGTTTATTTGTTTTTTGTCATTCACTAAAATGCTCCTTTCAGACATGTTTGACCAAAGTCTTCTTTAAATGTTAGTGCTCGGTGGCTTGCTCCTGGGTACTTCAGTATGACAGATTACTGTCAAGGGGATTCAACCAAGGCTTTCTTGTCTTATCAACAAACCACCTTGTTTATTCAAACATCTTCACTACAGCTATTGCCCATTATAACTATTGCTTACAACACATTAACTTTGCAAACACAGCCTCTATTCATTACTGTATTGTACAATATCTTGAGGAAATATATTTAAACATGAGACCCATCCAAACAAAGTCACCAAAACAAAAACAACCCCAGTAATAGCCGTGTCCTCTGGCTATTGTTGACTAAATTCATGTGAGAAATCCAAACCCTCAAATATGTCTCAGCTTACAAATTAAATAGAAATGGCTGACTGTCCCTCTGGCGTTGGCACACAGTGATGGGCCAGAGGATGGCAGGGAGAGGGAGGAGGAGCAACCAGAGGCGAGAGGGGAGAGAATGAAGGAACCAAAATACCAGAGAACGTGTGAGACAGTCATGACATCATGCTTCAGAGAAATTCTTCTCTCCCCGTCACATGGGTCGCTGCCGTGGAGCCGAAATGAAACCCAGATGGTGAGCAGGCCTGGCCTGGCCCAACCTGGCAACCCAGGGGAGGCACATTCACCGTCAGCAGAAACTGTGTCACCGGTCCCAGGCAGCCACATGGACATCGGCTGGTCCGGCACAGAGACGCTGTCAGCCTGCATCCCTAAAAGCATCTTGTGGTGTAAATCATCTTTGCTCAATTGTAAACTAAACAGGAAAGCTGATCTTAGATGTGGCATGGTTCTGTGAAACACACGGTGGTAAATGTGGTGTCCTTGTATTGTAAGGGTCTGATTTCCTCCTGTCTGTACCAGTGTTTCCTCTCTCTCTCTCTCTCTCTCTCTCTCTCTCTCTCTGAGCTGCCGTCATGCAAGTGGGTTGTAGTTCGAGGAAAAAACTAAGCTGCTTTCTCACAGCACTCTGGTCTTTACTGATCTGACGTGTCCAGATCCAGTGATTCCCAGCCAGGGTTAAGCTTGTTCAGTAGCTCAACTGGTTTGAAAAAACTGAAATAACAACTTAATTTACATCAGTATATCCACATATTGAGTCAGCTGTAACACCTGTTTGAGAGCGTGTGAAAACTAGTTAGCAGGCCAGCAGAGAAGTCTAAACAGTTAGCAAAAGGTAAATAATAATTTGAGAGCGTGCATTTATATTCTGCACTCTATATTTAGAGCTGTTGGAGGGAGTACCAGTATGTGCTGCACAGACTGGGAGCAGAGCCAGTAGGCTATTGATGCAATCGTATCCTGATTCAGCTACCTTGTGGGTGGCAAACATGTCGGGTCTTCCTCACCAAGAGTTGTGTGTAGGTTTAATAAATGCCCACAAAACACTTTGACCAGAGCACACAACAAAATGCTCTCTTCTAGGTAAGATAGTAACTGACCTTGTGATCAGAGATTCACAGATTTCTATCCCGCAAGACCGGGTGGCTTGAAGTGCCTCTTTAAATTTTTCTTTCATATAAAAACTCCTTCGCAGCCAGATAAACGCCTGCCAAGCAAAAGAACACATCAAAAGTGGAAGGAAACAAGGCTGATTGAACCTCCGGCTGACTCTCATCTGGAGGTTCGCATCTCATTCTGCTGCCAGCCGTGACAGCAAAAGCACAGTTGAAATTGAAGAAACGCGCAAAATTACACATATGAGCGACTAAGGCTACCATTTTCAACTTGCCTCAAACCCCACTTGGCAGGCAGAGGTTTCCCACAGTTCCCTTCACAGCCCATCAGTCAGGCCGGAGAGGAGCGGGGGCCTGACTGTCAGGGGTCAGTGCTACGCTGAACATGGGGAGAATACGAAGCAGCTGCCTGGGACAGGAGAGCCTGACGTGTCACCATATGTGTGTGTTTCTCAACCGGTTTCATTCCTTTACATAAATGATTATGGGTCATGGTCAAACATTATCATGCATTAAAGTGTTATGCAGGGGCCGGTTTACAAACCTTTAAAGGGGGGGGGGGGTATGTGTAAAATTTATAAAAACTATGTTCAGACTCACACGTAAAGCCCTTTACATTATTAATAGTTACATCATATTACTATATGAATGCCAGATAAACAAGTAATATAAAATAATATCAACTCCAAATAGCCTACAGCCAGGCCGCTGGACACAGACATGCAAAAAACCTTTCATTAATTTAGCATCTCCTTGTTGTCATTTTGCATGTCTTCCTAGTCTCCTTGTGGTTGTGTTGTGTCTTTCTGCGGTTCGCTTTGCGTTTCTTTTGTACTCCTTTCACGTTGTGGTTTTTTTTTGCATCTCACTTTGCATCTTTTTGTGGTCGCTTTGGACCCCTTTGTTACTGTTGTGTGTCTCTTTGTAGTCGTTTTGCGTGTCTTTGTTGTCGTTTTGCGCCTCTTTATGGAGTCATTTGACTGAGTTTCCAACAAGAAACGTTAACAGTCACTTCATACAGAGGTTCTGGTCCAGGGGCTCCGTCCATCCATGATGCGAGCAAGCCAACCACCTGGTGGGCAGCCAATCGGATTCCACGGTGAGGCCCGTTCCACCCCTGACGGGCCCCCGACCCCCCCCCCAAAGGCCCCTGGTTTTATGGACACATGTGTAAGTCATGTAAGTCATGCAACTCCCGCTTATAGGAATGTGAACGCGGCTGCGGCCAACATAAATGCCTCGTGACAAAACGATGACAACCCTGCATGCAGAGTCATGGGAAATGTATGTTGTCTTACTTCCTTGATGCCAGCGAGTGAAACCAACCACTCCCCCAATTAGTACACCTCTCTTCCCCACTCTTCTCTCAGTATCTGAATGTCTTGCAGCAGGGAGGAGAAATCCAGACAGATCATCAGCACCAGCCATGCACTCTGCATCCCCACTGCCAGACCATTAAGGGCCCACTGCTCAACTGCAACAACCCCTCCCCTGGGTCTTCTTCTTTCATGATTAGGTGTCAGGCCACCCTTATTATGTCCCCTTTTTGGGAGGACATGCTCAGTCTGGCTTCTCCGCTTTTTTTTTATCTGATGACACCTCTGACACAAAAAGCGAGATGGTGAAAGGGAGGGGGAGGGGGGGGGGGCGCTGACAGCGAGATGGACGCCACAAGCGACAACCTCTTGTTTTAGTAAAACACACCGAGATGCTGGCATTGCGGAGGCAAAAGGCGGGGGCCAAGGGGAACAACTTGTTCACTTGTTCCGTTTGGTTGAGCAAACCATGGCACTGTCGGAACTTGTTACTTTTCGAGGTTTGTTTCGCCGCAGCTCAGGGGGCTCGAGCTGTTGATACAAGCCCACCCCGCACTGTTGAAAAATAAGCATCAGAGCAAATACACTCGCTCGGCGCAGCTAAAAACTCAGATCTGGCTTCAAATTCCCTCGCGCTTTGTCCTCCTCTCTGAATAGTTTACTGGCTCTAAAGTGGTAGTTTACACTCTACGTGCCAAAAATGTCCATAAAACCGCCTTAATCGCCCGTCCAATCTGTAACAGCACCTGCTTATGGAAACACAACACGCCCCTGCAGTCTATCTCTGCAGCTGCACTGTTTCCTTTCTATGAAACCGCTACTACAGTCGGAAACGCAGGTCAAAACGCAATTACGCATTCGGACAGGCGCACTTTGTTTGCAGAAATGACTTCCTGCCCTTTCTTTTCTTCTGAGTGTTGATAAAAAATCAGGGTCCACCAAAATGTCAAGCTTCTGAAACTTGGGAAACGACACCGAAATGTTTTTATTTGATCTCGGCATGCAGGGAATATGGCGCCACACCATTCTAACGATGTCTGTCATAAGTCCGCTAAACTGTGCGCATTGGAGCTTCTTTCAAAAAAGGCCAGTCCGATTTTTATAAATATAATATCAATTCCTCTTGCAAATTGAAATGACTGAATTCAACAATTCATTTAAACATTTTGCAATTTATTTAGGCCTTAATTGTATTGAATGCAATTTACATTTAGATAATACATTTTGTGTAAATGCCTGTTCTTGTGTCAGCAGTAGTTTAATTTGTATACAAAGTTATAATAGCAGCAGCAGTGAGGCAGACTGATTTTCGAATAAGTAAGTTAATCAACATTATTATGTTTAATTGAACTAATCCGTCTCTGGATTTTAACGATCAGGACGGTTGTTTTACCGTTTGGCTCGTGGGATTTCAGTTCTAGGCCTTCTCTCTCTCTCCCCCTCTCTCTCTCTCTCTCTCTCTCTCCCTCTCTCCCCCTCCCTCTCTCTCTCTGTGCCTCAGCGAGGATTTATTAAGCCACAATCTAATTAATTGGACCCTAATTTAAGGTCAGATCCCCACTAATGAATCTGTGCCAATAGCGCCGACATTTGTTGAGAACAAAATCAAGAGCATTATCATTTCGGACGAGATTTGAATCTGTATTTGATTCCCAGTAAGAACAAAAAAGAAAACATAAAATTCAGTTTAACGAACAAACCTCATTTTTGTGCGCCAGTCGCGACACAGTGATTGTATAGGCCTATATGTATATATGTGCCTTGTTTGTAACAGCACCTTTTACGCGAATCCAAGACTGTAATTAAGCAAAAAGAAATGTTTCAAAGCTAAAATAATTCCACAGTGAAGGACAAAAGAGGGGATGTCTTACCGACACACTCGTTGGCTTCTCTGGCCGTGGCGCGCTGCCATGGTCGGTCATAGTGGAAAGGCTTGCACCTGTCGCACTCTGGTCCCGCCGTGTTGTGTTTGCACTCACAAACCAGATTCCCCTCTCTGTCCTTGACGCATTTTGAAGCGTGCCCGTTGCACTTGCACCGTCCCCCGACCTGCAGGTCCGACACGGCGTAAAAGTAGGAGTCGCGGGCCAGCTCCGAGTCGTCCTCGTTCTCGTCGCCGAAAGTGTGAAGCCGGCTGAAGATCACCTTGATGTCGGTGGCCGTCACCCAGTCCTGCAGCACCGGGGAGTTGTCGAAGTCGTGCGCCGACGGTCTGCCGTCCAGGGTGCTGAAGGCGATGAGTCCACCTGTCAGAGGGTGCATGTCTGTGTGGGAGTCCGTGCAGATGGCTTCTTGCTCGTTCTGCTTGGTAATTGCTGCCTTGTTCTGTCTGTTGTACATTTTCTTGCACTGAGTAGAATAATACTGAAACGGCACCCATGACTTGCCGTAGTCCATGGACTTGTAGATCGCCATCGACTCAGGTCTAGGTGAGCAGAACTGCAGGCTCACGTAGGTGACCTCAAACTTTTTACCAAGCGACAAGGTGAGGGTGACGTTCTGCGGATACTGCACGTAGTTTTCAGACTGCCAGCAAGTGAGGTTGTGCGGGTTGTTGAGGTCCGTTAAATATGCCGGTGGATGGGACTTCTTGGGGTCCCCGGCGTCGCACGTGTGACAGTCCCTCGTCCTCTCCTCGCCCTTCTCGGCCACCGCGCAGTACCTGGCGGCGGGGCTGCCACAGGTGCTGGAGACGCGCACGTCCTTGCCAAAAGCGGAGTTGACGAAGTCGGGGATGCATCGCCGGGGGTTCCCGTTCTCATCGTAGCACGGGTCCGGAGGGGAAGACTGTGCGGCAAACATGCTCAGCCCGTATCCCGCGAAGACCCCGTTGGTCAGCGCGGAGACTGTCACCAAGGTGACCCAAACCTCCAAGATCCTTTGCATTGTAATCCGTGCACCACGGGGACTCTTGTGCTGAAATGGAACGGAGGCAGGATCATCAGAATTAATAACACACGACGGAATTATGATGGAGGCAAAACCAAGACAAGCACAAAACAATCACAGTAAATGATGCTCAGATAAATATATCGAACACATAGACGCACTACCGATGTGTGCAACATGGCCTGCTAAATGTGTATGAAATATTCTTACGAGGCAAAGAAAACTCCACCCAGGACTCTACCTCCAAATAAGCTGCTCAGTCTGAAAGTGTAGCAGCACTCCTAAGAATTTGGAGAACAAACTATCCCGTTTACGCACGAAAAACTCCTGCCGTTAGTACTCCAGCCTTTCCCCCCCAACTACGAAATTTCTAAATAAAAATAAGATTATGGCAAACGCCCAGCTGGCTCTGAGTCTCCCTCTGCCTCTGTCTGTCCACTCAGTCACACCTCTGCCCACCTCTATCTCTGTCTGTCCCATTCCCTCTCCGTTATAATAGAAAAAACAGGGGGTCCACTCACTCAGAGGAGAGGAGTCGGAGCCTCTCGAGTGTCTCTGCGGAGGGAGAGGGAGCGGCGACATCTTCCGGTAGGTAGTCTGCACTGCATGTTAGAACATCCACCACAACCGTACCTTCCTTTTTATATAGATAATTAGGCTTTCTTGTTTTTCTTTTTGTCATGTTGCTGCAATTGATACACATGTTTGGTATAGTTAGCAAGTGGAAGTCAGTTTGTTGCCCAATTTCCTGAAAGGCAAACTGTCCAAGGCCAGAGCACACACTATTTTGACCCTTAAATGGGAAATAATATAGTTCCAATCAAATCAAATTCAGCCTTTGTTTTCCAAATCATTTGGGCTCAAATATCACCTTTATCTCTTATTTCACATTATGTGCAGTATCTCCCAGGACAAGTGGCCCATTAGACAATTTTTTAAACATAAAACTGGTCTCAAACCTTCATGTGAACTGTTGAAAAGGTAGAACACATTTTAATTAGGCTAACTATTGTCATTCACCGTAATTGTGTGGATATAAATAGTTGAAAAGCTCTAAGCCACAGAAAGCTAACATCGCCGTGACAGTGGAAGGGAAGGAGAGCAGTCCTGAGCACGTCGTCCTGTGAAAATACCAAGACTCACGTTGCATTTACACATTTACTGATGTGCCCTGTGTTTCTTATCGGTGGTGATAGAAGATGGGAACCGCCCTGAAGTGTCAGAGATAAATGTGAGATGATCTGACTTTCAGAACAGGCTTGTGAATATGCCTAACCAGTAGCTTGCTATTAAGATCTTTAACTGGTAGGCTAACTAAAAGTCAGAGATCTCTGTGTGCACAGTTACTTATAGGTTCCCTGAAGAGAATAGGCTCTGTTTGCTGTGTAATTTAGGTGACTGAAGATGAAGTCCATTTTATATTTTATTGTTGCTTATGTAATGGAGCTATCTAATGGTCAAATGTCCTTCATTTCTGAGTTCTTGCGGATGGATGCTTATTGAGTTGTGTTTCAGGACTGTGTCAGATTTTAATTGCCGAGCTTGTGACAGAAGACAGTGTTATATGTTGGAAGTTATGTTCATGTCTGACACGTTTCATCACTAGACGCTAATAGCATGCACCATCAAATTTAGATAAGGCGTATTGTTCTAAACAAGCTACTGTGTTAAATGAGGTCTGTCATGTAAAAGACTCCTCCTTCCGACGCTAGTAGATTATGTAAACCACCTCAGCATATAGACTTATTCAGTTCCTGTTTTGCAGCGCATGCTCTCCTGACTCTGCAGTTGGAGGGTCTGTTTTTGAAAAGCACCAACACAGGAGGATGTGGTCTCTGTATTGTTTCCCTCCACTGGTTTGTCTCAGCTGTGGTTGATCTGGGATGATTTAGGACACTGATAACTGCACTTATAGGTAAGAGTTGTGTCTCTCACTGCTGATTACTTCTTGATTTTTAATCTCTTTCTTTCTCTTCAACATATTTGCAGTGCATTCACATGTTCCCTGCCTGTCTCAGGTTGGCCAGAGGAACCATTTTATATATTTTACCATTTCATATATTCTCTCTCTAGTAGAACCAAACCTCTGTTACACAACCCACATCAGATCTAACTGCTAAGTGTTATTTAAGATCTGCAGATTTCCTGTTCCCCTTCTTTTAAAAGCTGCTGAAAGCTCAGTGCATTCAGAAATACACAGCATAAAGTTTGTTTAGTACTTAATAGATTATATTGAGGTGCTGAAAAGAGTCTCAATTTTAATTTTAGCTTTTTTGAAAGATAATGTCATAAATATAATCAAGGTGTTTTTATAGTCTAGGGGGCAGCTGTACATGTGTCACCTCTTATTCCCCTCTCTAGTCTTTCCATCTTCCCTCATCTGCAACATGTGGCATTAAAGCAACACCTGCGTTTAAATAATCCTAATGTTTAAAAAAGCCCCTCCAGAGATCCGTATTTTTGAATTGTGGCAGTCACAGCCAGGTTTACATGGCAGGGCTGGACAATATAGCCTGACAACATACAATGGGGTAGCACCTGCTTCCTCAGTGGACAATTGATAGGTTTGCTTGCAGAAGCTGACTATGCCGGGCACAGCAGAGCACAGAGCTGCTGCCTGTGTTGCCCTGCTGCACATCAGAGTCTCCACGGCTTAATATGTGCATGTAGTCATTCTGTGCTTTGCAGTTCAGGAGTTAAAACCTATTTTACTGTTGGACTAATACAAGAATCGTGGCTGATCACAACTTTATCAGACAATCCCTGCCAGCACCTTTGGTATACTACTTTATTACAACAGGCATTTTGGAAAAAATATAAATGATGATTTCATTAAAAATACCGACATATATTGAGTCAGCTGGAACAAACACATGTTGCGAGTGAAATACTTAAATATAGCTCAAATTAACTGATTAATGGTTGAAAAAGATCATTCAAATAGTTATCTAAACACAGCATTAATGGATAAATAGTTGAAATAGTTAGCTAAAAGTAATTGTTGAAACCAGTTTAAAAGCAATTAAAATGAGCACATTTGGCACATGACTGGTGGTGTTGATGAAGGGGTTACTTCTGACAGGACTGTGGGGGCATGTCTTAAAGAAAGATTGGGAACCACTGCTCCCTTACTGTACAATACACACACTCTTCACTGAATGTGTAGTTCAGCTATTTAAGATGCAGTTTCTTCCCCTGTGCGATCTTAAGAAAGCCGTTAAAGGATTTGTTTTAATTTTCGTTGCATGCTTCCCGGAAGGCCTTTTCCTGTTTTGATGGGCTCAGGTGACCCCAGGTTTCCAGTCGTGTCACTGCACACATTTTTTCAACACTCAACATCTCCCACAGCTGGGCACAATTACAGCTTCCGTATGCACACCGACATCCTGGAGGCCACATATACTACCAGGGAAAATATTTTTTCTCATCAAGAGGGATGTCTGGTGGCAGTCTAATTTGAATTTTTCTTCTTAAATTAATCACAATAGGCACTGAAACAGGGCCTGCCTTGGAAAAATCTGCCTACTTTTTAAAATGTCTTTAATTACCCCAATGACATGTTATTGTTTCCAAAATGTTCAGTTTCATTGTGTGGTCATTGTGGTTTTAGTTGTTTGTCATCAAATGCGTGCGCACTATAACTACAGGTGCCATGTGATCTGTAGTAAGCAAAGTCCAGAAATTCTGTGTTTTGTTCATAACTGTTGTACTTAACGGGTTGTTGTTTTTTTGCTTTAACATAGCTTTACTGTAAAACTTACGTGCTTGTCTTTGCTCGACAAGTACGTTTGCTTGACTTATAGGAGGGATCAAATGGGAAGTTGTCTTTCTGTAAGATTCATTTCCATTCCACTTCTGAGTCATATGAAATCTGGTGTCAGCAGCTGATTTTAAGAATGAAAAAGTAGAAGATGTGGCTGCTGTTTTCGACCAGCTCATCTCTGTTCCACTCACTCAGTGACTCACTGGCTTAAATAGAAGTGGCAGGCTATATTTTCTGCCCTGACTGCTGTGGTCATTTTGCATTTGCATCTCTGTGCGTGCAATTGAGCCTTTTACTCTGTATTGCATTTGATTGTTTCTGGAAGGGAACAATAATGATCATAAAGCATTGGTATGAGCAATAACAGGAAGTTTGGACTACTGAAGAGACATAATATATTGGTTTACTGGAACGCATAACAGGTTGTAATTCTTGTTGATATTTTTGGACTTCCTGTTTGTTTATCTGCTGTAATATTCTGTGTATGTCGTGCTGCCTCTGCAGAATAGCATGCAGAAGATGGAGCAGAGCTCATGCACAGAGGATCGTATCCAGCATGTCCTCGAGCGTTGCCTCTGTGACCTCGGTCTCGACACTCCTGACAAACAACTCTGGAACGGTAAGACCCAAACCCATGCCTGCCTTTAACGCTAGCATAATACAAAAACAATGCTGAAAATGGGAACTCAGATAACACAACCTGGGTCCTCAGTTCACACCAGAATGATACATCTGGCAACAAGTACAGATGATATGTTGAACAGTTTGTACAAGTCCTGACACTCTGCTGTGGAGCTTCACTGAAATATTAATTCAAAGACGAAGGCGTTAAGTAGATTTTTAACTTGTTAAATCATCAAAACACATACCCAGCTAATCTATTGGGAACATCTTATAGAGACAAGTGGGAAATGAAAGTGGTGACACACAGAATGAAAAGTGACAGACAGCATGCGGGAGTATCGTGCTGGTTTACGCAAGTTCAGTTTTAAAATACTTACTGAAATAACCTCCTTTGGGGCTTTGGCAACAAAGGAAAGTGGTGTAATCATTTTGCTATCATTCAGCGCTCCGTCTGAATATCTTATGTCGTCAACATGAGTATCTTAGAAATAATGTGTTTGCTGCCTGTTATTAGAGTGAAACCTAAAAGGAGAAATACGAAGTGTTTGGTTCAGGTTGTGTGTTTCTGTCTGTCTGACTAGCTGGGATGTGCATAAACCGCTGGTGTTTGGAGGAACTCGTGAAGAGAGATCCCCACAACTTCCTCATCCTTCTACAGAAAGTGCTGAGGAAAACAAAGGAGGTCAGGAGCTGAAAAACCAACATCATTTTTCGAACTGCGTGGTTAACAGTGTAATATTATGAATGACAGCGTGTTTCAGTTCAGGATTTTAAAATCTTTTATTGCAGGTGCTCCAGCAGTGTCAGTATGAACTGGTGGTGCCCCTCACGCTCCTGTTCTCTTCAACCCTCCTAAAAGTGAGTGGGTGTCATTTATGATCAGTAGAGGAACAAGACTTCCAATTTCAGTTTTAGGAAGAAGTTTGGGATATTTATTACATGATCAAATATTTCTATTATTCTATTTCTTATTTAACCTGGTTAATTGTTTCTTCTCTGCCTTTTGCAGGCTCCTCATGTGGCTCCAGACTGCGGCCTGCTGCAGGAGGCCTACCTGTTGTTCCATAGTTTCCTGACCTGGCCTGAGCCTTGCTGCTCTGCCAGTAAACGCCTGCTGTATGTCATCCAACAGGAGCTCAGAGCACCAGGTAGCAATGAAGCTGTTATGTACTGCAATGAAGTAGGCCAAATGGCACCTCACTGTTCGCTTTCACGTATGGAAAGTGTAAAAAATATATATCCACATAGTGAGTCAGCTGTAACACAAGAACACTACATGTTGAGATTGGGAGTGCGTAAAAACATATTATCCATTTTGCAGAGAAGTCGTAACAGTTAACTTACAGTAATGGATTAAAACATCTAGCCTCTGCCACTAATACAAATGCAAAATTGACCAAACCAACCTAAACCCTGACAGTTCAATTATATGACAAAATAACTGTAACAATATTCACTTTTATATGGTTAATGTTGTTAAAGGTGGGGTATTCGTTTTTAATCCAATACACGTCTTTTTGTCAAATTAAGCGACTATCTCCTCACTGTCCGCTGGCTGTTGGTGTGGTGTCAGCTACAGCAGCAGGAGAGCTGTGAGTGTCGCTGTAGGAGCCGCTGTTGCTACGGGAAACCGTCTCCTCCTCTCTGGCTGTTAGCTTAGCAGCAGCAACTGTAGCGACAGTGTGCTAACCTACAACCTAGAGAACGTTAGTTACATCACTTGGTGTGTCGTTGTTCGCTCTATATCATGGTATTTGTCATGGTATTGGATTTCTCCAGAATTGCATAACTCCCGTTTAAATAACACCCAGTTTAAAATCAATTCAAATGAACATGTTTAGAACATGACTGGTGGTGGTTGATGAAGGAGTTCATCTGAGTGGGCTGTAAGATACATCTAAAATAAAATGTTGTGAAACACTGCTTAGGCTTTCTTCATGTAGCCTATTAGTGTGAACATATGGGACTATCAGGGTCTAGCAGGATACACTAGGGTTTGAACCCAAACGCAGACACTCAGGCAGAGCAGATGCAGTTAAATGTTTTATTGTAGCAGAACAACAGGCTTATGGAGTAGTGAGGCAGGCCGAGGTCGCAACCAGGAAATCAGTCCATTCACAAGAAAACAAATCCAACAGGGAGCAGGCAGAAATCTAAAGTCCAAATAACATGCAGATAGTCAAAAAACCAGAGGAAAAAAGTCCAACACGAGAAACACTAGGAAAACAGGGGATGGTACGTAAGGTATGTAAACCGAGACCAACTAACCCCTGTTTTTCCTAGTGTTTCTCGTCTGCGTTTGGGTTCAAACCCCAATCAAGGATGGCGCACAAAACTAGAGGACTCATGAGGGACGGAGACCATTTCAAAATAAAGCAGGAAATAACAGAACACATGCCAAAAACCGTGACAGGGACAGTTTTTACCTGCTGTGATACTAAATTCTCTGCCTACTTTTGTTTTAGGTATTTCATTTCAAAGACTGGTAAGGACAGAGCAGGGTGTTTCCCCTGAGAATCACTGCTCTAAAACCATGTAAGTTCATTCAAACTTTAATGGTGAATCATTCCATGAAAACGAGCTAAACATACTATTACACTATTTCTACACATATCACAACTTTTTCATGGCACTTAGTTTGAGTTGACGCTTGAGATCTTGATTTTTTTTTTTTTCTCCATCATTTCTCTCCGTGTGTGTATGTGCGTGTCTTTATTTTACAAGGACGGTGCTGTTAGTGAACGCAGATGAGGACGTCCCTCCAGAGGTCCAGTCTGTGTCCGAGCAACTCAGTAGCACCCAACACTCCAACAGAGACGTCACTATCACCCTCATCCTGCACGGCCTCCAGGCAACTCTGGGCACCAAACACGACCTGCAGGCACTCCACGCTGCCCTGCAGGTGACTGACCAATGTGTTTTGGGTGCACAACTCTGCTTTATTCTCTCCTAGTTTCTCTCCTAAAACAAACTTCTTAATGTTTGTCCAGATAAAGCAGTCCGAGGAGCTGGAGCAGCTCCTGGAGGCAATGACTGAAAGAATGGAGAGAGCAGCCTCTGCAGCAGATCTCAGTACAGCTAGACAAGGTCTACTACACAGCATGGAGAGGCTCAGAGAAAGCCTTGCTGTTCCTGCTCCTGCCGATGGCTGCCCGAATACTGGTAAGACAGAAAATTTAAACATGAAAAGCCATGGACAAAATGGAGATTGACTAAATTCCATATGCAGATTGTTGTAATGAAAACCAGTAGCTGTTTCCTGTTGAGGTAGTTTGCTTAACCTGCTTTTCAAAATTGTTCTGAGACAGTCGGGCTTCCCTAATCTGAGCATCAACTCCTCTCATTAGGGGCTGTTGAGACTTTCATGCTGCCGTTCCCCAAATGTCACACATGCTCCTGGGAAAACGACAACTTTGGTAATTAATTCAGTTTGAACAACTCTGCAAATGCCTGCATTATTTACTAGAGATCTATCTTGGACTATAAAAACCTCTCAAATGTTGTCTTCTTTACATTCATGCAGATATTCTGAATCACATTCTTGCAAGCGACTCCGACCTGGACTCACCTGCAGAGTGTTTCCTTAAAGCAGAAATGGATGAAGATGATAATAATGACACCAGTGTGGATGAGGAAGACGAAGCGGAGGGGAGCAAAGCCAGCCACGAATTTCAGAACCACCGCATCTCCACCACATCCTCTTCCTCGAGGGACTCCATGTTTTCCAGCTGGTCTGTGGTCTCCACGCCGTCTGGCTCGTCAGGTGTGGAAAGTGACTTTAGTGAGGGCACAGCACACGAGGACACGGAGGAAGCACAAGATAGTCAACCAAAGCTTCGAAAGAAACCCAAAAAGAAGTCCCGATCCATCTTAGGGGTAGAGCGCTTCTCCTTGCTTTTCAAGACTTCCCGCAGCCCGAGCACTTGCCGCCGTGCCCAGAGTATGGGATACCGTGAGGATATTACCAAAGACTTTCAAAGAACTGGGTCGCAGCTGAAACACTCCAGGTTCCCGTCCAAACCAATTCATCTGCTGCATGCGTCCCCGTCTGCCCTGGATCCTCTTTCCCCCAAGAAGCATGTGTGCGTCCGCAGGAGGCCGATCCTGAGCTGCGACGAAGGCGATGTGGCAGAGGGGCCTACGCTGGTCAAAGTGGTGGTATTTGGAGGTGACAAAGAGGCTGGCAGGCTGGCCAGGGCATACAGCGACCTGCAGCAGAAAGAGAGTAAATGTCCCCGCCTCACCAAGACGTGCAAACTGCAGTTTTACTTCGTTCCCACAAAAAGGAGAACTATAGGAAGCCCAGGAGGAGGACACACACCGCCTGAAAGGCAGATAGGGAGTTCAAGCAAAGCTGCTGCCACTGTGGTGAGAACATCTGTCACTGTCACATGTCGGCTGGTGTATAAGTTGTAAAAAAAAAAGGCTTTATTAATGGTTCATCAATTATGTACTAATGCTTTATGGATCAGTTTTAAACATTTCAATAGAGCAAATTCTGGATAGTGAAAACTTTCTCTGGCTGGTGAGTCATTAATAATTAAGTCATTAATAAAGTTGTTAATAAAGGCCCTATAAATAAAGCCTTAAAGTCTGCTGTTAATAATACCTTTTACAGGATTCTCACAAAACAACAACAGTTAGTGTGTGATTTGAAATAAATAACACAACAAGTTAATAATAAAGGTTGATATAAGAATCCCTCAAGTCTTTAATTGCAAATTTGAATAAGGTTTTAATGAATGGATTTTGGTCCAAATGCTCTACAGCACTTTTCCAAAAGGTTGGAGGTCAAATGGGCCATTGGAGGGGTCCACCTGATGAACTAAAGAGTTGAAAAAACCAAGCGTGTTCTGCTAGATGAGCACATGCACCGGCCAGAGAGATTTTTCACAACCTGGCAACCTAAAAGTGTCTAAGTAATGGCTTGTCACTTATTTATAAAGCTTTAATAAATGATTCATTAACTCTTAATATATACATTAATTACAACTTACTGTGGAAACCCTTTATTAAAGATGCCTCATTAGAAAGTGGTACAGATAGCACGTTAATATTGTTTTCATAGACCTGCTGACTATAAGGACATGAAATGTTATTTCTGTATTTCTTTGATTTCGGTATGAACACAATTTATGCTTTCACTCTGACAGGAGTCTAATGTCAGTGTACTGGAGGACAGTACAACTGATATCGCCCAGATGTTGGGTATGATCGACCCATGGTACGAGCGGAACGTCCAAAATCTGCTCAGCCTGTCCTCTGATGTCCTTTGTCAGGTACCTATACTGGCAATCCTGAAGCCTCAAAATTGCGACTGCATGGCGCAGCAGGGCAACGAGAACAGTGCCAGTGAATCCAAAAGTCTATCTCAACAGGACAACGTTCATTTGGCTGTTGGTTGGCAGGTTCTTTTCCCCAACTTAGTGAACGGAAGGTTCCTGGCTTTGTGAACGGAAAGTTCAGCCTCCTTTCACCTCACAGACTTTCGAAATAATATTCACTTGCCCACCAGCTTAATTAACAGAATAATTTCTTTGATTTCTTTCAGATCACTAAGAATACACTTTTATGTAACATTCTGAATTGACGTACCCCCTAAGTAGCCCTCTATGCTAACAGGGTTATATGTGACACAAGAAGGTCCTTGACATTATTCTGCTGTAGTCGCAGGCAAGAGGCAGACAACAATGCGATTACATTACACCAAAGACACTTAAAATGGTAAAAGCTGTGTTATGATGTAACTGTATGCACATAATGACCTATTGTCTGAAATCCATATGTGTGTTCTCTATGTACCAGACGGCCTGTAAGGAAACCGATGTGTCAGTGAGCAGTGGCAGCACAGAGAGTCTTCCTCTGCTCGCCGACTTGGTGCTTTATTACTGTAGACATGCAGACCAGCCTGTTCTGGTGCAGCTCTACCAGGCTGAGGTGAGAGGAGCACCACAAACACACACACACACACACACTCACACACACAAAAACACACACACACACACACACACACACACACACACAGTCTCTCACTCCAGTAAATACGTGTGTGAAAGGCCACAACGTCTGAATGCATTAATGCTCACTCACTCATGGGGTTCATTTGGTTTCTTCTTCCACACAGCTGACCCTGGCTGGAGGAGAGAGGAGAAGGGAAGTGTTTATTCACTCTCTCGAGCTCGGGCACACTGCTGGAACCAGAGCTGTTAAGGCCATGGGTGAGTCACACTCTGACAGACACACCCAGACAGCCACAACAGCATACAGACAAACACACTCACACAACCTGGTACTTCTATACTTGTGAGGACTCTCATTGATATAATGTACTCCTCAGCCCCTTACCCTAACCTTATCCATCACCAACTAATTGCCTAAACCTAACCCTTACCTTAACCTAATTGTAACATTTACCCAAAAAACCAAGTCTTGAACCTCAAACAGCCCCTTGAAGGTGTCTTGAAAAGTGAGGACCAAAATGTCCTCACTCCCAAGGTCTAAAACGCAAATTGGTCCTCACAAAGATGGCTGTACAAGTGCACACACACACACACACAGTCTAATGTGTGCTGTCTTTTTGTATAGGTGCTGCCAGCAAAAGGTTTGGAATTGATGAAGAACGGGAGGCTGTCCCTTTAACACTAAGCGTTGCCTACAATAAGGTATTGTTCCTGCATTGACGCCCACAGATTTCCTGCAACACAAACAATAACACACATATTAAAGTTCACAGCTGGAGCTTTTTTAACATCCTCGCCGTCCACACTCAATTGCAGGTGGCTGTCAGTGGGAGAAGTCAGTGGACCCAGACAGAGATGGTTTGCACATCGATAAATCTTTACAAAGCCTGCAGGAAACCTGAGCAGCTAGGTGTGTGACAATGATACAGCGATAGTGAGAGTCTTTTTTTATCATGTACCAGCAACAGAATTTTGTTGGGGGTTTTTTTTGTTGTTGTCTGCATTGTGACGTCTTAGCACATCAAATCTTGTTCCTCCAGATTCAAGAATAGAAAGTCTGCAGCTGACAATGACAGAGGTCTTGAAGAGGCAGTGCTCCAAGTCTAGAAAGGGCTACAACCAGGTGAAGGGGCGATTTTACATGTTTAAATTCAACACTAAACATAATCACATACACAGCCTTCCCTTTGAAACCCTCCTCCCCTTCCTTACGCTTCGTCTCCCTCCACATGCCCTCTGGCAGAACATCTCCATATCAGAGGTGAAGGTGGACAAGGTGCAGGTGAACTGTGAAGATGGGACAACTTTTGCTGTGTGTCTGGATCAGGATGAGAAGAAGTTCATCCAAAGTGTCACCAGGTACAACGGAGCATCATCACCGACTATCGTTAAACCTTCACTCAAGTAAAAGTACAGAGGTTTTTTGCAAAATGTACTTAAAGTATCAAATGGTGATATTTTAATATATATATTACATTATTACACTGCTAATAATGATACATTAATGCATGAGTAGCATTTTACTGTTTTAACTAGTCAAGGTGGCGCTAGTTTTAACTACGTTACAAACAATTAGATGGTTTAGTCCAGTGGTTCCCAACCTAGGGGTTGGGCTGAATTAAAAGGTCAAAACAACATAAATCTAAGGGGTCATGAGATGATTAATGGAAGACGAAAGAAGAAAAAACTAAATGTAGCGGCACCAATTTGTTTTCATTTTATGGACTTCGGACAAGTAACATAAAATGCAAATACCTAAGTGAAGTACAAGTACCTCAAAACTGTACATAAGTACAGCATTTGAGTAAATGAACTTTCCACCACTGCATTTCTCCTAATGTCCCAGTGACGCTGTATCTTCTGTATCTTCTGTATCTGCAGGTGTGAGGTGTCTCTGTGCTGTAAACCAGGAAGCAGTTCAGACTGGAAGTCCTACAAGCCCTTACCTGGCCAAGTCCAGCCTCTGCACCCGTCCTACTGCTCTCTGCTCTGCCTTCCCATCACCTCTTTCTCTGCCTCACATCCCTGATCCACGGAGGTGATATACTGTATAACTTACCCAGGGACGTTTAAACCAGAGTTGCACAGCACTAGTAATAAGGGTGATATTTATCGACCCACATACATTTCAGGTTTGTCCTGTCGCCGATGTCAAGGTGCGTCGCGTTGTTGTTGTTTAAAGGATTGTATTCCAGCTTTCTACAGATTTTTCCCCTTTATCACGTCTTTCATGTGGCTGGAAGAGACAGTTTCAGGACCTTGAAAAAAATATTACTGCCAATCTGTGAGCTCTTGAATACATTTTGGAGAAACAGAGTTATACCAGTGAACTTTAGCTGAAATTGATTAGTCTCAGGCTCTGCAGGGCTTTGAGGGATCTTACTTGTCTATATTTTCAATGATCTGCTGTCAGTAGCATAAAACTGATTACTTGATTGCTATTGTGTACGTTCTGTTGATTCATGACAGGGTAAATCCTTTTTTTTTTTTATTAATGTGTAATAAAATAAGCTATTTATTTTGAAGTGAGAGTGCTGAAAGAATGTTTTTTTTACAAAAAAAATTTCTGGAAACACATTTCATTCTGTTTTTATATGTCACACAATTGCAATAAAATCATACTTCAGTCAGCTCTGTTTACCGTCTGTTCTCACTGTTGAGACAGTGACCGCCTTTACTGAATTTCCTCTTATGAGTCACTCACACCCCGTCTCACTCACACAACAAACACAACCTGCAATTATCACATTATTGCACTCAAAGGTAGCAGCCGTGGAGAAACCTCAAGGGCAAACTTTTCGTATTTCTTCTCAGACATTTATAAGGGCAGAAACTACAATGTTAAACTCTGGCTTACTGCCGACAGTGTAACTCTGTTTTATTTACAGAGAAGTGTTTCATTTGTTTGATTTCGGAAGAGCAGAAACAATGGTTGATCCTACAGGTAAGTGTTTTCATTTCCTCTTGGTCTGTTTGAAATGACTGCAATACACAGACTTGCTTTGCTGGTTAAAGCTTGGAGTAGTAGAATGGAAACTCGTCTGTGGTAAACACAACAATAGCGTGTGTGATCCTCATTTTTAGCTGATGTGGCTTTCTCGACTGCGGAGTCCAGCCTGTACAACGACGTCCAGGCTCTTCTCAAAGAGATGAACAGCCAAAGTGCTTCGCAGGAAGGTAGCTACAACGGAACAATTATAAGGCACTTATACGGCCAATGTGTTTGAATGCAAGCAATAACAGATAATTATAAAAAAAAAAAGAACATGTCGTCATTATTTAGAAAAAAAGAGTTATACCACTTTCATGTCTTTCCAGTAAACATCAGGCTTCTGCCAGTAGCCAGTTAGCTTAGCTTAAAGACAGTGAACAAGGGAAAACAGCTAGCCTGGCTAAGGCTGAAAGTAACAAAAGGCACTTACGAGCTCCTCTAAAGCTCACTAATTAACACCTTATATCCCGTTTTTTTTAATCTGTGGATTTTGTTACATTTGGACAGAGCCAGGGTAGCTGTCTCCCCCTGTTTCCAGACTAAACGGACCGGCATGAGAGTGGTTTCAATCTTTTAATCTAACACGCAGCAAGCAGGGAAATAGGCCTGTCTGTCTGCTCTGCAGGAATGTTTGGACCGCATCTTGAGAAGAAGCTGGAGGCCGATCCATCCTGCAGCGTTTCATTGGTCAGAGTGCTGGTCAAAGAGCTGGAGAAGAAGCTGAAGAGGGGTGCCACGGTTCGCTCCTTCAGCTCTGCTATTCAGATCTCAAAGTCGAGTTCAAAATTTCATGTAGATTTCTAAAAGCAAATTTTAATGTAAGGTTTTGTTTGACGACTGATACAGATTAATAAAACACAATCCGACATGCATGTCATCCCAGTGCTGCACACTCTCTACTATGTGGTTATTCAGGTAAGACACACCTTTGTGGTTCTAGCTGTCAATATGATATCGTTAATAGAAAGGGTGCAACAGTGGAGAGTTGTTCGCAGTATTAAATAGATTCAGATGAAAAAACAAAAACGTATTACTGTAGACCAGCGGACAATTGAATATGCATTATTAGAAGAATTTTCTGTCTTAATGTTTTGCTCTTTCTGCTATTTATCTTTCCAGTCAGGTGCCATGATTCCTACCAGCCTTTACCAGAGAGTGTGTGAGAGTTTAATGAATCTGCTGATATTACCGTTGCCTTACTCTGCTGTGGCCCTGAGCACTCTCAGGAGCATCAAGATGGAAATGACCACACCAGGTATAATGCGTCAATGCACACATTTTCAGAAAGCTGAAATCAGCTACACACAATACAGTACAGTGCGATGCTGTAAAATAAACACTCTTGACAGATTGTGCCTTTCCTCAACAGGCTCCTTATATCACAGGAGGGTCATTGCAGAGCAGAATTTGAAGAATGAGCATTTCACCTTGCAGGAAAAGTAAGTGTATCCTTTGAATGACTATCAACTTGTATTAAAATGGTGCAGAGATTGACACTGAATTAATTATTTTATTCCTTGTTTGCTGATTTCCTGCAGGGTGTTTGTGCTTGCGGACCCAGCTGTGTTTTCTGCTCCGCTGGAAGCAACAGTAAGAGCACACTTGGAGGTGTCCAGCTTGCGCAGGAACACATCAGCCGTGGAGAAAAACGTGGTGGTACGTGTGCTGCAGGCGGGTCTGGGGACGACCTGCCAAAGCTCCGGACTGGCTCAGGCTCTGGAGGTAAGCACGTTTATGAAGATTTAGAGATATAGATCTATAGCCATGCTAGAGGTGTGGGCCTAGGGATGGCAATGTCGGTCGGTCGCTTGATCAGTCCACCACTTCAGTCCAGACCAGAATACTCAGAAACTATTGGACAAATTGGCAAAAAAATCTTCTACGTATATTCATGGTCGCCAGGGGATGAATCCTATATCTTTGGTGTTGCCCTGCTATCACCAGAATGTCAAGGTTTCACTTATCTTCTACAGGCATTGATGTTTCCCAGAGAATGGATCCTATCAGCTTTAGTGACTTTTCCTCTAGCACCACCATGAGGTTGTCATTTTTGGTTTTGTGAAATATCTCAACCACTATTGGATGGATTGCCATGAAATTTGGTGCAGACATTCATGTCCCCCTCGGAATTAACTGTAGCAACTTTGGTGATCCGGCAACCCTTCCTCTGAAGCCATCATCAGTTCAACATTTTCAGCTGTTCAGTACCTTGGTTTTATGACCAAATAACAGCAGGATTACGGACATTCCCACCAGCCTCAGTTGTACTTTGTGTTTAGTGCTAATTAGCAAATGTTAGCATGCTAACACGCTAAAAAAAGATAGTGATCACAGTACACATTGTGTGTGCTGAACATTAGCAGGGTAGCAATGCCATTTTGAGCACATTGCCATGCTATTGTTAGAATTTAGCTCAAAGCACCTGAGTACAGTCCCACAGAGTTCTTAGCATGGCTGTAGACTCTTAGTCTTGCTGATAAATGCTTGCATGAGGCCCATTTATTTCTCACATAATTACGTAAATAATATATTTAGCTGTATTCAGTATTTCTCATTATTGTTGTTTTTTTATCATGTGTCTTTTGTGTATTTCAGGCTTTAGGGGACCATGTGATAGAGAAATATTTCCAGGAAGTAGTTCTAGTCGTGGAGCAGAGTATAAACCATGGTGCAGGTGGTCGTGCAAACTATCTGAACAAACTACAACAGATATACAGAGAAATCTTGACTGCCTCTAAAGATGGTGTGTGTTCTGCCCTCTGCTGTTGTAGCACAGATTAGTATGAGCAGAGATTTGTCAACATTTTGACAGGATTGCTGTGTTATCTTTATCCTGTTTTCTCAGAAATAACCATGGTAGACCATGGCGCTTCTGTGCGCGACAATGCAATGCCCGTTCCGGAGATCAACTTCCTCGTGTGGAGAAAAGAAGAGGATCTATGTGAGTCAGTCAGACAAACAAAAACTAGCACTGCTTTATATTTCTGTTCACAAGAGAAGTGCAAAAATGTACACTAAATGTATCTTTCCTCGAAGGGAATCTGCTGGCAAACTTCGCCCTGCGCTGCTGCCCCCGCTCTAGTGTTGACGAAGAAGTGAAGGACAAAAGAGATTCAGTTCGGTCTGAGGACAGTGGGGGAGAGAGAGATCTAAAGGAGAGTGACTTTGATGACACAGAGCGGCATCTAGTCAGAAATTGTGTGTCGGGATTCAGAGGGAGAAATGCCTTTAAGAGAGCACGTAAGCCCAGCCTAGTGAGGGAGAATATAGCATTTCCTGGAAGCTCTCCTGTCCTGACAGAAGACAGGAGGCGTCACATAGCACGGGTAGTGGTAATGGGGGACGATCGTGTGTTGGGAAGACTTGCCAGGGCTTATCAATCTATTCGGTGAGCAGTTGGGTTTTTTCTGAATACTTTCTTCCAAATAGTGCTACAGGAAAGTGGTGTTTGTTCCTCAACCTTTGTGTGTGTGTGTGTGTGTGTGTGTGTGTGTGTGTCTGTGTGTGTGTGTGTGTGCTCTTGTGATTATATTCCATTATATATCCATTAATGTTTTGCATGTATTTGCTGACAGGGAAAGAGAGTCAAAATGTCTTATTTTGACCAAGATACTGAACCTACAGCTGTACTTCATCCCAGTCACTGTGGAGCCTTTGCTCAGTTCACCTGTGAGTTACACTGAGTCACTCAAAGCAACACTAACTGACTGGTATACACGTAGAAGACTCTATATGACCCTGCAGCACCTCTAATTCCTCACAGCATAGCCCACGTCAGGATGAAGGCAGCTTATCTCTCGCCTCCTTATTGGGAAGAGTAGATCCATGGTACAACAGCAAAATCAACGCTCTGGGAGCTGCAATCTCCAAACTGGCTGGAATGGTAACCATGGATTCACACAAGACTAAGAGTCTACTACAGCCATGCTGGTGCAGCTCAGTGAGGCTGCATTTAGGCGGTCTTTGAGCTAAATGCTAAATAACATGCTAAATGCTCACAGCGACAATGCTAACATACTGATGATTAGCAGGTATAATGTTTACCACGTTCAACATTTTCCGTTAGTTTTTTTTGGCATGCTAACGTTTGATCATTTGCACTGAGCACAAAGCAGCTGAGGCCCACCGAGTGACCAACACTGCCATCCATAGTGCCACGCCACCAGCTTCGCTTAAAACACAGGAATGGCACAGCACAATGGGTGTTCATCTGATACCTTCCTCCTTCTGTGAACTCTGTTTACTGCAGCGCTCCTATCACAGCCAGCCATCGAAGCACAACCTCTTCCTACTTGACACCCTGTGTTACTACCTTCGCTGTGGGACGCAGCCAGTTCACCTGCCGCTCTATTCGGTTAAGGTGCAGTGCCGCTGTCATGTGTATAGGTATTAAAATTTACATGCATGCAAATGTCGAAGACAAAGAGCAAAGGTTGGTTTTTCATACGTAACACAAAAGCACCACATTATCAAAGGAGTAGGAGTGCATTTTGTTAAAGACTTGATGTGAATGAGTGTTTAGATATAGTATTGTGGAATTGCTACATTTACTTAAAGCTGCACTAATCAATTATTCTGTATGTTAGCAGTTGATTAAAAATTATCACTTGTAGTGATGATGCCAGTTTTGACCCTCTTTTAGGTCATTGTTTTCGATTTTCCGACCCACAAACCCTGCTCTTTTCTAGCAGAGGGAATCCGATATTCACTCTCCATTCATTCCAACTGAATGCTAATCTTGCACGCTAACACAAGGCTACAACAACTTTTTAAAGCGAAAGACACATAAATGTCTTTTTAACCTTGTTCCGCTGCCCCCTAGTGGCCAATCAAAATACAGTGACGCAGCTTTAAGTAAAGAATTTTAGCAACCTTTCCATTGCTGGTTGAAATGCAGTGTGCAGAGCAGTGTAGAGTCTGGTTGATGCAGCCAATTTTGTCAAAACAAAAGTGTGAATGATTTATTGATGCTGCACATGTACTTCCTTTGACTGGTTTGACTAAATACAGTATGTGTTTAGATGACCCGCACCAGCTGCGATGTGAGTTCTGTGGTGGAGGAGGTGTTTGTGTCCCATCTGGAGGCAGACATCCCAGAGTTCAGACACCTAAAAGAACAGTCCTCAAGTAGGCCCGAGTCTCTGAACCTCTTTCTGTGTGTGTGTGTGTGTGTGTGAGAGAGAGAGAGAGAGAGCGAGAGAGAGAGAGAGATAGAGAGAGAGTATGGATACTGCCATGACTGTCATAGTGTAAGGTGTTGTCTTTGACAGAGAAGCCCTCTGCACGCCGAAGGAGGTCAACAGTGGAAGTCTTAGGGGCAGTTATCTCAGTCAGGTATACAAAGGTACAGTCCTTATTAATAATATTCTAACAGTTTCTACTCAGCATTAGCATCAACAGCAGGATTTGGACTAACGTGTACATCCTCGACAGCTCTCATTAAGCAAGCGGGAAGTTGTAAAGGGAGAGGCACCCATGACATGTGGCGTGGTGATTACAGCTGAGTCGGCAGCTGTAACATCAGGTTAACCTTTTGATTTGTATTTATATTTAGTTGATAGATATACGTTTATGCAAGGCAAAACAAATGATGAGTAATCCTTGTCACTTATTCTAGGTGAGGAATACCTCACTGTCAAATTTGACAGTTTGAACCCAGGACACAACACAGTAAGAAGTTATTTAAGTCTGCTTAGGAATATAGGCAAATGAGACTATTTGTCAATATTATTATTATATTTACAGTAGTAATAGTACTGTAGCTGAGCCTTGTTAGCCTTTCTAAACCTTTTCTGTTTTGATTATAGAAGATCCAAACCCAAAACATCAGCATCAGGACGATGGAGCAGCGAACACTCTCTGTGTGCCTGGACCAGGACTCTCGCAGGACATACACTGATGTCCAAAGGTCATTCATGACACTACAATATTCCTGTTACACATTCTTCTATTTCACCTTGAGCAAATTGATTGTGTGATACAATGTAATGTCATTCCTTTACAGGATAGACATTTCTCCGTGCTTGGCCCCGGGTTGCAGCATCCGGTCCTGGTTCAGTGTCAGCAATGCGGGGGAGCTGCCGTTGAACAAGTATCTGGAAAAAGTCCTGTCACTGCCAATCAACACCTTCACGGGTGTGGCCCTCTGAGGGACATGAGCCGTCTACTGCATGTGTGCGGATAACGCATACTGCTGTACATTCATTAAGCATTTATAAGCAGTATATAGAATTAATACATTGTTTATAACACACTATAATGTAGCTGTAAGCAGGTGTAAGTGATTTTATAACTTTACCTCCTCAACCCGTAAGTGAACAACTTCCTTATAATGTGTTATAAACCACTTATTAAATGTTTATATACTGGTTATAAATGTAAAATGTTATATTCTTTTTAACAGAATGTCTTTATTATTGTAATGTTAAACCCTTTAGATACTTTTTATTATGGTAACTATTTATGACACACTATTTGTAACAAAACACATGCTGGTGTGATGCAAAGCAATTTGATTTGATGAAATTTGCTATTTAGATGTCTGCATCAGTTTGAAATGCCCCTTTTAATATGTTCCTGTTAATTTGATGACATGTAAATCAATGTATGAAGTAAGTGAAGTTAACATTCATTAACTGATGATCCATTAAGTATTAACTAATCGCAGCCGGGATTCATGATAAATACTGCATCAATTCATGCATCAAATCTAGTGGTGGAATGTAATTAAGTACATTAACTCAGGTACTATTTTCAAGTACAGTTTAGACATTAAAGTGCATGGGCTATAATAGTCTAATAATCTATTATACTATACATAGTCTCTCTATATACAGGCCTATATAAAGTCAGTAAAAGATCTCAATACTTCATCCACCCCTGATTAAATCATCGCAAGTCATGCATTTTTTTTGCATTACCTAAGCCTGTGTTGAAGCCTTATTATAAAGTGTTACCTTTATTTTATTACACAGCCTCTACTAATTCAATGTTACTTGTGTTGCTGGTCACGGGGGACTGTAAGGAGTTGCTAAGTTCATGAATGTTTCCAATGAGGGAACAACTTTAAGCATGAAAACCATGTGACATGACTTCCTGATGTGTGTTATTAAACTAACACTAAAATAAACTAACCTTCAACTGAACATGTTTGTCGTGTGTGAAAGACCTACTGTGTTTTATTTGCAGAGGGAAGGTTGTCGTGAACGTGCCCTTCTGTTCTTCTTCTTCTTCTTCTTCTTCTTCTTCTTCTTCTTCTTCTTCTTCTTTTTTTACCTGCGATGATCTGCGGCCCACAGAGGCATCCGCGCCGTTAGGGGGCGCTGCGGTCGCGCTAATCGCTCTCCGGGTATAAAACGTGGACACAGTGGAGTGGATTCACCGGCCGAACGGCAGCAGGTGTCCCCCGCTCCAAACATAAAAGAGACCAAATCGTGGATGAACTGCAGCTCGAGGTTGGAAAAATGACCGGTAGAAAAGTTTAAACAACTTTGTGGGGAAAGTCAAAAGGTAAATGGTTAACTTTTGTCTTACAAACTTGACGTGACGTGGACTAGTGCCCCACATCTTGATGTCCTGCAGAGACAGGTGTTACCGACCGGCATCCTGGTTGGTTTTGTTGTTTCGGCAAACAATAGTACGACGGGTTTATTCCTTGAAACGCTCGTTTTAAAGTTAAAACATTTGTGCAGGCTCCGTATTTATCTTTTCTGTGTCATTCAGCCAAGCTATTCCTCTTAGCCGTGCAAATGCGTCCCTGCGAAGCCGGGCAGTGTGTTTCTCTACGAGGGTTACAAGGAAATAAACGAGGGCACGTTCTAAACTGGAAACAGGAGTCCCAACCTGACACCACAAGAAAAACAAGAAAAAATGAAGCAGTAAGAGTCAAACAAAACACAGCATTCACTGGACTGGAGGCATGAAACACCTTTTTGTGTTCTATAATATTATTTTACCACCTTAACTGTATTGTGTGTGTGTGTGTATTTACTGTTTATATTCATATATTGCCTCCCAAGTGATTTGAAACACAAATCCCACCAAAATAAAACACATTTATGCAGTGAATTAAAGATTTGTTCATCTTTATAATAGGTTTTTTTTTAAAAAATAGACCGAAGGAGGACTGTGGTGTGGGCTTTATGTGTGCTGTACCAGCAGGGGGCTCTTCATTGGCACAGGGGTGCTTTTACTTTAGTTTTTTAAGTGCAGAAAGCAGCAAAGGCCATTTTGTGACTTGAAGAATGAGAGCTGAAACCACTTGTTGATCGACAGAAAACTAATCTCTCTTCTCGAAGCTCTTTTGATAATCAATTTGTTTATTCAAGCAAAAATAGTGGGGGGGGTGGAACACGCCCCAAAAAAAGCCAAACATTCTCTGGTTCTAGCCTCTGAAATATGAGCATGTGCTGCTTTTCTTTGTGAATTAAATATCCTTGGGTTTCGAACTTTTGGTCAAACGAAGCGAGACGTTCGATGATGTCACCTTGGCCTCTGGGAAGTTGCGATTTTTGTTTCACTTTTTAAAAAAAAAACCTTTCATAGACCAATCGATCCGTCTCAAAATAATCAGCAGGTTAATTGGTCTCGTAGCCCAAGTAAGAACCTTGCCACTGCAAACAAAAAGCATTGATACCTTTCAAAGAGGTTGCCAAATAAGGATGCATGTGAGGACCGCGGTATTATCGCCTGATGTGCTGTGTTTACTGTATTGCTGCCCATCTCTCTGTTTGAATCCAACCAGGCGCTCCATGTGAAACCTCTGCGGCGAGGCCGTGAGCTGCCCAGCAGGACGACCATGAAGAGGAACACGCAGATCGACGTCAAGCGAGCCCTCGCTCTCGCCGGCACCTTTAACTTCCTGTGCTCCTGTGCCGGGGCGTGCCTCCTCCCCTTCCTCACCTTGTACTTCAGACAGCTGGGTCTGACTGCTGCGATGACGGGCATCGTCATGGGAACTAAACACCTCATAACGCTGGTCTGGAGCCCCGTGGCGAGCCTGCTCTCCAAACACTACAACAAGAGGCGAGTGGTGATCAACGGCTCTCTTGTGTGTTCGGCAGCAGTCGCTCTGGTTCTGCTGATGATCCCACCGGCAGATGTGCGCACGCAGACCGCCGCCTGTAACGTGTCTGATGTGAGTAGCAGTCCAACTCAAAGTCTGGGTGGTAACCTGCTCATGAGTAGCGCTGGAGCGACCACATCGTCAACTAGAACTCCCGCTAAAATCTCCACACTCCTTGTCTCCTTGTCTGGTGTCCCCTTTCCTGCAAATACGCCTCCTAAAACTAAATCTAACCCTGCTGTGACCATCAAGGCTGAATCCCATCCTCTGCTGTCACAAGAGAACGTATCCGTGGTGGTCAACAACAGTCTTGCAGAACCAAAGATCAGTGGCTCGGTCACGCAGCAGACCACCAGCTCTGTGCCAGCTCCTGTGAGGAATAAGAAGTTCAAATCAGGGTCCGGGGAGCCGCTAGGAGAAAAGACCGAGCAGGAGAAGGAGGTCCATTTTGGCTTTCTGGACAGCCTGAATGTGATGGACACTCAACACCAGCTCTTCTTCTTGATACTCCTCACTGTGTCCGTGTGGGAGTCTGTGTCAGCCCCGCTGGCGTGGACAGCAGATGACGGTCTGTTTGAATATCTAGACTTTGTGGATGCTTCGGACCGCTACGGCGGCACCCAGGTGTGGGGTTTACTCGGAGCAGCATGTGGGGTTGGAGGCGCGGGGTTTCTGGTTAGCCAGTTAAGCTGTCTCGTGGCCGGTCAGACCCCCAGGAGCGCGGTGCATTTCTACTGCTTTGCTGGTGTGGCAGCTCTGGGCCTGCCTGCGGCCACCTTCCTCCCTCTCTACCTGAATAAGAAGCGAGACCGGGCCAACGGGCTCCTCAAAGCCGTGCAGCTGGTGCGTGCCTCCCCCCGCGCTCTGCTCTGCGCGGCCACCACCCTGCTGGTCGGGGTAGCGGGCTCAGCCGTAGATAACTTCCTCCTGTGGCAGATGCAGGATCACGGGAGCAGCGAGCTGCACATGGGGCTGTCTCTAGCCCTCGCTCTGCTCTCGCAGGCCACCTTCCCTCTACTGGCTGGCCCAGTGGCCAAGCTCCTCAGCCCAGGAAGGGTGCTGGCAGTGGGGGCTGCGAGCCTCGGGCTGCAGTGCTTCTATTACTCCTTCCTCTGGGGAGCATGGGCTGCACTGCCCGCTCAGGTGTTGAGCTGTTTCAGCAGTGGAGCCCTCTGGTGGGCCGTGACGGTCCAGTGTGAGGATGTCGCCACGCCGGGGACTGAGAGGAGTGTGAGGAGGATCTACAGTGGGCTCTCTCTACATCTGGGGAGGGCGTTGGGGAGCTTTGCCGGAGGGTTTGTGGTGCAGACGTTTGGGCTGACGTGGCTGTTCAGAGGCGTGTCGGTGGCTGTGATGGTGTGGTGTGTGTGTCTGCCTCTGCTCCAGTGGAAAGCCCCTCGCCAGCGCAGGATTAACTATTCTCGCCTTTTGGCGGCTGATACAAGTGAAGCCAGTGAGTCGGAGTCTGAACAGGAGAGAGACTGGCTCGATAAAGCCCTGGAAGACGACAGAAGCAATAACAACTATGGACGGAGGATAAACCACTGAACTCCACAGTGTGAGAGTACGAAAGGACGCTTTAGAGTGCAGCCGATCAGTATGCAAATAAGCACTATCTTTCCCCACCAGGTTTGTGTTCTCAGTTACACACGTCACTCTTTATCATCAAGCGGGATAACGGATTTCCTACCCTGACAGGATTAATTAACTTCCAAGTGTTGACCTTCAACTCTCATTAGTTTTTCCTCAGAATTCAACGTTGCTGCATCTCATCCGTCTTTGCCATTTCATCAGTCTGCGGTGTCCGCTGTACTGATGGACTTGGGGATTCATCTCTGGGCCACCTGAGCCTTTAAAAATGAACATTTGCATAAGCAATCATTCTTTTTATAAAGCAAACAAGGCCGCAAGATTATGGGTGGCCAGAAGGAGGACTCGGTACCACCGGGAAAGTTCAACAGCTTAGGCATCATGACAATAGAAACACAGAAGCCTCTTACTGGGAGTGTGTGCACAAGGTGAGGCTGAACTAGACTACACCCAGTCTTTGTATCTAGTGCTAAAGTCACTGCAGACTGCGGTCATTCATTTTGGAGTTGTAAGACTCTTGTGTTAAGCGAGCAGATGTGTTTGTTTAATCTGTGGCAGAAAGTGTTTGGTGAACCTGTATCGCAAAGTGACGTTGTTGAACGTACCTCACGTCAAATGGTCCATTTTGCCCTGTTAGGCAACAAGTCTGCACTTCAGTCAACGCTTTCCCGTCTGTTGTCTGAAGTTAGAAAATGCTACATACACTAATTATATACCGTGAGGTCAAATTGATACTGAAATAAAAGGCTTCCGAATGTGACTTAATTTTGTACAGAAAGTCTCCATGTGGTATTTGCAAGTCTTCACTCTGGTGCAGAACCGTGACGAGTAAATGAATCCTGCTAAAAGAATCAGCCCCTTACAGTATAGCAGAAGCATCTGATGTGTGACTCCAGCGTTAGCTCCTCTTGAGTACTTACAATAAATAAATATTCACATGAAGTCAAATCAGCAGCCACCATAAATGTCTTTAGATCCACATCCTGTAATTCCAGAGGAAAAACCTCCCGACATGAATCTCTCGCTGCTTTAAAGAACACATTGCTCACCAGGTCTGGGAACAGTATTGACTCTGTGTGTCATTTAATATTCTTCTTCTTCGGTCATGTAATCTGAATGACAAACCCTCTGGGCGTGGGGCATGGCTAAATGAATAAACGTAGCGGTCACACGGCGTGTGGGACACTGCTACCTATGGCACAGTGGCAGCTCCTGCATGCAGACAGCTGTGCGCTGCACTCCCCAAGCATCTGGCGGGGCCCTGAAGAGCCTGGCTGCACGAAATCAAGTCATCCCCAGTATGCCGTTATCAGCTGAACTCAATCAGGCGCGATGGAAAATGCCTGATGAAAGACAGCTCGAGTCTCCCGTGGGGAGTGCTGTTGTGGTGGTTAGGGTGCAGCGGACCATTAAGAAGGCAGATTTCTGTTTATTTAAATAGTTTTGTCTTTTATGTTGTTTGTTAAAGAGCATATAGGAAGGATGGCTAAGCGTGTTTTAAAAAATGATTGATTCCTGATTTTCACATGCAGTTTCGGGCTCAGATTCTCCTTATTATCTCTTATTTGCACACTATTCTTTTGTTATTTTTCTGCAGCTACAAATCTTTTCTTAACTTTCACAGACTTTAATTTCTCATCTCTTGCTTTGTTTTTTTTCACGGATTTAGAACTACAGACAGTGGAATTATTTGTGAACAGCGATTCAAGCGCAAACTCTTTTAGTCCCTGATTCGATTCAGTAACCTCTCTGGGGGAAACAAGTTCAGTTATGAGTGGTCCACTTCTCTCAGTGCGTTCAAATGCAGTGTTGGAGAATGCTGAATACATTTACTCGCTGCTTTCGTCTGACCACTTTTAGTTACTCATTTCTTTTCAGATTCCAATTTCTCATACCCTTCCTCTCAAGCGAAAACCATGTAACTCCATATTGAATTAGGATTTTTCTGATGCACTGAAGAATTAAGTTTTCATGTATTGGTTGAGAGCAGTTTTCTACCCACCCCGCCCCCCACCAAGATAAATATATAGCTAAACTTTAAACACCTACAGCATTACTGCACCATTTATATTAATCCAGAAACATCACATATATATATGTTATATACCTTGTTATTTTGCTGAAGAATAATAACGTAGAATGTAAATCGTGTGCTGTTATTTTGCACAGTAGAATATACCTTTATTTAAGCTCTCCTTTGTTTAATTTGCACATTATTTGTATTTTGGCAGTGATATTCTGCCTGTTGGATGGGTTACTCCAACAAAATGCTTATCAAGCTCGAAGCCAATCTATTGGCTGGTCTTCACTTATCTTTCATATTTATATATATGTGTGTGTGTGTGTGTGTGTGTGTAAAACACTGACAGGGACCATTTTACTGCATAATGAATACTTTTACTTTTAATAGCCTACTTGAAGTACATTTTGCTGATAATACTTGCGTGCGTGCGGTGCTTTGACTTGTAAAGTGTTTTCCCAGTGTGGCATTGCTTCTTAGTAGAGGATCTGAATACTCCTTGCACAACTGTTGCAGCGTGATCTTCCAGGTTTCGTCCTGTATGCGCCGGGCTGCCGCTGCGTGTCGGAGTGCGGGTCCGTCAGCAGGGGGCGCCCCAGCTCCCCGGCGCTCAGAGGGGTCCGCCTCTGCACTCGGTCCAGCATCTGCCGGCACCTCCGCTCCAGTTACGTGACCTCACACGTCGCGGCAGCGCTGCGCGGTCTTCGGCGATACCTTCGTTTTCAGGCGGCGCAAATACTTACCTTCGACGTGTATGAAAAGGGGAGTGTTTTGTTTTTTGTTTGTTTGTGTTTGCGAAGAAGAAGAAGAAGAATATGGAGCAAGAGAGAAAATCCTCGAAACAGTACGGCTCTTTGGAAAAGACGCAGGTGGACGGGGAGACGGAGAAATCAAGTGAGTTTTGAGAAGCGTCCACTGCGCACGTTTTGCGGTTAAACTGAACGGGACGCATGCTTGAGTAGTGAATGAAGGGAATGTGTCACACTGCACCAACTTTGAGCAGAAATCTTGCAGCCCCTCGCTGTGAGCATGATGAAGTTGGCTGTCTGGGGGCAGGAGAACATGTTTAATTTATTCAGTCAACAGTTTAAATATGTTTTCTGGGAATTGTATTGCCATGCGTTGATCATATAGCGTTTTCCCACATTTTGATGGCCTACTTCTGTTCTCTAAGAGCCTTCTTCCACACTGCCAACAATAAAACTAACAATGGCCTCCGCTTATTTCATATATTAAAAAAAAAAATGTTATTTAGAATATTCAAATTTAAAGATTAGCCTCCTGAGAGGGGAAAAAAGCGTAACTGGGTTTTCTAGAAGTTTCCTCAAATGTAAATTGTTTGTAATTATATAAAAATACGCACAATTGCTGTTCATTTGGTCCTTATAATTTATTAAAATTGGGGCTGCAACCAACGGTTATTTTCATTATTCGATTAATCTTTTTTCACAAAAGGGAAGAAAATAATGAAAAATGTAGGCCTATGTCACAATTCCCTCACACCCAAGGTGATGTCACCATATTGCCTGTTTTGTCCAACCAACAGTCCAACACAGATTGTCAGTTTAATGTCTTATGTGACAGTAAACGGACAATGAGAAGCAGCTTATCTTTGTATCCTTAAAGGAAGGAACTAGAGAATGTTTGGCTTTTTTTGCTTGAGAAATGATTGCAACAATTAATTGGTTATCAAAATAGTTTCAAATTATTTTTCTGTCAATCAACAAATTGGTTTATCATTTCAGCTATAATTTTAATACGCTGCTAGGTCTAGAGAGTCTTGATGTCAGTGCACAGCAGGTCAGATGAACTTGCAGGAATGTAAAATTTGTCAATAAAGAAAGATTCCATTAATGAATAAAAAATGTATTTACTTGTTTTTGCTTTTGAGGATGTCCCTATATCTCCTATAATTAGCACCAAATTACATAGTTCTTTCCAGGGAATTTCCTAGGAAACTATTAAGAAATTAAAGTTATTAATGGAGACACCTTTTATCTTTAGCTTGATTGTGAGATTTTATTTTTGGTGTTCCTCAAGGCTCAGTTCTTGGTTCTCGGGTTATTATTGTAAGCATCTATTTCTGTAATATCGTGTGCAACACTTAATTACAAAAACACACACAGGCAAACATGCATTTAAATTTATTGGCTTAATATACAGCACATAAACCACATGGTTGACTTTTTAAGAGTGCCTTAATGTGTGGCAGTATTACTACAACTGTATTCTATCGAAATGACATGCAGGCTTTAAGAAGTAAAAAGAACACATGTCCAGTAAATTATACAAACTGTTTATCTACACCCACCTGCTGTAGAACAAGGATAATTAAAATGACAGTGTGAAATTAAAAGCCAAGAACAATTTTGTCATTTGAAGTCTGTCAGAGGGCTTGGAAAGGAACACATGCAGGCTGTTTGGACACTAAAACACACTGCTCATCATTAATATGTGTGTGTGTGTGTGTGTGCATACACACATGTAGATGAATAAAGTTGTGGAATCACCAAATACAGGTGTGGGTTGTGTGTTTGTGCAGCCCTGATATCCCCAATGATTCAGCGTGTATGATTGTATTGTCTTTTCACGCGAGGTCGGGTAATTAAAAGCTAAACCAAGCTCTGCTGGATGACTCATCGCTCCTGGTGGGGAGTAGGAGGCTGCAGGGGCGGGGGGGGGGTTTAGTGCAGTTATTCAGTGATTCTTCAAGAATTACCGGGGTTATCCACAGAGCTGTGATTAGATCATAGCAGGATGGTGAATTTGATCCAAGGCAGTCATGATGGTTGACTGTCTCATTCATAATTTCATGAGCTGTAATTTTGTGTTTGCCTCTGGATATTTAGGTAGTTGCACCTTATGTTTTCTGTCACGTGTCTCGAGAGTCTCTCGAGAGCCTTTATAACCAAGGCAAGAGGTTTATTGGACATAGTGAGTGCAATAAATTAGTCCAATAATGAAGCAATTTTGTATTTAAGGCACATGTGAAAGATGGACTGTAACACTACAGAGTTTTTCTATTCGTTAACGTTTTAATTTTGAGTCACTTAAAATCAAGTTTCATTATGTTTTAACACTCGCTGTGCTCAGAATTACTCAGAACTGGATTGTAGTTTACAGAAGGCACTTTGATGATGGCAGTTGAACATAAAGTCTTTGAATCTAAAAGAAATTGTATCTGTAAAAAAAAAATAAAAAATCCCATTATCAGACCCAAATAAAGGTGTTTTGGTCTTGTCTGTCTTTCAGCAGAGGATGTCATTTCCATGGCTGACTCCACGATTACGATCGAGGACATTGAAGGAGAGCTGTGCAAAATTGAGCGGATAAGAGACATCCTCGTACGGAGAGAATCAGAGCTGAGATACATGTGAGATCTGCTTCTTCAGTAGGACTTCTCACGTTAAGTACATTTAAACACATCTCAAACACAGACACAAAGGAAGAACACACATTTTAGACCCATTTCCCATATTTGAGGCTTTTAAAAGGATTTTAAATGCTGACACACGGTGATGACATGATGACATTAGACCAAAGAAGATAGCACGTCTCTCTTCTATCATGTGATGTTCGACTGTTTGGTCCTCTGCACCCACACATGCAGTACAGTAAAGCTCTGCTGTGCAGGGATCTGAATACACCAAGATACTTTTAACAGCCCCTCAGGAGAAAGACACGATGCACCATGACTGTCAGCCAACAACACTGGGAGCAGCCATGTGCATGATGGCAGAAAGTGTGTGGAGAAAACAGCAGCGCTATTTAAGGTCTTCGCAGACTACCAGCACACACGCGTCCAGCGTTTTGTTTTCTTTCTTCAGATCCCGAAAGATGCCCTTCACTCCTTTCTCTCTCATCCTTGCTTTTAATTATTTCACTCTTTTTCTGATGAGACCGTCCTCATTATTTTGACACATGACGATGGAGGTGGGGGAGCGGGGACCGGGAACAGGGACCAGCACAGCATAATGTGGCCAAGTGATCAATCAGAGAAACGGAGAATAACAACTTTTGCTCGGGGGTTTTGTTTTGCTGTGCAAGCCTTAAAAATGAGTAGCGCTTGGGTTCATAATGACACATATCAGTTTCACATCATGTTTTCACTTCCAGCCACATTCACCCGCATCCAAAGGGTGAAAAATGATGCACAATCAACACTAACAGATTGTTTTCCTTCTCGTTTCCACGGGTCTGCATGTGGGGACTTGTGATATATCAACTGCAACACAGACAACAACTGTTGAGTTACATATTAACAAATGAAAACAAATTACTCTTACATTCCTGTACAGCTGAGGTTGAATTTGAAAAGCTATAAGCGGTTGTCTTATTTAAAGTAATACATTTTGGGAAATGCGTTTTTTTCGTTAGATGACAAGACTGATACCACTCTCATGTCTGTACAGAGGAAGCTAGAGCCAGCTTACGGCGGCTTAGCACAAAGACTGGAATGGGGAAAACAGCTCTCCTGGCTGTGCACATTAAACACAGTAGTAATGGCGGCTTGCCTACTTCCACTCACGACCCGGATTCATCTATAGACTATCTTAGGCAACTGAAACAGGCACAGACAACTGAGGATACCTGTGGTTTGGACGTAAAGTGGATCATCCCCTGATCGAAAGATCGGCGGTTCAATCCCAGCTTCCCCCAGCCCACGTGTCGAAGACTACATTATACCACATGTGTACAAATAATGTAAAAGTGTGTTTGTTTAAAGCCTACTGCGCACCGCTCTACGCTGCCTGCTTGTGGTGCACTTACAGTAAAAGTAGATACAAAAAGTTGCAGGTGGCATATAATGATGCACTTCGCATTCTGTTGAAAGTCCCTCGAAGGACAAGTGCCAGTCTGCTATTTGTCCAAAATAATGTCCCCATGCTAAATGTGGTGATTCGGAACCTTCTGTATACATTTATGAAGTGCCTTGAGGACTCCCAAATTGAAATTATAAATATTTTAACAATGCCTGAGCAGAGCACTGTCAGACTGAACTCTGAGCTCTGGAGTTACAGGAGAAAGTGCTTAAATATGGATTTTAATTTATTATTGTATTTTTTTCATTTTGTCTGTTGTTTCTTAAATGTTTTATATGGACCTTTATGAGTCTGAAATAAAGTTTGATTGATTATACCTTTCAAACATCAGCATGTTCGCATTTTCATTTTGAGTTTAATCATGCCGACTCTATTTTTTTTTGCTCAAAGCATCGCTGTGTACGGCCTCACAGAGCTGCTAGCATGGCTGTAGACTCTTAGTCTTGTTTTACTACTGAAATCCTGCTGCAGCCCCATCAACCTCGCAACTGACTGCGACATAAACAAGACGACTCTCATGCACATTTGGAATAAACACTCCTGAGTGGCAGTATATGAGTCATCCTGAAATATATACCGCTGAACTGAAACCTATTTTATTAAACCAACAACTCAGAGTACGTATTTCTATCAGTCATTTTCCTGTTTGCCACCACTGTAATAGCAGCCCACACACACACACACACACACACACACACATACACTCGTGTGACCGGCGCCTGATGCTTTGAAATCGGCATCAGAGTCAGACAGTGAAATGAAATCTGATACTGTCAGATGTGATTCATTCACAGGGGGCAGCGTGGCAGTGTCCTTTCAGCTAATAAACTCACAGACCTCGCTGTCATCTGAGTCCAGTGTTTCTCTCTTTGATAAGCTCGTTCAATTTCACACCAATGCTTGTATGTAAAGTTAGGGGGGAAATTGCTTTGTTGCCATGAAATCTATTCCGTTTTTGAAAGCCCCTTGAAGAGAAAACTAGTTATTTCAGTCAGTGTATTCTGAAATACGCTGATTTGGAGGTATATATACCTTATTACACAGGCACCATCTCCTGCAAAATATCTATTCATAGTTTGCTTGTTTCCCTCTCAGGATGGATGACATACAGCTTTGCAAAGAAATCACACGGCTGAAGACGGAGCTGCAGAAACTTGTCTCAATTCCAGGTGAATGAAAAAGCAGTCGCTGCGTTACCGTGTGGTGTTTGTCACATTTTATTTAATCATCAGACATTTTGTTTAGGGACGGGCCGTAGACGGGTTTCATTTGCTGTTAAATCATTGAAATACGTCAGCCAACCGCAGCAATGTATTTTTCTGACCAGCAATTGCCTCTGTTACGAGGACTGAAGGGAATTCAAAACATCCTCAGAATAAGCTGGTTGTGATTAAAAGCCCTGACTTTTTTAAAAGAAAGCTTTTCACGTCAAATTACCTCACCTTTTGCCCCCTCAAGCACATAAAGACTTCAAATAACACTGTGCCTCTCAAGGTTTCCCGTATTGCAGGTGAATTTTGGTTACATAATATGTCTTCTGTCGGAAAATATTCAGACAGATACTCGCATTCCTCTGCATGTGAGCTTATTAGCATGCTGAGGTTAGCATTTAGCTGTCCCTAAGTACAGCCTCACGGAGCAGCTCGCATGGCGGTGGACTCGTAGTCTGGTTCAGTTCTGTGTGCAATTCTTCAGCGTTACATGGATTTTCTGGCTATGTACACAACAAAAAAACAAATGGAAACAAAGTCTTTAAAACTCCTGTGCTGTGAAACATAAATGCAGCAGCATAAGACATGTTCTTTTAAATACCTCCCGAAACAAACCATAGCAAGTATAACTATAGTAAAATATAATAGTTTGTCATTTTAACACTCAGTGACGGCTGTATTTTATGTAAGGCTTGTGATGTGAATGTTGAACAGACAAGGAAAAGTCCAAGGAGGACAGGGAGAGGGAAGAAGGGCTGCTGCAGCAGATCAACAAGCTGGTGGAGACCAGGGACTTCCTCGTGGATGATGTGGAGTTTGAAAGGCTGAGGTAAGGTTATTACATCCAGTGACCGAAAAGGCCTTTGACTTAGCGCTATTCTTCTCACACAGAGGCACAGCAGACATTATTACTGTGCCGTCTGTTTGCATGACAGTAGGCTTCAGGCCAGGGAGCAAAGATGTTTCATTGAGGCAAATGTGTGCAATGCTGAAGTGCTGGCTCTTCAGCTTGGGGTGATTTAGCTTTGTAACAAAATAAACTTTACAATTCGCTTTTAGCACGTTGATCAGTCTGAAAATTTTCCCAAACCACTTTAGTTCCATGCCTCTGCCATCTGATTTTGCCATGTGACCGACAATAGTGCCTGACACAGTACCTATTGCTAAAAAAAAACTCTGACATTTACTTATTTGCCACATCTCACTCGGACTATTGATCCAGGGACTTTCTAAAAGGTGTTCTCTGATCTTCATAGCTCTCTTCTCTGTCATGTCTCTGTGTGTTCTGTGCATCCTCTCTTGTGTATTTACACTGAATAATAATGGCAGGTCCACGATCCCTCAGATTCTTTGTCTGTGGTGTTAAATTAGCTGTCATCCACTGATAAGCAGGCAGTTGACAGAATATCTTTGAGTGACATTTTGATTGGTCTCAGAAAGATTGCAGGGATGTGAGAGGCCGCCGTCCTTCATTATTCAACGTGCGTGTGAAAATAGATTGAGGTCAGGATTGTGTGAAGAGGCAGCGGTGAAGTCACACCGTGCACAGTAGATCAAAATCCTCTCCCGAGGATTCGTCAGTCCAGCCTGTAGCCTTGGTTTCTCTCAAATGCAGTCCAGTGACATTAGCAAGATGTGCGAAATCTTAGAGCCACATACTCGGCAAATAAAAAACAAAGAAATATTCTCCTCCACAGGGAAAGAGAGGAAGACAGAGAAATGGCAGCCTTCTTACAGTCCAAGTTCCCAAAGACAGTGGCTGCAAAAGGTGAGTCTTAACCATGAGGCCGTCATGTGCAAGCGTCCAATAAAAAAGAAATCGTGGGCTGCAGTGATCTTTGTAGCCACCATTTCTCTCCTCTCATGACACATGTGTGTAAGAGGATGAAGATAGTTAGGTGTGAATGCCTTTATTGGTTGCAATATGGCTCCGGCTCTGCACGAGCGCGTCAGTTCAAATGAAAGTTTTTTACGTCATAATCCTTAAGATTTCTCACCTGGTTGATTTGGTGATGCCTGTAGTTGCCGGTGGAAACACCGAGCGAGGTTCAATGCTACAGACAGTCTTGGAGCAGCTTCTTCGACAGAATTACAACAGAGGAGCGGCTGGTGTATCTGTTTACAGTGCAGCCAAAACAAACCTACGTCGCTTTAATGAAGAAGTCAGTCAAAAATAATTGAAAACGTTCTGGTTTCATGGCTCGCACGGCACGAGCAGTTTTCCACTCAACAGCAGGGCACGGTAAAAAGAGTCGGTCACCTTGCAGCTCTTCATCGAACAGCTCACAGTAGCTGCTCCTCATTCTTCCATTACTCCCTGCAATATTTAAAACTGATATTACTCTGCTATCCATACAGCCTACAAGCTAACGACCATGTGCAGTTTTATATAATGGGCAGGGTTAGCTCACTAAAGAGATGCTGTCCCCGAATAGTATCAAAAATGGAGTTTGATTTCATGAAAATGTTAAAGGAAAAGTTTGACATTTGGGGAAAAAACAGGGGTAAACAATTAGCCTGGCTCTGTCCAGAGGTAACAAAAGCCAACTACCAGCACCTCTAAAGCTCACTAACTAACACGTCATAGCTCATTTGTTTAATCCGCACAACAACTGAAGTGTACAAATGACAAACCTGCGTTTTACGTGGGGGGGGGGGTTATGTGTCAGACTATGTTTTTGTCAGGACCAGTTGCCAGGCAACAAGCAGAGATGTTGCTGGTCGTTTTTATCAAACTAAACATTTTACAGATTAAACAAAAGGTATGTAACATTTGGGGGCCTAACGGTTACAGCACATGGCACATAACTGCAACGATCACAGTTCGATTACCTGGGACCTGTGATGTCATACCCCACTCTCTCTCCCCTTGTTTCCTGTCTGCCTCCTCACTATGGACGGTCCAATAAAGGAAAAATGCCGACAAATCTTCTTCTTTCTTTTTTTATTATGCGAAAGAGATCCTACATGTTAATTATTGAGCTTTAGAGGTGCTGGTGGGTGCAATTTGTTCCCTTTGAACGTAACCAGATTAGCTGTTTCCCGCTGTTTCCAGGTCGTTGTGCTAATCAAAGCTAACAAGCCGCTGGCAGTAGCTTCATATTTAGCGTAAAAAGACACGAGTGTGGTATCTAACTCATGGTAAGAAAGTGAAGACGCATATTTCCCAAAACGACACGTTTTTCATTGAAGAAATATAACTTTAAGTGAAAATGTGGAGGATGAGAGTGTGAACATGAGAGTTTACTGTCATGTCTCCCTCAATCAGGTGCTTTGCAAGATCAAACGTTGGAGTCCAAATCCCAGCAGACGTCAGTGCCATTTATCACTAAAACTGGCCTTTCTCTACTGAAAGACTGCTGCGGCTTCACCTGCTCCATCATGTAACACTGTCCAGACCAGAACAGAGGATTCTACCTGCCTCTACGTGTGTGTGTATGTGTGTGTGTGTGTGTGTGAGAGCCTCCCCTGTGCTTTCATGTGTATATTGTATGTCTGCCCTAAAGCAAGATTATCCACATTCACATGTTAATATGCATATAATGTAAGAGATTAGAATGTATTATGTGATTTGCTATTGTGAAATACTGTATTTATATGTCTTGCAGTGAGGGAGCTGACTGGCTTATAGATATACTAATGGTTTCTGTCCAATTAAGGTAATTAGATGTTATTATGGCTGCTCTGACTATCTATTTGTGATGCATTAGACACTGTAAGAGTAGACGTCCCTGAGGGAACAAACTACACTTGCTAATCTCCCTTTGCCACTTGCTGTAGTACTGTAGCAGAGTATTAGAATAATATTGTTAGGACTGCAGCCAGTAATTACTTTCATTGTTGTTACTATCATTATTGATTCATCTATTTTTTTCATTCTTCAATTAATTGTTTGGCCTATAAAATGGTCCAGTTAAGACTAGCTGCAACAGAGGAGAGGTGCAGTGTATTGAGATAACCTAAGATGACAATTTTCTTAATAAAATAAAAACCTTGTACTTTCTGTTGAGAGCTAAACAAATGTGATCCAGATGTACATGCAGAAGGCTTTCCTACTGCATAACTATTGTATATTTGATTGCTACTTAGTTACTCAGTAGTCCACAACTTATTCTGTTTTGTTAAAAAAAAAAAAAAAAAAAAAAAGATTTTCACATATATGGTCAAAAAATGAATGTCTATAATCTACTATTTTCTGTGTGACTATGACTGTAGAACCTCTGATCTGCAATACTGCTCTAATAAAGACTTAATGCTCTTCCTTTTTCAGGGTTCTTAGCATATCTGTCTTTGATACATACTTTAGGTCACTGAAACCTGCACTCTTCTGTGGGCTTTATTAAAATCTGTTGTAAGGTGTCAAGCAGGGAAACATGGAAGACGAGGGAATAGGACCCAAACGCAGAGGCAGGAGGCAGAGCAGGTGCAGTTCAGTAATTTATTAAAGAAAAGGCATACACGGATATCAGGCAGGCACAAAACAGGTTAAGCAGTCTACAACAGGCAAACAAGTACAAAAAGGTGCAGACAAAATCCTAAATCCAGGCGGGGTCAAGAGAAACAGAACTATTACAACAACACCAACGACATACAGGAGACAAAGGCCAGGACGCTTGACGTGATGACAGAGACGAACTGACAAAGAAACAAGGGAAGCACACAGACTATACACAGGTGAGGGTAGGATAACTACACACAGGTGAAGCTAATAAGGGAAAAGCTAACCATCAAATCTGGTGAGAAAAGCAAACAAAGACAGGAAGTAAAACTACAAGAAGCACGAGGGAAGGAGAGTCTTTCAAAATAATACAGGAAATATCTAAACCCAAGACCCAAAATTATGACAAAAATCAACAGTTGTCAATAATAGATATATGCTACCTTCATCATTTGGCACAAAATAATGATTTGAATTTTAACAAGAATTTTTGAAGATTTCTAATGTTTACTTAAATGAAGACAAATGGCTGTGATCATTGCACTGGTATATTCCATTTTACACAATTGTTTACTTCATTGTTTACTTCATAGCTAAGTAGCTAAGCTACAAAGCTAAGCTAGCTACTTTGTTGTGTCAACATATTCACAATAACTACTGCACAGTAATGTTAGCTAATGTGACCGTAGAAAAAACTCTTAATATAATGAAAATCAATATGTGAACAGGACATCTAAGGGTTAAACTGATAACAAATAACAGGCCAATACACAAAATGCATTGATTTAGAGAGACTGATTGGTGTTCTTTTCTTAACACCGCTATATACACACTTGTCTGCACTTTCCCTCCAACTTCTACACACTAACACACACACACTTCCCTGATGAATCATGAATGTGAAGGAGCCAAGACTTAAGTTTCGGTCCTACTCCAAAGAGCAGTCCTGTAACATACAGTATGTACAGTATGCGTAACTGTCATGACAACAGGATAAGATGGAAGCAGTTGTTGAGTTTTGATCCCTATAATGTTTTTACAGTGTAAGTCTAAGAGATGGTTGTTATTGATTGTAAGACTTTCTAAACATGAATTCTCACGTCGCATAGCTGCTGTCGGTCTTCCAGGGATATGTACTGTATTTATTAAATTAATAGGCTATGTGGTCCACACCTCCCCAATACAATTAAGGAATAATAAAAGCTCTGCAGACCAGATGTTTTGTTTGGACGTGTAGGCCATAGTCCCGAAAGACTGATCCCCTTAATTTCTCTGCCACCACAGCAGGTGGTGTTTGACTTCTAACTTAATGCTGGACAATATCTCAATTTGTCACCAGAAACTTAAATACCCGACCTGCTCCAAAGAGCATCCTGCCGCCATCCTGTGTGTTACTGCCCATGACAATGGGATGAGATGGTGTGTGTGTGTGTGTGTGTGTGTGTGCGTGTGTGTGTTTGTGTGTGGTGGTCGGGGTTATTATTGTTTACTGTGGTGAGGAGAAAACCAGATGGATTCAGTTCCATATAACTTACCTCAGCTGCCTGCCTTCATCTCTCATATACACACACACACACACACACACACAATAGACATTACCGCCACAGATTAGTCATACAGTGGATGTAGAGCAAGACCACTGTAAATTATTGACAAATGAAGCCAAATAGGAGCTTGATGCATGTTTTTCCCTTTCTTCAATATTTACTTTCACCTTATGGAAAAGATACATTTACATTCAATGCACATAGTCTGTCCACAAGGCTTTTCCCTGAGCCTCTTTTCCTGCAGTAATGTGGCCTTTTTCATGGTCCTGTTCTCATGGCAGGTGATAAAGGCCGTCACAGCCGGTTGCAGATTAACAGACGTATGCACAGGCGAGCAACGCTCTCCACTGTATTTAATCTGCAGGCTGAGAAGACTAATCAGGGGGCTACATACTGTGAATATAGACAAGTTACTGCCAACCCACTCTAATTGGATGCCAGTGAAAAAGCTGCTTGTTCTTGTAAGCAGCGTTGGCTGAGACATTTAACAGTCTCTGGAAAGGTGATACCATGCTTCGCCAATTAAAAGCTTTATGCTTCCTTTTTTCTTTCTTCCTTCTTTACAGCTTTGACTCTAACTTCTTCTGAAAGCATTTTTATAGTCCCAGGCTCAGGCTTGGAGCTGACAAATCAATTTATGGTGCCATGCATGTATGTAAGGGCAGCAGCAGCAGCTTATATTTTGCCCCCCTGGCAGTTGTCTCTGACATTTACTTCAGGAAAAGTAAATGAGAGATCTTTGTGTGGGTACATGTCAGCCACTGAGAGCTGTGAGAGGGAACAAAACAGAGAGGTGGAAATGGAGGGGGCAAAGACGTGTGGGGTGAAGGAAAGAAGGTGAAAGGTGGTGGGAAGGAAAGCAGGGAAAAGTACCAAACCTTTCTCCCACATCTAAAACATTTTTGAGGAGTTTTGATGTCTAAAATATGACTTCTCTGCAAGCAGTGTAATATTATACTAAATGTCTTTGATGAATACATTGACATGCAAGTGCTAACTCTATTTTATACAGCAATTTGAAACCCAAACCCCTTATACTACTGCCTGTCACATGGCCAGCCTTGTATGCTTTTATCCCCAAACTTGCTGCAAAAAACTTATTTTACATACAGAAAACATATGAGTGGTAGACTATTAAAGTTAGATATCCAGCATGCCCCCCCCCCCACGCTGTCTCATACCAAAATGCACTTGTTCAATTTCTGCAGAGCAAATGCGGGGAATCCGTTTGTGTTTCCAGTATGTTTATCAAATCGACAGTGATGATGCGACATTTCACCCTGTTGGAAGAACACCACACCCACATTTCCAGCTGCGTGTGTGTGGCATGTCGGAAACCACTGGCGTTGGTACTAACGTGGATGATCTTATTCATACCTCTAAAAATAAAATACGATAATCAGTATACACATCTGTTTAATTCCCACTAAGAGCGTGGAGTTGTTGTCTCTCACTGTGACCACGAGAGAACAATAAATAGCGCCAATTATGATTGCGTCAGTTTGGGTTCGGTCGCTTTATTTTGATACTACTCACCGGAAGTGTCCATATGCTCTGTCATGTTTTCTGGTATCACCATTTCCAGCACTGGCCTCCACATTAGAAAAATGTTCCCTAAAATATTTTGTTTGTTAATACACCAGTGCTGTTGTGCCCGTTGTTATTTGTAATAACCACACCAACAATGAGTTTTACATATCGATATTAAAAGATTTCACCGACATCATCACTGTGCAATAGCCACGAATTTAATTTTGTGGTGCAGTTCCTCACTATGACCACTGGAGGGCAGTGAACGCCCGTGAGTCTGAATACACACACAGATAATCATTCAATATTATTAGAAAACGGTGTTTTTAAAGTGTTTCAATGGACGTGGACAAAACGTTCTTAAAGGTAGTGTTTATTGCTGAGCTGTTTATTTGAATTACACAGAGCAGGGGTTCAGACTGTTTGAAAACAAAATGTAAGCATAAAGATTAAAATCAGCACTAACATGACTATGAAAGCCCATATTAATCCCTCCAAATAATAATAATGATCCTTATAGATAGTTACAGGTCATTACATGCATGGGAGATCAAACAATGAACTCCATCAGGTTAGATGATGTCGCCTGAAGGAAAACATTCCACGTAGAGTAATATATGTTTTCTTGATGGAAAGGATGTCACCTGTGATTAGAAACCGCCTGCATTGTTATCCGCTCTGTGATCACCCACATAAGCCACACATGGTTCTTTTTTTAATGGACAGAACTGTATCATGTCTGCTGGTGCAAGCAGACGCGTGGGTTGAGCTCCAGCAGTGAGAGTAAAAAGTATATTCTCTGTTTCTTGCCGGGCTGTGAGTCACTGTGTCTGAGTCACACAGCCACACCAAGGCCACGATCAAACACAACAAATGTGCCTCCCCAGTGTCACACAGAGTAATATTTCAGAGAGTGAAAAGTCTCTCATTTGTTGGCAAACAGTAAACTAATCTTTGCATTTTGTTATAAATTGTCTCAAAGGTTTCAATTAACGTGTGACATTCACAGGTCTTTAGGTTTCGACAGGAGTGTTTGCTTACTGTAAGGCCAGAATAACCTGCCTGCGGCAAAAATGAAGCTGCTGAGGCCCCTATTAACCCCATGTTGCCCCCCACTGTCTGTACAATGTGTACAGTTTTCTTATGTTGGAATATTCCCCGACCCCAGGGTTAGTGTGTGGTAATTCAATTAAACACATTCATTTAGGAATCGGTTTTGACACCAGATTTTGATACAGAAACCCACTTCAAGACAGGGTCTTAAGATCTGGTAAGACATCAGGGCCCACCTAAACGTTTGTGTTGTGCTTTAATGTTGCATATTCAAACCAGTAAGCATAGCGCTTTCAGTCATCTGGAAAGAGGAAAGTGGACAAAGAGACTTGGTGGTGGAACCAGGAAGTTCAGGAGTGTATACAGAGAAAGAGGTTAGCAAAGAAGAAGTGGGACACTGAGAGGACTGAAGAGAGTAGACAGGAATACAGGGAGATGCAGCGTAAGGTGAAGGTAGAGGTGGCAAAGGCCAAACAAAGAGCATATGAGGACTTGTATGCTAGGTTGGACACTAAAGAGGGAGAGGTGGATTTGTACAGGTTGGCCAGACAAAGAGATAGAGATGGGAAGGATGTGCAGCAGGTTAGGGTGATTAAAGATAAGGATGGAAATGTAGTGACAGGTGCCAGGAGTGTGATGGGAAGATGGAAGGAGTACTTTGAAGAGTTGATGAATGAGGAAAATGAAAGGGAACGAAGAGTAGACGAGGTGACTGGGGTGGAGCAGGAAGTAGCAAAGATTAGCAAGAGTGAAGTGAGGAGGATGTTGAAGAGGATGAAGAGTGGAAAGGCAGTTGGTCCTGATGACATACCTGTGGAGGTATGGAAGTGTCTAGGAGAGGTGGCAGTAGAGTTTCTGACTAGTTTGTTTAACCAGATCTTGGAGAGTGAGAGGATGCCCGAGGAATGGAGGAGAAGTGTACTGGTGCCAATTTTCAAGAACAAGGGAGATGTGCAGAGCTGTGGCAACTACAGAGGAATAAAGCTGATGAGCCATACAATGAAGTTGTGGGAAAGAGTAGTGGAAGCTAGGCTAAGGGCAGAGGTGAGCATTTGTGAGCAGCAATATGGTTTCATGCCTAGAAAGAGCACAACAGATGCAGTATTTGCTTTGAGGATGCTGATGGAGAAGTACAGAGAAGGTCACAGGGAGTTGCATTGTGTCTTTGTAGATTTAGAGAAAGCGTATGACAGGGTGCCGAGAGAGGAGCTGTGGTATTGCATGAGGAAGTCTGGAGTGTCAGAGAAGTATGTTAGAATGGTGCAGGACATGTATGAGAGCTGTAAGACCGTGGTGAGGTGTGCTGTAGGAGCGACAGAGGAGTTCAAGGTGGAGGTGGGTCTGCATCAAGGATCGGCTCTGAGCCCCTTCTTGTTTGCTCTGGTGATGGACAGGCTGACACGTGAGGTTAGACAGGAATCTCCATGGACTATGATGTTTGCGGATGACATTGTGATTTGTAGTGAGAGCAGGGAGCAGGTGGAGGAGAATCTAGAGAGATGGAGGTCTGCTCTGGAAAACAGAGGAATGAAGCTTAGCCGCAGTAAGACAGAATACATGTGTGTCAATGAGAGGGACCCAGGTGGAACGGTGAGGTTACAGGGAGCAGAGGTGAAGAAGGTGCAGGACTTTAAGTACTTAGGGTCAACGGTCCAGAGCAATGGAGACTGTGGAAAAGAGGTGAAGAGGCGAGTGCAAGCAGGTTGGAACGGGTGGAGAAAAGTGTCAGGTGTGTTGTGTGATAAAAGAGTATCAGCAAGAATGAAAGGAAAGGTGTTCAAGACGGTGGTGAGACCAGCGATGCTGTACAGCTTAGAGACAGTGGCACTGAAGAAGAGACAAGAGGCAGAGCTGGAGGTGGCAGAGCTTAAGATGTTGAGGTTCTCTTTGGGAGTGACGAGGATGGACAGGATCAGGAACGAGTACATCAGAGGGACAGCTCATGTTAGATGTTTCGGAGATAAAGCCAGAGAGGCCAGATTGAGGTGGTTTGGACACGTTCAAAGGAGAGACTTTGAATATATTGGTAGAAGGATGCTGAGGTTGGAGCTGCCAGGCAGGAGGTCTAGAGGAAGACCAAAGAGGAGATTTATGGATGTAGTGAGAGAGGACATGAAGTTAATTGGTGTGAGTGAAGAGGATGCAGAGGACAGGGTTAGATGGAGGCGCATGATTCGCTGTGGCGACCCCTGAAAGGGAACAGCCGAAAGGAAAAGAAGAAGCATAGCGCTTTCAGGCACTCAGAGTCCTGAGGAGCCAGGACCGCGGTTGGCTTTGTCCATTGGTAATTGAGCCTTGAAGGGAAGTCAGCAGAAAACATCAGGCAGCATAACCTGATATTGTGAAATGTGAAAACAAACAGTGCACCCATGTGGTAGAGAACCACACAACACAAGCGTAGAGAGAAATTGATCCATAATGATTTCTGGTTTGGCCCCTTGATCCTATCATATGCTGACTGTACGGACTTCCTGCCTCCTGCCCCCTTCTGATTGCAAATGAATGATTCCTCCAACCTTTATATCCATGATAGATCGTTGCAGGGCTTTTTTTATGCAGCACGAGCCCTCCCACATCCCAAATAAGGCTAATGCCATTTCTTGCATTCAACAGTCTGTTCATAAGACATCTAACAGGGAGTTAAGACCCCAAACATAAGTAAGATCACCACGTATGATAACGTAGTGTATGACTATTTGGCAAACAAAAACTAATATATATGATCATGCATAGCCCATATGACATATAAAACACAAAATAGTTTCTGGTTTGTGTTATCACAATGCTTTATGTTCATTTCTGTGCATTCGTTTTTCATCAAACGTGCAAGCTCAGTTTGTGACACATTTCTACACATTGGGTTCAAATAGGGACAACAAGTGTTTCAAGGAAAGAACTAGTTAATATTGCAGTTATCATTATTATTCAGTCTTATAAGGGTTACAACTGACAAATGAATGCAAGTAGAATTTCTGTGTCCATTTCCTTATAGTTTAGTCATTTAAAATACAGAATATGCTTTTGACCTGTTAGTCGTCATACTAGCAGATGGCAGTCTTGATGTATGCCGTGATCTACGTCATCCCGGAATGCAGCAGTAAAATTATTATCTCACAAAAGTTGATATAAAGACAGAAACGACCTCCTTAGAGCGCTGCATTTTTCAGCGGTGAGTGCAGCCATGTGAAGTGCCTGTACGGGGTGCAGTTGCAGAGGACTAACATCATTACGCCGAGCGTCTGATAATTGTAATCTGCTTTCCCTTTAAAGTGTGACGCAGGCCAGCCAGTGCCCCACTTTGCTGCGCGAGCAGCAGCGCTCTGCAGGAGCGAGCGGGGCTTGTCGCAGCACACGGCTCTGCCCGGGGACGTCGGTGCTTCGCTGGGCCCCTCGCCGCTCATCAACATGGAGTTTTTAATGGGGAATCCGTTCGGCACGCCGGTGGGACAGCGGATAGGTGAGCTGTTTTAGACGTCGTTACATTGTAATGACCAAATGCCTGAAGCATGTATCAGGCTCAGTCACCTTTCTTTAACCCACCGACACGCACGTCTCTGTCGAGCTGCTTCTCCGTTTGCACTATAAAGGGTTTTTATTTCAAAATTGGTGTAATAAAGTCAATACATTAAAATAAGGAATACAAGCTACATTTAATAAGGCCGACAGAGCCGCGGCGGGTTGGGGGTTGATTGACGCGTCCGCCAAACAATGATTAGGCAGAGGCGGGACTTGGATGCTGTGATGCGCCTGTTGATTGGTTGTTGTTGTATCTGTTTAAACTGCCAATAGCTGGGCGGGGCGAAAAGTGGCCGACATCCTCCTGACCTAAATTACACACCCTAATGACTGCACATGTGTTTACATTGACTGATGGAAACGGAGAGGTAGTAATTAAAATAAATACATAAGCTGATTTTAAATACAGCATTGCTCATTTCACAAACTCTATATTTTTACAAAAATACTTAATACACTCACCCATCTGTCCTTTTTCCATGTCTGTAGCCTACATTAAAAGTAAGCTATCAACACCTGTTTCTTTTAAACTAATAGATTCCCGGGTAGCAAATCTCACATTATTTGGTAAGCTGTCTTCTGTTTTAGCCTCCACACATTGAAGGGATTTAGATGCAAAAGAGCCATATCTATGAATTTTGATTCTGCCTAGTTTATACTTGTGCTGGTCTCTAGTACACTCAAATATCTGTCTGGTTCTTGGCCATTTAGGCATTTCTACACACCACTTGCTGCTAAATACTGAACCCAGTTAGTCATGTTTAACTGTTTTAGTGAATTAAAAAGTCCCATACTTACTGTATAGAACTGTAGGCTAATGTATCATCTTTGAACAAAAGACGACACAGAAATGAGATGCGCAGTCAATTCTTGAATTTACCAAAGTCACATTTTCTTGCAACTAACATTTTCTGTTTAAAAAAAAATAGATGGGCATTATACTTAATTAACTGTTTTAAACATAGAGTTACCAGATACATTTTGCTGCAACTCCATTCCTTCTAACTGGCTATGGTACCACTCACTGCGAAACTTTGCTTGGGAAAATGTAATCATAGGCTCTTCCGGTCTGCGTGGTGTGTGCCCGTACCCAGTGACAGGCATTGAGAATAACTGTATAGAAATAGCCAAACTTTTCACTGATGGTCTTGTTTGCTTATGTATAGGTCATATAGATGCATCAGTATTTAAGTGAGACTGTCTCATAACCAACAGAAGCACCTTATTAGTAATCCTGAAGGCAAGCTGTACGATACGTTCCAGAGTAAACTGTTCATCACTACACCATTCATTTTAGTCAGCAGGTTCATATTATTCAGCAGTGTATCTTCACCTCTTTTTCACAGAGTGTGCGACTGGCTCCAGCCTGCCATCAGAAGACTGGGCCCTCAACATGGAGATCTGCGACATGATCAACAGCTCGGAGGAAGGGTGTGTGTGTGTGTCTGTCTGTCTGTCTGTTATCAACATCAGGGACAATCTAGTCCTCTGGAGGTTACATGGCTCTGACTGTTGCAAATTCTCTGATTGCAGACCCAAAGATGCAGTCAGAGCCATAAAGAAAAGGATTGTGGGGAACAAGAACTTCAAGGAGGTTATGCTGGCGCTCACTGTGAGTGCTGCTCCCTCGTCACCCTGATGTTTTCCGCCATCACCCTGTTGACTCAGATTGTGTTCTCATCACTTGGTTTGAGTTATAAAATATAGCCTTCTGCTGATTCTCCACGTCTCCTTCTGTGGTCAGGTCCTGGAGACTTGCGTGAAGAACTGCGGCTACAGGTTTCACATCCTGGTGACGACACGGGATTTTGTAGAGGGGGTGCTGGTGCGGTCGATCATCCCGAGAAACAACCCTCCGTTAGTCCTGCATGACAGAGTGCTCAGCATCGTACAGGTTAAAAAAAAAAAACATAAGCCCCAATACTAGTTTGGCAACACTGTGGCAGCACGGAGAAAAACAATAAGGTTGTTGTCATGTCATAGTCAGTCTTGGTGTTGTCAGACTTGCTCCACAGTCTGGCAGTAATCTGTGCTTTTCTCTTGCCAAGGCGTGGGCTGATGCATTCCGTAGCTCACCCGACCTGACGGGTGTGGTGTCAGTGTACGAAGACCTGCGAAGGAAAGGACTTGAGTTCCCTATGACAGAACTGGACGGTTACTCACCCGTCCAAGCCCCAAAAACGGTACAAACATAGCCGATGCACTTACTGCTGTTATTTGGGTGCTACCTATCGGCTTTGGTAATCTTTCTTTCGGGTCTTTGCTTACCAGACCTTGCCCGGGAACGGGCCTGCTGTCACTACTCTGCCTGCTGTGCTCCTATCTTCCAAACCTGCGCTCATTCCATCCCAGACCTCTGAGCTAAAGCTGGCCTTAGAGGGAAACAATGCCTTCACTCCCAGCCAGGTGAAGGCCTTGCTGCGCTGCAGACGGATATTTCACACACAAAAAGCTCTCACAACTCCTTTAGTGTCTGTGTTTCTGAATTCATCTTGGCCTCCAACACTTCTGAAGTCAATATTTGCCTATGCACGGAGGTATTATAGCTAACATTATTGATATTCTAGGTGAAAAAGCTGAAGACCGAGCTGGGAGTGGTGCGGAGCAACCTGACTATGATGTCAGACATGATGAGTCAGCTGGATCCTGTCACAGTAAAACAAGCAGACATGGAGCTGCTGGAGGTAAAAAAAACAAACAAACAACAACAACAACAACAACAAAGCATTAATGTGAAGTAGTCTATGCAAGAAAATCTTTTCCATCCAGTCATGTTGAGTGACAGCGCGTTACCCTTAACTGATCTCGTACTTTATACATTTTGTGTTGCATCTGCCCCCTCAACCCCCCACCCACACATTCTTTGTCTGATTATGCCATTAGCAGTTATACACAGTGTGTAAGCAAATGCAAGAGAGGATAGTGAAGATCGTCCCCAGACTCAGCGAGGAGAAGCTGATTGAAGAGTTGCTGGCAACTAACGATGAGATGAACACCGCGTTTACTCGCTACCACAGGTTAATTACCGTCATTATCATCCTACTACCTTAGGAACAGGTTCTGTTTTGCCATTTGATGATGATATCGTTTTGCTCTGCTGTTTACAGGTTTGAAAGACGAATAACAAATGGTCCGAACACAGCACAGAAGGTAAGGAACACGGCAATCATTGTTTTAATTGTTTTTTATTCTTGCTTCACAACTCAACACTCATAATGTTATGAAGCGGTTGCATCGGGGACTTTCGGTTGATTGCATTTTGTTTCTCAGGGCCACACATACGTCAACCTAACAGACCTCGATTTGACAGCTGAGTCCGTCAGCCAATCAGGGGTTACCAATGACAGCTCACTCAGCCAGTCAAAAGCTGACAGTTTGTCCAGTCAGATGGCGAGACTTAGTAAGTACTCCAGTCTGATGCAACTTTTGACGGTGCGTTTGTGTTACTTATGTGTCGTTATTAATAAATGAATGATGTAATTGTTGTGCACAAGCCTTCATACATACCTACACACTGCACATGTACAGTACAGAGTATGTATGCCTCTACTTATTCTACGCACTATAAACTTGTTGCTGTTCTTCTTATAGGTACAAGTGAATCCGACGACACATTATCACAGAAAATAAATGTCTCAACGCAACAAAGACCAAGGTACAGAAAGACAAGAAACCACAGTTTCTGTGACCTTAAAGATGTACACAGTAACAAGTAGCAAGTTGCAAAGACTATAGTTTTGGTATTAACTAAAACAGTGATTCCCACTGAGAGAAAAGAGTACATGAAAAGTAGTCAGCAAGCGGCCGGAGAAGTCCACACAGTTTGTTAAAAGTAATAAATAAACAGTTGGAATAGTTATTAGCTAAAAGTATTGGATAAAACGTCCAGCTTCTGCCACTCCTAGTGGTACGTGAGTAGTATGAATGCAAACTTGTAACAGTAACAATATCCACGTTTAGTAGTGTTAAATAACGCAAACACCATATGTGGTGGTGTCGGTGAAAGAGTTCATCCGTGGGGGTACATCAGATGAAAAAGGCTGGGAACCACTGAACTAAAAGGAATGACGTGCGATAAGAAAGCATATTCGCAGTGTTACAATTACAATCTTACAGAGCTGTCATGCAGCTCTTTCCCAAGCACATTCTCAGGAATGGCATTTGCAAAGGTGTTGATCTTTATTTTGGAGTTTAATTCCAATTCCTACTCATTCCCTCTAATTCCTTTTTAAGATATGTGCCAGTGTTTCACTGTGTGTTAACTGAAATGATTAGCTTCCATGGCAGGAAACCAATGTTCAAATCTTGTGTTTCAGCGGGCAGAATGAAGTTGCAGTGGACGGGCTGGCTCAGGCTCAAGACAGCAGGCTACTAAACACTGGAACGGTAAGCAAAGGCCATGTAATTCTGGGTTTACACAGTTTTAACCGGTTTAGTCACAACATTTATCGGCTTTCGGCTTTTTCTTATCTGTGATGTGACCTTTGGGACCGCTAGAAACAAATGAAGTGTGACAATTGCGTATTCGGCTTAAGAAACCTTTCTTGCTTTTGCAATGGAAACCCAAAACTATGTATCATAGTCCTCACATCTGACACCAACCTCATGTCATATTCTGGGGTTTTATTTGCAACAGATTAACAAGCCCACTTTATAGATATTCATGGCATTGTTCACAACGTCTGAGCTGTATTATTTGTAGGAGGGAGTTTGGGGGGAAGCACTGCAGTCAGTGAGTTTCAGTCAAGAAATAGTACACAATTACCTGGCCTACGGAAGGCTCCCTGGTCGAGTACATCTGTATGTTGCATTGTCTCAGTACTGTAACTCTTTCCCTCCTAAATGAACTCTCTGTCTGTGCATGAAGGATGGCAGCCCAGCCTCCACCTGCAGCTCCTCTCCAAAGTTAGATTGGATGATTAAAAGGGGAATGGTGGGTGTGTGTGTCTAAAATGTGTCCTGGTTTTGCACGGATTCATCTTTCCACACCCTCTGTCTCTTGGTTTTGTCATGAGGTTGCAAATTAGTTTTGTACGATATTTTAGAGTTTACATTTGTGCCTACGCCCACTACAGAGCATGACAATGTTTGGGTTGCACTGTCCTGATATGCTACATTGTTGTCATACCTGTCATGCTTTGCTTACTGACATGTGATTGTTCTTTTGTGTCTTTTTTATTTATTTTTTGGTGGTGGTTTGGTAGCTTTGTTACATCTTCATAAAGTTTGATCAGTTATTACATGATCTATTCTGCTGTACTGACCACCCCGGGGCTCTGCCTTCTTTCTTAGATTCCTATCAACCAGAACACTGTAATGGATGATATTGAGAAATGGCTGGAGTTGGATGATGAGGTAAATGGCTGGAATTATAACGAGAATTATCATTTAACTGTATTTGCCTTTTAACCGCACAAGCTGTGAATGTACAGTATATGTAAAGCAAAATATGTCTTTTCGGTTTGTGACACAGTATGATGACTTTGAGGATTCGGATGGTGTAACCAGTGAAGGTGAGGGTCTTTAAAATGTACTTCCTTTTTAAAATGAACAGCTTTTATCATCCATTCTTTTATTTGGCATTCATGCACACCTGCAACATCTGGGGAGTTGTTTTATGTTAAGCCTACTCTATATTTGGCGTGTAGTTTGTTTTAATGCTAGTGCACACACAATGCTCACTAGCTTGGGCACTCTGACTGTTTTGACTGTCTGTACTTGGAGCTACAGACTCAACTTGAGGTTTTGATCATGTTTTGCGATACCTTTTTCTTTACATAAATAGACTAAACTCTAATTTCTACCCATCAGTCTCACATCTGCTGCAAAATATTTCTCCATTTGACCTGTAGGTGGCATTAGAGGCTTAACTGGGCATATGGTGCCACATACTACCTCTATTCATACCTCTTCAGCACAGAAACGCTACACAACTGTGCAATGTATAAGTATCTACTCCAGAAAGACTGCTGCCATGTTTTTATTTTTGTGTAACAGAACTCAATTAAGTATTTCTGGTAATTAATCAGTTCAGGGTTATTTTGACCCAAGGGTTTTTCAGTACTACTTCTTCAAGGGTACTTGTAACCCAGGGGGTACTTCTGCAGTTGCCAGGGGGTACGTGGAAAGATTGTGGAGCCGGTTTATTCACTTGAAGGAAAAAAAAGATCTTATGGTTTTAAACAAATCCAAATATTGAGTCAGCTTTCACACCTGCTTAAAATAGTTAGCTGCAAGTAATGGATTGAAGTGAAACATCCAGCTTCTGTCACTCCCAGTGGTGGTAGTACGAATGCAAACTTGACCAAACTGATCTTAACATTGACATTTCAGTTCACTGAAAACAAATTGTAACAGTATCAGTTTTTATATATAAGTATTTGGAACATGACTGGTAGTGTTGATGAAGGGGGGACTTGAGATTATCTGACAGGGCTGGGGGGGGGGGCCGTTTCTGAAAAAAAAAAAAAAAAAAGTTTTGCGATCCCCTACTTTAAGCAGCACGAACAACTCACAGGTGTCTGAAACACAGTCCACTGAATCAGTATAAGTCCAAGGTTGTAACTTACAGGAGTCTCACCTTGTATTTGAATTCATTTATTTAAGCTGACACCAGCAAAAACCCCACATTTGTTTGCATTTTGTCTTCCCTACACCTTTTATGCCATAATTCCATCCAGGTAATTCACTTGAGATAGTTGATGAAGTGTTATCTCATCTAATCCTGCTTCTCTCCCTCTGCAGAGTTTGACAGGTTTTTAGCAGAAAGGGCAAAAGCGGCTGAGCGGCTGCCATCACTGAGCGCTCCCTCACAGGATACCAACCACTCCGAGTCTTAAGTTACACTTTCAACCTGCCAAACTAACAATACTCATGAAGCTCCTGCGCCATCGGCTGAGAAATGGACATGTCTTTTAGATGAATGGTTGACTGGCACATTTTGACATGGGACATTACAGCCCATATCCGAGGAAGGTCATCATAGCTGTGTATGCTGCTGTTTACTGGGGAGCAAACGTGTTTTTTTTTTAATAAAAAAAATAAGGTTATTTGATGAACAACAGAGGTTTTTACTTGACATTGTTATGAGGGTTTGTCCATGTGTGGAATGCAAACATTTGCACATTTTATATGGTTACATTCCTGCTGTTTAAGGAGAGAGAGAGGATATTGTTAAGGAAAACAACTTTTGCAACATAGATAATGTATTATATTGCTGATATATGTATGTTGTCAAACGTGATGATAGGTTACAGAATATGCCCCTGTCAAACTAGCAAACACTGTAAACTTGTATGTAAGCGAAGTACATAATGGAATAGTTTGATGCTTGACATCATTATTGATGTAGGATGTCAAAGAAAACTGAATGAGGTTTTTTACATCCAACATGCCCTTGTGAAGATGTTTTACTTGAAGGAGGTCATGACCGACTGCTTTCATATATTAAACTCAAACTATTAACTGGAAGTCTGGCTGTTCTCATTCTAACCTCAAAGTGCAGCTCATTAAGGTTTCTTACTGTATAATCCAATTCATGGCTTCGCAGGTACCACTGCAAATCTTTTTTAATTCCTGTCTGTTGTTAATTAGATTTGACTTGGCTTTGGTTAAGGCGCTGGAATAGAAACATTTGCGTTACCAATAAATTTAACAGCAAATTACCCATATGGTACAATTCCATGTTTAACTATTTCAGAGTCGTGATTAGCCTGTTATTTATGAAATCCCTGCAGTGGAAACTGCAAACATCTTTATTTATTTATTTATTTTATTTGACCTTTATTTATCCTGGTAAACTGTTCTCATTTAACCACTTCTCATTTACATGACCTGGCCAAGAGGCTACAGAAATAAGTTAGAAACATAAGAGTCACAGAGGGTAAACATGTGTGTGTGTGTATTCTTGTTTTACTATATTTGTGGGGTCCAAAAACCAGGAGCCAACTATACTTGTGGGGTCCCCCCTCCTTTAAGGGGCCAAAATGCTGTACCCCACAAGTTTAAAGGCTGCTGTTTGAGGGTTAAGACTTGGTTTTAGGGTTAGGGTTAGAAATAGGTTAAAGTTAGGGTTAGGTTTAGGTATTTAGTTGTGATGGTCAGGTTTAGGGTTAGGGGCTAGTGAATGCATAATGTCAATGACGGGTCCCCACGAAGATAATGCCGTAAACCTGTGTGGTTCAATAATGACACCCAAAGAAAAGGACTGTGTTTTGTAGTTGTAAGACAATGTAACTTTTCTTTACGATTAGTTGGAGGCAAAGTAGTTTTGATACAAGACAAAAAGACTGAAAGCATGTCAGACGTTTCAGCAGTTTATATTAGGCAACGTATTGCTACCATACGGGATCTGAAACAGTAAGTAAATACTATCTGAAATCCTATTGGACAAAAGAAGCCACCTGGCAAGTGCCCTGGCCCTCTGATTGGTTCACCACACATACGCCTACCCTTGTTACGTGCGTCACGCCTCGTCCTGGTCCTTACGTTCAGCGCTGCTGCGCCGTGTCCGACACCTTACACGCACGGCTTCGCGGTCATGTCTCTCGGAATCGCTGCCCGGAGTTTGGTGCCTGGAGTCCGGGGCGTCCTGCGGCCCTCGGCTCTGAACCGGAGCTACTCCGCCGTCGCCGAAGCCAGAGCGCTGCTGGAGAACGAGCTCGAGGGTATCCGAGCCGCGGGGACGTGGAAAGCCGAGAGGGTCATCACGTCCAAGCAGGGTCCTCAAATCAACGTGGGCGGCAGTCGTAGCCGTGAGTGGTAACTTAGTTTACAGTAACAGCAGTGCAAATAGACACGTGGTAGCAATGAGACCCAATTGCCCTTAAACGTACTATAGGGAACAAACTCTAGATAACCCCCCCCCCCCGTGTTGCTAGTTTTCCAGTTGGCGCTCTGCCGCGATGTTATCTCGATGCTGTGCCGAACTCAAACTACAGTCACGTTACTGGAGGGCGCACTGGCTTGCTGACTGCGGGACTCGAATCTAGGAAACCCGTCACCGCAAATTCAACACACAACGTCTCAAAAACAGGCGATTCAAGCTCACCTCAAATAAGTCGCGGTGAAAGATCTTGAAAATGGCAGTAAGCCGTTGCACACTTGACTTTCATCGCAAAAAGGAAACGCCTCGTGAATTACAGAGCCCACAGCAGCAGCTGATCTCTGCCCTGTGTGCCCGTTACCCTCCAGGATGAACCTTTGCCAAAGATTGACTCTGCAGATACTATGCATGACCCATGGCCTCTCCTGTGTGAAAGCGACTCTGTTCAATTCATCTGGACAGCAAGGCCGCCATCCTGCTCATTGTGTTTTTTTTCTGCCACTCTTTGTGCTGATGTGTTGGCTTCATTGTGTTGTTTTTGTCCCCTGCCTATTTGCCAGAAAAAAACAATACAGGCAGCATTGAAATTGCCGGGTTTGAGTTGCTCACAGCGGTTATTGTCTTGCTGGTTCGAATTGGAAAGTGTGTTGTAAGAGACTCAAACGGTGACCTTTTTATACCTCCGGTTTCCTGCTCCCCGTCTAAACGCTTCTCTCCCCCTCTCTCAGGCATATTGAATTTCTGCGCCAACAACTACCTTGGACTGTCCAGTCATCCAGAGGTGGTGCAGGCAGGGATTGATGCTCTACAGTCATATGGTGCTGGATTGAGCTCCGTCAGATTCATCTGTGGCACACAGGTGTGGCGGCTGACTCGCCGCTCAGTCCGCGCATTAACACATAACAACATTTATGTAGCTGTGTTTCAGCTGAATCTCAGGGCGGTTAATGAGTTCTCTGTGTTTGTAGGACCTGCACAAACATCTGGAGCAGAAGCTAGCGGAGTTTCACGAGAGGGAGGACTGCATCCTCTATGCTAGCTGTTTTGATGCCAACGCCGGACTGTTTGAGGTAATGTCATACTTTACACACCTCCCGCAGGCTGGAAGAACAACAGAGAGGATCCCCCCTGTTATGCTCCATAAAGTACCATATTGGTCTGACACCAGGTTCTGCTGGGCCCAGATGACGCGGTGCTGTCCGATGAGCTAAACCATGCCTCCATCATCGATGGGATCCGTCTGTGTCGGGCCAAGAGGCTGCGCTACAAACACATGGACCTCAGTGATCTGGAGCACAAGCTCAAGGAGTCTCAGGTGGGGGTCGAGGGCCGTGTGCCTTCTTACACGGAAACAAACGTTATCACTGTGTGTTTCACTCATGTTTATGCGTTGTATTTGGGTGAAGGCAAAACCAGGGCAAATATAACCCAAACTGTCCGTATGGCTCCACATCGCTACAAGTGACGGAAAAGATCTGCTTTTGGGTGAGCCAACCCTTCTGAAATAATTCCCCTTTCTAGTATCATGTGATGCAACCAAGGCCAGTCCCGGTGTTTCCCACAGGGTTTTGCGAGACTGCGGTGGGTGGACCCTCTAGGAGGGTCCGAGGTCCTAGGACCCCAGGGCTCAGGAGCTTCGGACTGACTGGGAGTGAGCGATGCTTTGCAGAAGCGATCTCACAAAGCACAACGTTAGAGATCTTTGATGGTAATATGAGAAGCGTTAAAAAAAAAAAAAAAAGCTTCATTTTGAAACTGCGCCGTGATAAATTATACCGCTGCAGGCCGCCACAGTCTGGGAAATTAATGGGAAACACTGCCAGCCCCGAGGACCTCTAGCTTGATATTTCCCAGCTCTTAATCAGCATGCATTGCATCATTTGCTGTGTGTGCACTTTAAAGAAAAAACTGCTATTGTTAAAACGTGTATATGACATATTTCATGGACTTACTCAGAAGCGTTCACACAGGTCGATCTCATGGTTCCCTTTGAGTTTCATGGTGCATGAAACCCATATCACTGAGGTGACAGGGTCAGGGTTAGAGTATTCGACTGTGACAGGACCAACGTGTGTGTGATGTTAGGACTCCGTTTTGTCCTCCTCAGTCATCTCGTATGCGCCTGATAGTGACCGATGGAGTCTTCTCTATGGATGGAGACGTGGCTCCCTTAACAGGAATCTGCGACCTGGCTGAACAGTATGGAGCCATGGTGTTTATCGATGAGTGCCACGCCACGGGCTTCCTGGGGTCCCGGGGCAGGTGGGTAAAATGCTGACTAAACCCTCCGCCCCCTTTTAACTTTTTTAAATGTCTTTTATTTATGGCCCTTACTGTTAGAGGAACATGAAATTTTCAGCCTGCTGTCTGTCCCACCGTGTCAAACGTGCAACTTCACCGTTTAAAAGGAACGCGTGACATGTTAGGAGTTCCACCGCCTGGCTTTCCCTTTTCTAAGGCACATTGCCTGCTAGAGTTTATTCATTTTTAAGAATATAAAATCTGCAAGAGTTGAACATTTTTATCAAAAACATTTAGAAAACCTGAACCATGTTGGAAAGTGTTAAATAATACTACTTGATTTCAGCTGGTTGGTATGTTGACTCAAGACACCACCAATATGTAACAGCATTACACAATATGACATATAATATCATAGCAGATAAGATGGGACATAATGAAATAGAGACCGGATTATGCTTGTTAGCATTAACATATTTTTATGCTGTCCCCACTGTGTAGAAATGTGTGATTACAACAACTTTTAAATTGTTGCAATGACATGAAATGTTGTTTGTAGTAAAATGAAAAAGTCCCGCCCATTGAAAATTGGTTGCTGTCTGCGACTTTTGTGACCGTGTCTTTTGCTGATACGGCCAGTAAAGTAACAACTCCTACACATAGCGGGTTAAGTAAAGTCAAGCTCTGTATAAATTCAGGGGTAAACTAATGGTACTACTCCGTGTGATTTTCAGAGGGACAGACGAGCTCCTGGGAGTGATGGACAGAGTTCACATTGTAAACTCCACCCTGGGCAAAGCGCTGGGAGGAGCAGCCGGTATGTCTCCATCTGATTGAGTACAAGTTCTTCTTATTTCTTGCTGCTGTGCAAACACATAGCTTTAAAGCTGCACCTGGGGCAGAGGAACTTTGCTACAGGAGGAAAACACAACATCTGGCCTCTTTGTCTTATAAAGCTGTTATGTGGTACGTGTTAGCAAACAGCTGCCTACTCACACAGCGGACACGAACCAACATCATCATTCATTTGGAGTTTCTGGCCACCTGACAAATGCATCCGTAGCTTGCTAGATATTTGAATTTCTTAACCTGCAAGCTAACCAGCTGCCGGCTGTAGCTTCACATGTGCGGTACAGACGTGAGAGTATTGATCTTCTCATCCAACTCGCCAGAAAACAAATTTCCCGAACTATTCCTTTACAAAAACCAGATGTAACTGTCCCGTGCCAAATCAGTCTCTGTCTAGCTTCTACATTTGATTCCTTTCAGGTGGCTACACCGTTGGCCCTAAGCCTCTCATTGACCTGCTGAGGCAGCGCTCGCGGCCGTACCTGTTCTCCAACTCCCTCCCCCCTCCTGTGGTGGGCTGTGCCACCCGCGCTGTGGAGATGCTGCTCGCCTCCAGTGAGATTGCGCAGAGCATGACGGCCAAAACCATGAGGTGCGTTTTGTCAGGTTTTTACCTAAAGCTGACCGACTTTTTTTGAAAGTCCTTGTAATTGTTCACACTTATTTCTGAACTGTCTTCAGACAGGAGTTGTGGTCAAGTCTAAAAGCAGGATTGTTTCTAGGTGGTTGTTGTTGTTTTTTGTCTGGTTTTTTTTTTTTTTTTTTTAGGCTGCTCATTTGAATTTTTCCTCTTGACAGTAGAGTTACACGTCACATATAGGGTTGGGTTCTGATAGCCAGTTCCATTTTGGATCCGGTTCACCATCAGCAAAATACCCAGATTCAGTCCGCTTCATTCAGAACCTTTAATGTCTCCTCGTTATTTTTTTATTAGCCAGGGCTTCTCATTTATAGCCGGCGTTGATCGATGCTTTGGCCGGTTGAAATGTAGCTGTAGCTAATTAGCTAATGATAATTCTGTAACCCCTACACTGAAACTTTTGTCCGTTGGTTAATGTGAGAGAAAAGACGGTGAGCACGAGTGAACGGTGTGTTTTTGTAGTTCAGAGTGGCTACTCTTCTCTAGAGAAATGATCTCGCTGAATACTGGTTCCAGATCTGAACTAGTTACTTGCAAATGATGAAAGCTAAACTTGATGAGATTCGATAAGGGATTAGAAAAATTCGGATTAGATACGAGATTCTGATTCGTTGAAATGGAATCCAGCCTCATCCCCATCCTTGTAGTATACAACTGCTACTTAGGCCCTCTGGCAAAACAGATTAGCCTTTAATACATTTCCATATATAATGCACATCGTATTTGCTTATGGAAATGAAACAGCAAACACTCAGATGGAGGAACCGTAGAATCATCCTTGTCTTGTAACAGTAACCAGATGAGCTATTATTTGATTTGGCAGCAGTTAACCTTCAGGCCACACTATGCAAATGTGAGCATTACTGTAGACAAAGCATACATACAAAATCTTTTGGGGGCTTTTCAGAAGTATTATGGAAGATAGACTTTACAGATATACAGCGAATCTCATCTTGAAGGATCTTGTCATTCATCCTGGATGCACTCATGAAAGAACACATGCAAACATGGGATGGCAGATCTCCAAAAATATCGAACAGCCAGACTTGGTGACCTTTTGTTTACCATTTGATTTTGCCGTCAGCAGGCCTTATCAGCACTTCACAAGCGGGAGATATCTCAACGAGTATGGCAATCAGTTGTTCCCAAGGAACAAACACACAAGTTACTGTCTCCTGTGATAATGAGTACTGTAACAGAGAGCCTTAGAGGAATTCCTGTTCAGCTGTTCCAAAGCCTTCACTGTTTTACGTTCGCTCACACACAAGAAACAATACGATGCGATTGGTGCATGCACGCTTAGCGCTCGCGTCCATATAGCGCTGGCAGGGCGCTGTGGAGCACTGGGATGAAGTGCTTGTGTGGTGAGAGGGGGGGGAAAAAACCGCAATGTTAACAGAGGGTTGACAACAAGCTTCCAGCAACACGTAGGGTGATTAAAGCGCAGCAGTCAGTGTCCGGCCGAGGTTCTCCCACAAACAGGGCTTTTCTGTCTCTGTTAGGATAGTGTCTGTCGGAAAAATCATAAAGCTCAAGAGAAGACTGATGCGGCCAGAACAAGCTCCTTCTCCGTTTAGTTTTTTTTGGGTTACCAGGGTGACGAGTCCCGCTCCGTCTAATATAGGATTGGTTGCCTGAAGAGGCGAGAGATTGAAGGCTCCAGCGCCTTTCTGAAAAGTTCAGAGGCTTTGAACTAGCAGCGCTCTTAGTCGGCCGCACAAACAAACTCGGAGCACTCTGGGGAAGAAAAAAAAAAGACGCTGGCTGCAGCGCTTCTTCTCTGGGCTGCCGCATGCGCTCTCGCCTCATTGGGTACAATTGTAAAAGAGACGCTGGCACAAAAAAAAACAACTTTACATGGACACATGCCCCTTGCACTGCTATCCTTCTGTAATCGTGACTGTAAGGTCTTTTTCCTATGCTGTCCATTCAGGTTCAGGAACAAGATGACGCAGGCTGGCTTCACCATTGCAGGCTCAGCTCACCCCATCTGTCCCGTGATGCTGGGCGACGCACGGCTGGCCTCTCTGATGGCCGATGATATGCTGAAGCTAGGTGAGACAGCAGTGAATACTGATCCACTGGCCGGAGACCATCTGAACCTGCTTGATTTTTGAAATGCATCACAAAATGTGGCCCCATTTACACCCGGCCCTTTCATTCATCTTGACTCTGCGTTGTGTCTTGGCATGACTGAACCACACTGCATTTACAGTTGAAATTGTTTGCTAAAGGTTATGGATAAATGGTTTAAATGTCCAGCCTCTGCCACACCTAGTGGTAGTAGTGCCAATGCAAACTGGACCAAAACCAACACTGAGAGTTCAATTGTATGAAAACAATGTGCACTTTTATATAGTTAATAGTGTTAAATAACATCCAGTTTAAAGTCAAATGAACACGTTTGGAAGATGACCGGTGTTGATGAAGGGTTACTAGAGTTCATTTGATAGGTCTGTTGGGGTACGTATTTCACATACTGTATCTAAAATGCGAATCCACCAACCGACTTTCTGTGTTGTTTCTTCTTTTTTAAGTGATAGTAGCAGCTTCCATCATTGCATCATATCCCATTATTCCGTTTTAATAAAGTTGGCGGCAAAATTCCATCTAGTGCAGCCCGGTCGCATCCACAGAAAACGCTGCTCCTCCCCAGCCATGCACGTCTCCTGTGCTTGTGTTTTGTTGTTTTCTCTTTCAGTTGGATCCCAAATGGCAACTTTGTGAGACACGCATAAGGTGGAGTGTTAGTTGTTATATGTCAGGCTGGGATGAGGCTTTGCAGTTGTCGTTTTCTAACCGTTTTAGTGTGTCTTTGGTGCATTTACACCTGCATTTTAAGTTGACAACTAGGTGTCAACATGGCCTATGACACGTACTCTCTCTGTTGTCACTGGAGGTTACAAGGCATAGCACTAGAGATTGGGTAGTAGCATTTCCCATTACAGGTAATATAGCATTTAGGGGTAAAAGAATATTGGAATTGGAATTACACTCGGACTAATCAACCACTAGAGGACGACTACGTTACATTAAATTAATGCCAAGTCACAAGTGCTGTGTGCAGTGTCGGACTCTGTCTGGCAACAGTTGATGTGAATGAACCATCTTGACTACCACGGAAAAGGATTCGAGCATAAAGAAGCTTTATGGGAGATATAAAGAGTAAATTATAAATTTCTTATCATGTATACATCTATTTATTTTGACCATTTCATTAATTGGACATTCATCCAAACAGATGTTCAGAAACCTGTAGATATTTTTGTTGTTTTGTCAAGTGCCTTCATCATTTCAAGTGTTAATTATAAAAAAAAAAGTAATTTTTTTTCCTCCATCACCGGCAAAAGTGGTTCATTCTATGGCACAGTGAGAAAAATCACACATGTGCCATTCATTGTGTGAATTTTGTTGGTAGATGATAGGTAATGATAGCCTATTTACACAGCCTAAGTTTGGGTTCTGTTGGTCAACCTGAATATGGTTCTCTTCTCCACACTCCACAGGAGTGTACGTGATTGGGTTCTCGTACCCAGTCGTACCAAAGGGCAAAGCCAGAATCCGCGTTCAGATATCAGCCGCCCACACAGACGAAGACATCGACCACTGTGTTGACGCTTTCATCCAGACGGGCAGAAAGCATGGAGTCGTCTCCTGAACACGACAAAGAAGCAGGAATCGGGAGGATTCAGCGACCTGAATGAATCGCTGAACATTGTTGAACCGCTTCCTCTTGCAGATCGTGCTGCCTGTTACTCGAGACCTCGATGGAAATGTCAGTAACATTTGTAGGTCATCAGAGGATAATGTTATTTTTGTGGTTGCTTAGCTGAATAAAGCACTTTTGCTAACATGTGTAGGTGTTTTGTATTTTAAGAAAAGGGGCTAATTCCACATTTCCCACAAATCTTAATGCGGGACAAAATGTTTCTATCGAATCCTTACTACAATCTATCGAGTGTAGTTGAGCTAGTCATTCATCTGTTCAACAGATTGTGGTTTTAATGATTGGTTGCTTTGCCTTTTTCCTCAACAGACGCAACAGCAGATTTGCACATTCTGGATATGGAAACATTTCCAATGTTAAAGTCTGACACCACCTGCTGAAGGGGGGGAAGTTTCTCTTTGCTTGCCTTTTAAATCTGAGTTTATGGCCTGTATCTACAAACATCAGATGTTCAAGCATCACAGCTAGTTTGGAAGCTAATCGCGATCCAGTTTGAAACACACACGAGTGTGGTGTGGAAACATGAAGCCGCCTGTGCACATACTCTGAGAATGGAGTTCTCAGCGAAATAGGAGACATTAGTTCAAGGTTTGATACGAAAAGTATTTGCATATTCTGGATTCTTCAATGGGAGAGAAGGAGTAGATGTAATGTAAAGAACTTTAACAAGGTTTTTCTAGGGAAAAAAAACATTTCAAACAAAATGTTCTTGTTCAAAGTAGAGTATTTTTATGTCTTGAAACGCATCTCTAGGGGATACTTTTGTTCAAATAATCAGAATCAGCTTTAAAGGAATTTTCTTTGGTGTTTTTGGTGCAAGTATCAAGTATAAAGTATAAAGACGAGTAAAGTAACATAAAACTGCAGGTCTAATGTAGGTCAAGAGTCTAAACTATAAAAATTAACAAGGAATTAAAGAAAAAATATAAGAAATACTAATCATAGAATAGAATATGACATGTTAAATTACAGTATGAGACAAGACATTGGTTTTGTAGGTGAGCTTTGTAATTAGTTTCACTGTATCTGTAGCTATGGTTACACCATCTGATATTTCACATGAGAAAACATAAATGATGTACAAGCGTCTAAAACGGACCCGGTTGAGTATTATTTCGCTGTAGCTATCCCCATTGTAAATAGATAACACACTGAATCAAGAACGAGAGCGCCCTTAAAAAACAGCGTGAACACTTTGAATTAATGGCGGTAAAACGTGTGTTTTCGTCCATCTGTGTTTGCACTTTGCATTTTAAACTAATGTTTTCATGCTTGCTTGTGGCACATGGTTGCTGAACACCTCATGCTCCCCCTCCTCCTTCTGTTGTCTTTTTCGCGCCATCAGGACCCACAAACTCCACCTTTACACCGAAGACGCGCCTCCGCCAAGCCGCTGTGACCAACAGTAGCAGGCTTTCAGCCAATCAGCGGAGAGGAGAGGGGCGTTGCTAGAAGCGACTCGCGGGAAACAGACGGGAAGGAGCTGAGTTTTAGCCGCGGAGCGGATACTCTGAGCAGCTTTGTCTGTCAGTTTGCATCCATCGTGGTTTTTTTCCTTTCTGTTAACTAAGAAAACTAGTCCACGACATCAGACTAACTTTTGTTCACCGACTGGTTCAGCATGTCTGGCTTTGACGACCCGGGAGTGTACTACAGTGACAGCCTAGGAGGTGGAGAGGGACACGGCGTGGATGAAGGGGGACAGAAGAGGGTCCAGATCAAGAAACGGTTCCGTGAGTTCCTCCGGCAGTTCAGAGTGGGGACCGACCGCACCGGCTTCACATATAAATACAGGTGAGTTGTTAATAATATTAAACTAATAATAATAACAGCGCCTCATAATTAGTGGCTGTATGAAAATTATGCGGTGTGTGTGTGTGTGTGGGGGGGTCTTATTAACATACGTAACCTAAAATAACAAAAGACGTAACGTTAGGCTATATAAACTGAGTCCCAGTGGGTGAACCTCATGAAGCAGACACCAGCAGTCCTGTAAGTGAAGCGTATTCATCATCAGGGCTGCTTCTCTGCCTGTGTAAACAGTTTTATGAAGTCTTATGTGGATCTGAAGGGAGCTTTAGTTTAGTCTGAAAAAATAACTCTGGTGGTGGAATCAAAATCGTCTCAATTTGGGCTTAAAGGGTAACGTTAGAGCAGAACGCCTGCGTTACAAAGTTGGAGTGTGGTGTTCGGGAGCAGTGCATTAAGCTATCAAGTTGCATTATGGGAAATGTAGGATCCAGCATTTCTGTAGCTTGACCTATACAAGAGAGTAAAAGTCGGCTTCATATGCTCGTATTTTGGCCATAGTTGTCACTCTGTCGCTTATGAGCCCCCCCCCAAATTGAAAAAGAACAGTAATTCACTAAAGCGTGCCGGCTAAGCTAACAATAGCTAGCCAACCTGGCATTACAGTGCTCTAAGCAGTAAATCGCTAATTCTGTGTTAGCATGGGCAGTTGTGTCTTGTTTTTTTACAGTATTTGAACGGTTCTTTCCAAAATATTAAGTCAGTTAGCTTAAGTTAAAGCTAAATTATCCGTATTTGATCTGACTTCATACCTGCTGCTGTTCTGGGGTTATGAGAGCAGTAGTCCATCAAAACCCCATTGTTCATTTTTTTTGTCTCTTCTCTTTTTAAACAGAGATGAGCTCAAGAGGCACTACACCCTGGGGGAGTACTGTGTGGAGGTGGAGATGGAGGACCTTGCCAGCTTTGACGAGGATCTTTCGGACTGTCTCTATAAGCTGCCCTCGGAGAACCTGCCGCTGGTGGGTCTAAAACCGACATACAGTGATGAAACCTGATTTGCTTGAAGATGACTGACCCCCTTCCTTCACCAAAATCTTGACCTGGAATTACTTTGTTACCGTGACTACTCTCCTCTAATAATTTGCTCTAATATACAGCTGGAGGAAGCTGCAAAGGAGGTAGCTGATGAGGTGACCCGTCCCCGTCCTGCCGGGGAGGAGACGGTCCAGGATATCCAGGTCATGCTGAAGAGTGACGCGCATCACGCTTCCATTCGCGCCCTCAAGGTGCCTACGCAACTCTTTCTGTCTCATATTCCCATAGTTATCATCGACCATTTGATCACATTTAGTGATTTCTCCCCACCCTGCAGTCCGAGCAGGTGTCTCGTCTGGTGAAGGTGCACGGCATCATCATCTCAGCCACAGCAGTGAGGGCGAAGGCCACCAAGGTGTGTCTGCAGTGTCGCGGCTGTCGCGCTGTCATCAGCAACATCCCTCTGCCTCCAGGCCTGCAGGGCTATGCTCTGCCGCGCAAGTGCAACCAGTGAGTATGACCATCTGGGTCAAGGACACAGTTTCAGCTCCTCCTCAGGAAGAGGAGTCACAAGTTAAGTCCCCCCCGACCCGCATTATGTCCAACAACTTCCCCCTTTTCCCAGAGAGAGTGCTGGAAGGGTGAAGTGTCCCGTGGACCCCTACTTCATCATCCCGGACCGCTGCGTTTGTGTTGACTTCCAGACTCTCCGCCTGCAGGAATCCCCAGACGCTGTGCCTCACGGAGAGATGCCCCGTCACCTACAGCTCTACTGTGATAGGTGAGGCGCTCATTATCAAGGAAACGTATTAAATCCAGGCTGGTGTTTTTACATAATTAGAAATGTGAAAGGATTGTTAGCTCAAACTGTCTCCTCCTCCTCCCTCTCTCTCAGGTATCTGTGTGACCGTGTGGTCCCAGGCAACAGGGTAACCATCATGGGTATCTACTCCATTAAGAAGATGGCTGCTGCAAAGGCCAAAGGCAAAGAGAAAAGTGCTGGCGTGGGCATTCGTGCATCCTACCTGCGAGTGGTTGGCATCCAGATGGACACGGACGGGGCAGGTAAAGATGAATTTCTGCCTTAAAACTCGTGCACTGATGCGATACATGCGGTTCTAGCATGTAGAAGGAGAATTATAGAATTCAGTTTAAAGGTTGTTTTTTTGTTTGTTTTTTTTCTTCTGCTTCCAGGTCGTGGTGCTACTGGATCAGTCTCTCCACAGGAAGAAGAGGAACTGAGAGCGCTGGCAGCTACTCCTAACGTCTACGCCTCTCTGGCACGCTCCTTAGCTCCCTCCATCTACGGCAGTGATGATCTGAAAAAGGCCATCACCTGTCTGTTGTTTGGAGGTTCAAGGAAGAGGTGAGGTTGCCGGATGTGCTCCAAATCAAGATTGTTAAGTGTAAACCTTCTCCTTACATGTTTAGTAATGCTGTTGTTTCCTGTCCTTTTTTAGGCTGCCTGACGGTCTCACTCGTAGGGGGGACATCAACCTGCTGATGCTGGGAGATCCTGGCACAGCCAAGTCTCAGCTGCTCAAGTTTGTGGAGAGGTGCTCACCTATTGGGGTAGTTATCCATTCTCCTGTGCTGATGGCGCTTCACTGTAGAGTTCCCTTTGTATTCGTCTGAGCCAGACCTCACTGTGAATTGTTATGTTTGCATGTAAATTCCCCCACTGATACTGAGCCTTCATCGTGTGCCGTCAGGTTTATACCTCCGGTAAGGGCAGCAGTGCAGCTGGTCTGACTGCCTCCGTATTGAGGGACCCCCACACTCGCGGATTCATCATGGAGGGGGGAGCCATGGTGCTGGCCGATGGCGGCGTTGTGTGCATCGACGAGTTTGACAAGGTAAAAAGATTTCGTGTAGCAGGAGTGTTAACTGAGTGTTATGTTTGTCCCAGGATTAAAGACAAAACTACTTTTTGTTCAGATGAGAGAGGATGACAGAGTTGCCATTCATGAGGCCATGGAGCAACAGACTATCTCCATCGCCAAGGTATTATAGCATTTGTGTTTTTCAAGAAAAACATCACATTTTTCTTGCTGTAGTGAGTGGGTAACAGGGCAGACTAACGTCTGGACTCTCCCTCAGGCCGGCATCACCACCACCCTGAACTCTCGCTGTTCAGTGCTGGCTGCAGCTAACTCTGTGTTTGGCCGCTGGGACGACACAAAGGGGGAGGACAACATTGACTTTATGCCCACCATCCTGTCCCGTTTTGACATGATCTTCATCATCAAAGACCATCATGACCAGCAGAGAGACATGGTAAGGAGGCACACGTATGACCGATGCTATTGACTGGAAGTAAACCCTTGAAAGCAGCGGCAACATTAATATTGAGTGTAATGTTGTTTTTTTTATACTTGTTTGTTTGCAGACGCTGGCTCGTCACGTGATGAATGTCCACCTGAGTGCTCAGACGCAGACGGAGGGTGTTGAGGGCGAGATTCCACTGGCCACCTTCAAGAAATACATTAGCTATGCCAGAACGTGAGTCAGTCTCAATGTCGTCTTTCTGACGACACAAAAGCTCAAAATGTTCTGTCACTCAGGACGAGGTTACCGCGTGCTCTGTCGTGTGCTCATTAATATCATTTGGTCTGAATGTTTGCTTGCAGTAAATGCGGCCCTCGGCTCTCTGCTGCGGCTGCAGAGAAGCTGAAAAACCGATACGTGGTGATGAGGAGTGGAGCAAGAGAGCATGAAAGGGAGACTGACAAAAGACCCTCCATCCCCATCACTGTCAGGTATGTTTATATGCGGTCTTTCACATCTACACATCAGTGAGGAACGCGCGTCTTTTACGCCACCTTTTGGTAATTGAGTACTCTTTTAAGGAATCCTTTTATGTTTCTGCTTTTTCAGGCAGCTGGAGGCCGTTGTGCGTATCGCAGAGTCCCTGGCCAAGATGAAGCTGCAGGCTGTGGCTGGAGAGGAAGAGATTGACGAGGCCCTCAGACTCTTCCAGGTTTCCACACTGGACGCTGCACTCTCTGGCAGCCTTTCAGGTGTGTGTGTGTTGTTGTGTAGTGTTTGTGACTGGAGCCATCATGATTTTTATTTTATTACGTGAACCTACAAATATCTATGGTATTTGACTTTGTCCGTTTGTAAAGTCAAAGTACATAAACGAGTCCCTGCCGTGTGCTAGCACCAAAGTAATTACTGCTGTTAGTGCAGTTTTAGTATCGACCTATCATCAACCCCAGTGACTCCCAGCCAGGGGTGCTTACACCCGAGAGGGTACTTCTGCAGATGCCAGAGGGCACATGGAAAGGTTGTGTGGTAGCTCAACAAACTTGGAAAAGAATTGAAATGACAATTTAAAAACATTAGCTAAAAGTACTGGATACATGGTTGAAAATCTGACCCCCCTGCTCTACCCGTCTTCCTTGAATGTTGAGACGCCGTTAAGCATTTCTTTTAACTGGACACTGTGCAATAATTTTGTCTCCAACCCCATTCTGTTACTAGGAGTGGAGGGCTTCACTTCTCAGGAGGACCAGGAAATGATCTCACGCGTTGAGAAGCAGCTGAAGAGGCGCTTTGCTATCGGCTCCCAGGTGTCGGAGCACAGCATCGTCCAAGACTTCACTAAACAGGTCAGCCTGAGAAAATCATTGTGGGGAGAAGAGCACATTAAGAAATTGTACTTATTTATTGATTATATAGTGAAACAACTACTGTGTTTATTTACTCATTTATTTTTTGCACAGCGTGTAGTGAGGATGAGGATAGGTTTAACACTAAATAGGCAAAAAAGAGGGCTTGTTTTTACGGCTTTATCCATTTCTTTTTTTTTTTATATATTTGTGTTTTTAGTGACATGTATGGCTATTCGGTCAGAGAAGGGGGGGAAAACCGTACTATTTCCCACTCATGTAACACAGAAAAACCTTGTAAAGCAATATGTAGATTTGAATCATGGGGTTGTGTCACCCTTGGCAAGACGAGACAGGGTTATTTGTACAACGCACAAAGGGAACATGATGCTTTACATAACGTGAAACAACAGTTAAAACAAATGGAAAAATCGGCTAATTGGATGCCATGAAACAAGACAAAGCAGCAGACACAAAAATAAGGATTGTTTATCTAGTTCTATGAGTAACTTCTCTGTATTCTCCCTCCGCACTACTTTTACAGAAATATCCAGAACACGCCATCTACAAAGTCCTCCACCTGATGTTGAGGAGGGGCGAGCTTCAGCACCGCATGCAGAGGAAAGTGCTCTACAGAGTCAAGTAGAGCAAACTGCCCTAATACATATCTGTGTTTATCTATTGTTGATGTAAATAGTTTGGGTCTGCCTAGTCTTGCTACTCGGTATTTGCCAATGGACATCTTTAGAATCATTTCTGATCTCAGTCAGGGTTAAAATTGTTTGATTCAGTTGGATCTGGATCCATGGCAGCAACTGTCAGGTATTGTCTGATCACATGTATCAGAATCTATACTAAAACAATGACAGTGTTTAGGGTGTCACTATTACACAAAGATGTTATAAAGTGTCTGCGTGATTGGTAAAGAATTAAAGTATTTGAAATCATATAAAGACCTCAGTGTTTCAAATTCAACACAGAAATCCTAAAACGATGAGTTATGGAGACAGAGTTTACAGTTCAGGGTTGTTTATAAAGTTCGTACAAATGACAAGTTAAGTAAATCACTGTTTCAGCTGTGAATTGATAGTTTTATAGATGAGACAAGTTACTGTCCTGATATCATTTGTTGCATTAAGTGATTAGCAAAACAACTACAAGTGCTGGTTAAAGCCTACAGGGCATAGATTCCCATTCCGATGGTGGTCAGTGCGATACATAGTCCCACGGTGAACTGTATGACGGGTGACGATGGGAACATGGACGTTTTGACAGCCGTGCGCCCTGATTGGTCCTCTGCTTCTGTTGTGACACTCAACATTTTCTGCAAGTCATCAAAAACCTGGAGGAAAAGGCATAAAATCGATCAGCAAGTTGGTAGCATGCATACGCTGCATGTGTTAGATTCAGTTCCTCATCTTGCTATTTTCAGTGTGACTTTTAAAGAAACTCTTGATGTTATTAAAGGTCACTGGCTCTACTATCTACAACTATATGTTGTCTATCATTACGGTAAATATGGTCTTTAATCCCTCTTCTCTCACCTGGATGTTGAACTCGAAGGCGGCGACAGCCTCCTCCAGCACCTCGGCCCTCTCCTCCTCTGTCAGTTCGATGCTGTTCATCCGGCTCCTGTACAGCTGCTTGAAGCGGTTGGGGCTGGTCACTCCGGGGAAGGAGAAAAACGAAAGCCCCTCTCTGTTGCTCAGCCCAAGAGATTTCTGGGTAATCTTCCCCAGCACTTGACCTCCTGACAGATCACCGAGATAGCGAGTGTAGGCGTGGGCCACCAGCAGCTCCGGGCTCTCTTTGCCGATCTGAAAAATAGGCACGTGTTCAGCTGCTATTTCACAACAGGCCTCCCCTGAATCTGAATTGACCATCTTCCTCGCCACTCACCTTCCGTAGTCTCTGTTCATATGTGTGTGGCCGCGGGAACAATCACCCTCTTCCTCCAGTCGGAGCCAAAAAAATGCTCCAGATCTTTTTCGAGCATTTCCAGGCGGGCAAGTTCCTGAGGAAAGTATATCGGCGCGACAGCTGGATGGGAAGAATTTCTGTCCAGCTCCTCTTCTAGCGCCTTGTAGATCTCGTAGAGGGAACACAACAGGACCTGACAGAGAAGCATGTAGATAAAGAGCCACTGTTCGGGACAATGTAAACAAAAATAGAGCAGAAGGTGTGATGGCGTCTTTCCTTTAGCTCGATTGGAGGCAGTTATTGTGCAGCGTTTACCTTGTACTGTGGCAGAGTGATCTGTCCCTTCTGGTAACTCAGCATCAGCTGTGTGTTCTCAGCTCTCACGTGATTGTCCTTAGTGGCTGCTTTAATCTGCTCTGATAAATCACTGACAAAAGATGGACAACACAAAAAAGGATGCAATTATTCAGAAGGACCTTTTAAAGCATAAAATTGTATGCTGGAAAAAAAGGAAAAACCCCAGCTCCGTGTGATTAGTGTTTTAAAAACTCTTGAAAACGTCAATCAGTGAGGTAAATTGTCTTACCTGCCAACGTCTCCTGTATCATTTTTCCTGGCACTCTTCATGGTCTCCATCTCTGCAGACTGCAATGAATGGTCGCTTTGGTTTAATTAAACGCATTTCATATGAATAACAATGTTTGTATCAGTGTAGCCTATATAACGCACCAGGAATGCACTGAAGTCTCCTCTCCGTTATGCTGGTTGGCCCTCTGACATTTGTGACTGGTCCGCTGTGTCCTCACAGCTCTGTCCTGCTTCTTTTATACAGCCGTGATATGCTGTAGCAGCTGAGTCAAATGGGAAGTGAGACTGCTGACTCACCTTACTCAGACTGGCTTAACATGACAAAGCAGATGTGTGGCTATGGTGAGGAAATGTGTTGAATCTATTAAAACTACTCAGAAAAAATTGCCTCCACATGGACAGTTTAACAACATTAAAATTCAGCGTAATCAGTAGATACTTTAAGAACATTTTGCTCATAAGACTTCTGTATTACTTTTGCTTCAGTAACTTTTTGAATTCAGGACTTTTACTTGTAATGTTTAGACTGGTATTTCCACGTTTACTTAAGTAAAGGATCTGATTACTTCTAGCACTACTGAGAATACTAGTGCGCAGAGAAACACCAAATATGAGGAAAGTCAGTACTTTGCTTCCTTGATGAATTAGTCTGAAAATGTCAATATAAAATATGAATGCCCAAACAGATACATTAAATTCAGAGGCATCAAAACAGGCCTCTTGACCTTATGTAGACTTGCTTTATTATTACAAATACTTCTCCAGACCTACCGCAGAGGAGCGAGGGCTTGTGCTGTAGCCGGAGACCAGTGAATGGAAGGTTTTTTAGCTTTGGCCAGACAATTATGCTTGTCTCACCTGGAGGCCCCAAAACTCACAAGAACAGTTGGATAGAAGGGTCTTTCTAGTCTAGTTCTAGTTCTAGGCTACCTGACGACCAGTAAAAGCTCTTTATCAGCAAGGAAGCAGCAAAGACAGATATCGTTTGTTTATTAAACTGTTCAGGTAAAACATTAGATAAGTGTGAATTGCGCTATGAGAGAGTTGGCCACTCTGAGTTTATCTAACGGCATTACGATCAGCAGCAATGGAAACCGGTTAAAAGCAAAGCGAAAGAGAGCACAGCTATACTGTTATGGCCGGGAGGGTATTCCATTAGGGTCAAACAAAATAAACATAGGCTGCATAGTAACGTTTTTAAGAAATCTGGAACACTTCTTGAGAGAGTCTTCAACTTTATGTAACATATTTACGTGGTGTACCTCATTACTAGGTCAGACACAGGGGGGCATCTTTCATTCGCTAGCTCTTTCCATTCTATTGCCTTCCACGCTGCCCTGTGGTATTTTCTAATCACTCCCCCCTTATGCAAGCAGCCCTCCGCTGGGTTTTTTTTTTTTTTTTGTTTTTGTTATCCAAGGGGGAAGTGGGTTGTGCTAGTCGATTTTTCCGAGGGGAATACGTACACACACACACACACACACACCACGCTTTTAAAATGCAAAATAGTAAACATGTAGCGATCTCGACAGGCCTGCTACATGCTAAACCACAGGGGTTGCGCGCGCGGGATCGACTGGTGTAAAAGGTAACGCAGGTTTACGTGCTCACACTTTGTAACGCGTTAGCCGACTTCACATCTGGTTCGGCGGGCGGCGGCAGCCGCGGCAGCCGCGGCAGGGGGACGTAACATCGGCTGGAGAGTTCATGGAGAGCCGGGGGAAGGTGGGGGGTGCCTGCGCCGAGCCTGCTTGCTGCTGTCTCTTTGCACGTTAACGCCTCTTCTGAGGCGCCAAATGGTCGAACTATCGCTAAATGTCCAGTTTGACGCCAGAATAGGTTGGGGCTGAATGCCTGTGCTCCGGCGTGTGGAGCGGCAAGCGTGTAACGTTAGTCCGCGTTGCTCGTTGCCGAATTATGGCCCACATGCCAATGCAGGCTAGGGGTGGAGTAAATAAATAAAACAAGCAATAACCATAAGAGAATTTACACACGACTCTTTTCAACAAAACAACTCCACTCTTATATCCAAGTGGTACAAAAGTGCATTTATTTCGTTTGTTTTTTTGCACTAGGTTACCAAAATTCTATGTCTTAGTAGCAGCATGTTATAAGAAAGACCCATAGAGATCGTATGGTACAACGTTGTTCTAAATGTTTAATGGATTTTATTTTTTGTTACTATTACTATTTTATTTATTGTATATTGTATTATCGTATCATTACTCACGCACTTTTACCACATTGCCTCATGGCCAGCAGGTAATGGATTCGCGCCTCGCTTGTGTCACCCTACTCATCTGGATTGGCTGTGTCCAATGCTCCTTTGATAACCACGACCACCAAAATGGCACCCGCCACTATGATTACTGTGTGCTTGGAGCTGGCCCTGCAGGACTGCAGGTGGGATATTTCCTTTCCAGGGCTAAACGAGACTACATCATCTTGGAGAGGAACTCAGGACCAGGCAGTTTTTTTAACAAGTAGGAGACTTTGTGAACGCATCTCATACGGGCACAGGAGCCACTCCACTTGTCCATCCCCCTGAATCACCTTTGACACATGCCTTCTCTGCTCTGCTTTGTGTGTCGAGGTATCCCAGGCACAGGAAGCTCATCAGCATTAACAAGATCCACACAGGAAGGCAGAACCGAGAGTTCAACCTGCGCCACGACTGGAACTCGCTGCTGAGCGATTCCCCTGACCTCCTGTTCAAGAGAGTGAGCAGTGAGTTTTACCCGCCCGCCGATGCCTTCCCGCTCTACCTGTCCATGTTTGTGGAGGAGCTCGGGCTGAGGGTCCGCTACGGTGTGGACATTGGAAGAATCAGGGCAGTGCAGTCAGCCACTGGCAGGAGCTACATCCTGACTGATCAACATGTGTCGGACTATACATGCAGGTATTTTGCGTCGTACTGAACCTGAGATGAAAATGTCACATTCGTTTGGATTGTGGATTCCATCGTGCTGTACGTCTGCCCTTTCTCCCTCAGCGTCCTTCTGGTAGCCACGGGGTTGTGGGTTCCTCAGAAGGTAGAGTTTGTCGGTTCTGACCTGGTTGAAGGCTATGAATCCATCTCCACTAATCCTGAGGACTACAAGGACCAGGCTGTACTTATTCTGGGCAAGGGGAACTCTGCTTTTGAAACAGCCCAGAGCATCTTGGGAAGAGCAAGTCGGGTGCACATGCTCAGTTCCAGCCCTGTTCGACTGGCCTGGCAAACACATTATGTTGGAGATCTCAGGTAGTGCGCTGGCGATTTCTTCCTTTAGCTTTTCTGTCTCTATGATTTTGCTGTACTTTTTCATCACTTTTAGCAAAGCGTTTGGACTTCTCTGCTCGCTTGCTAACTACTTTCACACTCTCAATTTCAACATGCGGTGTTCCAGTTTTAGCGTTGGGTTTGTTGTTGTTTTTTCAAATCAGTTAAGCTACTCTACATTTTTCACATTCACCCCCCCCCCCCCCGGCAACTGCAGAAGTACCCAGTGGGGTACAAGTGCCCCTGGTTGGGAATCAGTGAGGTATGCGAGTCTGGAGAAATCTAGCGGACCGTGAGGAGATAGTCGCTGAAAATGACAAAAAGACATGTATTGGATTAGAATCGCATACCCCACCTTTAATGCCTTGCATAGGTCAGCTTCACCAACTGTTCTGCATTGGTGCTATCAGCACTTTTAACGTTAACTGACCTATTGGTTTTGTTTTTCAGAGCTGTGAATAATGAGCTAATAGACACATACCAGCTGAAGTCCCTGGATGGGTTGGTGGAGGCACGCCTGGAGAAAATAGTTATTGCTCAACGAAAGGAGCAAGGCAGGAGGCGATCGGGGGGACAGAAGAATGAGAAAAAGGGAAAGTTGTACCTAACTATAAATAAGTATATACAATACCAGGAAACGAAGAACAGCTCTGATGTGACAGGAGAAGAACTGCCAGGTTATCACATTGACAACTTCCCTATGCGAAAGCCCTATGACCGTGTCATTCGATGCCTCGGATTCCGATTCAACTTCAGCATATTTGACAGGTATATATTTATCTAACATGGTAGGTTTATTGTTTTGTTTCAATATCCATGCATTAATGTATGTAAGTAATGTACTGTCCTGTCAATGACAGTATGAATGCCCCTCTCCTGTATCATATTACTTGTTTTTATTATTATGTTACTTATATTAAAAAAATTCCAGGCTGTTCACATTTCTTTAAACAAAAATCTCCCTAGCTCTACCTGCCCGCCGAACAGTGAAAATGCAAAAGGGAGGTTGCCGGGGGTGACAGCCTGGTATGAAGGGAAGAACACCCCTGGCTTGTTTGTGCTGGGAACCGCTGCTCACTCCAGAGACTACCGCTCATCTGCTGGCGGCTTCATCCATGGATTCCGTTACACAGGTGAAAGTCCAACAAATGTTTGTTGTAAGGTTGTTGTAAGGTTGTTGTAAGGTTGTTTGTTGTAAGGTCTTCATTCGTTCAGAGAATCCTTTCAGCCACAGGTATCTTGGTCTGCATGGTCTGATTCCGCCTGCAGGACATGTAACGTTAGTCGATATTACATAGATGTGGACTATGAACCTTCAGCTACTTGGGTCACAGTTGGAATGCAGAAAAAATTGGACTTTGACAGTTGTGCATTTAAAGAAAACACCCCATTTGTGCCAATTTTACATATAATCAAGGTGATATTTAAAAAAACTGTATGGATTTTCTGCCACAGCTCGAGCTGTGCATCGTGTACTTGAACACCGTTACCATAGTAACCTGTGGCCATCGACAAAACTGTTGACAACGCAGCTGCAGTCCTGGATTCTGAAGCGGGTCGGCGAGGCCTCTGGGCCATACCAAATGTTTGAGGTGCTCGGGGACGTTATACTTCTTCGAGGGTAAGCAGATGTTATTTTGATATCACCACTAACTGTGCTCGGGTCATCCCTCTGTCCAGAACACCTCTGAATAAATGAGTTTAGTCACCCAAACCACCTTAACTGGCTCCTTTTTATTATTAAAGTGAAAGGTCAGTGGCTGGATGACAAGGGAGCCAAATCCTCAGTGAGCAGTCTTGATAAAATATATCTGCTGTATAACAACATCATTACCCAGTATCACCCATGATGCGTTTCATTTTCAAGAAATATATTTTTACCTACTTCACCTTAATGATACACTTAGTAGTAAGTGGAAATTTATCTCAATTTCTAAACCTAGTAAATTTGAGTACCTAAAAACTCAAACTTGTACTTATAACAAGCAGTGACTGTCAATCCAGGCAATGCCAGAATTGCAACAACAAAGGTAATTTATTCAGTAATATAAGTCCCTGTGTGCAGTCATTACATCTAATGCTGCTCATCATGGGTGTAAAATTACCAAATGATGTTGCTAGAAATTACATTACCTGACCTTTTCACAATAAACAAAAGCACAGTTTGTCGGGTCTGCCTAAACAGATTCTCCCAACCGGTTCTTTATCCGTCAAGACCAGTCAATAAGAACACAGACACAGTGAGTCTGCTTTTTTCTTGCGCAAGGG
>CM022470.1:19048346-19096543 GCA_011952105.1 Coreoperca whiteheadi
ACACAGGCAAGGTTATATGGCCTGTCCACATGTCATTGGGTGAGTTATACCAACACAAAATATAGTAGGCTCAGTCTCGTGTCTGCCACAGCCTGGTTCCTACAGCTTCCACTCCCTGGGTGAATCAGACGGCAACGTCTATATTTTCGAGCAAAACAACATTCTGTACATACAATAGTATCTGGTTAACTGCAACACAGTTAATCCCTTTTAGGTTCATCACATTTTGCTCCTTTCCTCTCTCCTTGACTCCAAGCTCTCACTGTGAATACGTGGAAGAGTTTCCACTCCAGGCCTTGCCTCAGTTCTCCTCACTCTCGGGCCACGAGGTATCCAACCATGGACTGGTAGTTCTAGTCATGCAGTACGGGAAGCAGAAGATAGACTATCTGGGGCGAGGCAGGGCTGAAACAGACTGGACCAAAGCTTGGAAATCCAACTTTCTGCACCCGGTTTTATACTACTATAACACACTTCCTACTGGTGAGTAGAAATGTCGCTACCATTATAAATTAAATGTACTTTTTTAGGAATGGAAGTTCATTTTTTTTCCCCAGAGAAAGAAATGAAGCTCCGTCCCTATGGCTGGCCATTACCTAGGCCCAAGGCAATTCATCACATGGTTGAGGACTTCCTTGCAGAATGGGAGAGTCCCATATCTCATATCCAGCCACTGCGGCGCTTCCTGGAGCACTGTGTGCAGACTGACCTCAGGGCCTTCTATGCAGGTAACGCTACTGATCTGTTCCTAGCCCCATAACATTATGTTCAGCTCAGAAAATGCCTCCAGTAATGGAGAGTGAGAAGAGGAAAAAGTGTTTTAAATATGACTTTCACACTAATTAATTTTTTCTGTATTAATATATTTATTAATTAATGGTAAAGGAGAAAGTTGTCCAGCCCAAACAGGTACAGCAAATAGATGAGTCACTCACAGCCTGTATTGCTCTACAAAGGCAGAGAGCAGTAACGACAGAAAGTGAAGATGAGAAGTGTTTAAAAGTTTTCACGCTGGCCGACAACCGGTGTAACAGATAGAAAGGATATAATGTCTTAATTTAATGCATTTTAAGGTAACTTAAGTACACACAATCACATGAATTCCACTGTAGATCCAAAAGCTAAGAGCTCAGGTATTGCTACTCTGCTAAGCTAGTCTAGTTACCTTTTAGCCAAACTAGTTTAACTCTCATTTTTTCTTCATCATGAGATTTAGCTTCAGCCCCATTAGTTATGTGGGATAACAAACGGAGTTACCACAATGTCTGTTCATCAAATTTAATATTTTTCAATTACAAATATAGCTCAGGAAAAACATACATTGAGCCTTAACTAGGGCTAGCAGTGGTTATTTCCCAAACTAATCAGAATCAGAAATACTTAATTAATCCCTGAGGGGAAACTCTTTGTAACAGCAGCTCACTATCACGTCAGTGCACACAAGAATGGAAGTACTAAGCCAAAAGCAAAAAATATAATACAGGTTAAGTGCCAAGTGGGTATAAGTCAGTCAGTCATTTTCTACCGCGTGTTCCCGTTCGGGGTCACGGGTGACTGGAGCCTATCCCAGTGGCTTCGGGCCTTAGGCGGGGTACACCCTGGACAGTGGCCAACTCATCGCAGGGCTGTGGGTATAAGTATAAATTTAAAATTTAAAATTAAAACTAGCTTTCACTTGATAGAGCTCTCTTGTTTTAGCTGTCTAGTTGGCTGTCTCTCTGTGGCAGAGCCGTCTAACTGCATTTTTACATGTTGCTTTCACTGAAATTATACATTTCTATCGCATATTCATTTTTATATTGTGAAACAGATGTCAAATGGGATGTGTGCTCTAAAAGTACAGTATTAGAATCTGAGTTTCCATTTTGATTCTCACCTCATCAACCTGTCGTTCAAGGCATCGTTGTGATGTTGATGTTGCACTGCTCTCTATGAAACCTTTAAGTTGCACCACTCCCCCAATCTGTGTTGTCACAACAGGTGTTTTTGCCTGTGACGGCTGATGTACATACTTAGTGAAATCATCGGCTGTATAGCAGATGGTAGTTTGACTCATCCCTGCGTTTTCTCATGTCTTTTAGAATCATGTTTCCACTTTTCCCTTACCCACCGCAAGCCGCCACTGTTTTGTCAGCAAGGATACTTGAAGCAGCAGGGTGTCGCTCACAACAGTCAGCTGTGGCCGCACGATCGTGACGCTGGACTGATGCCCACTGAGCAAGACGCAGGCACATCAGGGGCTGACCCTGCATTCAGCAACTACCTGGCACAAGCTGCAGCCTCCATGTCTTCAGGACTGAAACTTGACTTCTGATTGTTTTACCCAAGCATGTTAAAGCTATGCCTATGATGCTGTTAAGGTCCCTCAGACTTGCTACCTCCAGCACCCATACCAATTCCCTCCACGAGACCAAATATTTTTGACAGAATACCATCCTACAGATCAGTGGTTCCCAACATTTCTGGCTTGTGACCCCTTAAAACAAACCAGTTTCTACTTACAAACCGTCTTCACCAGATGTAAATGTCACTTGACGAACACTTGACTATTTCAACCAAAGAGTGATTTTACTTTCTTTATTTTAATAATGTTTAAGGGTCCCAAGAAGTAAAATTATCCATTAATTCACTAGAAAAAAGCAAAGATGAGAGAAAAGTCTTGAAAAAACAAGCATAACTTTGTTTATTTCCTCGTCTGGTGATCACCTCACAGCCCCTCAGACTTCATCATCATGCGACCCCTCGGGTCTGCCTATCACTGGAGACGCACCTTGTCCCTCGAAAGCTCCCTTATTATTAAAATTAGTATTCCTCACAAAATATTTATATACATGATAATATGCCATTTTCATATCATAGAAATCTAGATTATATGAAGCTATAGGTGGAGGGTGGGTGTTACAAAGTGATTATGCATTATACATTTTACATGATGTTACCTGATTAAACACATTAAAGAGGGAATACAGACTGTCTTTTATAATTCAAATAAAAATGTTTCGCGGAATATTATTGATTTTTCACTGTGCGCACGCGCGGAGCATCCATTGGTCCGTTGACGTTTGATTGGCTGCCCGGTTGCTTAGAGCCTATTCGACGGGAGCTAATGAACAACACGGAATCTGATTGGTCTTCACCGCTTTGTAGCCGTTGACTGTACAATGGGTGTGCCTTTTACTACTTCTAGCCGATGAAATGGAAAATGTAAAATAGGGGACATTTTGGTGCCTTAAAGGAAGGGTGGCTTTTCTGCTGTTAAAATACTTAAAATTAGCAAGGATGAAAATACTTTGATGTGGGACTTTCTGAGCTGACGTGCCGTGCAATGGCCCCAGACGCCGCGGAGCAGATGCCATTTTCAGCGTTGACTCCCGATATTAACGACGCCTGTATTTCCTTTTCGCTTTGGCAGGAGTAGTAAGGACCGTATGTAGCATAAACACAGCATCCATATGTCACGATAAAGCATGGACGGGTGGAGCCCAATCGTTGCAACAGCGTCGGATAATGAGCGATCCAGCTCTGAGGGGGAGTACATGGTGGAGCCTGGACCCGGAGGTGAAACCCGGGAGGCGGTGGACAGAGAGCAGCGGGGTAACGGGGAGAGGACGGGCGACGTGGTCACCGCTGCTGTGGGGTTTGGTATAAGTGGGACTGGGGAGGGAAAAGTGGTGTTGGGTCGAGTCGGGCAGAGAGACGACAAAGAATTGCGGTACCTGCACTTGCTGTGGGAGCCGGGACGAGCGGAGCATGGCGCCGGTGGCGTGGCGAGCAAGCTGGGCAAGATGACGGGGAGCAGGGCCAGGCGGCAACACAGAGCTGTGCGGAACCTCGCTCCTATTGGGAAAGATATTTACGGTAAGTGTCTGTTAATTGGAAAAATCCACAAGGTGTGTGCGTGTTTGTGTGGAGGGAGCTAGTTGTTAGCTATATTCGTAAGTTTAGCTACAAACTACGCGCTAACGTGAATGTGTGTAATGTTAATAATATATAGCCTTGCTGTTTAAATAACGCTAATGTGACGCTATTCTAGATGTGTGACTACGTATAGGTAATTTGCAGATAACCGCAAAGGTAAAAAACGTTCTGTCACGGTGTAACTTACAGAACAAGACAACATTTAGGCTATGTCACATGCTGACCAAAATACCAGTTGCCATCTAGTCTCCTCTCTTAATGTCACTGTCCTCATTTTCGGTGCGGGCCGAGTGTCGTATACTGATGAACACTATGTGTCAAAGTTGCGATAACAGTTGCTGTTCAAACAAGCACAGGCTCTTGAAAGTGTAAAGCCAGTGGTCCTGTGAATGAAGCCATCCGATCATAAAGCAATATTTACATACTTGTTGTCACTTTGAACGTCTTATCTCCACAGCTGTCAAAAGGCTGAGGGAAGCGGCGAACAGCAATGACATCGACACAGGTGAGGTGTTGCAGTAAGACTTTACATCGAAGGTGCCTGGTGCTCAAGCGGACGGACACTGTTTCCAGATTTCATATTATTATCTTCACTATAGTGTTGCTGCTGTCGTCTTGCATTCCCCATACGCAAATAAAAAGAAAAAAACACAGAATGAGCCTATTTTCTGGGTGTATGTGTAGGCCCCGACATGTAAATAACTGTAAGATATATATATATATATATATATATATATTGTGTGTGTAGCATGAAGGGAGCACTGACTTAATTTCGTTGTACAACCTTGTGTTGTATAATGATAACTAAATGACCTTGTACCTTGTAAGGGAAGGATGATTAAAGGCTGTGTTTTGCTAATAAAGTTGTGTTCTCCCAGTTCGAAAGCTCCTGCAAGATGACATAGACCCGTGTGCAGCAGATGACAAGGGAAGGACAGCCCTCCATTTCTCTTCCTGCAATGGCAATGAGAGCATTGGTAGGTTGGTTGTTGTCACTTGCAGCAGTTGTTTTCCATGCTGCATGTAATTATGATGGTCATTAATTAGTTATTTTCGACATTGTACGCTGCATTTTAGAATCGGTGACAGTTATGTCTAACAATGAAATGTCCCCTTTTTTTCCAAATATTCTTTTTTATGTCTGTAGTGCAGTTGTTGCTGAGCCACGGCGCTGACCCCAACCAGCGAGACAGTCTGGGGAATACCCCCCTCCATCTGGGTAAGCGAGAATAATCCACATGGCCCGCAAAAACCTGTAGCACTGTGGTTTCAATCTGACGCCCAACTGTGCAGCTGCTTTAACCTCACAACTGTTAAAATGAACAGACATACTGCATTTGCATGCATTCAACAAGTGTTGTATTCTGTGTTGCAACTTGCTCACTTTAGCCTGTGTATTTGCAGCGGCCTGTACCAACCATGTGCCTGTAATCACCACGTTACTGAGAGGAGGTGAGGCCACAGAATCAACCTTTTTCACTTTGGAGTACATATGTATAAAATGCATACATTTCCCAGCTGCCTGCACATTGCCTTTCTTTTTGTCTCTGTAAAGGTGCCCGTGTGGATGCCCTGGACCGAGCAGGAAGGACCCCTCTGCATCTAGCACGCTCCAAGCTTAATATTCTGCAGGAGGGACTTTCACGCAGCTTGGAAACCCTGAGAGGGGAAGTCACACAGGTAGCGAATGCGTTAACTTGCTTTAGTGAATCACGACTTGGGGATTTGGATGGATCCTGATTTTGTTTCTGCAACTACGTCTGCGTTCTTACTTTTTAAGGCAGGTAGTATTGCTGAAGATTTTTATTTCTGACTTTCCCTTGCAGATTATTCAAATGCTGAGGGAATACCTGAACTTAATGGGCCAGAGTGAAGCAAAAGAGAGGCTGGAGCACATTTCGACACAGCTGCAGCACACGCGCACCAAAGAGCAGGTGAGACCTCCATACGCGTTGAATGATTCTCAGATTCCCATGTGTAAAAACCACGGTTTATGGTGTAACAAAACTTAAATGTATGTGCTTTTAGATTTGCGTTTATTCATTAGTTATTAATGCATTGACTTGTATTTCTTTTCACCAACTAATACATGTGTTTTTGCTTTTCTTCAGGTGGATGAGGTGACCGATTTATTGGCCAGTTTTACATCACTCAGTCTACAGAAACAGAATTTGGGGGATAGGTAGAAGATAAAGTGTACAGAGAGCTGACGTCCTGCTCCTTGTAAAGCTAAGCTCTGCTGCACTAGCCTAGGCCAGACAAGCAAATGCTGAACTATAATGCTGGGGTTTTCTGTCCATTTTCCAAACTAAATATTTATCTACAGTACTACAGTAACATTCACCGTGTCATTTTAATTATGATAAGACAATGATTTTGTTAGCATTTACAGCTCCTGGTGAAGTTTTGATAGTGTGCTTGTGGCTAAGACTATTATGCTAACAGAAATATAGCTTTTTAGGTTAAAATGAGATGATGCTCTAATTTCAATGGCCAGTACTGTAGTGTAGTACAGTCGTTTAGCTAATGGACATAAAGAGAGTATAAACATGTTAGCTTTTCAGAAAAAGGATACAAGAGAAAAATATATTGAGAACAGGAAGCTAGTGGAACAGAAGCTCAGTGGGACCTCGGCTCTCTATTGTGTGTGTGTGTGTTTGTCACAGCTGTGTGCTGATATGTTCTCTGTTTGCCATGCATTATTAGCTATGTATTATGATAATTATGAGACATATTTCTCGCGAAGTGATTAAACAGTTTCCACTGTTGTATTTTTGGTTTTTGTATCGACAGCATCACCAGTATCTCGTTGCCTTTTCTCTTGTATTGCATGTTATGTTATGTTTGTATGTGAACTGTACTGTACAAATTGATTTGGCTGTTGTGGAGGGATATATGTGAATCAATAAATCAATATATTTGGCTATATTTGTGAAATATTGCCTTTCATACAATGTCATAAAGACTGGTTCTGTCTGGGTTTCTGTTGTAATTTAATATACTTATTTCATTGTCAACATAATGTAGTGATATTTTGGATGGTAGGGTACCTTGTTATCAGAGCTTTAGCGAATGTATTGCTAATATGGCTACTTACCCCCCCTACGTTGATTGGCTGCATTACCAAAGCCCCTCCCCTGCATCGACACGTATTGTTGTTTCGCCGATAATAAAAGATGGCGTCCGGACCCGCGTAAATTGGAGACCCCATAGAGGTACTAATATTTAATAAAACTATTCATTCCTGTCCTCCTGGTGTTTTTAAACTACACATGCTACCACCCCAGATGAGATGAAGACATGAGCACAGTTGAATGCATGTCCGCCACAGTATTCTGTGCACTTGAGGCGGCGGCGGCGGCCTAGCTGTGGATGAAAGCCCCGGGCTTTCCTCAGCCGCAGTAGCCGGTAAGACGAGGGCACGCTCGGTGACAGCGATTCGAGTGCTGGAAATGTTGGGAAAGCCAGAGAGTCAAAGTAAATGGCTAGGGGGTGTGTTTGTGTGTCTATGAAATTAGGCGGGAATTTGTTTACCTATTTTTTTTGTACTCTTTTGTAGCAGACAGACCACATCATTATTGTAATATACCGCAAATTATCGAGCACTTCTCCACTTTTGAGTAACGTTAGCATTATGTCCAGGTTACCTGCAGCTCCAGTGCTGCGGGGACTGCTCAGTGTAGGGCTAAGCAGGAGTGGTTGTAACAACCAAATACCAATTTAGGTGTCATTATCTCTGTTGATGTCTAGATAACGTTACAAGATACGACAAAATGACACAAATGGCTAAAGTTTTCTACTTTGTTATTGTGTAACTACTCCAATTCGTTTTTGTCCAGAAGATATATAACTGTTATATATTCAGTACCTTAACCTGCTTTTGATTTCTGTTCTTGATGTTTACTTAACAGGTCAGTATCCTGCCTTATGTTGTCAGTGACATACTGTGACAAATAAACGTGTTGATGCCATGGCTTTTGAGGAGATCAAGAGTAAAGGAGGAATGGGTAATGTCTGCCTATACACTGTTTGTAGTTTGACTGTGTTACTGCTGTTCAGGCTTATCAAACATATTCATTTTTTTTTTTTGCAGTTTGAAACACTATAAGTAGTGACCAAACCATGAGGTTTGACTTCTAAACCCTTCCTTTGTATGAGAACATTTCAAGAGAAGCAGATGTAGCGAGACCCATCATATAGGTTATATAATAAATGTTCTCGATTTTTATAAATGTTTGACTTTTAAGGCACAGATTATAATACTCATTTCATGTATTCTAGATGTGGGGATGGAAGGAGACAGGGGCCTTGTAGCTGGTCGTAGCCAGAGAGAGAAGAGGAGGTCGTACAAGGATCTGCTAAGGGAGGAAGAGGAGATTGCTGCTCAGGTGCGAAAGTCTTCCAAGAAACGGCCCAAGGTAAGTTATCTGTCCACAATAACTTGACCTCATGGTTTACCATCACAGAAATCTTTTTTACAATATTGTGCCGCTAGTTATGGTGTTGTTACACATTTTAATATTTTGAACCTATGTTTCTATGAATTGGTAAATGGAAAGCAATTGTGTCATTCCAAATCAGGATTCAGAACTTTTCATGCTTGGAGGGGACTCGCACAAAAAAAAGAAGAAACATAGTGATGACTATTATTACAGAGGTGAGAGGTTGACACATTGTTGTAATCTCACAAAAGAATTACTCTGCATCTGTATTTACTCTTTTCTTTTCCATATCGTCCCTGTATCAGACCACGATGGTTCAGGTCCACCTCCCCACAAGAAAAAGCACAAGTCTGCAGACCGCTCCCCTCCTCTCTCTTCCCCCTCATCGTCCCACCCGACAGATACAGCGATGGGCCTCCTGCAGGCTATTACCTCTCCACTGGCCACAGGTTCGGACCCCAGCCCCCACTTGCACAAGAAACCCTCCTACCCCTCCTTCTCCTCGCACGCTTCCAAGGACCGCAAACGTGAGAGCAGCAGCAGCGGTGGAAGCAAAGGGAGCCACTCCTTCTCTCACTCCCGCCCCACGGCTTCATCATCATCATCTTCCTCCAAGAAGCACTCCTCCTCCTCTTCCTCAAAGTCGTCTCTGTTCCACGGCGGAGCTCCCAAAGAGGAACCCTTGACGTTACGCGAGGCTGACGGGCTGAAGATGAAGCTCATCATGTCGCCGGAGAAAGAGGAAGGAGAGAGCTTCCCGTTCACGCCCCACTCATCCAAAGGAGGTGTAAAGAAAGAGAAGGAGAGAGACAGGATGCAGCTCTCAAAGTCACCCAAGAAGAAACTACAGCAGAATCGAGATCCACTGCCTGTAGTGGGGAAAGAGGTGGAAGTGGAAGGTAAGATAACCCTAAATTGTCTTCCAGGGGATGCAAGTTATGTATATATAGTTTATATGTATCTCTTTCTCTTAGTAAAGCTGCATTTATGCTTCTCCGGGCTTCACGTAAGCAAACGTACACAGATGCCATGCGGACACGTTCGCGTGTGTTTCTTTTATACTTGAGTTGATAGGAGGCATAACGGACGTGTCCACCACGAAGCTGTGTCACGTTTAGCAAACCACAGTGGAAAGAAAACATTGGAGGAATCCAGAATCGGAAATTGATTTCACCTCGCTGACAGTGTAAACAAACATCCGTGAAAGGATTTGGATTTACCAACATAAATGGACGGGATAATGACAAGATGGACAACGGGAATAAATGCCTTGAAGAGGATTTTAGCTTCCTGTGCTCTACTAGAAGTAGAAACAGACCGCTGAAGCGGATGCCCAAAAAAGAGAAATCTTCCCGATAGGATATTGGATCAGCCAATCAGCTGTGCTTGTTCGCAGGTTCGCACAATTCGTTGTTGAGATTTGGGAGGTGCGCACGTCGGCTCTTCTGCAAGCCCCCGCGACTTACGGTTACTTATGGGTAGCAAAGACATTTACGTGTATCTCTGCAGAACCATAATTCCAGCTTAGTCAAACAGTTGGCATCCCCATACAGTATATATCGCTACTGATAAGACTGAGAGGGGGACAGGCTCTTTTAAAATCAAATATTACAGATAGCATGTTACTCTTTTAGAACTGAACTGACAGTATTTCTATATTTAACCGTTGAATCTTGGCTCCTCATTAGCCTTAGGACCAGTGTTGTAATAATAAGTACATTTACTTAGCTTTTACACCTAATGCTTTCCATTATTAGTTGTGGTATCAGAAACAGACAAGTTTGTTTGTTGATCAAACGAGTACTGAGGAGCCTTATTGGCGTACATATTGCTTCTGTAGATATTATTGGAGCATCTGTTGTCCCAAACCTTAAATTATTCAGACCCCCAGTGTTTTGATTTGTTTATTAATATTCCTTGCGGTGTTCTCTTGTTATACAGGTCATTATGGAGGTGGCATGGGAGATGATAGCTCTTCATCTGGTGGTGAACTGGAGGCTGGTGAACTCGTTATAGATGATTCATACACACACCTGTCAAAAAAGAAGAAGAAGAGCAAAAAAAGCAAGAAGAAAAAGGACAAAGAAAAAGACAGAGACAAGGATAAAAGTGGGAAGGACAAGAAGCACAGTAAAGGATTTGGAGGTGAGTTTACTATTTGATAAATATATATTAAAAACAAATATGAAATATTTTTTATGAACAAAATGTTTAATGAAGTCTGTAAAACATTATTGCAACTTATTGCCATTTTATTATGCAATTCTGTTTTGGATTTGAAGAATAGAAAGTTAAAGACTTGCTAGTTTAGTCTGTGTGATTATGTTTTTGGTGAATTCAATAATGTGCTATCTACTAAACAGTGTAAGAGAGTAGTAGAAGTTGTAAAAGTTTGAAACGGAAAGTTTCGTTGAAGACTTGCGCCTGTTGTGTGGCAGCGTTTGGGTTACCAGTTTTTAAAATGGGTGCCATTTAGATAGAGGCTATTTGGTCTCTGAACCCAGAATCAGACATCATACTGAACTATTAGCTGAATGAGTCAATGCCATTGCTTCATCTTCTTTATCTTTGACATGCTTCAGACTCATCAAGGGGCCACAGCCACTCCCACCCCACTGTCACTCACAGCGCTGTGGGTCCAATGTATGCCATGGGCACACCCGTCCCTCCACACCACCATCAAGGCAATGATGGAATCCCAGAGAAGAAGAAGAAGAAAGAGGAGAAAGATCGGGAGAAGCATGAGAAGGAAAAAGATAAGGTAAGATGCTGTTCGGTCATGTTTCTTGCAGGGTTGGTAGTTAAAAGTTGCTAAAACTGGAACTGGAAAATGAGCGTTTAATTGTTGCATCACTTGCATTAACTAAACTTTTTTTTGTCCTTTCTTAGCCCAAGAAGAAGAACACAACAGCGTATCAGGTGTTTTGTAAAGAGTACAGGGTCAACATAAATGCAGAACAGCCAGGACTAGGTGGGTGATGACTTACAGTATAACGCTTGTAATGACACCGGTTTGCATATTCTCCTGTCAAATAAAATGCACATTTTAAACAAATATGCTGGCATGTATGATCTGCAGTGTTTGGTGAGCTAAGCAAAAGGTTGGCAGAGGTGTGGAAGGCGATGCCCGAGAAAGACAAATTAGTAGGTGTTTTTCCGAATTTGTAATTGATGCTGGAAAAGATTTTGAATATCGCTGTAATGCTTGCAGTTGTGGCGGTGCACTAAACGTCGTGTGTTTTCTGTTTGTTCTCCTGTGCAGGTTTGGAGGCAGAAAGCTCAGTATCTGCAGCACAAACAGAACAAAGCTGAGGCCACCACAGTCAAACACAAGACTGCTAGTGAGGGCAAAAGCAAAGGTATCTTTGACTCTTGACGTGAAAGTGTTCCAGTTGTTGTGGAAGATTTATAGTTTCTCAACTCCGTGTCCTCTTCACTGTCAGTTCTCATTACTGTCGTCTTTCAATTGTGTTTCGTCATGAAAGTTGTAGGAACGGGAACAGGGATGGTGTCGCCGAACAGAGCGCCTGGCGCTGTGTCCCTATCCCCAGCACGAGTCCCAGATGTTGATCCCATTGACGCAGCAGCTCACCTGCAGCTCCTGGGAGAGTCCCTGTCCTTGATTGGGCATCGGCTACAGGAAACAGAGGTAAGTTTCCACATGCATGCGTGCACACGCTGTGTTTGCATGAACATTAATATGAATATTTAACACAGACATAGTGTAAAAGCTGTGTTTTCCACAGTTTGTGCAGCACATTTTCTCTTTGAAGTGTAACATGTAGAAGTCTCATTACTATGCAGTCATGTGACTTGATGTTTCCTTGCGTTAGGGGATGGTGGCAGTGTCCGGTAGTCTGTCTGTCCTTCTGGATTCCATCTTGTGTGCACTGGGACCGCTGACCTGTCTCACAGCACAGATACCACAGTTAAACGGATGTCCTCGAAACGTCCTGGTATAGTATTAGCATTTATACCTGTTGTATACATTAATTTACTGTGGGTGTTTTCTGCATCATATCTGCACCTCACAATAATGCACATGCTTCCACTGTATGGACTGCATTTTTATATACATTCAGGTGTTCTACACGTGGCAGCTTTGATTTGCACCTTTTTATTGCAGTTCTCCAACAAAACTCTTTCTCTTTTTCTGTCAGTCAAATACGCTGGACAACATTGCCTACATCATGCCTGGACTTTGATTGAGGGATGATAATTAATGTGGACTGATTTGGCTTCAGAAGTCAACAGATATGACTGGAGTGGTCCTTTACAGGCTTGGACTTTAATTTAAGCCACTGCTTGACCTCTGAAAACTTGGATATTTCTAGTGTCAACATGTTTTTAAAGTATTTTTTTAAAAACCCTGTTCTCTTAATTTTCTAATTGTTATATTTTTAAATGCAACATTTTACTGAACATGTTAATCTTTCTTGGCATGTCAGCTTAGTTTAACTGTTATTGTACAGTGTGCTGTTGTATGAGTGGGTGTGTGCTTGTGTGTACTGTGCAGAATGTATGTGTGCGTTTGTTTAGCTGTGAAGTGGGTTTGACTGTTAGTGTATGAGAATGTTCTGTACATGTCTACATATTTGATTTTTTTACCCAAATGTACAGGAACATTTAAGTTGTTGTCTTATGGTCATCATCAACATAACGTAATATATTTGACACCTGCTTAGTTTTTCTTTTACCATGTAAAAAGTACTGTCATGCCTTGCTGTTTTATACATTTGATATTTTACTGTGCATACAGCGTTTAGATTTTACCTACTGTGGAAATAAAGTGATAGAAAAAACCTTTTATGTGCAACCTTGTTGTAATCAGGAGCTGTTCAAATCACTGTCAGACATTTAACACAAAAGCAGCATTCAGATATGATCGGTTTCCAAATTCAGCTTCTGCTATTTCATTCGCCATGCGTGTGGCGTGGCTCTATATGGCAATGCCATTTGGTAGGTCCGCCACGTTAGTCCAGGCTCAAATATTTCAACAACCTTCTGGACGGATTGCCATAAAATGTTGTACAGAACTTCAGGGTGCCCAGAGGATGAAGCCTAATGGCTTTGGTGATCTTCTATATTTCCTTCTAGCGCCAACATGAGGTTGACATTTCTGGAGAACTTTTTGATGGCTTGCCATTACCTTTGGTATAGACACACCAATGTTCCCCTCTGGATGAATTGTAATGGCATTCCCCTTAGCCTCAGCTGTACTCTGTATTTGGTAGCAAATGTTAGCATTCCCAAAAGCTAAAGTAAGATGGCGTGGTAAACGTTATACCTGCCTAACATCAGCATGCTGGCGTTGGCATTTAGCTCGTAAAGCGCCACTGTGCCTGACGTTGTCTGTGGTGCCCAAGCACAGCTAACAGAGCTGCTAGCATGGCTGCAGACTGGTTGGGCTTGGTAATGCAAATGAATAATATGTTTGACTATAATGCATTGAAACATGGAAGTCATTCAATAACTCACTGCATCCAAACATACCATGAGGTCTTAATTCACAAAGATGTGTTTTCATTTGGAAATCACAATTCTGTTGCTCAGCGTTTCTTATTACATCCACAGTGACTCATTGTTAAAAAAAAACTATTACGTTACTTATAGGCTGTTGTTGGGAATAGGCCCGTATCTTTTAAATTAGGGTCTTCTAAAATGCCTCCAGATTGCCACATAAGACTCAGGCCGCACCGTATCTAATGTAGCATAATCATAGTGGGCTAAGATGATAAGAAAACTGTCTAGTCATGGGGGCCCCGGTGCGGGAAGTCCCGCGCCAGCCACCACAACAGATGGAGCTGCGCGTGCACCCCTGCTGGAGTCAGCGGCGTTATCAGAGGCAGGGCCGAGTCCGCAGGAACTAGGAAGTGCGTTCATCCCTGATTCAACGCCAAACACGGCAGTGAACAGGACCAGAAATGTCAGCATCGGCTTCGCAGTCAGGTAGGCTGGATACTTATTTTTTAAAATGTGTTTCAGGAGCTGTATCGGGGAGAAAAGGCAGCAGGGGCGGCCCCCTCTTCGCCTGCTTTCGGGTCTTTGCGCGGTTTGAGGAGAAAAGACACGGTAGCGCTGCAAAGGGCGCTGCCACTTCTTGGAAACACCATAGCATTTATATCAGGTGACAACCGCCAGTAGAAATGAACAACTGATAGCCACGTTTACATGAGGGTATAGGAATTCAAGTAATTTTCATCATTAAATGGCACCAGTGCATTTGAAAAACTTGTGTGGCCTAACGTTACTCTCTGGACAACACACACGCAGTAGCCAGATACAGTCAGTATACACACTGTCGTACATGTAAACTGTGGAGGGTCAAAACTACATATATAAAGACATAAACAATTATATTATTAAATACATGAATAAATATATATCTATATATAGTGAAATGCTGAAATAAATGTATAAATAACGTATTATATAATTGAATGCTTAAAGGTGTGTCTGCGCAGATAAACAACCCGGTGTTTGTAACGTTAGTCAGCCCAGACTCTGTAACGTTAAATGCTAAACAAACAACACGGACTCCAGCCATGATTTGTGTGTCAGGTAACGTTAAATGACTCGCCCACGGACATGCAGCTTACTTTCCAGTTGGCCAAGCTATGCTGCTGTTGTGATGTTAGCTCCAGTGGCCGGAGAGCTGGGAGTGTCGCTGTAGGAGCTGCTGTTGCTCCGGGAAACGTCTCGTGCTCTCTGGCTGTTAGCTTAGCAGCAGCAACTGTAGGGACAGTTTGCTAACACACAACCTGGCTAACATTTGTGATGTGTTCGCTCTATCACGGTTATCTATATATCTACCTATTTAATTTATCCTTATTGCAATTTGCTGCAGCGAAGTAAATACATGTGTCAACCTCTCCCATCAGAGGGGGCGGGCGAAAGTCTCTGATTGGTGATTGAACTGTATTAAAGACCCAGCAGGCCGAACCAGTCGATCAGCTCTCTGTGATCAAGCTCGAGGTCGGTATGAGGTGAACGAAACGATATTTTCATCACTACAAAGCCTGCAGCTATGTGCTCTACCACCCCTAACGTTACTTGTTCTCCTGGCTCGAAGCTTTTAGAGCGACAGAGACACAGAGCGTCCCGGTAACCATAGTAACTCGCTCTCACTCGCGCGAGGGGAGAGGGAGGGACGCTGACTGAGCTTACTCTGAGCAGAATGCAGGGCAGTACACTCCAATAGAATAGATTTGTGCAGGCTCTATTGCTCCCTTTCCCCCTGATGGTCTGAATAACTCACTAGATTTGTCGCTTTTTAGAAATAAAGTCAGTCCCACACCAACTATCCAGTTACAAGACACCCACCACCCAAACTGGACTCTACCGCCACCCAGTGGACATCGCGCATTTGGATGGAAAAAGTGTATCAGAGGGGATTTAGAAGTGATTCAGGGTCAGACGTAACTAACAGACAAGTTCACGCAGGGTAAATATATGCCCCCTGTGTTCCCCCCCCATCAGTTTCACCCTTGGTTAGCATGCAAGATTTCATTAAGATCTGCACCGAGTGCTGCCATCTTGGAGCATTCAACATGCAGGGCAGAGACTGCTTCCTGACTTTTGATGGATGAAGTTGACAGATTTATTTATTTTGCTGTGGATATAAATAAATACAATTCTAAATATATAAATAAATATGTGATAAAATGACTAAGTAAATAAATTAATATATGAATGAATACATAAATATACAAATGTGTAAATACAGTATATACATTTAAAACATATACATTATACAATTATTTATGTATATATAATTAGTTTCAGCCCTTAAAACCCTCCGTAATAAACAAAGTATAACATGAAAACCATATTGTGTATTTTCTTTCCACTGCTTGGTGTCTTTTGCTGCTGCTGAGCAGAGCTGAGGCTGGTGGTGCTGGGCCGGACTGGGGCAGGAAAGAGCTCAGCAGTCTGCAACATCCTGGGCCTCCAAGACGCTCAGCAGGCAATAGACGCTGCCGGCATCCAGGAGTGCAGCAAACACAGAGGCGAGGCTGCAGGCAGACAGGTAGGAATGAAATACACACAGAAATTGAGTTGAAATTACATTTTTATAATATGAGGCCAGCAAGGCCAGTTTAAGTGTTCTAAAAGGTAATGGAGACGTATCAGAGGCTATGCAAGAAGTCAAGTACAACAGCAAAGCATCATAGGTTTGGGAACGTATTGTCATTGTTAGTGACACATGTTAGCTTGATCAATGACCCCTATAGCACTCACATCTCTGATAATCAAGTTTAAAAGCAACAACAATGTCTTTATCCTGAATATAATCACTTGTGGAAGGAACTGAGAACAAGAGGGGCCAAAAGGCAATTGTTGCCATATTTTAACATAAATGTTATTAATGGAATACGTTTGTATGCAAAATCATATTCAGTTGCAATCAACATGGCAAAGTTAAAGTTCTAATCCTTAAGATTTCTGTTCAGGTTGATTTGGCAACACCTGTGGTTACTGGTGGTAACGCCACGATTTACGGACTTAATACCGTAAAACTTCAATTAAAAATCGAGCCCCAATTATGCAGAGTCACTTTTACTGGCTGGATGACAAAAAGACAAACAGATCTCATTGTTACTCCCCTCGAGTTGAATCAAAGGCTCAGGTCGTTCTTGGTTTTAACAGACATTTATTTGGACAGAAGTCTTCAACATGTCTTGTACATGCTCGACTTTTAGCCTTTTTATGCCCCAACAGTGCCGTCAGAACTAAGAAAGGAAATACATAAACTTAAATTAACCCTCTAAAAGCAGTGTTTTACACATAATAACCAAAACGAAAAATACATACAAAATGAATAATTAAAGTGCACATTCAACATGTAGGAAAATACACTTAATTGGCTAATTACACATTAACACAAGGTAATGTAACTTACACATGTTCACATACAGGAAATCCATTAACACGATACAACACATATCTCATTGGCCTCTCGAAGTCAAGAGGAATAAACTTGGAGGGCTTACAGTTTCTTCTTAGACAAAGACAATATAACTTCTTGGCACTTTTTACAGGCGTAACGCCTAAAAACATGTATGTATGTATGTAGCGCAGCACCTCGTGTGGCTCTTCTACTAGTAGTGCACCGGAAACTACCCGATAGCAACAATTAAATGATTCCCAAGCGGAACAGAAAATAGGTTCCCTGCTTTTTCTATGGTTTTAGCTGAAAAATATGAAATGAATTGACATGTATTAACAAAAATATATTACTTATTTATTCTGTTTATTGACGTTTTAACTGTGAAGTGCATGAACTGAAATATGTGAGTTGCCTCCGACAGCAGCTACACTCATTAGACACCGGTTCTGGTTTATATAGTAGTTCTGTAGATGTATAAAACCCCTAAAAGCCCACCAGGTGGCCCGCTGGAGCTAGTTTTAAGCTGCTTAGATTGCGCATACAAATATAAATGTTTACTCTTTTGTCAATGTGGACGTGTTGCACATCGTTAGATCGGTTAGATTCTCCACAAAATCGAGTCGTTCATTGTTCGATAACCATGAGCACCGAAGTATAATCCATTCAGATTTACAGGCCTGGCAAACGAGAGAGACAAGCAAAAGTGGTGACGCTCTACCTTTGAAGCGGTCATAAAGTCTGAATATGAGTTCCATATTTAAATTACATTTTTATCAATCTGGCAGACATACAAAAGAAAAACACGATTTAAAAAAAAAAACATTTCTTCTTTATAACCTGCTATAGCTATATCGATGCAAATATGTGTCGTCTTTAAAATGCCCAGCATGACTGACTGTTCGCGGTTTTAGTTTACAGCATTACGTGACATAATTATGCAAAGTGTCTTCTGTTCCAATTTTCGTTCAGTGAGTGAATGCGTCATTTTGCGTGAGCCCCTTGTGCATGTCCAGACCATTTGAATCCAGCATGGGAATGGCAGACCCCACCCCACCACTGACAATGCAAACTACAATATAGAGAAGTAACTAATGGGTATAAACCCATTTAATGGCTACAGCAGAAAAAAATGCCAGCCATTAATCGCATCACAAATTGGATTGGATATAGTTTAGGTTGGATATAGCTACGGTTTTAAGAACTATAACGTAAACAAAGGAATGCAATAGCAAAACAAACCACATAGGAAGAATAAAACCTCTGTCTTGGACCTAATTCAAGTAGTGATTGCAGTTACAGAGCAAAAAAAAAATGTCATTTTTATTTTTTTAACAGGCCTACAGTGAGTATGCATAACGTGCGTGCCAATACGCACGTACGTTTGTTTTTAAGGTTCATATTTTATTAATTTTGCTCTATAGATGAATATAAAAGTAAAAAAATTAAAAGAAAGACAATGCATACCCACACAAGCATATATATATATATATATATATACACTACATCTGCATGCACATATGAATACATATACCTGCATACGGTATATGCATACACACACATAGATACAAACATACATATGCATACTCATATGCCTACACGTGCACCTACAAACCTGCATACACAAATATTTACTGTCCTGCATAGATTCCCGACTTCCAATTTTATATACTACTTCTCATGTAATTTATCTTAAATATAATCTATACAAAGTCCCACTAATCCTATGTTATATTTCGTTACAGTAACACACACATTTTTAGCATTAACATACTGTAGCGTAAAAACAGCATGTGAGTTGTGCAAACACTATTCAACCTTGCTTCTGCCACCTCTCGGCAGGTAGTGGTAGTCTCCAGTCCAGCCTGGTTCGGCTCAGGCTGCGACCCAACGGAAAGGAGAAGACACATATCCTCCTTTATCACCTTATCCAGCCCCGGACCACATGCCTTCCTGCTGTGTGTCCCTGTGAACCAGCCAGCTGATGAAGAGGCCAAGGCGCTGGATGTCCTGGAGGAGCTGTTTGGCTCCTCTGCAGTCAGCTCAAACACCATCGTACTCTTCACCCACACCGAGGAGCTGGAGGAGGATGAGCAGCTGGAGGAATACCTTGCCACATGGCGCAAGGACTTCCAGAAGCTGGTGAAACGATGCGGTGACCGCTACCACACCCTGGAAACCCGCAGTGGAGAACCAGAGGAGAGGAAAGCCGTTGGGGAGCTGCTGGAGAAGGTTGAGCAGGCAGTGAGAGAGAGCGGGACACAACACTTCAGTTGCCCTCTGTACCAGGACGCTGAGGAAAGAGTGAGAGAGAGGCAGGACGAGATAGTGAGACAGAGGAGAGGATACGAGCTCAACAGCCAGGTGTCCCCCACAGACTCACCACCAGAGGGAAATGTGCCAGAAGAAGAACTGGAAGCAGTCCGGGAAGAGGCAGAGAGGAGCGTAGACGGCTTGGATGTGGATGTGGACAGTATTTTCCCCCCTTCCAGTGTCTCACCTTCCTCCACTGCTCCCTCTTTTCTCTGGGGCTTGTGGGAGAAGCTGACAAGCTGGATGAGGTGGCTGCCCACCCTGGTGAGAAGGGAGGCCCTGCTGGGATCGCTGGTCGGCCTGTTTGTGGGTGGGCCGATTGGCGGTATGATGGGGGCCACTGTGGGATCAGTGGCTACTGAGGTGGGGAAAAGAAAAACGCTGAAAACTAAATGAGAGATGATCGCGTATGAATGTATTATGCATTATTTTCTATTTCAGAATGGGCACTCTCTAATAGCGCATACTGAATTATCTAATGGCTTTATTGATGGTTAATAAATCATGCCTCATAGCTCACTAATTACTCTTTAATAAGAAAAAAGTTGGGGTTGCCAAGTTTAAAAGAAATCCCTTGGCTGGTATTTGTCTTCCTCTTGTATAACTTGCTCTGTCTTTTCAGGTGGCTTATTTATTCATCTCGATGGCTTAACTTAGTTTCTGAACAAGTTCTAAATGTGAATGAAACACTTACATCTTACCACCTTTTAAGCTGATATAACAGATATGTTAGCAAGCAGTTGTCTATTTTCTCATTCAGCAGATATGTAGCAACATTAGCATTCATTTGGAGTCGTGTTCCTGGCCGCCTGATTAACGTGAGTCCAATATTCCCTCTCTTTTTAGCTCAGTTTTTTTTATTTTTATCTCTACTAACTCCTAAATGCTTCACCGTGTTCACCAACTAGTGTAAAGAGGTAATGCTGAGAAACATCCACACGGTGGAGACGCTGACCTTTATGTTGGAGATGTTTTAATGTTTGAGGTGAACTGAGAGATACTTTACTGCTCACCAAGAAAATAAAAGCTGCTGTTTTATGTACATTTCATTGTTATTTATTTGAATCTGAAGTAATGTGACCAAATTATGGCATTTTATCAAATTTAAGGGTATCTAGCATTTACCAAAGGCAAGCTGTAAGCATAAGGGCCCTTATTTTCTGAGATGCGTTTCTGTAAGCAGCATCAAATATGCTGTAGAATGAAGTGAGTGGATAAATTTAGCTGTGGTGCAAAAAAAAAAAAAGAGCTCAGGATTCATGCTGCAAAAACTCAGCTGAGCACTAAAGCAGCCGCCTCTCCCAGACTCTCTCTTTACACAATGGCAGGTTATGGCTTTGACATTGATGTAATTGATACTCTGCTAAAACCGTCAGTCATAACCCATCCTTACATCTCTCTCTCTCTTGTTGCTCTCCCTCTGTCTAAACTGCCGGCGGCTCTGCCTCAGGAACAGCTAGGCGTTTCCGAATGTGGGTGGTCCGGCCAGGGTGGGAGGGAGAGAGAGAGAGAGAGAATTAGCCCAGCTCTCATGTTTCCCCAAAAAGAGAGGGGAGGGAGGGAAGGACACGAGAAAGAGAGAGTGAGTGAGTGAGTGAGAAGCAGCGAATGCGAAGGAGAGAGAGCGAGAGTCAAAGGCAGAGAACAGGCTTTGGGACTACATCTGTCTTCCAGATGTGGCCTCCACAGTTGTCTGAAACAGGAAAAAAGAAGGTTTTTAAAAGTAAAGGAAAATTGGTGCTAAACAGTTTTTTATTGTTAGGGATTACACATACAGTATAGACTACAGTATACAGTCCTGGCTTAAGAAACCACCAGCCAGGGTATGCTGCTTTTTTTCTCTTTATGAAACTGCAATGAAATAGCGCACTAGACCCCTTGAAGTTAATGTATGTGAAGGAACACCTGTCCAAATATTATTCGGTCTTAGTGGATACACATCACAGATAACACAGAGAGAGCAAGGGTAGAGTTGGCATTCTAGAGAAAAATGAATGAGAATTTTTTGGAGGGGAACTTGTTTGTTCAGGAAGATATGGGACACAAAAAGTATCACAGGTCAAACGTAGCACAAATCAAGACCAGTTCTGTGGGAGAGCGTCGGCAGCGGTGGCCAATATCAGTTCTGGAAGATGAGACGTCATCGGGACAGAGAGAAAAAGTGATGCGTGTCTGTATGTACAGGCAAAGCCCAAATCTGAACAAACATGTGAGGGAATCACCAGTGGGCCCCCATTAGCACACAGGCAGTAACTTCTGCTCCTCTCCCTCAGAGCAAAAATGTTGTTCTATGGGCCTTGTGGTCCCGCGTTGGATTGGGGGGCAGACGTGGACGCCGCAATGTTTTTTTGTTATCATCGCGCCCTATGGGCTGGAAAAGACAGCAAACCAGAGGAAAATAAACAAGATGACACACTTTTTCCTCAGCAGCACAGGGCCATTTCCTCTCGCTGCTGGTTTACACGGTCATCACACTTTATCATTAAGTGCTCCACGTTGTTTGCCGTAAGACGGATAATAATAGGATTATTTTTGAAGATATTTTTACTGACCTGGATTGTTTCTTTAGAGTCAGAGAGAACATCCGATATTTAACATTTGTACATTCAAACTAATTGTTTGAATCAGCTTGATTAATCTGCACATAATTTGCAATAAAAAAAAATGCAGAGCTGCTCTGGATGAGAAATATCAGTTTGCACGGGGAATTGCACAAAATACAGAAAACCCAACAGTGATGAAGTCCAAACAATTACAAAGTTAAAGACTCCTGACCTATCATTTTTTTCCACTTTAGTTACTTTAGTTTTTAAATTCATATAGTCGCTAAAATTCAGAAACCTCATTTGAATAAGTGAACACTGAAATTATTTGTTTTGTTTTGAATTAAAAAACAAATGTTGGTGAAAATTCCGCAGCAATATGTTAATACAGCAATAGCAAGAATATACTGTATGTAAGTAGGAGATAAAAACTAAAAGAAAGGAGAACAATGGGATCCATGAGAAATAATTTAAAATAACACATAATGTATAATATTCCACCTACCATTTCAAGTGGACTTTGTTAACAATGTGACCTCAGGCCGTAATCTTTCTATCTGATCCCATGCTGTTTGTGTGTGTGTCAGCGGGGCTGAGACAGCGGTGTCCAACAGCCGGCTCTCTCCTCCTCTCTCTGGGTGTGCTCACTGTGAGCCCTCTCATCTTTTTCCCATTAGTGCTGTTTTCATGTTCCTTCCTAGCATGAGCGTGTGTGGCTGCAATTGTTTATGAAGCAATGCTTGCCTCATATCCGACTATATGTGTTTGTGTACGTCTGTGCGCATGTCCAACATAGATTTATGCATCAAATTGCCCAGAATGTCATGGAAAACCAAATTATACTATGTTTAATTGTATTTATTTCATTGAATTATTATAGTGCACATATTTGTCATTTTTTCATAATCATTTTTTAGCCTTAGAGAGCCACAATCTGAAATGCTAAATTGAAACCAGTGGTCCCCAACTTGTCAATACATACCCTCACAGCCCTTTCAGATGAACTCAAGTAGGCTACCCCTTCACCAACACCACCAGTCACGTTCCAAAATGTGTTCATTTGAACTGACACTGGATGTTATTTAACACTATTAACTAAATTAAAGTGGATATAGTTAAAATATTTTTTTCCGTACGATTAAACTGTCAGTGTTTAGGTTGGTTTGGTCAAATTTGCGTTTGTTCTACTGGTGCCAGAAGCTGGACGTCAACCATTACATTTAGGTAACTATTTCAGCTGTTTATCTATTACTTTTTACTAATTCAGCTGTTAATCCATAACTTTTAACTAACTATTTCAACCATTCATCCATTAATTTTAGATAAGTTTATCCATTAATGTTAACTATTTCAGCTATATGAATTACTATTAGCTAACTATTTTAACTATATCCATTATTTTTAGCTAACTATTTCAACCATTCATCCACTGTTAGCTAACTGTTTTAAACATTTATCCACTACTTCAAGATGCTAACTAGCTTTCAGGCATAAACTCTCAAATGCAACCTGGGGTGTTCAGGTGTTACAAATCAAATCATAATTTCTATTTTTTTTTCTATTTACATTTTTTGAGTTACTCCACAATGTCTCACCGTACCACCTGGCAACTGTTGAAGTAACCCCTGGGGTACAAGTACCCCGTGTTGGAAATCGCTGATTTAAAGTATCTCCACATAACACCAAACATAAATAGGCAGAAATAACAAGGGTGTATAGATTGACTTGCTCAAATATATCCATATTTATGATTAGAAAAAAACAGGCCTGAATTTTCTCCTGCATGTCCCACACTAAAAGATAAGGCATCTGCATGTTATCTGCCTTGTCACAGATGATTCTGGGTGAAATTTCAGATGTTGAAGCACTGCAGCTGATATAAAGCAGCTCACATCCATAATCTGACCAGAACGTGTCTCCGCTACACGGAACAAGGTGTCAAGGCGGGGGGGAATACAACAGGAAAGAAGCCCCCAGACAACATGAATACAAAATCACACGCAGCTGCTGAGGTTAAAGCTCCGATGGACACACACTCACACACACTGAACCAGCCGCACATGTACCAGCAGCTGAACCGCTTTTGGGGATTGGACCCGGCACGACTCAAGTGGAGGTGCGCTGGGTGAACTGGCCAGCATGAGGGTCACCTTTGATCCCATCGCGCCGGGCAGGCCCGACCTGAGCTCTGTCCAGATGTGACGGAGGAAGTCCTCTCATGGACAGAGACTGGAGAGAAGAAGAAGGAGGAGGAGGAGGAGGGAGACTTGGATAATGTTGTGTGGTCTGGTTCAGGTTTGCACGCCCTGCCGTCATCTGTCTGTTTAAAGAGAAGTCTAAATATGGTCGCCACATTTGTGTCATTTATTTTTCACTTGTACAACCTTAACATACGTTCTGTCACTTGGATACCAAAAAGGCATTTGGGCTTAACTAATACCCCATGGCAACATGTCAAAATCAGATGACATTAAATGAGTTCCAGTTTGCCTCAGTTCACTTGCCAAGGGACGGATAAACAGTGAGCAGGAGGGTAAGGTCGTGGACTTGTGTGTGCTAACAGGCGTGTGTATCAGCCTACTGTTTCAAAGGAAGCGTATGGGATGAGTGGAGGGGTGCGGATGGACAAGGACGACGATTACATTTGGAACGGGAAGAAGTGAGCCATTATGAAGCATAAAACACGCTGTAAGAAGCCAAATTTACAGGAGGATGAGTTGTGGTGAGATAACGCGACATGAAAGAAGAGGGAAAGCCGGAGTTCTGTTTGTGTGACAGCTCTGAGGAGTTTGCGGTCTCACACCACACCTCCTGAAACAGATGGGCTTTGTGGACTGTAGGGGGGGGCTTCAGTCAGAATAGAGGACAACTCACTTCTTGTGGAGCTGTGGTGCGGGTGCTGGATGGCCCCTGAGCACACTATAATTGATGAATAGTGTGGTCCACATTAAGTGACATGCGCCGTTGGCTGTAAGTGGGTGCGATGATTGGGGGCCTTTTGAAGCTGGGGCCGTGGGCTGTGTTTGAACCGTCAACAGAGACCCCTCTTCTCTGTAACGGACACCAGCCTGTGGTTTGGTCGCAGGCTCGGCACAGGCTAAGCTCAGAACGCACACACAAACAAATACACATAGGCACACATACGTTACCCCTCAGTAGTATTACAGGGTTTGGGGGGAGGTGATTGTATTATTCCTGCTGCAACACTGACTTAATTCAAGGCAGATCTGACCCGAGCTCGTTCCTCTCCACTTCTGCTCGGTTGGATCAAGTCTTAATCCTGCCCTCACCACATGAATGGGAGACACAGAGAGGAGCTGCACTCACTCCTGCCACATACATCAAATGTCACTCAGGCCCATATGCTGTCATGAGGCTTCTGATGGGTATCGCTGTGTCATATGAAAGCTAAGGGAGCTTAATGGAGGCCTAGAAAGACCAGAGCTGGAGACAGACAAGTAGGAAGATTGGAGCCACGTCTCGCAAAGATACAGTGTGCGGTGTCAACCTGGAATTGATCTTCTGTTGCTCTGTTGTTTTCACAGATTCACAAGCCCCACACATCCCCTGCCAGGAAAGCCAGAGGAGCTGACCCGTGACACCACTTAAGAGTTGCTGCACACAAAACAATCTCTAAATAGGAGTGTCTTAGGAGACACTTTACAGTAAGCTCTGACTAACAAACCCAAAGCACCTCAAAACAACACTGGGAAGCATCCAACTTCCATCACAGCAACACGAGCTCCTGCTGTCAGCCAAACACATAATAATTCCTGCTCAAGGGCCCGTTATTGTCACATCTTTTCAAAGGATGCCAAACCCAAAACACACACTCCACTCACACACAACCTTGAGCTAACCAGGAAAGCAGGCGAAGCGTTCAGGGCTTTTCCAACGACTGCGCGCACCAGACAGCAGATCGCAGGGCAGAGGCACTTGCGGTGGGCTCGATGTTCGGTGTGTGTCACAGTCCAGCTCCCACGCAGTGGAAACACAGAGGCCCCGGGGCGGCGGGTGCTACTGAGGGCCCCTGATCCCCCACTGACGCCCCAGGGGCAGACTTGCCCTTCAATCTCCATCTGAAATGAGAGACAGGCCATCAGTGCACAGGGATGGGCCTCTGATTTGTTCTGTGGTCCCTTTGAAACCATGCATCCTGCAGAAGAGAGGAGAGAGGGAAACATCGAGTAAACATGACAGGCAGGATGGAGGTAAAATAAGATGAAGATGTGCAGCTGCAGTGGCTTTACTTTGCCCCAGAGAGGGCAGTGGAATCAATGTGGAAATGATAAGGTGGTGTCAAAAAGTGGTGTGTTTTTTTTTTTTTACAATGACTCTGGAGCTATCTCATCATTTTTTAAAGATCAAATAATATCATCTGTCAAAGAAAAATAAATACGATAAGTATGTTAAAATCAAGGACTTCAACGTCAAAAAATAAATCACAAATGTTTCTGAACACTATTTTTGAGCGGATTTGCTGTCAGATGAACAGTGATCAAAGAATATGTTGACTCCCTCCCATAACATACTCTTACACAAATGTGTTTTAGTTTGTGCATGGTTTGTGCACAGGCGTGGGCCAGAGGGAGAGACAAAGTGTGTGAGAGACAAATCGTGAGAGAAACAGACAGATTGTGGTGGCTTTGATGTGCGCTCAGAGCTCGGCCCTCAGAATAGATACTAGGTGGAAAAAAAAGCAATTTCATAGGACAAATGTCTCACTGCAAACCACTACAGTAGAAGAGTGTGTAGGACTTTGTGTGCGTGTTTGGTGCTATAATTCGCAAATGGCTTGCACACACTCATTCATGTGTGCAGACTATCGAGATGTCAATCACTGGGAGTGATGAAGTAGAAAGAAGTTTTTTCTCTCCAATCTCCTCAAGCAGGGCAGACAACTGACACGCCTTTAAAGGGAAACAAAACAGCCCCTACCACATCTAAATCTTGTTGTATTCTCCGCTCCTCAGAAGAAACTTGTGTGATCAGAACTCTGCCACCAATATGCTCCCCATATGTTCAAGTCCACTCTTGTTTTTTGAGGAATTTGGCTTTTGGGCACATATCTATTTATCTGTTCTTTGCTCTATGTATCCCGCATATTAAGGGAAGGCTGTCTTTGGGTGAATGCTGACAGCCTGTCACTTAGCACTGACTTGATGGCTTTCTTTATCAATAGCAAACACAGCAGTATTAGGAAAATAGGGCCTAACTCACTGGTGGTTCCCAGCTTTTTTTTTGTCTGATGTACCCTCACAGCCCTATCAGGTGAACTCAAGTACCCGTTCACCAATACCACCAGTCATGTGCTAAAATATTTCCATTTAGTTTTAAACTGGATATGATTTAAAATGATTTAGTAATTTAGTCAAAAACAGTGGGAATTGTTACAATATTTCTTTCATACAGTTCAAGGTTTAAGGTTGCTTTGGTCAGGTTTGCACATGCACTTGGACGTTTTGCTGTTTCAACCATTTATTGACTGCTTTTAGCTTTTTTCAACATACATTAATTAATGTTACTACTTCAACTATTTATCCATTATAGTTATTTCAGCTATTTATCCATTATATTTAATTATTTTCATCATTTATCCACTACTTTTAGATTTGTCATCATTTATCCACTAGCCTACTGTTAGCTAACTACTTCAACTAGCCACGACTTTTAGCCAACAATTGTAATAGTTAATCCATTACTTTTAGCTAACTATTTCGAATGCTGACTAGCTAACTAGTGTTCACATACTCGCAATTGCATCATGTAGCGTTCAGATGTTACCCAATATATGGATTTCTAATTTGTTCAGATTAATTGAGTTACCCCACAATCTTTTCAAGTAGCTAAATTATTCCCTGGCAGCTGCAGAGGAACCGACTCTGGTATAAGTAGCCTACCCCTGGTTGGGAACCACTGGCCTAAATGGGCCCAAACACTAGACTCATGGCTTAGCAGTGCAAACAGATATGAAACACATCAAGCAACGTCAGTGTTTTTTCAATTTAAACTCTAAGATTACTTCATTTTTTTAGCACAATGCCAGACCCCAGTCACAGCCAACATCTGAATACACCATCACTCACTGAAATATTACAGACATCAGAAACTCACAAGCAGTGGGGATTTGAAAAATGAATCCACGTATTCACACGGCCCGTCTAATAATTAACGGATGCTATGACTCAACATGGTCACAGCACGGTAATTATCTGAGGAGGCTGTCATATTTATTTAACTAGGAAGCTAAGACTGCTGAAGTCCAGCCATGTGGTATGATCGTGTCAGATTGAAACCATGCCACATTAAGCCCCCCCCCCCCCCCCTTCTCTCTGTCTGTTGATACAGGGTGGTCCTTACTCTGGCTCCGGCCTGGTGTGTGTGTGCATGCGTGAGACTGTCACAACAACATGACCCCCAGAAAATCTCTAACATACACACTAATTCTGCTCAGACACGCACATCAAGACCAGAGACCTCGCATTTATACACGCACACACACCAAACTCTGTCCCGTCTGCAGGGACAGAATCAACAAGGCTGCCATTGACACTGACCCTTGCCTCCATCCCATCTCTCCATCCCCCGACCCTCATCACCCTCCCACGTTGCCCGGGGCCTGGCGCTGGCCACAGGGCCGAGAGAATGCGGTTCAGGTGCAGGACTCTGCTGTTTCCAATTAGCGGGGTATGAATTAGCATGGCTCTCTCCTGTCCTCTCTCCAAACATTGCTGTCTCTTCATCCTTGTCGACCCTCCACACTTCGCTCTGCCTCTGACCTCCCACTTGTACCGCTCCGAGACATAAATTCACCTCCTTTATGGCTCTTGTCGGCAACCTCTGCACTCCCTAACTCATACTCTGTGCTGTTAATGTGCAGTGCATTTGGTATAAAGCCCACCATTTCAATCAGTGAGAGTATAAATCCATTGCCACATATCTGACTTTGAAAGGAATATAACTTCTGGTTTTACTGTACAGTCTGGTTACTGTAACTGAGATTTTTCACAGAAGACGAGGACATAACCTGACACATGCACTCCACATTGCAGCAAGGCATGCACTGATAAGGTTACACTGAGATTCAATTACTCTGTGAGAGGAAATGTAGCCTTATTCCCGGACTTATTACAGCGTGTTTGCGAGCGTTTTCTTCCACAGGTCAGTCTGTTAAACTGAGTGTTATTTTTCCAGGGCGGAGAGATCAGCTGCAGTGTAGCCAAGTAGGACCTGAGGTCACCCTGGCACTGAGAGTTCACATCTGTTCAAATAAATCCTCCACTGTGCCATCAGCAGTAAAAAAACAAACACACACACACACACACACATATTCATGCAGGCAGTGGTGGAAAGTACGAATTTGAGATACTTGTACTTTACTTGAGTATTTCCATTTCATGGTACTTTATACGTCTACTCCACAATGTTTCAAATATTGTACTTTTTACTCTACAACATTAATTTGAAAGCTTTAGTAACTATTTGATTTTGAAGGTTGCACACACGGAACATTAGATGAGATTATAATGCACCGTTGCAGATTAAACCAGTGATTCCCAACCAGGGTTACTTGTGCCCCAGGGCAGTTGCCAGGGGGTACGTGGAGAGATCGTGGAGTCGCTCAACTAATTTGAAAAAACCCCCCCAGAAATTACGTTTAAAAAACAACTCACACAAATCCACAAATTGAGTCAGCTGTAATATCTGGACACTACGTGTTGCGATTGAGAGTGTGTGAAAACAATTAGCATGCTAGCAGAAAAGTTTAAACAGTTAGCTAAAAGTTATAAGTGGATAAATGGTCGAACTAGTTAGCAAGCCAACAGTGTCGGATAAATTGTTGAAACAGCTCAAAGTAATGTCTGAATGGTGATAAAGCTATAGACAGGCCTAAATGGCTTTATAGTTAAAAGAAATGGATAAATGGTTGAAACAACTAGCTTCTGCCACTAGTACTGTAGTACAAACGCAAACTTGACCATATCAACCCAAACACTGACAGTTCAGTCATATGAAAAAAACATAATTGTAACAATTTCCACTTTTATAGGATTAATAGTTAAATAATATCAGGCTTAAAATCTATTCAAATGAATACATGATTGGTGGTGTTGACTTAACATCCAAAAAAGGTTGGGAACCACTGGACTTAACTACCACACAGTATATAAAATAGTTAAAACTTTAACCAAATACAACAGTAAATTAGGCAAAAATACTATATAATACAGCAGTATAAACACTCGCAGGGGCAATTTTGATTTGTTTTTTGATTGTATTTTACTTTTGATACATTAAGTAGGCCTACATTTTACAAAAATACTTATGTATGTTTATTTTCAATGCAATTGCAATACTTGGTTTCATATTGCAGTATTGGTACTTTTACTTAAGTAAAGGATCTGAATATCTCCTCCAACACACAATGCACAGTAGGGAAGTAACAAGCGCCATGACAATATTTCATCATTGACTTTTCTCACATTCCTGACTTTGGCACCTGTCATGTGTGTGGGTTTTTCTTTTTTCTTTTTACAAGCTCAGGCTGCCGTTACAGAGAACACAGCACACGGGAGGGAAATTTACAGAGTGTGTCCTCCCCGGGCCGTGCAGTGTTCACAGGGATCAAATGCTCCCAAGGTGTTGTGTGTGTGTGTGTGTATAACTCTTTATTCCGCTCCACCGCCACTACCACCACCAGAGCTGCAGCCGCAGCCTTTTTTACAGAGCCCAGGACCTCAGAGTGCCCTCTGAGTTTTCTCTTTATGAGCTCTAGCTCATCCCTTGACTTGTAGAGAAAACAAGAGCAGGGCAGGCTTTTATAGGACTCCTGGGGAAAACACAGGAGGCAGAAAAAAAATAAGAGAGAAAGTTAGTTCAAGGCTTCTGCTCTCTGAAAGATGGTGGGAGATAAGGGACTGATAGAAGAGGTTAAAGTGTTAGCTGCAGGATTAGACAAAACATTGCCCCATTTAGTGCAGCCTCTCGCTCAGCTGCCCGGAAGATGTTTGAAAAATGCTGAAAGAGGTGAAGGAAATGAAGATGAAGAGAAAGGGAGCGCAGGCACAAAGGAGGGTGTGAACTTTCCCCCACCGACACGAGCGCACTTATGTGGGCTCCCTCCTCCACAGGAGTCCCGAAGATAAACATGGCTGTTCGGTTAACATCTTTCACCTCTTCCCCTGACCTCAGTTCATCCCTCCCTTTTCACCCTCGTGTCCATCCTTCTCTCTCTCTCTCTCTCTCTCTCTCCCCTTCACTCCCCCTTGTCACTTCCTCTCTCTCTCTGTCCAGATGTTTGGCCCAGCAGCAGCAGACACAGTGAGAGAGAGGACCTGGGGGCTAAGTGGTGGAGATCTCCAGCGTGGACTGGAATGCTGACCCTCTATCCATCTCCATCATCGGAGACGCGTTTGTTTGACTTGAGATGTGATTGTGTTTTCTCTTCCCCACACCTGCAACTTCCTCTGACCCATGTTCCCCCAACCACCCCCTCCCCTCCTTTGGACTCTCTGGACTCTCACTGATCAACTGCTTTAACTTGGAAAAACACCCATCCAGCTGCTACTGCTTTTCCTCGTGTGTTATATCTTCTGCTGGCGTTCCTTTCGAGCCAACCTGCAGAGGAAGAGCCGCAGTTGCATCTCAGCAAAACAGTGTTTCGGAAAGTATTCGAATCCAATGAAGTCATGAAATGAAGCAGGCGTGCGCAGTCCACTGACAGCTCCTGTCTCTTTCTGCTGTTTGTTGTCACTTCTGCTTTGATTGACTGCTGTGAAAGCAGGCCTCTGGGGGAGTAGCGTCGTTATCAGAGGCAGCTCATGTGGGATCTGCATAAAATAATAAACCTCCTCTGTGTTATGATGATGTTCTCCTCACCCGGAGCTGAGCAGGCATTGTGACTCTCAACAAACTGTGGTTTGGTGCAGATCAAACGTTCCCTCTTGTTTTTGAATTTATCATACAGCAAACCCGCCCTCATTAGTCAATGGCACTCAGCAAGTTGTAGCATCTAATTCTGCGGGGCCGCCCAAACTTATCACCCTTCATTTCAACATGGTGGGCTGCCCTGTTGCTGAAACCGTCTCAAGCTGTTCCAGACATCTGACAACAGCCACATTTATTTATTGACTTCATTTCGCTTACGGGGCAGCCTTTACAGCTCCCTGGAGTGATGCAGAGTTAATGTAGAACTGTTCAGTGCTCGTGAGTGTTTTTTCACTCCTCCTCCTTCTCCACCACCACCTCTTCTTCTCTCCTTTTAAACTATTCTTAAGTGTTTAAACACTCGGGTAATGACGTGCTGTTGTGGAAGCGAAAAACCATGTGGGTTAAAAAAAAAAAGAAAAAAAAAGAAAAAGAAAAACATCCATGTGGGCTTTTCCCCTGAGGAGAGAGAGAACCACCAAGGATGGGATGAGAGTGAGGAAGGTCCTGTTAATCAAAATGAATGAGCACCTCTCAGGGCCCTTGTGTCAACGAGGCCACAGAGGATCTCTCAGCCCCCCCTTCGCTTCGGGACCATGGAGCTCTGGGTATAAAGAGAGATCCAGACGCTCTCCTGCAGACAGCCATCAGCAAACCCAACTGCTTCGCTGCAGATATCCCATCAGTTACTTCCTGTTTGCTCCTTTTTCCAGCATCATGTAGACAGCAGGTCAGAATAACTGACACCATTATTGAATTTGTATTTTACGTAACCTTTATTTCAGTGGTTCCCGAGCCTTTGTTTCAGACGCACCCTCACAGCACAGGGGTATATGGGTTCATCTGGCAGATGAACTCAAATACCCCATCATCAACACCATGCTCCAAATATGTTCATTTGAAATGATTTCAAACTGGATGATATTGGTACAATAATGGTTTTCACACACACTGAACTGTCAGTGTTTAGGTCAGTTGGGTCAAGTGTGCATTTGTGCTTTTACATTCCGACCGTTTATTCATGACTGTTACCTTTTATAATCATATCCACAACTTTTAGCTTTTTCAACATTTTTCCATGACAGCTAGTTATTTCCACTGTTTAGCCATTGCTTTTAACAATTTTAACTGTTGATCCATTCATTTTAGCTAACTGTTTAGATGTTTCTGCCAGCTTGCTAACTAGTTTTCACACACTCAAACGCAGCATACATTATATGTTCAAGTATTACAGCTGACTCAATTTTATTTTAATGGTTTGCTTTGTTGTTTCGCGTATGATGGTAATTTGCCCAGAATGGCTTTATAAATAAAAAAATACCAATGACTCTGTCGACATATGGGCAGAGTTGGCCCCCCAACTCTGGAATACAAAGCATAATGATGTGTAAGGGGTTTTAATTTGATTACAAATCCAAACGATAAAGTCCAACATGTGGTGACACTGTGCTGATGCGTTAATTTACAAAAAAATCACCATAATCGACAACAAGCCTTCTCCTATAGCTTCCAAGGAGAAAAACCCTGAGTTCAGTCTTAAAAGGTATTTTACATGTTGCTCGAAGGAATAGTTAGATATTTTGGGAAATACTCTTATTCCTTATAAAAGAAAGACATTCATTGAGCCAAATACCAAGATATCTGTAAAGGGGTAACATCTTCTGTTGTTTTTCTCTAAGCTGCAACAATGTCCACAGGCTTCCTCAACATCAACTTAGTTTTATCTGCATTCAGCGCAAGTTTGACTTGAACGAGCTGAGACTGCCAAATACTAAAGGTGGACTGTAGTTTATGAAGTGCACCATGGAGAAAAGAGCCACAGCTAGAACTGTATCATATGCATAACAATTAGTATGGGTTCCATGCACATCACCTAAATTATTTATTAAAGAGAAAATAGACACGGGCCAAGCACAGAACTCACAGAACTGGGTGGTATTCCTTTAGTAAATCAGTTTGAACTGTGGCCGTTGGCTTTCCTTGACTTCCATTGACTTGAGCTCTACCTGAGAAATAATTGCTAAACCATCTGACTGCTTGTCATTAAATGGCCTTTAGGAATATTCCTAAATGGCCTTTAGGAATATTTTTTCTTTCACAGACGGCCTTTATTTTCAACTGACAGTCAGCTGGAAAGAGAATTTATCTCAGAGAATTTGAGGCAACAAGACAACCTAAAACACGGGAAATATGAGCTAGTTTGGCCAAGCTAGTCTGATAAGAACATGAATGTTTTCATAGGCTAAACAGAAATATTATCTTGGAATATGAAAGGAGACATTATCGCCATCATTTCATTAAAATAATTATTGGTGGCTAGGACTTGCATTACCCAACAGTAATTATTGCATTGCTGTCTTCTGCCTTTTGAGGCTTATCATGTTTTTGCTGTTTTTTCTTTTTCACTGATTGTATTTAGGCCCTCTCTCTCCCTCGCTCTCTTTCTCTCTCTCTCTCTCTCTCTCTCTCCTCTCCCCACTGTTGCTCCCACCGCCTTTCACAGAACGCCTTCAACTCAGCAGCTTTTTCAAATTTGGGGCTTGCGACACTCAGCCAAAAGCCGCAAATTACCCCCCTCTAGCAGCAGCGAATTAGGAACAATTTTGTGTTAGCTATAAAAAAAAGAAAGAGAGAGAGAGAAGTGAGGGGAAAATATAGCTTACACCAGGGACCACCAACAGAGGCAACATGGGATGAACGGCTCGTTGGCCGACAGTTTGGGTGGCAGGGCGGTGCTATAAAGCAGCCTCAGTGATCTTCAGAGCAATCAATCCTATCATATCACATCTACATAGGATGGCACAACATCCATTACCAAACACAAAGGCCTGAATTAGTGGATTTATGTTGCTGTTACAGGATGTTTGCAGGCCTATGAATTGGCTTTACAGTTCCCTGAGCACACAGAGACCTGCAGCAATGATAAAAAGGCAGGCCTGTCCTCTGCATTATTCACTCTGGTGACACCGAAGGGGAAAGGATTCGTCTGAGGTGACAATTCACCGCCTGAAATATTCATTCTCTTTTCGAAGAGGGTGGGATTTTTGATTTCCCCCCACTATGCGGTTGGTCCTTAACTCTGAGCACTAATGTAAAAAAGGGTCTTTTTTTTCTTGTTTCTTACAAAGCGTGAGGTTTGGCATGACCACTTAATCTGCTTCCATTGAGCCAATCCATGTTTTTCCCATTCTGGCACCCTTCTCTACTCCCTTTTAAAATCCATTTCCAAGTTGTAATATGCCACTGCAGACGTTATTGAGGGGAGAAAACCAAATGTAAAGGGGGAGAGAGGTGGAGAGAGAAAGCTCGGACAGAGAGAGAGAGAGGGGTAGAGCGTGAATGGAGAGAGAGAGGGAGAGAGAGGGAGAGAGAGAGAGAGAGAGAGAGAGAGAGGGAAAGGCAGAAAGGGAGGTTTCCAGCTATTAACTGGCTAGTTTTCAAACGTCCCCTGCTCTTCATGGCGATGCCTGGTGTGGAAGGCAGACCACTTTGTCTTCCTCAGAGATCAGTCGGAGCGGGCGCGCCGCAGCCAGGTTGGGGTTACTGACTCTCATTAGGCCGAACATCGACCGCCAGGCCTCAGACTGTACGACTGTAATAAGAGCCTGCACGGTTATAGCCTGACCCCTCTCTGACACATCTTGGCCCAGATGTTAATTGTGCTTCCTGCTCCCCATTTGATTAAATGACAGAGTTTTAAGGCTTTGTTTGTATGGCTAATGGCTCTCATTTAGTGCAATAAGTGAGTAAGCGTTTTGGGGCTGCCGTGGGTGACATCACACTCCCACTCCCTTTGATGAGGCCTGTAAAGGCTGAGCCCTTCTCTTGGTGGTTGGAGGCCTTCTACCTGCAGCAGATTCCGCACGCCGACAGACATATTGGCAACCGGTGCTACACAGAAACCTGGAGAGGGGATGTGGTGTTAATGCCAAGCTCCATGGGCAGGATGAGGGCATGAGGTCGCCAGCTGGGGAACAGTAGGGCACCAGGAAGATGAACGTAAAGAGCAAGAGCCAGCTTCACAGGCGTTTTGAGAAACAGATGTCTAAAGAGGAGGATCTAGCTGCTATAAAATCTTGAACGCAACTGTGGATTTTCTTAAGATGCCTAATGGTGCAGTGCATTTCCTCCAGTAGTTGGCTAGCAGAAACAAGGCACGGTCTGAGGGTAAGAATAGAATATCTAAGAGGTTTAACATAGTTTGGTTTATTTGGAAATTATTAGAACACAATGTTCAAGTTTAGCAAGAAACCGAAAGCATTTGAAGAAGTCCCAGGCATATTTTTGGTGCACTTCTCTTGCAGCATCATCAGATCATTTACTTGCTTTCTACTGTTTGCTTTCAGTTGCTGGTGTTTGTTTTTTCCCTTTCCACCTTCTCATTTCTCCATCCTTGCCTCGTTTCATCTTGCTTTTATTGTCCCCTCTGCCCCAAACTGCAGATTTCTCCTCTCTCTCTATTTACTCCCACTCCCTCTGAGCGCGTGGCTGAGGTGTGAGATCATTCTCCTTCTGGGTGGCTTTCCTGCTATATGTCACTGTCATCTGTTGGCACTGAGGCTTGAGGGGGGGTCCCTTTTCCAAAAACACACCGCACTCCGCTTCACCACCCTGTGCTTAATAAATTCTTGGGCACGAGACTGTAGAGGGGTGCACCAAGCAGCGTGTTTTACTGGGCTTGGCACGGTAACACATTGACCGGTGTGTGTGTGTGTGTGTGTGTGTGGGGGGGGGTTACAGCAAAAAGAAGGGTGGAAGATTTATAATTGAATAACTCGCCGAAGCAGGGCAGCGGGGATTGGCCCTGCCAGGAAAAGCAAACGCCAAGGAGCGAGTGAGGCTTGTGGAAGTCAGCCATTAAAGTGAGAGGAGAGGGGAGAAAACCTCAGCAGAAAGGTGCGAGATTTACTAATGATAACTGAAAAACCACAACACCTAAGCCTTTATATTCCCCAAACTCTAAGTCTAGTTCTGCACAAATCATCTTCTTGAAATACTAAATCAAACACAAATCAGTCTCCGGCAATCAGGTGTTCAGTTACACACTAAAAACCGCTGGGTCAAAACAATACAGGGTTAACTTTACAAAGTCCCAACGGGTGTTTGTGTTATTTTTTTATATTGCGGTTGAGTTATTTTCCCAGCGTTAAATACAACAAGCTCAAGTTTAATCTGAAAACTTGACTAAAAACATAACCTAACAGTGATATAAAAATAACACTAACCGTGGTGCTATATTGACCCAAAATGGATCAATTTTGAGGTGTGATAAAAATGGACCCAGTACCCAAGTGTACAAATCCACCCAAGAAAAAGGGATATTTTGATTCAGTAACTCAACAGTAATATAAAAATAACACCAACACTGCGTCAACCTGTTGTTTTGGGTTTCCTACCCATGTGTATTGGGTTAAGTTAACCCAATTCACGTTACACTACACGAGCATACGCAGTAATACTGAGCAATACTGCGGCTATACTGACCCAGAGATTTGTGTGTAGGCAGCCTCATAACTCATATAAAGAAAAACAGCCGGTTATAAGACAGGAAAAATATTTGAATGGAATTTATTCCAAATTATGCATTTCAAACTCTGTGCCACAACACAGACGCAATGTTTTTCCTGTCCCGACTGAACTTCCAGGGGTTATCCCAGAATGCATCACTCTCCCTACTTGGCCTTTGGGTCTTTGCTGTGGAAGCAGGAGGACTGAAGGCAGCGAGGCGGGGTGCCCTGCGAATGAGTTTATCTTGCCTGTTTGGCTTGGCCTTTGGTAAGTGGGGAATGAAAGCATGGTACAGTGGCACTGTGAGGAATGAGTGGAGTTCTGACCGAATCGACTCACTTTTTCCCAGAGAGGGAATCAGAGGGAAGCCATTGTGGAGTTGTGATAACTCCGAACTGATAATCCACGTGGAACTGAGCAGAAACACTGCCTTGGTGGAACATGGCATGCGCCACTGACTGGTTGTCACATAAATGTCCATTCATCATGTCCACTTATGTGATGAATCGCCTTAATATGACACCAAGTAAAGTCTTCTGTGGCGGCATATTCACTTTAAAACACAAGCCCCTTCTGTCACATGCTGAGTGACTTTGCAGATCACATTAAATGTTAACATGGAGGCGACGCACAAAAAGATGTATGGGGAAAAGAGTAAACGTGAAAACAGGAAAATTCTTTCTGCTAATCATTAAAAAAAGAAAGAAGCTTTTAATCGTAACAGACGTGAGGATTTAATAAACCATGTCACACTCAATGACGCACAAAGGAAAAGGAAAGTAAAAAGACTTGTGTACTGGCAACTTTTACCTCCTTCAGGATGGAAAACTGATGTGCCGTTACAGCTACACACACACACGCACACGCACACACACACACATCAGCCTGCGGTGTCTGACTTGCTTATTTTATCAGGTGCAAAGGCTTCTCCCCCATTAAAAAATTACCCCGACTCCCCCCTCCCTGGCTGCCAATCAGTCAGTGCACAGTGATCGTCTGCTTCAGTTGCTCTTCTCTTGGCTCAGGATAAGCTCATTATAAAGACACAGCTTTCTTCTTCTGATGCCTTTTACGGATTATTAGCACTGTTGTGTCTCACTCATACCTGGTGTCCAAACATATTAAACTGCACTGAAGTGAAGCATCCTGTGTGTGTGTGTGTGCATAAGGTGCATTATGACTTACTGCCTGCTGTTATTAGATCACACACAGCCACATACAAGGCATCTTCATATTTCGTTTTGACTATTTAGATCACCACAAACAAAGCGCTGAAACGGGAAGGAAAGAAAGTGCATGTTCAAATGCATATTTGACTTTCCAATCAGATAAGTTTTAATAGCAGAAGTGCTGTGGTGTATGATATGACTCTTATGTCGGATCAGTTTAACCACAGCTGCTGCCGCAATGTTTAAGATTAGCAGTACAAATATTAGACATTTGGTTATGACAAAGAACGAAAACCTCAAGACAGATCAAATTAAATCTAAAAGCATCAAAAATGGGGCGCATCTGTAACATTTTCTGAATGGAGCAAAGAAAACGGAGGACAGAGAATCAATGAGAAAGTGTGCTCTTCTTTCAGGAGCGGGCAGCCCAACAGCTCACCATCAGGTAACAATCTTTTTATTTGTTTCAGCCCCTCACTGGGTGCCAAAGTCTGCTAAAGGACTAAGCGTGTGGTGTGATCCATCAGCCCCGTCCAAGAGCTTCAGCGCGGTAATCCATCTAAACCAGACTCAGAATAGAATTAAATAAATACTTCCATGCTCTGGAACCTAGAATTATTTTACTACTGTCACTCTCACTGTGAAGCAGCGCTGCGTCGACCTAAATGAAAAAAGAAAGGAAAAATAAAGCAGATAATCTGAATTAGTGGCACCGAGAAATGGGCGGAAACTTTTGGGACAGATTTAGCAATCACATACATATTTACTGGTTTATCCTGGGTGTATATCCACGTCAAATCACACTATGCCTGCTTCGTCAAAAAGGATGAGCTTATTTGTTTTAGGTTTACTTTATTGCTTACGGTTTGATTTAATCATGCTGAGATTGATTCACCAGAACATTTATACACCAGCCTGTATATGGAAAAAAGCAGAAAAAAAAAGTCTGACTGTCTTCAGTGAAATGTTTGAAAGCATCAAATCCACATTGCGTTATTATTTTTAGACTGGACTATTGCATTATTAGTTGGAAAAAAAGAATCAATTATTTTAAATTAGAAAGTTACCTCTTTAATAAATCACAATGTATGGCTCAAATAGGACGTGTTTTTTTTTTTAATTAATTAACCAGATAAAACAAAAGAAAAATTATTTTAAAAAGGCAACCAACATATTTGCAGCTTTACTTCCTCCATAACAATCATAATAATAATAATAACAATTAATAATAATACAAATAATAAGTGATACACTGTAAGGCTCCTTTGTGGGAACATTTGGGAGGTAAACGAGCAGAAAGCGGCTTTATGATGAACAGATGAGAATTTATTTGACATGAAAATGTGCTGTACAGATTTTCTCGCGGGAACAAGAGAGAGAGAGTGTGTGTGTGTGTGTGTGTGTGTGTGGCCCTGCGAAATAAGGCAATTATAGACATGTATATTTCCACCGTTATATCCATGAACACGACCTACAAGTGCATACAGAGGCGCGCGCGTACACACACACACACACACACACACCCCTGATAGGCGTGTGCGTTAAAATAAGTGTAAGTGACTTTGACCTTGACACCATCCAACATGGTGCATAATGTTGCTTTTCCCGACCTTTGTTAAAGCATGAAATATATATATATATATATATATATTTTTTTTTTTTTTTGCATTGTTCTATTATGGTTTCAATGTATTAAATAACTCACAGAGCATCTCAATTTTTGAAATGTATTCAAACCCCTGTCTAGACTATAAATTACCGCCAAAACGTGTACTTTTCATGAGCCTAATCTTTGTTTTTGTATTTTATCTGATCGATTATTTTGTGCAGAAGTGAAGCGCATGTGTACGTCACGTCATTCGGCCTAAATGATCATTTTAGTCTTCAAACTATTCTTCACCCTTGTTTTTTTTTTTTATTCAGTTTCTTGAGATTTGAAGCAATCCGACACGGTTTCACATCTGAATAAACAATGGTCATTATTACGAATTATTAGATGGATAGATGTATTATCACTGACGGCCTACATTAAATCAGCGCACAAATGGGCAAAACCCAGAAAACGGGAATTAAAGTAAGTTTAACACATGACATGAAAACAAAGAGTGTCTGTAGCTTTAAACTTTAAGGTCACCCATAAACTAAATAACTAGCTTCACATCACCACATGGATCTGTACAAAATACAACTTAACGCAAGGTTTAAATATTCACTTTTATTTATTTCCAGAGAAAAGTATAGGAAACTCGTCATTTAAATAATTCAACAAAAGAGGATAATTCATGATCAAAATGTTAAAAAGCGTCAGCTAATAGGTTTTCCTTTTTTTTTTTTGTTGTTGCCATAAACGTGAGAAGGAGGGGGGAGTTTTTAAACATATCTACAACATTCTTTGGATGCAGATTCAGCACATTTACGAAGCTGGACAAAGTGTGAGCTTCTGCTTAAAATGTCTCTGTTACCTGAGAAAACACGAGTTCAAAGTCCGGATCACTGATTATTCGTTGCTAGCAGTGTGGATGTGTTTGACCAGGTCCACGGCGCCCCGCTGAGTCTGTAGTTTCTGATACTCCTGGTGTAAACTGAGGAAGTGCGGAGACGCCGCGGGGTGGAAGAGCGCAGGGGACGCGTAGGCAGCGCTGGAGGTCAGAGGAGAGGAGTAAGCAGTACATTGGGCCGGGGAGAAGGCTTCGATGCCGGGCTGCGACTGGAGGAAAGCCTTGGCTGTGAGGGCGCTGCGGGAGAAGAAGCTGGAGAGAGCCGGCAGGATGCTGCTGACAGGTGGGATGGTGGCGGGTCCGCACGGCGAGGGCGCATGGTGATGGAGGTAGGGGTAAATCTCCAGGCCGGGCAGCTGCAGAGCCGCCGTGCCGAACCCGTAGGAGCTGTGCGGGAAGCCGTGCACTCCGCTGGGCTCCAGGTGCTGCTCCTTGAGTGGATCGAAGCGAAAATGCTGCCGCTTGAAGCGCTTCCTCCGCCGCAGAAAACTCCCGTTCTCAAACATGTCGGAGGAGTTGGGATCCAGCGTCCAGTAGTTGCCCTTCCCGGGGTTCCCGGGCTCTCTGGGCATCTTGACAAAGCAGTCATTAAGCGAGAGATTGTGTCTGATAGAGTTCTGCCAGGCGGGGAATTTCTCCCGGTAATAAGGGAAGCGGTGGCTGATAAAGTCACAGATCTCGCTGAGGGTGAGCCGTTTCTTTGGACTCTGCAGTATGGCCATCGTTATGAGAGCGATGTAAGAGTATGGGGGCTTCACCGACGTGGGGCCTTTGGGTTTACCGGGAGAAGGAGACACCGGCGGGGGGCTGTCGGTGTCCCGCGCTTTACTCTGGCCGCTGGGAGTCTCGGTGCTGCGGTCCTGCTCGCTCCGCGACTCATCCAAAGGTAAGAGCTGCTCCTCTCCGCTGTATTTGAGTCCTTCCCCTACTACGTCGATAACAATATCCTCCATGATTTCCAAACCCAATGTCATAGTAGATGTCCGCGGGCAAAGCCAACACCACCTGCCAACAGGTGGGAGAGTGACAGCTCTTCTCCTAAATGCGTTGCACAGACTTCTACGCACAGCTCATCGCCATTCACAAAAAAAAGGGAAAATCCCAGCACAGCCCTCCTCCTACTTTGCAAGAAGCAGACTCCCCAAACCGCAACGCATCGGCGCTGATATCCTTTATTTTGGTGCCTAAAAGCGCAAAAGAGCGGTCAGCGGGCGATTGTGCGTAAAGCGTAAACGTGTGCGCGTCCTCTGAGATGTCCAGCACCATCTGTAATCTCTGTTGCTTTCCTGCGGGTCGGGTGGATGTGATGTCACGTTGAGGCGCGAGGAAGAGGATCCTGACCAATGAAAACGACGCAAAGGGTACCAAGAAGGCCTATACCAGCCTCCCAGTGCACTCTCATCACCGGCACATCGGTGCCAAGTGGACGAGGACATTAGGGATCCATTCAGTGAAAACATCCTTATGAGCAGGAAATCAGAAGAAGCCTATTTTTAGAGAGGAATCCACTTTTTAAATGCAGGATGTTAATGTCGCGGCACAATGGTAAAATGTAACAAGAAATAGGCCTATGAATAAAAGGAAGATAAAAAGCGAGAGGTTGCTTTCTAGCCGACAGTAGGATTTACGTCAAAAAAGGGTTATTTCACGTTTTTAACGTTGCTCCTGAACTACAAGTTAATATTATCCCTTTTCAAAAATGATTCAATTGCCACGTTCCTCGCCCATAAAAGCAGGCTGTTCTTCAATTTAAACACGAGAAGGAATTCTGCTTAAAAACTTAGAGACGTTTTGCTGAAGGTCCTTTATTTCTCTCCTTCCATGTTATATCAACCCCAAAACAAGGAGGGGGAAACTTAAATAACTTGGAATAAGGGCAGAGAAAGGACCCTCGCCTAAGCGCGCTGCGGTGATGGACGGCGATAACAAAAGGACAACGAACACATATTTTAATTTCCGAATACGCTGAGAGACACTTTGGGGACATCAGATCACAATCCCTGCATTTAAAGACTGAGGGGGGAAATCCCCAAACACTTCTCTACGTGGGGCAGGGACTTAAACTTGAATCCCCCTCGAAGGCTTCTGCAGCCGCTCTTTACGCACACACTTGTCGCACAATTACACGTTTTCAAGCGGCACAACAGAGGATCTTGTGCCTCTGCAACAGCAATAATAATAATAATAATAAATAATAATAATAATAATAATAATAATAAGTTGCATGCACGGGTAACTTCTTCATAAATATAACTGACTTTTCCTAAACGTACAGAAGACGCACTCGGGCGATGAGATACATTGATAAATATCACCATGTGTGAAATGGAGAAGAAATTATATTTGATGTGCGGTTTGTATAACCTGAGCGGTCTGCGTCAGAAACACTCTCCGTTCTCCATTTAAGGTCAAACCTATCAAAGTCCCGTCAGATGATCTTCTTTAATAACGGGCATCTGAGAGCAGAATGGTAATAATGGGATGAAAGTAATAGATTTTCACTTGCTCAGACATAAAAGAGAAGTGAGGAGAGGAGGGCGCTTTTGGTATTGTTAGGAGGCCTCTGGTTGTTTGTGTTTAATGATGGAGCCCTTTGTTGGGGATTCCCACATTTCCTGCCTCTAATCGTATTGATACCCCGGGGCACAGGGGGGGCTGGGTCCGGACTGGGTGGGCTATACGGTACCAGCAAAGCTGCAGATGATTTCCCAAATTCATCACGCATGTCTTCAGATTGGAAACAGGCCCCGTGCGCGTTGTGTGGTTTCAATAAGGAGAGAGCAGGAGCGTCACATCACTACAAAACATGAAGGTATGGCACTATGGCTATACATTTCCAAGATCATCTGACACCAGAGACTTGGAAAGCCACGTGCTGGAGTCATTTCAGGGGACCAACGGCTCAGGGGCCGATGACGGACGAGACATTTCAGAGCCGAGCTTACCGCGCGCACGCAGCTGGTATTGGATGCGTCCCGATGTTCATTTTACAGATATGGCCTTCAATTTTTATTCCTGGTAATTTTGCAAGAACCAGCATCATAAAAGCTATGCAACATTAAATCCTGAGCTCAGTCTAAGGTGTTTTTCTTCGTTTCTTTCTTCTTTTTGTTTTTATTAAAAAAAAAGGCGAAATATGGAAACAATAAGGCCTCTTTTTTTTTTTTTTTTTACCCAGAAGACACATTACGCACACACTTTAACAATAACAAATCTGCTATCTAACAAAAACGGCCATTGTCGAGATCTTATTTGTTTTGTATCTCAGATGAATAAGTGGGGGATTGAGCAGCCACCAAAGACTTGGTGTAATAACATCATTTGGCAGGAACTAAACAGGCCTGGGGGATCTCACTGGATCATTCTGGATAAATGAACCCACATCCGCGCAGGTCAGAAACAGGGGTTAGATGAAGCTGTTACGGGCTACTTCAGTTGAAATGTTTTCTTATCTCAGTGGAAGAAAAAAAAAATTTGAAGCCGTTCGCATGATTCAGAGAGTGATTTAAAAAAAAAAAAAAAAAAAAGAAATCGGAGCGTGTTTTTCATTGGGAGACGTTGAAAGAGCTTCAAAGAGCTGAGGTCGTTTTCTCACAATGCCCCCTCTCTCATCTTGATTCCCTTAAAATCTTGGCAGCGCAGTGGACAATAATATAACGTGTAATTTAAGGTATCATGAATCATAACTGCATGAAACAAAGTCAGACAACGGAGAGGTGCCGAGCCAAACACGCATCTGAAACACACACACACACAGAGAGTTTAGTGGAGGATAGCCTACATGTGTAAATTTCATGAGCTGAACTGGTCATTAACACAATATTTATGGGCTGACAAACGGCTCCATAACACAGAAAGTGATGCAACCTGTGCTCTGCCTCTCATTGTGCTCTTGACTGCATCTACTTTCCTCAATAATCGTTGTGCTCTGTGGAGCAATTGATGAGGAACGACACGTGTATCTGCAGCGTTATCGACCGCAGGACAGCGGCACTGCGACCCTGTGGCGACATCTTGTGGTGTGAGAGAGAAACGCCTCTAAAAAGGCAAATGGCAGTAGGCCCTACGCCACATCTCACTGTTAAATCGGTGAGGGAAGACAGCGTGTTAAAAACACCTCTCAGTAAAATGAAATACAACTCAACAGCGACACAAATGCAGTTTTTGAAAACAATAAACACCCCTCTTTAACAAAAGAGGAGAACAACACATATTGCCGGGGCTGTTTTGTTAGCCTTTGGTAGGCTACATTAGATTTAGCCAGTTAGCTGTAACACACTGACAACTGGGTGTATTTTGGTTGTTTTTTAACCTCATACCACAGCGTCAGGCACGACGTTAAGTCTGTCTTTACAAACTAGTGTAATGTGGCCACTGTTCAAACACACAGAGCTGTATTTTAACTTCTCGTGGAGAGTGATAAGTAATGCGATATAAGAAACATGGCTCCTTGGCTTTCAGTATTTCACTGAGTCTTAGCATCAGGTAATGCTGCTGTGAGGCGTGGAACAAGCAAATAGCCCACTGAATATACACATTGTGTGATAATGTCATACAGTTTGGGTTTTTATTGAAAGTCTAGGTGGAATTTAAGGGTGAATTGAAGAGTTTACGGGGCCAAAGCTAAGGAATGAAATGGCTAGGAGCTTAGCCTGATTTGGTCTTCTTTTTGTCTAGTAAAAGTCTGACAAACGATGAAGTTAGTTCACGTGACAACTATAAACTGCCAATGAAACAGCACTGTTGTGGGAAGTTCATGTAAATACAAGTTCCGGGGCCCTGGTATTGTGCATGCTGGCTCTGGGTCATGGCTTACTGGGACACCTAAATGCAACAGAGCCATTGTTGATGTTACTAATTACACCGTTGCTGTGTCAAAAATGTCTGCTGTCTATTGTTTAGCCTCTCATCTACCAACTACACCGATCACGACACGAGACACACCTGGATTTAGTCGGCTCAACTGAACAATTTACTGGTTGCACCCAAGTTTAATCCACAAGGCTTGAGCTCCTGAACATTAAGGTGATGAGCATTTCTGGAGTGAAACTAACAAACATACTGCGTCTCTTTTACATTGAGGCAATGATTAATGACCACATTATGTCATTAAAGTGAACTGTATCACATGTAACGTTTGCTATGTAGTTTGTTAGGGTTGCTCAGCCTCTGTGACTTTACAGTTTGGGCCTGTAGAGCAGCACTACAGAGTCCAACAGCACTTTGTGAGATTTGCAAACCACAAAAAGAACTACACAGGCCAAGGATCAAAATAATACTTAATCCTCAGTTCAACTCATGAATATGTTGATATGCTGAATAATTATATTGATAATACTTTGGCAACGGGGAGACAGCCATCAAGAAGGAGAACTTCTGTGTAACGACACAGCAGAGTGTTGATCACACAATTCTGTTTTATGATGCAATTGAAATATAATTTACAACTGATGACAATCAAGGCTTGCTCAGAGCTTCACTAACATAAATCCCCTCCTACCTCTGGTAATGTGGGGTTTTGCAGTTCCCTTACCTTCCCAGTAGAGGGAGCCCTTACACCAACAATGAAGATTTTCTGGCTTCCAAAGAAACTTTGAATTACATCCAGTTCCAAGCTCTTGAAACTGGACTGACACGAGTCTTTTATATTTGTGTGGTTACATTTAGGGTCCAGTTTGGTTTTTGCGTGCAAATCATCATACAGACATAATCATGCTGACAAGGGAACTGAATGTAAGACACAGTAACACACTGCGCTTTGGTCAGAATGCACCAGTGCTCTGCTGACCTCAGTGAGCATTTTTCTGTGTGCCTTGACACTGAAAACTACTGGATGCCAAATGCTTGAGGAACGCGCAGCAGAGATTTCCAACATTATTTTCTACTGGGAGTGACAGCAGCGGTTTGTCTGCAGTGTCGTGTTCGCCCCTGAGCTGCTGTCAGACGGGGGCCTGAGGATGGAAGGAATGCCGATGTTGTGTTGCAAAGCTCAGCACATACCACGTTGACTGATTGTCAGGGGTTGGGGCGCTTGCTGGAGTGACTGGCAGAGAGCAAGCTATTAAACCACAGGGTGCAATGAGAAGTTACCGGAGTTGGACACTTTACAGGCCCTAGTGGTTGATGGAGATAAGATGACAATTTTAGACCGACTGCAGCGATGCAGACGTATGCATGACACATTTGAGCTCTGTTCAAACCCTTTTCACTTCCTGTTTTCTCCCTCCTGCAGCCTCTGATGGGATGCTAATCTTCCACTGTCATCATCTTCAAAAGCATTGCTTTGACAGAATGTTGCAGCTTGTCCAAAAGGGAACGCAGATTCATTTGACAGAAAAATGTATCTGGAATGAAGAGAGCTTGTTTGGGAGTTTTAAATGGGGAAAAGAAAAAAAAAAAGACAAGAGCTCAGTGGCACGGTTCTGCGACGTAAGCGGGCAAATGGTGGTGAGTCTGGGCAACAATACGTGTATAAACACACCCATCACAGGCTGCAGCCACACACCTTCTTTCATGAGGTTTTCCAAAGTTTGGATGTGAGAAATCTCAGAGGTCGGTGGGAACGGGCCACCTGGTTTCGGTAAGCCTTAAAAAAAAAAAAAACAGAACCGTACGTTGGTTTGCTGAGACTGAAACTTTGGACCTCCAAACTTACTCCCCTCACTCACTGTGCACAATTTTCCAAACAGCTGCGAGAACGAGAGAAAAAAAGAAACCTACAAATGTTTTCGTATGAGAGCTCTAAATGCACTAATAATTAAGTTTTTATTCCTTTAATTTACATATCGAGCAACTTATTCACGCACATCTCTGAATAAGGAGGTGTAACATTTGTCGGAGCTGTTGGTGTGACATAAAAGGACCACAGTAAATTATTCCCTGACATCTGAAGCAAGTGGTTCGGTCACATGCTATGACCCACACCCCCCCCCCCCCCCCCCCAGCGCCCACCACCCCACACACCCCCCCGCCCCCAAGCCGGCGCCGGGCCA
>CM022470.1:19102492-19131068 GCA_011952105.1 Coreoperca whiteheadi
TCCCCTAAAGGGGGGGGGGGGGGGGGTCTGTGACCTCCCTCCCACGCACAACCGCGGGGGAGGGAGCCACCCATTTCACACAACCCCTCTTAAGTGTCCGCAGAGGAGTGGCTGAGTTCACAGCCGCATCCCCCCCCCCCCACCCCACCCCGGGTCCTCTGCAGCCCCCAGCAGAACCCGAAGGCCTCCAGGCTTAAAACCTCCACTCTCTGCTCCTCCCTGTGACACAGACAGTTAACGTGTTCTCGTCCCTGTCGACCATCTGGACTCATGGAAGCCATCAAAAGAGATGAACCTGTGACACTGAGGCAGGGTCGATGCAAACTTTTAAGGATTTGGGCTCACTTCCCTTTAACTTTCCAAACTGCAGCGGATAAATTAAAGAGATAAAGAGAGGCCAAGTGGTGAGCAAGCAATATGTCTTTGAGAGCTTTCTTTGGCCTCCTCACTTCCTCTTGCTCTTTTCCCCACTGTTTCTGCCTCCCTGTTTCTCACCCACAGCACTCATGAACCCTGAAAGGAAGGCACCACTGTAAAACAAACAGCCCAGAGCCTTGTTTAACCGGGGCGCCCTGTGAAGTCAGGGAACCATCTGATGGAAGGAGGAGAAGAAAAGAAAACTATACTAAAATTGCGGTTGGGATGCACACAGTGGACTTGTGTTGTGCTGAAAGTTTGAGGTTTGGGTTCATTAAGCTTTAAAGAGAGTTAAAACAATAGTGGACAGTAGAGAGACTGTGCTCACTAGCAGCACAATGACTGGCAAACAACTCTGTAGTCCTGCTGTCTGCACTTGGCGGTCTGCTGCTCCCAGCCGAACAAGCGGGTCAGACTACCAAAGTTACTGAGTCTTACTGAAATCTTACTAAGACAGCATTCAGAGTCTTTTGGTAGGCGGACAGAACAAAACAATGCATGTGGCAGAACTGACAATGCTGAGCAGGACATTTCTGCCTGTGCGTTACATGACAATTTAGGATCAAATTTAAGATAAACATACATCTACAGCAGTTGACCGTCGCTGTTGGTGATTTTAATGTTATATGTCTTATTTACCAGATAGCTGTCATGACATTTAAAGAACAAATCTCTACAGTGTCAAGCGGAGGACTTTTTATCACTATGCGTTGAGCAGTGATTCTCTGCATGGGAGCCAACCTGCACTTTAAACATCAGACCAGGGCTGCATGGTTTCTATTTAGCTCAGAGGGACTGATTCACCCCCCTGCAGTCAGAGGACATTACCATAGTAAACGGAGGGGTTTTCACCTTCGGGCATGATGGCATTACCACAGGACACTAAAGGTCTGTGAGCTTAAGGCAAGCTACTTACAGCCAGATAAATATCAAAGTTTGGTAAATGTGTTTGGCTATTTAAAGACCATTAAAAGGTGCACTAATTAATATGTTATATTAAGAAATAGATTACGTGGCTGTGTATATTGTGCATTGGTCGTTCGTAGTAATGAACCCGCAGAGAATTATCACGAGATTCTGCAGTTCCCCTCAGCTCTATAGAGTGTTTGAGCATCTGTCAGTTCAGTGGTTTGGTTTTCTGGCCCACAACGGTTTTGGTTCCCTCTCGCTTTTAGCAAACTTGTTTCCAGCAGCAGGCAGCTGTTTTGGGTGCAAAAGCTTCGATAAATGCCCTCTGCGCTTCCTGCCCCGCACCAAAACTGCACGCAGGCAAAGTGAACGACTAGCTGGTGAACACAGTGGAGCATGTAGTGGCTAAAAAGCAGGATATTTTTCTCAGGAGTTAGCAGAGCTACATGAGTGCGTGTACTGGATTTACATTTGTCGGCGTTCAGAAACATGACTCCAAATGAATGAGCAAATAGGCAACAAGCTCTCCTCAAGAACTTAATTCAGTAATAGTATGGCAGTATTGTGTTTTAAGCTTATTACGCTTCCCCCTAGTAGCCAAAACATAATTATTATGGCTGCTTTAAAAATGTCCTTATCGTGAATCGTTGGAAGATGGACAAAGGACTTTTGGGTTTTGTTAATTGTTTTCTTCTGCTCAGGAGACGGACCATTTATCTTTGACTAGCTAACTAACCAAACTAGTCATTTTGTCAGTTCAGTCCAAGAACAGTTTCATAATGTCTGATGGCGAGGAAGAACCCTTCAAAAATATGTGTAATGTTTGTAATCAAGCGTTCAGTTTATTAACACATGCAGCGTTAATGCACCCTGCTATAAGTAACAAATCATTAGAAAAGAAACCGAAAGAAACAGAGACCTCTTGAAATTACTGTCAGCATAACAGTAACCTTTGCCATGAGTCCATGAGGTTCGCTTAAAGATTACAATTGCATAGTTTAGTAGAGAAGAGGATTTATGATGTTTTTCCACTTTTAATTAAAACATTTTTTTATAATGGATTCATGGAAAAGATTTGCCGCTTTCCCCACTTCTGAAACAGCAGCTTTGGTTACAGCCAAAATGTATTCAAATCATACAGCCCAGGTCAGTCCAAACATTCCTGCCACAGCAGTTCCCAGACTCCCACTGCTCCACAGAACTGTAAAACATCATAGGAAACACTAAAGTACTCTCCAGAAACACCACTAAAAACACTTCTTTTTTTTTTTTTAAAAACCCTTCTTCCAACTGGCTATCTGCGAAAAACACTAACCGAGCTGATGTGGGCGCTGAGGAGGCAACATAACAATGTTCTTTTGTGAGAACGCTAGTTTATCCTTTGAAGGTCTCATGCAGACACACTGACTGTGCTTGTCAACTTGGCCTGTTGTTTAAGTCATACACACACACACACAAACAAACACACTGCATTCAGACAACAGCAAGTGCCCGTGCACACACAAAGAGAAAGGAAAAAAAAAAAAAACAAGCGATGCAACACATGTATACTCATGTATAAGAGGAAGAACAAGATTGGGCATCAGTCTTGCCACCTTCAGATACAAAACCACACAGAGGAAAATGGCACACTGTCTTTTCTTCTGACTATGAGAATTGTGGCTGAAAGTTGATACGTGACTGAAGCTGAAACAGCAATCTGGGTCAAACCTCACCCCGTGCTGTTCGTGCCCCACACTATCTGCAAACGCACTTCAAGACATTATTACATGTGATTGCGTGTAATCAGTTCAGCAAGATTTGTTTCTACGCTTAGATTTGTGAGGCAGATCTGGGTGCTGGTAGTTTTGCCAGCATTCAAAAGGGACTCCAGATCACTGCAGTCCTACCTGTCACCTCTTAGTTGACAGTTATCCGTCAGCTCTGGAGTCATGATGCTGAGGTATGGGAACACGGCTTCCCGCAGTACGCTGTAATAACATCCCCAAGACATCAGCTCCTAATGCCGTTTTTTTGGGTTGAGTTTATTGGTTCCTTTTTAAGGAGGAAACATGGGGCTTGTTAACATCACAGCAGACATGATGGGAATTCAAACACAGAAAGAGGCAAAGTGTTACATCGGCGCAGAGAGCCAGTAAGAGCACAGATTTCATTCTGACCAGTGTTCTGTTTCTTGTTCCCTGTGTGCCGATATCTCATTGTTTCCCCGTAGACAGAGGCCCCAGTAATCTCTGAGGCCTTGACCGAGCATTATTCAAGTACAGTTTATTTAAGAATGTAATCCCCATATTTACCAAACCGAGAGTGTGAGAGTAGTTTCTCCTGTCACGTTATATGACTTGTGATTCGCAATGACATAAGACAGACGAAGTGATAGTGGTAAAGCAGAGACCCTGCACCCGAGGAGAAACATGTTTACACTTGGTTGACTTATCTTATCAGGATTCCTGATTCAGGAATCACACACACTCTGTTTAGTATCTCCAGCAAGAAATGCAGAAAACAGGTTTGCAGTATATTGGGGAACCCTAAAGCTCGGCATGCTCACACCAATCAGCTCTGATCTTAATATAATATCACAGTGATTCCCAACCAATGCAATTGCCAGGGGGTTCGTGGCGTGTTGAGTGGCTCACCTGAGTTGAAAAAAAAAAAATGAAATTATGACTTGATTAAAAACATATATCCCCATATTGAGTCAGTTCTAACACCTGAACACCACGTGTTGGGACTGAGTGTGTGAGAACTAGTTAGCAAGTGAGCAGAGGAGTATCAATAGTCAGCTAAAAGTAATATACAGTTGAAACAGTTGGCTAACAGTAATAGATAAACAGTTGAAATAGCTAAAATAATGAATAAATGGTTAAAATTGTTAGTGAAAAGTAATGAATAAGTAGTTAAACATCCAGCTTCTGTCACTCCAAGTGGTAATAGTACAAATGCAAACTTGACCAAACCAACCTAAACTCTGACAGTTCAACCGTATGAAAAGAGATGATTGTAACAATACCCATTTTTACATAATTAATAGTGTTAAATAACTTCCAGTTTCAAGTCAGTTCAAATTGACACATTTGGAACGTGACTGGTGGTGCCAATAAAGGGGTACGTGAGTTCATCTGGGCAGGTCGGGCACATGTGAAAAACAAAAGGTTGGAAACGCCTGTCCTAACTAATTAATTCAAATGTCCATGTCACAAGCAAATCCTCGTTTTTAAGTACCAATCATTAAACGGAAAACAGATTGTGGTCGCAGTGTATATTTGGGAGATTCTTGTCTATCACCAATTAAACTTTGTATAAGTCTCATTAAGTTTCAAAATATAAAGCCATTATTAAATGCATATTTTGCTGGCATACTAATTCCTACATGCGCAATGCATATCATGGTATGTATCTCCAAAATATCAGCTTCTCAGGAAGCTCATTAAAACAGGGCAGAGGAGCTATTGACAGAAATGGAATTACAGGCCGCCATATTGCTACAGTAGGCCAGAATGGACAAGCCAAACACTGGCTCTAGATAGGGCGGTGCGGGCTTTTTGCGAGTTTTGTGACCACCGCAGTTTCTCCGACGCGCTTGGAAGGAGAGTGAGGCGAGCCGTATTTAAATGGTTGCAATCTGCTAATTCACTGCTAGATGTCACTAAATCGGATGCGCTGGACCTTTAAAGAGGCTTTTCACGTGAAAACTGCGGTTTGAGGCACATCTGTGGCAGATACATCAGCTGTTGAGAAGAAATTACATGGTAACGGCCCTGATAGCTTCCAGCAAAAGATGCCTGTGTGACACCGCTGTCACCTGACCTGACACCCACAGCTCACCACAGGCCTCAGCACAGTTTGCAAGGCTCGGTGTATCTGTGTTCTTGCATATCTTTAAATAGGTGAAGTAAATGTCCTCAAACTGATATTTAGGTAAAGATGGTATGCTTACAGAGGACATTTTCCTCCAGGCCTCATTCATTTGAAGGGATGATTTAAGATTAGGAAATCAAAGCAATTATGTCCTCTAAAGTCCAGCAATAACACAACACAAATACACACGCTTCCTTTAAGACTCAAGCATCAGGAATGTGAGTGGTACAGCAATAAAAAGGTGTAATAAAAAAACACATGCCGCACTTGGAAAAAAACATGCATTCTTTGTCCTCTGAGATGTAAATGGTTTCATTAAAACTTTGCTGCTCTATGTATTTTTTAATATGATCTCTTCAGATAAGATTCATATCTGGGGAAAAAATGTGATTTTTCTTTATGAACACGCGTGGTGAGTGAGGAGACTTTTTTGGCAGCGGGCATGCATGAGTGGCCAATAACGGACGCGATTAAGAACAGCGATGAGAGATTCCTCAGGGCTCAGACTCCACGGGTGGACAAGGACACTTTTAAAATTGTCTAGTGAAAAAGAAGAACAGCCAGACAGACCTAGTGAAAGTAAACACTTAGTGAAAGACAGAAAAGAGCCTCTTGTTCCATCTCCATGGGGCTGAAGATTGTTTTCCCCAGACCTGGCCCTGTGCCTATCCAAACAGCTCCGTCTGTGCCTTCCACTGACCCCACAACCCTTCCGTTAACCCCCAGACGTCATACAAGGCCACAGCTGCATCCCAAATCTGAGGAAAAGAGTGTGCAAAGGCTAGAGGTGGGGAAGATAGGCCAAGGAGGGAACTTGTTCCCATTTTAGATATTTGGGAGGATCTTCATGTCCACTAGTTATAAGCCGAGAAATGAGCTTTGCCACAGAGTGCAGAGTTTTTACCCCGTCACCCCATGGGCCCTTTTTCTTAGAGGGAGGAGGGGAACGTGAGGGTTAGACTGAGTTTATATCTACAGCTGGGAGGTCAGCTTTCCTCTGGGACAATGTGAGGATATGAGTGTTTGATGACAAGTTATGATAAGGGCCTCAGTGTGTGTGTGTGTGTGTGTGTGTGTGTGTGTGTGTGTATAGGGTAATGGGTACAAGGGTAGCCAATCTTTTTTCACCTCCATTTTCTGGAGACTGTTGCGACTGTATTTACAGCCTTTCTACTTAAGTTTTGAAAGTGTGGAGAACGTCACTTTCTTCTGCTGATCAGAACAGCCATTTCTATTCAATGATCAGCTGATTTTTATTTACTGTAAACATGTGAATGTACAGTCTTTGCCCTCACACCACTGATCACCTTGTGATTCTCTCACATGGCGTTTTTGTGCTCAAGTAAACAATTAAATTTGAGTTTTCACCAATTACGTACAACAGAACTAACACCTAGAGCAGCCAAAAAAACAGAACTAGTGGTCTACCGCCATGCTAGCAGCTCTGTGAGGCTGTATTTTTACGCACAGCGATGCTTTGTGTTAAATGCTAACATCAGCATGCTATGTCATTTGGATTTATTCTCTTGGGGCCAAGAATGTCTGTACAAAATGGCATGGCAATCCAGCCAGTAGTTGTTGAGATATTTCAGCCTGGAAGGTTTGTAGTCCCATCATGCTTCACAAATAGAACATAACAGATTCAATTGCAGCCGCTGGGGTGCCTGCCTGGTGTGCTTGATCTGGCTTAAGGCCCGCTGCTCTTTAATCCAAACCCCGGCTTCCTTTTCCGATGACAACGATGATGTCTTATGGTAATACGTGTTTCAGCAATAAAGCTGAAAAATGGTGGGAAAAAACTGATGAAAAACAAGAATTTAGAAAGCGGAGTTTGAAGGAGCTACAGGCCTCTGCACACGCAGCCGTTGCCATAGTCACAATCATCTGATCCAGTCGATTTGAACAATAGTGTCTTAGCCCTTTAAATCAAATCCAATCTTACTTCATTCAGTGATATTTCAGCAATAAAGTCGAAAGAAATTGATTAAAGCCAAAATGTAGCAAAGTCCGAAGGAGCTACCAGCCACTGCACCCACATGTGCAGCCGTTGCCAATTTTTGTTGCTGGCCACATTGGCCTTTAGGGGCTGAGACAACGAGTAGCGCCAAAACTAGTAAAGAACACACAGCTGAAGGTGAAGGAATAAACGGGTTTCACTTTTGTTGAGCACACATTCTTTGTGCCTCTCTCACATTGAAGATAACGTCCTTTCTCTTTGTGATGACAAGGATCAAGCCTGTCCAGCTGTTTAAAGGGTGACTTGTTGCACTGCGTCATACAGTACGGATGACCAATCAAAGCCAGTTTCCCAGTCATCTGTTGTTTCGACATAAACTGAAAATAAACTGGTATTCTGACTGTTTACGTGCTTTTTATAGAACTCTCCTTGCTCCTGTTTGAGCTCAGGCCACTGTTTACACTCTCTTCTACATGTACACCCAAACCTTGAATCAAATTACTGACCAGTTCTCCCCAATTTGAAGTTCGGTGCATTGATGCCACAACTAGAATTCAATCAGACAACCCCTCACAGATCTGCTGTGACGGTGGGCAGTTTGCAGTCTGTACCTGCCCTATTTTCTGTGTAATCAGAGGAAATGAAGAGGGCTCATCAGGCCGTGTGTTTCCTGAACTGCTTTCAATAATGAGCAAACACACATCCTTCTGCAGGCATTTGATCTACTCCCAGAGCCCACATCAAGGCCTCGGACTGTCCTCCAAACAATGGGCTCTGGAATCCCACTCTCTGCTCTACAAGAAATCAGGCAGTCATTTAGATAGCTGTATCTCTCTGTCTAGACACACAAGGCATGTCAGTGGTATCACGTGTTGAAACAATGCAGTGTTAATTGCTATTCGAGTGACTCTGGGCAAGACAACAAACACTGAGCAGAGACGGGAATTTTAGCATTGTTTGAGGGGATCTGGAGGTTAAACCTCCGATTGCTGCTGTTTGCTCTCTACTATGCCTGAGATCTCAAACCAGTTGTTTTTGTAGAAGGTAAAACATTTACGTATTCTACGGAAAAGAACATAAGGCAGACAGAAAGAGCCTCACCATTCTGGCTGCCAGCTTCTAAAATGAGGGGATTTCTGGGCTCAAATGTATCACCACTAAAATCTTGCGGGTCAAGAGACGCCCACTCCATTCCAGCCCTTCACAGACAGAACAAAACTAGTAAATAATGACTTCCTGTGAGAATGCAGTGCAAGAAGTGCTACCACTTCCTTTCATTTCTCTTCTTTCATTTAGCAAGGATCCCAGTGGACAATGTTCAAAATCCCACGACCAACACTTCTCTGCCCAAATAGCAGAAGTTAAAAGGAGGGAGGAAGGAGGCGTGGGTGGAGAAGGTTGAAACTGAAGAATGGTTGAGTCGCGTCGTGCAGGTTAGGCAATTCTAAGATTTACTGTAATCTTTTGCAAATTGAGAACCCCCTATGTGGTTAACCACTTATTATCGTCTGCTGCTCTTGAAACAAACCAGCCGATAGAACAGGAAAGGAAAAGTCTGGCCTGTTGGTAAAAGCTTTATATTGCCCACTTCAATTTGTAAAATGGGGAACAAAGACGACTTACGGTTCTTCATGTGCAAGAATAGAATCATATCATCAAATCATTGCAGCTGAGATGGTGTACATACGGAAATCCCATTTGCATTCAGAAGGAAATTACTTACAGCTAACAGTAACAGCCCCTCAAATCATGCAACAAGCCTCCACAGAACTTCGTAGTCTACTCTTCATTTAGTTTCATGCCTGCACAGTAAATCTTTTACAAGTAAACAATACATTCAGATATCCATTAATCATCCAAATGCTATATATAGTCTTGGAGCATGGCCAAATGTCCTGCAGTGATGCAACTTGTTGTCCCAACGGCGGACAAAACAGTACAAGGCCGACTAAAAACAGTGAAGTCATGGGAAAAACAACAGACACACGCACCTCAGAGTGGAGCGCCGCGATGGCAGTGATGCTATTAACATGTCTGTTCCTTCAGGAGACGGGCATGCAGGGCCAGGGAAACCGCACGACAGCCCCAACACTGGAATTCTCCCACACAATGAAAACAGACATGAAGGCTGGGAAATGACAGAGAATGTGACAAGTAGCTTAGTTAGGAAATTAAGGGAAAGTTGTGAGAGACAGGGAGATGTCACGTAAAAAAGGTTCAAGCACTGTGCCCTTCTGGCTATCTGATAGGTTTATTAAATGTCACATTGTGCAATGGGAATAAAAATGTAAAAGGTTTCACATATCCCCCACTTTCTGTCACACTGTGAGGTTGGTTGGAATGCAAGGTCATGACCTACGCCAGTTGTTGGGAGGAAAAAGAGAAGATATAGCGTGTCATGTTTGAGATGGCCAAAGACGGACAGAATCGCACAGTGTGGACACCTTAAAATAGTTTTTTTTAGAACAACCTGAAAAAACACGGCGAGTACAGTTCTCTGAGACTGAAACCAAAATAACATTTTACAGATTACAGATGCATTGCAGACGTAAAATGTTTATAGATGTAAAAGAAATGAATCTGTCTACCAGCACCTTTTAAACTCACTAATCAACACGTTTTATCATAAAGTGGCCGGGCACATACGCTGAAAAAAATAAAAATAAAAAAAGCGGTTTCGTCACGCTTCCACATTTTTGGGCACATAGAGCATGCTCAGCAGAGTCCTTCTGAGAGCCAGTTGAGAGCGTGTGCGTCCAAGACTTCCGCTGGCTGACTTCCTGTTGGCTCCCCACACACATGAATGGGATCAAATAATTTAACCGTACGGCTCTTCTATACTTTCGAAATGTTACGTTTGTTGCATTTGCCCTGCAAAGTGGACCAGTGAGGTTTCCCTCCGAAAAGTTGTCCTTGTCTGTTCCCCTCTTCTTCTGTTATATCCTCTCTGATGTTTTGTTAGGTTTATCTCATTTAAAAAGAAATTTGGTTTGTATTTTCTTGAAGAGTTGAAGTGAAGCATGTCTACTCAATTCTCTCGCTCTCTCTCTGTTATCTTTATGCACATTTATTATATGAAAAAAATAAAATAAAATAAAAAAAAAAAAATCACACTTTCAAAAATCAAAATTTTTGTCGGGTTTTTACTTGTGTCTTAAGATGACAATTCCCTCACGGTCCTTCATAAACGCGCATTATTTTAACTATTCTTGTTTGGGTGATTTCACTACACTTGCAATGTCATACTTTTACAGATGCTTCACGTGAACCGACATCAAGGATGGAGTCACTGTTTTGGAGACAAAACAGCTCAATTAAGAACTTGCAGTGCATTCACTGTTCTCTGCAGGAAATGGGTTTTCATGGGAAAAATCTCAAAGCATGGTGGGCAAAGAGGAAATACATCAAATGGGATAAATAACAGGAAACTCTGACTTGATAAAGGTGAGTGTTTGGTGACCCCTACACATGAAGATTCACAGGCCAGGAAAGATATGTATCCTTATACATTCTCGATGTATAACCTGCTGATGTTGGCTTATCTAACACAAGACAGGGTGGTGGTTGTTGTTTTTTTGCTTTTTAAAAAGCTCTCACGCTTTATAGTTAACACAGGTTTGTCTGAGCTAACATTCACAGATTAAGTAACAAACAGAGGCAGTAAAAGCAAAAACGTGCTGTGTTGAGCTTGGTTCTTGGTTCCAGACCTCCGAATCACCACCCACATCTCAAAACTCATATCGCTATTGGTAAAAGGGTCTTTGTAGCGTTTTACAATAATTAAAATTTCGCTTTACCCACATACAACCTTTCAAAAATCCAAAAAAAAAAAAAAAGTTTTTCTTTTGTAAACCTTTCACCACCCATTTGCCCGTACCTCACCATGTAAACAGCATTATCTGGAAACACGTTTCTTTCTCTAATGTCTTACATGGCTGCAGGCAAAAGGCATTCGCACATTTTTATAAGCACAAGTGAGAGCAAAAGTGAGAACACAAGTGCAGGCTAAAGTGTGATATTGTGGCACGCAAAAGCACCTGCTCCACCCAGAAAAACTCAGAAGGGCTCTGTCAATTTAAATTCCTTATATTGAGCCAGTGGCCTCTATAACTTGCAAAAGTTATCACTTATACACATCAGTTCTTACATCCAGTATATATACTGTCATAATACACATGCATTATTTTAAAGGGTATTGGGAAGGATAGAGAATGCAATCCACCGCAACATAAACTGACCTCCTAAATTTTGTTTATGGATAAATGTATTGCTGCAGATGTTGGCTTGAAAATAATTTCTTGGTCTGTTCAGTGGTCATCCTGACTCATTCTACCTGGTGCTTTGTGGCCGAGCATGTGGGTTGCCAGAAAGTGAAAGCATTGTTTAGTTCTACAAAGGCAACTTGACCTATTTCAATGACCAAGAGTCCTGCACCACAGGGAGGATACATACTGATAGAGATCTGTGGTTAAGGGGAAACCAGAGCATTAGTAAGGGGGGTTGTGAAGGGATTGTCTGCAGGCCTGGTCTGCACAGTGTAGCATGGCCAGCCACAGCTGCTGCTGTTGCTGCTGCTGCTGCTGCTGCACAGTGTAAATATTTCACCCTTCATCAAAATACTTTCCCTTGTTTTACTGGCACAAAGAGGAGTTGAAACTCTGAAAAAACAAATCCTCTCTTTGTTTTCTGTCAGTGGCCTGGTTCACATTGCCCTCGACCTTTTCATTTCACAGGTGTGCTTGCCATTACACTTTTCAGTCCAATATTTGTCACTGTGCTATTGTCTGTGCTCACTGCTCCGGCAATCTGAGTGGGACTAAAAAGTATGTGCATGCATGCAAGTCTGATTATGTGTGTGTGTGTGTGTGTGTTCGTGGGGGGGTGGGAGGTGTGTGGTTCCTTCCATTTACAGAAATACACACAAAGGTGAAGTTTAAAACCACAAATAACAGAGCAGGGCCACCCTCAGACTCTCTCTACCGCGGTTTCCTGAGAAAATATCCACGTTACAACACACCTGCAAACCTCACAGCATCCCTCACCAGAGGAGTTTATTGAAGGAAGGGTGACTTTTTCTCCAGCTGAGGCACTTAAATGCTCTAACTAGGGCATTAAACTGCACCATTCCAACATCCATGTCACATGTTAGGCTGCAAACCGCAAATTAGACACTTTCTTCATCTACACTGGCTGAAAAAACACTGAAACACAAAGTAATGTTATGGGTGATATCATTTACCCACCTCACCCAATCCATAAACATAGCAAGCAAACATGAAGCAGGTGCCTGAAATATAGGCAGAAGATGTATCTTAACCTCATCAGTGGATTCTCTGGTTTGTGGACTAACGTTTTGAAGCCTCGGATTTTGCATTTTGGCCATCGCCATCTTGGTTTATTGGAGCCAGAAGTGAACATATGTGGATGAGAGGGTCGAGCTGGGGAGGAGCAAGGGAAACGCTAAGTTATCAGCTAACACTAGCGCTAGCTAGCTAGTTTGGTTAGCAAGGTGCATCCGTAATTCACGTCAACTGTGATATTAATTGGGATGCTAATTTTGGCTAGCAAAAAAACAGGCTGAAAACAATATGGAATAAACAGCTGACTCCTTGGAGTGTCTCTTAGTACAACCAAACGCTGAACAAGACATTTCTAGGTGACCAAAACATTACAATTAACTTTCATAAACTGAACACACACTGTGAAAGGGTCAAAGTTCTAGGACAAAAACACGGACAACGCTCAAAAACAAGTTTTACGGGCTATCCTCCTCGCCGTGGTGGTGACTTGTTAATCACAAGGTACCCACGGCCTACAGCATACCCTGCTTTATCGTCTATTTTTCTCTAAATGGGACCATAATTTACTAAATGAACATCAGGCTGTATTGAAGAACACTAGCGATTGAGACCATAAACTCATTAGGAAAATGTTTACGGAGGTACAAAAACAAAAATCAAGTGAGTAGGGTCATTTTCTCCAAGCCTTCTATACAATCAGAATTTGTTTTGCAACCGGTGGAGTCGCCCACTCCTGGGAAGAATGAAAATTTAACGCACTTGGCTTCACTTTTCAGATCGGGAAAATCCTGAAAGCTCTCAGCTTCTACAATTACACTCGAGACTGGCCCGACATCCACAGGAGAAGCAGGAAGACATTCCTTTAAACACTCTCTTACCTACAGTATCTTAAGTCACTCCGACACACTGATTTATGGCTTTAATGACTCCTTTGAGAAGCCACAGTGCATGACATTAATTACCACGCTGCTCATTTCCTACCGCAGATATCAAGTGATGTCACAGGAAGACATAGTCCTAAGAGCATGCAAAGTAAGTGGGTCAAATAACTGTAGAGCTGGACGGAGAGGAAGATGCAAAAATGTGCTTGTGTGTGGGACGTAGTCCTGGGAGAATCATGACCGATGACCGAAGACAAGATTTTGTGACTCAACAGAGTGGGCCAGTGTTCTCAGGATTTAAGTGTTCTGGTCGACAACACAAAACGTCTGGACAGCACATTTCTCCCTGAGAACACACACATGGCAGCGACTGACTGACTGGAGGCAGGATCATCCCATTAAAACCACTAGAATCCAAACAGAACTACAATCCAGCTCCCCATCCTTCCTGCCCTCCTCAATCATCTCCCTCATACACTTTCCAACAAAACCTTGTATTTAAACAAAATGTATCCCATCTGATCTTTAAACCTCATTCAACTTGAACACAGCAATGATCTGTTTATAGTGATTAAGGGGCGGAATCTGCCTCAAACTGGTGAGAGAATCACGCACAAACATGTGACTCACAGCGAGGACAGTGGGAAAGGGATTCGGGGATAATTGGCTAGAATTGAAACAAGACGAGGACACTGGAGCCGTTTCCACAGAACATCAGACTAAAGAATGTGGAATCTAAAAGGCTAATCATGATAGTAACAGCTACCATGTGTTCAGATAAATTACCTTCTCCAGCAATGACACAGCTCTCCATTCACTGTAGACAGCTCATCATAATAAACAGTATAGTAGGATGAGACTATTCAGAAAGACATCAATTTCCAAGGAATGTTAACAAAAAAATGGAACACAATATGATCGCTTGGAACTGTGACTCTTCTATGTGAAAGTGTCCAGATGAGCTAGGTTTTGGAGAGTTTCGGCTCTCTGGGAACAGAGAGCGGAGGCTGAGGTGCGTTGCTTAAAGCGTTCTCATGCAAGGCTACAGTTACACAGCCCCAAGGGTCAGACATTAGGCTGGAAAGAATTTACTCCTTGTCTCATGGTAAAGTTTTACAGTGGAGTACCTCACATAGCTTCATAGCCAACAGTAACACAGCCAGTACTCAAGGCAGCAGGGGGCTGGGGTCCCCTGGTCACCATGTGTTCGGCCCTGTCACCGTTACACTGCCCAGAGTCACAGAACATGCGGTTATTCACAGCAACTGGCGTCCCACAACTGTTTCATGTCTCCATTTCATATACCTACTGCTTTAAACGATACATCATCGGACTGTGACAGGCCAACTGTCGGTCTGATGACGAGGTGTACTTTCAAACAACACATTTTCTTTAACTTTGTAACTTTTGTTCCAATTGTTTGTTTTTTTAAATCATAAAACTACCGTGAATTTGAGCCGGTTTATAGGATAAAGGACTGCTCACAGCAGCATTTTAAAATGGTGACATCTCGAGGCGAAATCAGTTCATTCCAATGGAATCACCGCGGATTACTGAGTTCTTCTCTCGGGGGCGTAGTAAATCCGTGACTTTTTTTGTGTCGAGTCAACTTTGGTGAACTTTGATCCACAAATATGAAATATGCATGGAGACCCAAAACGAGTCCAGTATAAACTGCTCCACAAAAGAGGAATGGTGTGTAGACAGTCGTCGATGGTACAAATATGTCTTTTCAATAAACTGCGTGGACTTGTACCGTTAGTGACCGAGCTAAGCTAACGAACTGAAGAGCTTGATTCCTGACATTTAGCCTTAATTTGTATGTTGTTAAATTCCATGGGGGGGGAAAAAACAATGCATTAGTGTGTCAATACGTTCCGATACTTTCCCTTTCCTGTCTGTGGTTCTCAGCCCCAAGCCCATTTTTTCCCACTTTTTAAAATACAGGTCACAAATAGTTAATTTTTTTTTTTTTTTTAAAAAGGCTCAGTAATTTCCTAAAACAGTTGGACACTGTAGTTCTTATCAAACGCTACTCAAACAATAGGAAATGGTGCATTTGTTGCGAGTATTGTTCAGCTGCAAATTAATACACATTACTAGTGAGTGTTAACAACACGGTGTATGTGGGATGGACTCAAAATAAACTACAGTATGTGTTCATGGCAATCAGGGAACATGTCACCCAGTGCAACAGTGTCGCTCATTGATCGTGGTTTTAATAGTTTTTGGACAACAATGGAGCTCTGTGGCACAGAGATAAAAGCCACATCAGGCTTAATTAGAAATTTCAATTCATTGTTGGTTTCGGTCTTTTCATTTAAAAAGAAAAAGAATAATCCGACTTACTCTATAAGGTTGAATTGAGTTATGTAAAATAATTTGGGTTTGGTGTAATGTTTAGCATAATGTTTAGAGTCATTGTTTCACCAATGGAGGAAGGTAACTAAGTACCAATTTTGAGGTACTTGTACTTTACTCAAGTATTTCCAGTTCATCCTACTTTATAATAATAGTCCACTACATTTTTGTACAAATACTGTCAAATCGGCATGATTGAGTTCACACAGCCTCCATCTGAATCATATATACCATGAGCATAATGGGTGTTTTCCTTTTAGTACAAATTAGTAGGCACTGGCTGTGAGCTTGTCCTTTTTTGTGTGTGAAGATGTAAGTGTGTGGGTGTGTGATTTGAGTTGGGTGTTCTACAGATCAATGTTAACAGTGCAGGTGTACGCCTTGTGACACACGGTGCGTTTCAGTAAGCGTATACAGTATGTGTGAGCGTGTGAACATGAACACTATGATTTTGTGTGTAATTGTGAGTGCGTGCGCCAGGCTAGGCTTGGTTTTAATAGGTTCCAGAGGTTGGACACGTGTCAGCCAATAAAAACACAAGGACCTACAAAACGTTGAGCAATTCGCTTCCTGCTGCATTGAGTTGATCGGCACTACGAGTGCCAAATACAAATAACCGGTTCTGCTGGTTGTGTGCACCAGGTTATTGTATTGCTATAACACTTTCACACACATTACTCGCTCCAGCCACAGGAAATGACATAGGAAAGGGAGAGTCGGTGCAACAAAACACACACAGCAAAAGATTATCCCTGATGCCAAACCCTGCAACCAGAGATTAAGAGGCCCAACTACAACCCAGTAATATAAAAATCATCATTACAGCTTCCTTATTACAGTGATTGACCTGATGAAACACACTTGCTTACATGCTTCAAAGTGAAGCGCTGAAGCACATACTGTACATATTTTAAATCCATCCAAAGTGCCTCCCAATGGGCCAGTTTTCCCTTTCTTTCTCTACTTTTTATGACAGACACACATGAAACCAGAGAGGGGCTAACAATACTTTTGGTTTCAGTTAAGTACAGGATCAGTGAAACATACCCAGCCTGGCCTCTGTGATGGTCTGGGTGAGCCAAACAGCCTGCTGGTTTCCCCTGCATGGGCCCACACCACACTCACAGAGCACGCTCGTAATGAAGGGTTTCTGCTCGGCTTTTTTTTTAGAACCACTATGGAACAATGTACAGATTCTATTTACTTCACAAAATGTGCCCCAAATATACGCAGCGAGAGGAGGAAATTGGACTTTATGGTGTCTGTATGAATTCATAGCAGTACAGTTTTTCACTCTTGCTACATTACCGGACGTCTTCTTGGGAGGTCTTTTTGATGTTTGGCAAGTCAAAAAAAACAACATTCCAAATGTGCTTCATTAAACCAAAGGACTATCATGTAGCAATGAAAATGTTATCTGTCTGCATTGTCATAGAATAGATGTGTAAAGAGGCTCAAAATATTCCCATCATATATAATAAATGGCTTTCACCACAGCATAAGGTAAATAATGCCAAGTAAACACATAATGTAAAAGTGGTCAATTGTAGCTTGCAGTATCTGGGTTTCTTATAGGGTTTAGAGCTATGAGTAATCCCAAAATGCAGTATAAACCCACAGGAAATGATTTCACCATAGTATCAGAAAAATAGAGCCAAGTTAGATCCATTTGCTAAGCCCCGCCGTCCTTAGTTGCTGTTGCTATTCCTGTCAAACTTTGTGTTCACGCGGAGGACAATGCAATTAACAATGATTAATATTGGCAGATTTACCGCTCACGTACTTTTTCAAGCAGTGATGTACTTGATTTAGACAAAAGCAGGCTTCTCATTTCTAACCTAAAACCATCGATTTACTTGCTGAAATTACAACCGTCACTCTCAGATTTAATGTAGCTTGCCCAACACTGGTCAAATCTTAGTTGAGAGTCCAAAACAATTCCAAGGTACTTAAAATCCTGTACTGTCTCTAATTCTTTTATCCTACCTTTAATAGTATATGTGATTGGGAACTTTCTTGCGAAACACAGAGACAGTTGTTTTAACATGCAGTGTGAGACAGTAAGTGTCAAGCCAGTGTGCCACCTTGACAAGGCACTCTGTCAGTGTGGCATCAGCCATAGTAGGTGTTTTTGCCACCACAATAATAACAGTATCGTCAGCGTACATTTGCACTCCTGCGCAACACTCAGATCAGATCAGAGATCACTCGGAGATATATAAGCTAAACAACAAAGTTCCAGGAATCCTTGTGATATTCCCCTGTTGACTCCTGTTTCGTAAATCATAATTAAACTGTGTTTTTGCCTGAGAAGAGAAATTAAATTTAGCCAATTTGGATAGCAGGATGTCATGATTGACAGTATCAAATGCCTTTTTGAGGTCTAGGAAGATTGTACCAACTACATTCTCCCTATCCAAAAAGCTCTTGATATTTTCAAGCAGATAGCAGTTAGCTATAGTTCTGTTAAATGCTTGGGTCTGAAACCAAATTGATTTATGATTAAGTGTAATCTACCCAATATGGCTGGGCCTTTCACCTTATCAGACCTTTTTCAGAGAAAAGCCTTCCTGATAGGAAGTTGGCCTCTTGAGTCTGGCTTGTGAAATTTACAGTCTTATTTTCATTGGAGGTAAAACGCTAATACAATCGTTTAGTGAATAGAAGTGTGTGTGTGGCGATTGGCCAGTGGGAGTGAATGCTGAAAGGTACAGCTATTGAACTGGGACAATGGAGTGTTGTAAGCGGGAATTTTTAACCATCACACTCTTAAATCACTTTTACCTCATTTGCTATTGCAGTGATAGACTCCATTTATAATCCCTCAGTCTGGCTGATATCTGCGACATTTCCTGAATACATATTAAATTGGCTATTGTACTACTAATCTGCCCCTACCTGTTTGCTGCATGGCTTCCTTTACATACAGATTTGCAGGCTTTCATTCACTGACTGGAAGTAATTCATTACCTTGTCCTGGGAAAAGCAGCTGTGAATGTGGTTTTGGTGTTCTAATAAACAACTCACTACAGAGAAGTACAGGACATCTTCAGCATGATGAATCCCATGTTTGATCCTTTCTAACCTGTATCACGAGGTACCTGAAACCCAGACAAAGAGAAGGTATCAGTCCCAGACCAGGATGTTGAATTTCCCCCCAACATCGTCATCACACTAAAGGAGCTGTTTATGACTTTATTCCCCAGTGTTGAATGCCCACGCTCCCTCTGTTTGGAAGGGAAGGGAGCTCTTCCGAGAATCTGACCCCCGACACAGAGTGCTGGTGGGCTGTTGGCATGTCAGTAATTGAATAAGTTTGAATAAATCTCACAGAGGCCGGTTACTAATTCTCATGACTCACCCCCACCACGCAGCCCGCCACACATCCCTCCCCGCCCACGCCCACCCTCTTCTCCCCTTTCCCCGCAGTGGGAATGCGCTTTCTTCCATTCTGTCCTCCAAGATGAACTCATCCCAAACCGCTGCTGCATGAACAAAACAAGCTTTCATAAAACTGCCCATTCACATCTCACCCCCCTAACAGCTAATGTGGAAAGAAATACATATGTATTGAAGCATGAGCTAGCCTGTCAGTGACCACTGCATAGCAGCCAATGAATTGTAAATGGCTGTGGAAGATATTGTCACTGTGGAAACCTCTCAAATGTCAACCTTTTAGGAATAAGGCAAAGTTTTCAGATTGAACGTCATACATTTTTCACTTTACCCAGTTTGGTTTTGAAAGCGACACATCACGTGGTCCTTTGATGTAAGTTAAAACACGAAAATCGCCTAAATTGGAGTTAGAAACGTTTTACTCACACAGATAAACCCTATTAGGAAAGAATGCTTCTTTATCGACATTGACCTGGTGCCTGGTTGGGGTTTATCAGCGAATGTGGGACAGGGAGAGGGTAAAGGGTGGAAGGTTAAATGTTAAAATGTGGGAATGTGGAGACAGAGAGAAGAAAGCGTCTGAAAAGTGGAGCCCAACACAAAGTGAAACAAAGCCTCCATGGTTTGTAGAAGAAAAAAGGGCCGCAGCAGTCTTCATCGACACACCGTGATCTGCTAATATATTTCTTTAAAGTTTGTTCTGTGAGCTTATTTATTCGAGGATATGCATGGCAAAACACAGACAAGCATAAAAAGAGGTGACTTTAAAGAAATAGTTTGCCAATTTGGAAAATATGCTTATTTGCTTTGGAAAGTTAGAGGATAGGATTGATACCACTCTCATGGCTAAATATGAAGCTATAGCCAGTAGACGATTAGCTTAACTTAGCATAAAGATTGGAAAAAGGAGGAAACAGCTAGCCTGGCTCTGGTTAAAGATAAAAAAAATACATCTAGTAGCAACTCTAAATCTCAGTAATTAACACATATCTCATTTGTTTAATCCGGTTTGTTTCACCAAAGCGTTAAAATGAGAAGTTGTGGTTTAGCGGGGCTTATGTGCAGTTGGCCGGGAGCAGTAACTTTCTTGTCATGATGAGAAGGTTAACACCACTTTTATGTACTGTATGTATGGTAAATAACCAACCAAGTCGCCAGAATAAAATGAAGCCATTTTATGTTTCTGCAAAGGATGGATACGGTGAATCCCTCCGTTTCAACCACAGAATCTCTATGTTTCAAACGCAGTGGTTAAGGTCTGGTTATGCTTAGGTAAAAAAAAAAAAAACATGTGGTTAGGCTTGGGAAAGATCATGATTTGTGTTAAAATACCCGGTTTTGTCTGTTGAAACCGGAAGGTAAAATTGGTCTCAAACACGGGTCTCTGCTGCTTTTGCGACTCCAGCCACCTGACTACTGATCTACTTAATTTAGGCTTAGCATCAAGACTGGACACAGAAGGAAAGAAAGGCTCTGTGCGAAGGTAACTAAACCCGCTAAAGAAATTTTACTTGTTACATATGTGTTGGCCAGGCACAGACTCATTTTTACTCTTCGGTTTTTGTACAGATTAAACAAACGAGATGCAACGTGTTAATTAGTCCGTTTTAAAGGTCCTGGTAGGAGGTTTGGTTACCTTTGGACAGAGCCAGGCTAGCTGTTTCCCCCTCTTTCCAGTCTTTGTGCTAAGCTAACCAGCTGCTGGCTGTAGCTTCATATTTAGCGCACAGACATGAGAGTGGTATCAATGTTGTCATCTAATAATTTTCCCAAAAAAATCAAAATATTCCTTTTACACACAGACATGAGGTGTGGGGTCGATTTTCTCATATTTTCCATATTGTTGAACAAGTCCTTTAAAAAAAAAAAAGAAAAAAAAAAGAGAAAAGCTCCTGAGGGCCTTACAAAAAGTCACCACAACCAAAACAAAATACAAAAACAAGTCAGTGAATGTGACTAAAGCAATTAAGTAAAAATTCAAATGGTAGAAGCAGTGGCTTTTTGACTAATGCGGTAGAGCACTTGGTGTCAACAATGCTGACTGAGCTCTCTTTCTTTACTAATAAACACAAAGTTGATTTGCTCTCTTTGCTGGCCAAGAAAACTTGGTGGCCAAACTAAAACACAGCTCTGCAAAACTTGTGGGATCCACGTTCAGTGATGCCATCGTGGATTTTAATAAACACAGCTGTAAGTGAGCAGAGACAAAGTCATGAATAAGCAGAAAATGACTAAACAATCATTTATCTGCAGTGTGACTGGAGCCTGAGCTCAAACAGAGCAACCTGCCAGCTTGAGAGTGAAAACCGGTAAGAGGTTTACAGAGGAAATGAGGATGTTTGTGTTTGCATATAGACACAACTGACATTCACATATGCTCAGTTTACGTCTAATCAAAATGGTCCTCAACGGGTAGCCTCTTCCTGTGTTTATTTGTACCGGAAAATCCCCACTGACTTTAACAACTTCAACAAAGCTTTTTCCGCCTCCTGACTCTTACGAAAAATATCTACTTGGGAATTGATTTGTTTTTTTAAAAACAACTTTGTTTAAATCAGGGAAATAAATGAGTGCATTTCACGCCGCAGAGGCTCTCATTAAAGACTGCCTGGCTTCTACACAAACGAAAAACTTCCAAGTGTGTTTTCCTTGTAAAAAAACATGAGGCCTGGATCAGAGCAAAATGCTGTTAGACGGTCAGCTCTGGTGAAAGAACTGACACGTTCCACAGACCCACTACATAAAGCATACTGTATGTAAATGTCACTTTTTACAACAGTTGGACTCGGAGGCCAGGTTTAAAACATTTGCATCTCTTTGCACGATAGAGAAAACCCAATTAAATGAGAAGCAGAAGTAAATGGATGAGCAAAACGTGCTGCGCTCATGCTGGAGTATGAGTTTAAGGTCGTGGATGCTTTGACTGCGAGGCACTGAGTCCATGTTGGATAAGAAAAGAAGGGACAACAGACATGCAAACAGAGCAGCTGGAAGAATAGAGCTGGGGGAGTCAGGTGCATGAGCTCGCCTGACAGAAATACACTGGGCAGCATGGAAGCAAACGGAAAAGAAACACATCCAACATTTACATATGTTCTTCCCATTTCCCCTTATTAGGAGCCTCAAAGCGAGGTCGCTGCCCAGCACAGCTGCACATGAGACAGTGTGGCAGAGAAGCAGGACTTTGACAAAGGCGGGCTATTTCTAGGATTCCCATAAATCTCTGGCAGCCACTACAGTGCTGGACACAGCATTAGAGTTCCTGTGTTTTTCTCTTTTTTTTTTGTTTTTAAAAAGGGCTCCGTCGTCTAGTATTATTTTTCTAATCGATGTGGATCCCCTCTCTCTGACACACAAACACATAGGAGGAGCAAAAGACAAATAAAAAGAAATCCCACAAGTTACCCATCACTCTCAAGAAAGACAAACACTTTCCAAATGACTATGCCCTTCTGTGACTACTAATTAACGGTTAACACCTCATCCTAAATGTTCCGTCTTCAAGACGTTCCTGGTGAAAAAGAAAAGCAGCTAGCTACTGAGCAGCCAGAGCACGAAAGTATCTGACTTAAAGCACACCCTGACTGTAAATTCAGTAGTCCAACAAACAACAACACTAATTGTTGGAATTTGAACGGTGTGAATGCCTTCTATTGCCCTTGTGAAATGACAATAAACAGGCGAGTCTTGTGTTAGCAGGAGGCGAGAATCTCATTTTGGAGGTGTTATTTTGCATCATATGGGCCACTGGTAACACCTCAGAGCAGAGACATGCAACAGGCTGCCGTGGGCGATAAAAAAAAAAAAAGAGGTGCTTTCAGCATGTGAACTGAAACCAAACGGGTTACGGATCCTTATAAATTAAAGTAGCAACATGGGAAGAAGGGGTACATGACATGTCGCCCCTGTCCCAAAAAGAAAAAAAACAAAACAAAAAAAGAAACCAGCCAGTCAACTTTAGGATTATTTACTGTAATCATCATCATCATCAGTCACTGACAAACAGCAGCCAGACAAGTAAAGGAGACACATGCAGCAGTAAATCCAAAGCGGGCTATCATGACAAAAGCAGGACTGACCGACTTCCTTTCGAGAAGCGCATTAACGTCACAGGAAGAATCACGCAGCGCCAGGAGGGTCGGACGCCCCCCCCCCCAGGCAGTGAGATAACTAGGTGGGTCCGGACTGGTCACTCTGTTCTAAAAGTTTGCTTGTGGCCTGAGGGGAGAAGCAGTGACAGAGCAGATCCCCACTGTGGGAGGGGGAAAAAAAGAAAAGAAAAGACAGACAGAGCAGCGAGTCCTGCTGCCATGTCTTTGTGTGTTAACTAATCAGAGCTCTCACACTGAGAGCTTGTCACGGTGGCACTGCAGGGTGTTAACTGCCACTTGGCTGACAGACAGGGCTCGTGAGAGAGCGAGAAGAGCAGTTCAACCTGGTTATCACTTGGGTGGGCCTCAGGGAGAAGAGGAAAAGCAGAACGAAATGAGTCAGGGAAGCGCCTCTCACCTACGACCAGGCAGGCACCAACTGGAAATCACTTAAAAGGGGACAGAAACACTGATCCCAGACAAGCAGGTGTGGCGAGAGGAGCAGCTGAAGCTAAAATAAGCCCAATTCTGTTGATGTGGGGAGAAAGAAAATAACTATTTATAGAGGCTATCATTTTAAAACAAAGGTTAAGACCACCAGGCACCATCTCTCAATAAAATGACGCAGCTACATTATCTATAAACACTTTCTGAAAAAAATCTTCCATTAACGCCGGCTGTGGAAATGAGTAAGTTGTTGACTATGTGCTTCAAGTGTTTGTCGCACGTCACTCTGTGCTCACCGCTCCTGCTGTGTGTCAATTCCTACCAGTGACTTCATCTGTGTTGTTTCTCAAGGATATCCCTCTCCTTTCTAGGCACAATGAGGCAGCTTCCTGTTTAGAGAAGGCCCAGTCCAGCCTTCGCTCACCCACCCTCACCCTTACGTAACTTCCCCCGTTGTTCTGCCCCGTGTCCCCGCCATGTCACAGCAGTGGTTCGGGATGTTTCTCGTTTTCAGCTACCTTGGTCGTTGTAGTGCCACTGCGCAAATAATTCATTAATAAAGGTGCAACAAAGGGAGATGGCGTCGTGTATCTCGTCACATATGATTACTTATGTATCCTGTGGAACGGAGCAACAATTTGGAGTAATACGCAACACAGTGTAAGGCACTGGTTTAAGTGGAAAACATAACTCTAGGGCTGCAACTGTTTTCACTGTCGAGTAATCTGAAGCTGCTAAATGCTCAATTTGTGCATATTAAAAAAAAACCTGAGAGGGAATGCCTGTTTCAAAATATCTATTATATATATTTATATAAATATGGTAGATGGATATATGCATTAATTAGCCTTTTCTGGAAGTGTATTAAAACCTTTTTGCAACTATTGAATGGAAACTTGGCTGAAGAAAAGCAGCAAATCTGCACATTAGAAAAAGCCGGAGCATGGCAGCTTTGGCAGTTTTACTTGAAAAATGACTGAAATGATTAACAAAGTGGTCTTTGCTGATCTAATAATTAATTAATCAACTCATCATTTAAAAAAAAATAAAATGCTCTTGAAAAGTAGCTATCTAAAGCTGGCTGGTAGAGAAATAGAGGATTTGGTGATTAGACCTGTGCTGAAATCTGGATGTCTCCGGCTGTGTTTGCTATTGTGATAGTGAGTTCAGGTGGAGACTGTAATGAGATGTAAAGGGTGACTAAGTCAGGAAATACATTAGCAATCTTAATTTCTTTACCACAACACAACGCTGTTTAGAAGGAAGACGAATAGTAACTGCAATCCAGAGCTTTGAGTAGTGAAAGTCAGTTCAAGTCGGCCTCCAATCCACGACGTATTTTTGATTTTTGTCACTTCACTTTTAATGAAGGTTGTTCCTCACTGTCTGTGATGTGCGTTTGACAGGACAAAGCTGGGTTTATTGTTTCTTTCCGCCCTGTCTCTGTGCTCAACACAAATCTGTTCGAGCATGTCTTTGTGACATCAAAACTACAGAAACCAATCGTGCTTCAATATGAAACTTACACAAGCGTGATGTGAAAATGTAAAGCCTCCAGTGCAAGGAGGATGGACGTTTCGGTAAAGTCGGGGACATGTTTTGTCCAGCTGTTAAACTTTTCAAACGAAAAAAAAAATTGCCTTTTCATAGATTGTGTATGTTTCACTGAAGGAGAACGAGTAGATGCAAATGTAAGAATTTTTGAAGAGGAAATTTAACTTTTTGCACACAAATTATTATTCAAAGCAGAATTTGTTATATGCCTTAAAGCACATCTGGGGGTGGGGGGTAGACTTCTTAATGTCATGTCTGCCAAAAAAAGTGAGACTTTTTTTATGTGAGCTAAAAGATAATTACAGATGAAGCCTATCTGAGTAAGTTATTTTCTGAAATCTGGGGTTTCTGGCCTGCAAAAAAAAAACAAAAAACACCCAGCCACACCGGTCTCACAAATTACTATTTTTCCACTGACAAATTAACTTGTGGTTAGTTTTGAGAGGGAGAGAGAGAGAGAGAGAGAGAGAGAGAGAGAGAGAGAGAGAGAGTTCCACATAATCTGACAAACCAGAAGAGCAACATAGATACGGCAATAGTTAAGCTTCAAAAGAACACTGAACACAAACGGCCCCGCTGCAGGCTACCTGGGCCAAAATAAGGTGGAAATCTCACTTTCTTCCTTGTCTGTTGCAATGACAAAACAGAAACCCATAATCTGTCATCGCGCCGAGATCCCGCCCGAGGGCAAAATCAGAACAAAACTCGGGGGGGGGTCAGGCGAAGGAGGGAGGAAAACCGTTCACGGGCAAACCAACTCTAGACCAACCCACTGCGTGCTGAGTCCTGCCCCGCTCGCTTCCCACAGCACACTTACATGTCGCTGTGGTGCCGTGATCGGCTCAGCCCGTGTCCTCCTCTGCGGCCGTGGGGATCCCTTCTGCCGCTCCCGAACCTTCACTGGACACGTCGCAAACCGTTTCTGCAGGTGCGTGGAAAAGCTTTTTGCACTTGCGCGTTGGCCATGTTGCCACCGCCAGACGCACACAGAGGCGTGAAATGCGTCCGCGCTTCTCGGCAATAGATTTATAGTGACTGAGCCTACTGCAGTGGCCAGGTATAACTCATGCAGTGACTTTAATATGGATAGTTCGGACTTTACTGTAGGCTATATAGACACGCCTTTTAGCTGTATCAATGCCAATTCAAAGTGGATATGAAAAGATCTTATTAATCAATAAGCTCAGTCTTCAGTCAGTTGTCTGTGAGAGGTAAATGTGCCAGTTTGGATACTTGTATATTTGGACAGATGCATATTTAGCCTACATATAAGCTGCCAGTTCTTGTGTCCCATATGTTTTACCCTATGTGGGTTTTAAATCTTGACTGGCAGAAGAACCCTGCCACTAAGGTCAGTGGATAAAGGAAAACGTTCAATTAAAACTTAGAAAGTGCTTTCTCAGTTTACTCCCATTGAAGCTATGATGTCTTCTGCATATCGGAGATGGTTTCTAAATTATTTTTTCCCCTGTCGTTAATTGCCTTGTTTATTTTCCGCCATCAACACCCAACTTTCTTTCCCTCTTGTATTCATGCAGGCTGGCTCTGATCGCCTCCTAGCGCGCAGCCCGGGCATTGAAAAGAAGCCGATTTTTGGAGGAAAAATTCTCAAACCACAGGAAATCCTATTTGACAGCATCAAAAGGAACACTTCTCCCCCTGCATACAACCGCTGACTGCGTCTGTCTTTTCAACACCGAAGAAAGAAATGCCCAACCAGAGGACTATATGACACCTTCTCTGTGGATCTAATTATAAAACCAGAAAAGGTGAAGAGGAGGAAAAACAACCTCTGGAAGCACCAAAAAATGGCCACAGAGTCTTTCCATGCTGCGTACGCCGTTGTAGCCCCGTCTGCCATGCCCACGTCCCCCTCCACAGGAAAACTGCTGCGGATGTTTCGTGAGTACCAGAGCAATGCAGTCATCTTAGAGCATTACAACTACACAGGCAAACTGAATGAGAACAAGTACAAGGCGGGACTCAAACCAGAGGCCATAGCTTTCCTGCTCGTCTGCCTGCTTATAGTGGTAGAAAACGCTGTGGTGCTTCTGGCTATCTGGAAGAACAAGAAGTTCCATCTGCCCATGTACTACTTACTGGGCAACTTGACTCTCTCTGACCTGCTCGCAGGTTTCACCTACATGGTGAACATCATAATGTCTGGTGCCAACACATTATACATAACCCCGGTGCTGTGGTTCCTGAGGGAGGGGGGTGTGTTTATCATGCTGGCCGCCTCGGTCATCAGCCTGCTCGCCATAGCCATAGAGCGCCATGTCACCATGGTGAGGATGAAGCCGTACCAGGGGGACAAACAGGGGCGGATGTTTGCTCTGATTGGAGCGAGCTGGGTGCTGTCTGTGTTCCTGGGCGTCCTGCCTGTCCTGGGCTGGAACTGTATAGGACAGCTGGACCAGTGCTCCACAGTCCTCCCGCTCTACGCCAAGAGTTACATCCTCTTCTGCATCACCATCTTCAGCGCCATCCTCATGTCCATTGTGGTGCTGTACGTCCGCATCTTCCGCATTGTCAAGTCCAACACCCAGCGCCTCGCTTCAGTTCCACACCGCAAAGGCCTCTACCGCAAGTCCCAGAAGTACTTGGCCCTGCTGAAGACAGTCACCATAGTCTTGGGAGTCTTCATCGCGTGCTGGCTGCCCCTCTTCGTGCTCCTGCTGCTGGACTTCTGCTGTCAAGCCAAGAGCTGCGAGGTGCTCTTAAAGGCAGACTATTTCCTGGGCATCGCTATTTTCAACTCCCTTCTTAACCCCATCATCTACACCCTGACCAGCAAGGACATGCGGAAGGCCATCATCAGGCTGCTCTGCCGACACTGCCTCTTAACAAAAGACGGACAGGTGAAGAAGATCGGGATGCCCTTCCTGGAGTGCAGCACCAGTAAGACCGATGCTGCCTCTCACAGACTGGAGGGGCTGGAGACGACCGTATCCACCGGTAACTGTACACCCTCTACTATCAAAGCCATTTACCCCCGGATCTCTAAAACATGACCCAGCGGCTCGCTTAACAGGGAGCAAGCATTCAGACTAAGACTTGGACCACTGTTACGGCTTCTCTGTGACCTGAGTTGCATACGTGCTCTAGTCGAGCAAGCAGGATCTGAAGTTTTGTGTTGCACCCTGCCAAAGTTTTGGTATTAATCCTCATGAACTTTCAACTTCCTGTGCGTATTTACTCTAACGGTTTAACCATGACAAACAGATATGTCAGCGCCTTAACAGTAGCTGGCAGTTTCTTGTGAAAAACTAGTATTACATTTGTCTTTTAGACACTGAAAACAAGGCCAGTATTTGTCAGAGGATTTTCCTTCTGGGGGGGGGGGGGGGGGGAAGCCTTTTCAAAAGCGCTTTCTTTTTTCCCCACTTAGTTGTGTATAAGAGA
>CM022470.1:19131093-19162571 GCA_011952105.1 Coreoperca whiteheadi
GGGGGGGGGGGGGGGAAGCCTTTTCATAAGCGTTTTGCTTTTGCACTTAACACGAAATCAAGGACTGTCTGCAGACGCTTCACATAAATGCAGCCAACTACGCTGTACATCTGATAGGCCGGGGCCAAGGCGCAGGCATGAGATTTTTCCTTATCTCCTCTCCCTGTGTTGCACATAATGATATGTTGTTGCAAACACAGAGCATCCACACCCAAACTCTGCAGCCAAAACCATGTAATTCCTGCCATGTGAGTTTTGGTCAGCAGCAGTGCTGGGTAGAGGTCCCCTCGACCGAGATCAGAGGCTCAGCGGCCCGGAGACGCACTGAACGCGTCATGCGGCGGGTTGTGCTGAGCGGTTTGCAGCTCTGGAGGTCCCTTCGACATATGTAGAGGCACATGATGAATGACTAAAAGCAATAAAGCTGACAGTGGAGGTTTGTTGACGCCTTCTTGGTTTAACAAACTAGAATATCGCAGCGATATGCTATAGCTTGTGGACAAAAATTAGAGTCTCCAAAGCTTTCTTGCCGGAGAGAGTTCCCCTGAAATTAGGTTTTTCTTGTGAAAGAGCGCAGATGTAATCTTGTCCCACACGGCAGAAGTCTGTCAAAGCCCAGACAGACTGTGTGGGCTTCGAAGTACTGATGAATTTCATTCTGGTCATAGTGACTCCCCCCCCCAATTGTAATACTGTAAATAAATGTAAAGAGAAAAATAATCTATTAACTGATTTTTTTTTTTTAGTATACTTTGTAAATATCTATAGTCTTCTCTGATCAGAGCTGCATTTTGTATTGTAAAAACCTCACTTAAGTTATGATGCCAGTTTTATATGTGCACTGAATAAAACATGTGAATGATGTTTACATGGAGTATTTGTGCTTTTTTTACTCCCTAGAGTCACCTGAGTTTTCAATAGTTAATGTCCGAAAGTTTCAGATCTCACCGATCAACATCCTTCCCGTTTCTCACTGCTAAACAATACAGTAGGCCTACGTAGCACTCACTATTTTTATTATACACACACACAAAGTACAGTATGATAAACTACAGAAAATAAAAATAAATCTACTGCACAGACTGAGTCAAAACATATGTATTTTCTATTCTGTTTAGTCCATATTGATATTATCTCATGCAGTCGTAATAACTGGTTGCGGACATGAAACAAAACCCTCTACACAATGCACTATTGGGAGAAGTGAATCGGATTTTGGTTTAAAAAAAAAAAAAAAAAAAAACGTCAGTGAATGTTTAGTATCAAAAGTACTCTAGTAAGATAGAAAGTTAAGCATTAACAGTGAGTCTAGTAAAACCCAAGTGGTAAGTAGTTGTGTGCTACTTTCCAATGTTGGATATTAACATTGAACAGTACAAACTGAAACCTCAATAGCTTACTCAGACATGGATGACAAGATAGCGCTGAAAGCAAAAATACAGACCAACAGACAGGGGCTCAATGTTGCCTTAAACAACCCCACTTGCCACCTCCATGCAAACCACGTGTTAACCACTCGATATGATCTGTGCATGAGGAAAAGACGAAGTTGCAAGAAACAAGCAGCTAGTTTAGCCGATGCTCTGTTTACCGTAAGGAAACCACATATTGGTGCGTGGTTCTTCTAAGTTATGGTACGTGTGATTTTAAGCCTCCCCAAAACTGCTTATCATTCTGCCCACTCATAACCACTCGCCATGCTGCAGTGGTACACAATCTTAGCTTAAAGTCCTTTTCAAAGAAAAAGGAAGTTTCAGTTCTCGTCACAACAGGTGGGTAAATAATAACACTACACACATGCCTTGCGATGCAGAAACGAAACGTGCGCACTATCAGCGTTGCCGGGACAGAAGTTTTCAGCATCTTGCTCTCATTATTAATATATTATGATGCCACTTTTATGACAAGTTAGAGATGAGTTTAATTGTTTCATATGGTACAGTTACAATTACAGATGCCTATGGCAGTAACGTATTGGCACAGGTTGATTTCTAAATACATTTGTAACAGAGAATAATGCCAAACCACATTTAAGTGTTAACCTGTAATCAACGATGTTACATTTTCTTAAAAACAATAAAACTCATCTGCCAATGTGAGCCAGGCTTGCATTGTCAAACCCGTGACTGCTACTCAACTAAAAAAAAAAAAACAAAAAAAAAAAACAGCAATTGTGATTTGATTAAAAACTATATATCCACATGTCTGCGTTAGGGTGGACAAATAAAACAGAATTACATCTGTGTGATGCTGATGTTTAGTAAGGTTACAGTAACCATTAAGATGCCCATTAATCAACTGTCACCACATGTTGCAACTGACAGTGCAAACTAGTTTGCAAGCAGGCAGAAATAGTTTGCTAAGAGTAATAAACAAATGATTGCAATAGGTAATTAGAAACATTTGAAAAAAACTGCATAAAAGATGTTTAACTCTCCGCAATGTCTCATCTGAGTTTGTGTGATTCCAAGGAAACTATGTAGGCATTTACGAAACATTACAAAATAGTTCAGCGGCGACATCTAGTGGCCAACACCCCCTTCATCCCTCGTACAACATGTTCTGATGAAGCTATGTTGCTGAAATACAATACGAGAATAACTACTGAACCAAAAGGTCGGAGATATTTAAAGTTTAAAGCAATCTAAATGTTGTAAGGAACATAAGAAAACAAACAGAGTTACAGACAAACAACAACGTACACAACATTTCTGATAACACCACCATCTACCATTCAGTGCTGACGAAGCTCCACAGCTGGTCGCTTACGTCACTCCGAGGTCGCGCGGCGGTGTCAATGTTGATGGGCGTGGCCAGGTCTGCGCCGTAGTGCACTGCATGAGGAGAAAACAGGCTGACAATCTGAAGCCATGTTAACGGACACACAGGCACTGACGCCACACACAAGATACACACAGAAAATAGCAACGGGACACAAGGCTGTACCTCCTTTTAAGATGTTGGGTTGTGTGTCATATTCCCACTTGATCTTGGTTATTAGGTAGTACACCTGAGCCACATACCTGTTGAGGGAAAATTCAAAACAAAAACAAAACAAAACAAAAAAAAAATAAAAAATCAGAACATACTTACAACTCCCAAATGTAACAGCTGTCACATGAAAGCAGCATAGAGGAGCCAAATGGACCAGTGCAAAGTTAACTGGAGGTTTTTTTCCCCCACTAAGAACTTTGAGTCACCTTTACGGTCTACTGCGCTCGACATGCAGGTTTGCTTTCTGCTCTGATTTCAACAAAGCACGCAGCAATGCCCTCGTGATTTAAAGGAATCCGCTTCAGGGCCGCAACTAATGATTATTTTTGTTATCGATTTATCTATAGATTATTTTCTTGTTTAATAGAAAGAAGAATTAAAGAAAACAGTGAAACATGCACATTATAATTTGGCCAGAGTCCAAGGCGGTGTCCCCAAATGTCTTGTTTTGTCTGCGCGAGATATTCACTTCACAATGATCTAAAAACAGACAAAAGCAGCAAATCCTCGCTTTTAAAGAGCTTTATCCAGCAGAAGTTTGGCATTTTTGCTTAAAAAGTGACTGAAATGATGAATCCGTTATCAAAATACTTGCCAATTAAATTTTCTGTCGATCGGCTAATCATTTCAGCTCTGAGCGGTGCTGCCTCACATATAGCAAAGTACTAAGGGCACAAAATGCAAAACATCCCAGTCAGTGGAAGAATCCTGTCACTGCATTTAGATTCTTTTTTGTTTGTAACCTTTCCGATCAGTTTGCAATAATGCAAATCTTTAGATACGAACAAAACTTTAACTTTTAATAAAAACCATTTCAGTCAGGCGTAACTATTTTTAAAAGGGGGAACTAAAAAAAAAAAAAAAAAGAAACCACCATACAAGTGCTCGTCATTTCTATCTAATGTTGTATAAAGATGGTGGACACAACAACCTGTTGTCAACTGCACCGCTTGGAACGACTTCATAGACATAACTTTCAGAAAGAGAGTATCTATTCTTTACGGGGCTATGGTATTGGATTACATGGCACTATTACAGTGTTCATGTTACATACGGTAGCATCACGTCACCCAGCATAAAAACCTAATTACTACAATATTTATTTTCCAAGTCTGCACTAAAATGAGCATTTTCCAGAAAGTAAACGATGCAGTCGATAAGAATAGTCACAGTGAGTATGTCGTGACTGAAGGTAGCAACGGCAGCGGGATAATTCCTTGGACAAAGGACTCTTTTGTTACTCAGTATCCGAGACTCACACTGCTGAAGGGATGACCTCGGTGGTGTCTTCATCCACCTCGCTCTGAAGGGTCTGAAGCTCGTGTTCGGTGTTTCTCAGACTCTCCAACTCTCGCTGCAGAAACCTGGAGGAGGATTAAGGATCCTAACGAAGAAAATGGTAAATAAAGCAAGACAGGACTCGACGAAAAGTTGTCATCCCCCCCCCCCATTTTCTGTGGCGAACACAGACGTATAAAAAGATACTGTAATTCTGAGTCAGTGATCTGGCTCTTGGCTGTGCACTGCCTCAGCTGCTCATGCAGGCTCTCCAGCTCCGTCTCCCTTTGCTTCTTCTCTTCCTCCATGTCCAGCAGCCTCTGGCCCGCACTCTCCTCAACCTGAGCCACATCTGGGGATAAAGAACATGTATATAAAGAACATGTATATATATATATATATAATATGTGGATGTCCAATTCATCTTCATGTGGCAGTGAGGAAGAGAACAGTGGCAGCTGAAAAGCAACAGATCATTAAATGTGGGATTTCTTGCCTTTTAAAATCTGCGTCACAATCTTTTTTGTCTCGACGTGTTGGTCAAAGAGAGCCTGATTTTCATCTTTCAATTGTCTCAGTTTCTCAGGTTGGGTGCTGTTGATGAAGGACAATAACGCCTCCCCCGTCTCCTCCAGCTCTTGAGATTTGTGACCTTGAGCCATTGCGGTGACACTGGCAGAAAAGAAAGCGCATAACAGGAGAGGATTAGAGGTCATTAAGGCTTGTTAATCAAAAATAAAAAGACAATATAAAGAGCAAAGTCTCCTTCTCCAGTGGTGGAAGAAATACCACAGTGTAATAATAATACTCCATAACATGTAAAGGTCCTGTAACTTATTCAGCACTCAAGCAGTAAATCGTTCTTTGACTGACACATCATTTACTGCTTGGTTGATTGAACTGAAATAACGCATAGTAATATTTTAGTTTCATAACAAAGTTTTGTCTTTTTAAAATAGTATCTCAGATAAATGCAGTCGAGCAAAAAGTGAAGAAATGTCCCGTTTAACGTCAGCAGCGAAGAGGAACAGGTTACCACAAAACTGCACTTGAGAAACTCATTTTAGTAACTGTATATTTATTTACAACACTGGCCCACACGTTGATTTGTGTTCATTTGACAGTCAAGGCAACACGCTAGGCACAAAACACACACTGGCTGAAACGCATGAAACCCTCGCTGTTTTGTTTCCGTTACCCTGTTTACAACAGTGGTGAGACAAGCAGTGTGGCTAGCTCAACTATGACAAACGTATACTGACACAACAGAAGTTAAAAGCGCTACCAGAGACTAGCATACTCAAAGTTTAAGGATGAAATAAGCTCGTTTTTGGTTAAAGTGAAGCAGAAATAGCTTACCGGACAGCTCTCTTCCGGGATTCAAATTCAGACGCGAGCGCGCCTCTTCTTCTTCTTCTTCTTCTTCTTCTTCTTCTTCAGCAGCCACCGGCGGACGTAGAGCAGCCGCTCACGTGCATAGCGCCACCTACTGTACACGAGTGGGCTGTCACACTGTGGTTCATCTAGTACCACACTCAGTAAATACCAAAAACTATAGGGGTTCCCGTTTTCCTAAGTTTATTGGGTAAATAAAAACTCAAACTGCCTTTCTTTTCTCATTATTTGGCTCCTGTTCCTCTTACTTTTCATCAACACATTGTTTTGAGAGTCCGTTTGTACATTTCCTGATCAGCCATTAGGGGAAGATGCAAAGACAAATGCACCTTTAAAAGACTATTTTATTTACTGAAATGTGGTTTCAGTATGTCCAGTAGGAGAATGCATAAACCCATCTAGTTTTAGGGGTAACGTTTCTAATGCAGGAGAAGCAATGATGAAAATAAATAGACTAGAATATTACTCTATGATCTATAATCTAACTATAGTATTCTTTATTAAAGTTATACTATCAAATTGTTTTTTGATGATTTATACTGCGTAAGAAAATATTTTTAAAAGGCCAAGAGTTCAAATATTCTGCCACTTTAACGAGGCCTTGCTTTAAAGGGTTTAGGCCTCAAATGAAACACATTACCCAATGTGTCAATTCCTTCAACATTTCTACATTTTAAAGAAATGTCTGTGGATTCTAATTATTTATTTTTAAATATCTTAATGCTAAACGTAGCAGTTAGCAAACAAGCTAGCAGCACTTTCAATTTCAGTTAGTTTTAGTGGAAATGATATAATCTCTTTAGGGTGCACCACCTCTTCTTCTGACATCATATTCACTTTCCTTCCAAATTTGGCAGCACGCTGCATATGCCACCAATGCTGATAAAGAAGCACTGGATTAAGAAGGATGATTAATAAATGGACAACAGAAAACCTATACGATTACTTTAATCAGTTCCTGGAAACCTTTGGCTTCTTACTCATTAAAATGTGAAGCCCCAGACACTTGGGTACAACTAACTTTTAAAGGGATTGCGTTTACCATCCATAAATGGATTTTTGCATAGGAATCAAACTGTGAGCAGGATCATGAGGAGCTCCAGATGTGAGGAGTTTCACATCTACTGTACTTCTATCTAGTCCACACATTATTAGCTTGTACTGCTGTAGTTTATTGCTTTCATCCACCTGGTTCAAGCCATGTACCATAGAGGTCGTCTACGGTTCACACATCTGCTTAAATCTGCTGTGGCGGGACACACGGCGGCCAGCAAGCATGCACGTGTGTTTATAGCACCTATAAACTTAGTCAGAAATGACATCTAAAAATGCACAAGGATCAAACTTTAACTGCCTGTTTATTACAGTTTCTGTGAAATCCAAACAATTAATGTATCAAAAGAGGTCAATCTGAGGCCATGGAACAATAAAAAAAGTGAACTAATATTTCACAATGTATTTAATTCTCAAACCATAAAAATCCATGGATCGTGCTGTCTACACTTATCTCTGAGCTGGCGGCTCAGTGCAAGCTGTTATCACGCCTTGTTTTTCTGCTTTTCTTTCTTCTCCTGTGCTTTTCGTTTCTGCCTGCCGAGCTGTCTGAAGAACAGTCTCTTGGGGTTCAGACCATAAGCTTTCAGTCTCTGTCTACTGAACTCATGGCCGCCTATTTTCACCCCGAGGGATCCCGACCCGAGGCGTCCACCTGAATGCTTCTTCTTGGACCACTTTGGCCTCTCAGTCCTGGTTTTCACCTCAGCAGCTTCACCTGCCGCCTCCTCAGCAGCGACCACTCTCTGGGGCTCCTCTTCCGGTTTCATCTTTCTCTTGGGTATCAGAATCTCTTCCTCGTCGTCCCCTGCCTCTCCGAGAGCTTGGGCGAGCGTCTCTTCTGTACAGTCCATAATGGCAGCGGCGTCTGTGTCTTGCTTCTCCGCGTTCTTCAGACGATCTCTTCGCTTCTTCCCCACCTTGTTCTTAGCCTCTGCCCCCTCTTTATCTTCTCTGTGGATTCGGTTTAGATAATTGTTACATACTGCTCCAGTAACGGTGGATGTATTATCAGGGGCACAGCTGATTGGTATGTACATTGTGTTATACTCACTCAGAATATACAGAGCTCAGGATTTCTCTCTTCTTCTTTTCATTCTGGGCCTTGATTTTGTAGTTCTTCAAATCACCCACCTCTTCCTTGTCAGACCTGAGAGAACACAAGAAAATGATCCAAGTGTAGAAAATGACCTGAGAGCAACAACCGGTGTAACACTGACATAAAAGGACAGAGCCAGTACCTGAACATGCATGTCTTCTTTAGAGAGCACCAGTGATTCAGCTCCTTATCATTAGCATTTAAAATCTGAGGGAAGAACCACACCCATGAGTTCAAAACAACAGCTCGTGTATTTCTGGAACACATTTGGTCCATTTTTGTAACACCAGAGTAGCCTATCTCAAGTGTGTTTGCTTTAAATAGTTCACATTTTCTGCTGCTTTATCTAATAACGGCATGGTCTGCTCAGAGAGAAGATTAAATTGAGATCATCCCCTGGTCAGAGCTCTCCACGGAGGAAAAGCAATACCAGATCAGTCACCTCAAGACTCATCACTGCAGCACTATTAACCAACACCCAGTCAGCCTACATAGCCATTTATCTAAATTTGTTAAAACCCAAAATCACAATTGGCCATTCACTAAACCCCTCCCCCGAACAGTGATTGTCCAATCATAGCTTAGCAACCGTAACTAGGCATGGAAGGGCTGCCGGTTTGATGTCTCAACATATGTAAGTGGTGTGTACGGCCCTGTAGTAAGAGAGAACGAATGTGGATGGTTTCATGTTTTTACACAAACCACAACCAAATAAAGAAGAGCAAAATGGAAGGACGGAATTGATCGGTGCACTTGTCTGTCTTAACGTAAGCTGGAAAAGTTTGCATTACCGATTAACCATCTTACCCCCTACAGTCCCACTTCCAAGGCCATTTCGTACCGCATAGTTTTGTGGCGTTACAGATTCGTGCTTTTAATACTAGGACTAAATAGGTCTACGCTGCAATATAAGAACAGTGCTGTTTATTTCCGTGTCTTCCAGTGCGTCATTAACGGAGGATGCTGAATGTTTGCCCGTAACTTTTTTTATTGAGCTTTTTTGAAGTGAGTGTTGAAGACTCCTTTGCGACACTTTTATTTTAGAAAGAGCCAGTTAGACACATAAAAAAAAAAAAAAAGGAGACTGCCTTTTAAACCAACTCATGAAGCTAATGTTAGGTTAGTTAGCTAGCTACAGTTAATGTCATCTGCCAACGAAAGTTGTCACTTCAGACAGCAAAAACAATGGTTGCCGGCTAGAAATAAGAAGCCTGCTTTTGTCTACTTCTGTCTGAAAGGAAGGAGTCATTATTTCAAAAATGACAAAGAATGTCGATGGTAAATGTGTCACCATCAGGGTTGAGAGAGAGGAACGATGGACAGGCGTAGCAACAGTAACAAAGCGCTTAGTGAACAGTCGAGTGTTTGGAGTTGGTGACATGCTGCCGGTCTCACCTCATCAGTGGTCAGGCCAAAGTCGTTGGGTAAGACCTGCCTGTAGCGGAACCTGCATGGGAGGTCGTCTATGATGTCCTCGTAGTCCAGCTTATAGTACTCGTCCAAGTACTGCTCAAAGCTTTTCTCCTCTGAAACACAAACAGCCTGCAGTTAGACAACAAATGCAAAACATATTACTGTATGTTGGAAGAGCCAGGATAGTTCAGTTTCAATGGTAGCAGGTTTCCTGTCACTTACGTGGGTCAAACACTGGCTTAGTTTTGGTGATGACCTCTGCAAAGTGAGACTTTTTTCTCTTTTTGCCCATTTGTGGCATTTCTACTTTCTTCATCCTCTCCTTTTTCTTCTTCTTCTTCTTCTTGGAGGCAGTCTGCTGGTTGGGGTCGTAGTCTGCATCCATCTGTTTTTCAACGGCATGACTTTTGGTGAGCGACTTTCTCTTTACCAGAACAAAAAAAAAACAAAAAAAACAAACACTGTCCAGCTGATCTCTGCGCCTTACAGGCGACCAGCTGAGAACATAAAATAAATGCTTTTGGTAAAAACGAGTCGACTAACAATGAAGTTTTCATCATCGCAGTGGGGCCCAGAGGCGTCATACTCCTCTCCATCACACTCTTCACCGTAGTCCTCCTCTCGTTCCTCCCCTGTCCATGTGTCCCAGTTCCAGTGCTCTGTTGCAAACACAAGAAGCCATGGCTTACACATCTCCAGACTGTATGCTACATTAATACAATTTAATGGACTCACGCTTTCTTTGTAAATTCACAAACAAAACTTGCAATCTACCACTGGGAAACACATCCGTTTAATTACTGACAGACTGTTGTTTTTGTTGCTGCTTAAGTGTTCATATGTTCGGCATGATTCCTTGCAAACTTCAAGAAGAAGCTTTAAACCTTGAGTGTTGGATATAATTTAAGTTGTCATTCAGTGTCTGCAGCAGAGTGCTGATTACCACAACAGGCGTAAGGTGATGGAATTACTACTGCATTTAAATCAAATACGCCGGTTCCAACACTGCTGCATCAGCTAACATGAAAGATATAAAACCAAAAAATAAACACAGGCTTACCCTCAAGATCATCGTCATCATCAAACTGAGGTTTCTCCTCTTCTTCATCTCCATAGTACTCATCTCCAAAGAATTTCTGCCAACGGGGGGGGGGGGGGAAGAAATGTTGCTGTTAACTTTAAATGCAACTACTTAGTATGCCAGAAAAAGATTTAGTATGTCCCTATACATAGTATGTCAAATGCACTATGCCAAAAATACCAGGATGTCCTACTGCATCCGGTCGCATTTTACAGAATGCAAGCCAGCATACTTTTCTGTATTCTGACCCACAATCCTTATGCAGCAGAAGATACGTCACATTGACTGAGCTGCTGAGAGACGACAGCTGACGACAAATAGAAGGATCCAATGTAACGCAAAAGCCTCGAGTGAAATCCAATTCTGCCAGTTAGCTGTTTCATATTGGTCCAACAGTTTTATATTTCAGAACCATTCTCAATCCTGCCAACACATCTAATGGACAGGTATACCTTTGACCATTGAGGTGAGCCCATGGCCTCCCACTAATGCTTTTTCTCTCGGTTTGTGTGTTTGTTGTTGATTTTGTTTTGGCGTTTGCTGTGTGTGTGGAATTTATGTTCTGCAGGAAAGAGCAGGAACCTGCTGAAAACCAGTTTTATACTGAGTCAGGCCCGATTGTTCTTAATCCTTTCCCGCTTAAAAAGAAAAATTCATAAATAAATAAAACACTGTTAGGGTGGTGCTAGAGCAGCTACACTTCATTTCATACAGGGTGTATTTACAGTTTGAGATATACAGACACTACATTATAGGACTGCAATGATAGGAATATACACTGTCGCATATAAAGTTTAGCAAAAATGGATACGGTTACACAGCCGAATCGGCAAGTCTGTTACACCACAAATAAAATCAAGGCTGCTTCATGTGCAGACAAACATAGTGCCAGCAGCTGCATCTCAATGTATTCAACAACAATCTGCCCGCAACAGAGAGCTGTGTGTGAAAGGGAGCACATGCCTACTGGTGACCAGCCCAATACATAGTAGTAACAGGTATAGGAACTGTCTAAGTGAACAAAATAATCATAAAAGACAACCAATAACAACAAAAGGACATACGTATAAAAATAAGTGACAGTGATGTGTGTAATTTTACTGTTGTGAATATAACACTGCATGTTAGAATCTTTTCTATAGAGTAGCTCCAAGGCAACATTAAGAAATGTAGCCCCGCGACAGATGGATGAGCAAGAAGGTCAAAGGTCGAGGCGCAATGTTGTGACGAAGTCACAAGTTATGTCGATTAGGCAGTCCCCGATTGGGGTGGGGGCTGTAGCTATCGGCCAATAAAGCCAGCACACGAACACCGATTCACCCAAAACAACTGAGACTCTCCTGTAAAATCCTTTAACTGTCTGTTGTATGTATCCTTGTTTTTGTAGGAGTGTGTGTATACACCCACCTGCATCAGCTGGTCGTGTTGTTGTGGATCAAATTCTCCCTCCAGGTCAACCTGACTAAAGGCGAGCTGCTCGTTGCCAGTCAGCTCCCGAAGCCTCTTTAGCTTCTCCATGATCTCATTTCGCTTCAAGTTCTTCAGCTGCTTCAGCTGCTCCCGCTTCTGCTCCTTCTCCTGAAATAGTTGTTGGGAAAGGAAGCAAAGGAAAAGCAGAGGCAAAGGTTGGTTTATATGAACGAAGGCGTATTAGGATTTAATACTGAGGAGAAGAAAGAGCCAAGGTGAATACTGAAGGGCTTGGTGACATTTGTTATTTTATTTTATTTAACACGATACACACCTTTTCCTTCCTTTCTTTCACTTCTTCCCGTTTGCGTTTTCTGCTGTCGTCTTTGGAGCGCACGGAGGTGGCGATGCTGCGGGGGTAGGTCTTGATCTGCTGAGCGTCGGGCTCTTCAAAGCGGAAGTTGTAGCTTCGCTCAAAGTCTGCCTGCCGCTCCAAGAAAGTCTCCCCTTCCTCTTCAGAATCCTCCACGTCATCCTGGACCACCTCGTCGTAGGTTGGGATCCTTAAAGCATCGGGGGCGTTTCTTTATTTTACATGCTGCCACTGGGCTGCATATCAACACTTCACGTTTCCTTTCACTCCGCAGCTCACTAGGAAAACAAAACTAACATCCGCACAGGCAGCGACATACCGCTCATCATCGCCGTGATCGCCATCTAGGTAGCCCTTGTTAAGGACATAGTCTCTCAGGAAACGCTCCTTCTCATCCAACTCCGGGTCGTTCCAGTAGTCCCGTAGGTATTTCTGTCTCGACACAAACCAGTCAAACACAAGCCTCTAAATCAATTTCGCCAACATGCTTGCTAACACTCCCCTCTGTATATTTCACATGCACTCACCATGTCCTTCACCTCCTGCGGACCCTCGAGCTCAGCCTGGCCTTTCAGCCACTCCACATAGTCGGCCTCTTCTTTATCCTACAAACAGATACAGAAGCATTTAGCAGTAAGACGCTTATCTGATCTGTAATTCTTGTGTACGTCTCGGTTTCAAGATGGGAAGTAACTGGCAACAGCCTCCGACCTTCTCGTCCTGTGTTTTGACCCTCCTGGTCAGCAGCTGGGATCTTTCATCGCTCTCACTGCCCTCGTCGTCGTCGTCGTCATCGCTGTCCTGGATGAACTGACGGAAGCTGAAGAGAGAAGGTTTTGGGTTCCATAAATACTCTGCGAGTTATGTTTTGGCCGACAACACCTTCAGACTGTTTGAGTCTTACCTTTCCTTCAGCTCCCTCTGCTCCTGAATGTAGCTGGGAGAGGCAGCTCTCTTTGAAAGAAAACAATCACGGTTAATAAAACGTCTGTGGCGGGGAAGTATCTCCATATTCCCGAGGCAACAACAGTATCTGGTGGCACGGCCTACCTCTCTTCTCTTGGCGGCGGCCTCATCATCGTCGCTGTCGTCGTCATCCTCATATTTACTGTAAAATAAAGACAAAAAGATCCGAGCCAGTCACTCCTATGAGCTGTGCTAAAAGTAGGACAGAGTCATTCAAGAGGCTCCATACACTTATTTTCAACAAGGAGAACGACTGCTCCTGAGAGAGAGAGAGAGAGAGTGTGACGTTTCAAACTGCCCTCAGTACGACCCCAGCTTGCACATATTGTGCAACACTGGACATACAGCGATTCATTTACTACTACTTAAATTACTGGTTGTGACAAACCCAAAACATCACAGTTTCAACGCTACATTTCCCCTTCTCAGTCCCAATAGTGCATCTTTTGCAATCTTTTGCCAGTTGAGTCGGATTTCCTCGGCTGAGACACTTGATGAAGAGGAGCCCAGAAATCCGACTGCGCCGCAGTGAATAATGGCTCATCAGTAGCTCGCTCACTCACCCTTCCTTTTCCAGTATCACTTTACGTTCATAGTCCTTGAGATACATGGGCTTCACTGCTTTCCTCGAGGTGGAAGGCGTCTCCTCACTGGTGGATGCATCTGAAAGCGAGAAGGTGGGATCTCTTGTTTGTAAAAAACAAAACAAAAACAAACGATGCCCCAGAGATTGTGAAAGCAACACCAATGATTGCATTACTTAAATCACCTTGTGAGTAGAACCTCGCATCTGGCTGATAGATCTTGGGGTCTTTCTTCTTCAGCAGTGACAATGTTCTGTAAAAATCCCTTTCCACTTCAGGGTCCAGTTCCTGGGAGGGCAAATAAAAGGGAGACAACCTATTAAGCGCGACGGCACGTTACCGAAACGCCGTTATCTGATGATACTGAAAGAGAAGAAGCAGCGACGCTAACCACTTCACTGTCACCAGAGCTGGACTCGGACGACTCAGAGCCGCTTTCATCAGCTCGGTCCCCGTATCGGTCCTTCACTGCACAACAACACACAACAACACAGACATTATACACGCAAATAACACCGCGTCCTACGAAAGCTAGCTAACCTAACGCGTTCCCACGTTGGCTTGTTAGCCTGATAGTTTAGCCACCATTAGCAGGCAGTGACACACTTACGTCTCTGTAGCTCTTCTTTCTGTCGGTATTTCTCATATTTCTGCGCGAACTGGGAGTTGATTTTCAATTCCGACTTGCCTGACATGATTTTAATGACGGAGATAGCTTTGAGCTGTAATTAAAATTACACACTACTGAAGGGAAGTCATTCCAGCTGCTACATGCGCGTAAGAGTAGCTGAACCACGTGGTTTCCGGTGCGCAGGGGATAGATGACATACATTGTCCGTTAGGGGGCGCACAATGCTAATTTTCCAGAATCAAAATTAGATTTTCACTTTCACTCATGTTGCAACTTTAGGCATAAAGATATTATTTTTTACTGTGACAGACAGAAGCAAATCTCTGGAATTATGTTGTTAATTCTCTTATTTTATGGGGAGCATTTTTTAAATTCCCTAACATTCACAAAATATTTGCTTGTTAGCTTTCTTTTCCACTTTTTATATGTATTTTTTTTATCTAATAAACAATATTTATTAAATGCCAATACAAAAGTATAGCATTTATTGTTCTAACAGAAATGAGCATTGATGAATACATAAACCTGCATACAGCACAGAGGCTACACTGACATTCAAAAGCTTTGTAACTCCCAACATTACAAATACCCTCAAATTGGACATTTTAAAAACGTCAACTGAGAAATGTTGCTTTTCATTCAATTAGCAGCCAAGGTGTCATACTGTTTTTGCTTGTCTTGACCTTTGCAATGCACTTGCCACCAATAAAGCACTAATTAAGAAACCAATTATAATTGAGAATTTGCCAAATAAACACAAATGTCAGCTCACAAAAGACAAAAGGAAAGCCGTGTGAGGAATGGCAATCAGCTTACAGAGAGATTACCTATAACTTTAAAGGGAGAGTTCACCCCAAACTCAAAAATACGTAAATTTGTTGTGAGTAGTTTCATGTAGAAACTATTGGTTGAAAGAAAATTGTTTTGGATAAATAGCACTACAGGTAAGAGGGAAAATATGTATTTTGGATTTTTGGGTAAAGTTAACCTTTGAGGTATCTTTGAAATCTTGGAAGAACTCAGATCAAGAATGGTCATGCATGCCAATCTAGTGTTAGCTATATGAAATCACGCAGACACGCATACAATATAGTGTATTAGAAATGTTTCACCAACTCAGCCTATGCATAGGGTTACTTATTTCTACTACATCAGTCTTATGCTGACACATATGGTAAAACTATAAGTTTTCAGTCAGTCACCTCCACTAAGTGTGAAAATAACATATCCCAGAAAGGGTCAATAATATAATTGATTAGTAAAGTGAGGCAATTTTTGGAATCACTTATCGGACAGGACATTTTGTCTTCCATGGATTGCTGGAGAGGATGTTTACTCGATGTGGGAAGAGCTGAGGGGGCGAGGATGTGTGACGAATGGGGCTAAACAGTATGGCGTCATGTCCCATCAGAGCAGGTTGGGATGAACCAGATCTTTTGGAAGAGCTTCCAGAGTAAACACAGATATGTCTCATGAGAGCAGCAATACAGGCCAAAGACATCAACAATGTCCCCTGAAACAGAATAATAAAACTCAACAGATAAACACAAAACTAATTCAGGCATTGAATATTGATCATCCACAGATGGCTCTGATGCCTGACGTATGATGAAACAAGAGTATGGTGTAAAACATGCTTGTGAGTCTGAAGACACAGTAGTCCATCCCATGTCCATCTAAATTCCTGCTGTGGGAAATCTAAAAGGCTGTTTTGTCAGTGTAAAAATATGTTCCATAATGACTGAAAACACACCATAGTCACTCTTATTTTAATGTGGAGGCTGCCACAAAGCCAGTAACTACAGACCCATTTGCATGCTATCAGTACTTTCAAAGTTGTGGGGGTCTTCATTATTATCTAATAGGATGCAGTGTGTTAAAGCTAATGATGCAGTAACATGAAGTGAACGATGGGTGTACCTTAAGGATCAATGTTAGGCCCCCTGTTATTTAGTTGCAATATTAATGATCTTCACAACAGTGTCACGGTAAATAATGGCAAATGAATGAAATGACACTGTTGTATAAACAAAAACAGGTAAGCTAGCAGCTGTAAAGCTAGCAACTGCTATGGAAAGAATTACATAGTGGCTTTATCAGTCATCCCTTTGTTTGACTATTGGCACGACAAAAAGTATCTTTTTCTACAAAACCAATGTACAGCCCTATAATGTTGAAATTCGCATCCAGGGTAAAAAGAGTGATATCTTTGTGTAATTATGGGTCCGAATGTAAATGTTACAAAATATGTCAAAAAATGGCAAAACTATTCTAAAGGAAGAATTTCTATGGATGTAGCCAAGATATTTACGCATGCTATGATTCTCTCCCACTTGTCATATTGTATTACATAGTATAAATAGTCATTAAATGACTAAAGTCATTAAACCATACAAAATCTGGATAAAAAGGCAATTCAATATTGTAATTGCAGAATTCTGGAGAAACATAATCTTCTGAGCTTTGAAGATTTTTGATTATGTTTGTGTCTTATGTATTTAACTTTTTTTTGCTTGTCATTCACCATCTTTCTTCTTTAATGTCCTATCCAACAAAAACGCAAATCCTTCACAAAAAAATAGAAAAAAACAAAAATAAATTTAGAAGGTTTTCTGGGGGGACAAATTTGAAGATGATGTGGGTGGGTTCTGAGAATATAAAGTATAAAATCTATGATCTTCTTATCCTCTGTGAACAACTTTGAGCAAATATTGTTAGCAGCACCATTGGTCCGGCTGTTGTCTGGTGAGTAGTGTGTGCCTCCCAAATGAGGTTGGTCTCTCTCACAGTCTGAGCAAAGGTCAGTGAGGGTCCAGGGACTGGGACTGGGTGCTTTTGTTTATGTAGGATCAGGTGAGCAGTAATGTCGTATCCTCACACTTTGAGAGATCACGTGTCTTAAACATCAGGTGAAATTTATTGGAACCTGCTCAGAAATGGCATCAGAATATATATATGAATATATATATAGGCTATATGAATAATATTATGTATTAATGGATTTATGTGATTGTACAAAATGGGATATGCTATTTCCCATGTTTCTTTTACACCAAAATTTAAAACAAAGAACCACCAAACTAGCTTTAATTGTATAACTGTTTATGAATGAAGTTGAATCCGTATAAAACTTATATAACTTCAAATGTGCGGCAATCAGAAAGAACTATCTTTAGTGAACTCGATGTTCAGGCTTTCTTTCAAGCTGAAAAACACATGTAGCGAGCTATATGAAATTGAATTGAATTGAATTGGTTGACTTGATGATTAATGGTGTGAAGGGATTAAGATAAAGGGATTGAAAAACTGCTTGTTTTCTTATCTGTATGTTTACGCACATAGATGTGTCACTGCATCTTTTCACTTGTGTTATCAGCTCGACACTTCCACTCTTCCTCAGCCTTGAACTTTGCACATGACATGCCTATAGAAGGGTTTGACCACAGAACGCCAGGGTCACAACGCTGGTTGCTTTCCTCCTCTCTTCTCCACTCTAATAGCTGATGTTGTGGCTTACTCTTAAAGCTTCCACAAAACATAGATTTTAATGACTGAAAAAAACAAAATATCGTTTATTTAAGCTATATGCCACATGATTGTTTTTTTTTTCATTTTACCTGATCTTAAAAAGTGATTCAACAAGTGAAACCTTTCAAAGTGCAAATCAAAGTTCTTGTTTGTGAGTAAAGGAAAACATTATTGAACACTCTACAAACGGCTCATGAATGTCTACCAAACCTACCAAGGTTTAATAGGATATACTGGTGGCTTATAAAAAGAACCTCACCTGACAATTTACTAAGGTAGCCAAGTTGAAAATGCTCCGATAAAATTATATATTGATCAACAAGTAAACAAAAAAGTATTCATTCTATTTATTAACGTATTCAGACTATATTCAGAATGTATAAACTTGGTAAAATACTTTCCAGCTCCCATGCATGGGTTATTATATCTTTTACTTTTATGTTCAAATAAATAAAAATAAAGTAGAGACTTTCACACATTGAGTGTTATTTTCCTGTCTGTGATCTCACAGCATTTTCTAAGAAACTGTGTGGTTTTGCCTTTCACTGTGATGGCCTGACTTTCTAGGAAAAAGGTCTTGTTTTCTACCAAAGAGCTACAAATGCCCCCACAGCCAAAGCCCCTGAAAAACAGAGAGCGAGAGAGAAAAGCCCTCACTTCATGTTCACTGCCATGTCTGCATACTAAAGCTGTTGGATGAAAACAGTGGAATATGCTGCTGTACACTTTTCAAAACCTCTCATCTGCCGTATACCTTAAACAGCATTCCAGCCACCAAAATAACAACACAGAGAAGGAAAGTAAGACTCGGCTTTGAACCAAGTAGTAATAAAGGGAGGGGGGGATAATTCCAATAATACAATATACAATATGTTTTTGGAAAGACGTTTTTGAAGAACTGACAAATAAATCATGACCTTTCACTTTACACGAGTTCTGCTAAATTGAAATGAACAGAAAATGAAGTTTAAATATACACCCATTGTAAACTGTTACATTGTTTAAGGCAGTGATTCCCAACCAGGGGTACTTGAACCCCAGAGGGTACTTCTGCAGTTGCCAGGGTATGTGGAAAGACTGTAGTTCAACTAATTTACTTAATTAAACTCAACCAACTCGGCTAAAAATAGCAACTGTGATTTGATAAAAAATATATATATATCCCCATATTTGCGTTAAGGAAGAAAATAGCCAAATATGATTGCAAAATGGTGTGATGCTGATCTTCTTCAATTTCGGATAAACTGCCCATTGCCTGCATGTAAACTAGTTTGAGAGCAGAGAGGAAGTTTAAAACGTTTTCTAAAAGTAATGGATGGTTGAAATAGTTAAGCTAATGGATAAACAGTGTAAATATTTAGCTAAACCGTAATAGATAAACAGTTGAAATAGTTAGCTAAAAGGTAACGTTAAACAGGTATAGTTAGCTAAAAGGTAATGGATAAACAGTTAGGTATGACTCTACAGGTATAAATAAAATGAACGTCCAGCTTCTTCCACTCCAAGTGGTAGTATGAAGACAAACTGGACCAAAGCAACCTAAACATTGGCAATTCAATTGTATGTAGGTTATATTTATTGTGCTATAAAGTGTAAAACAATACCAAACATTATGTTGGAAGGCAGCGCAGAAGAGATAACAGAGTCACGAATTAATCGGATGCAATCAGAACAGAACAAAACAAAGAGGGACCCCGGCCCCAGGGGAGGGAGTCCCTCTCACCACAGGACACACAGCTTTGTTGATGTTATTTCTTTTAGTATTGTTGTTGTTACTTCTCTCACCAGGGAACCTTATGTAATACCGCCACCATCATTACCAAAACAGTAACAATAATAATATTAACGGTGGTGATAATAACATCATTAATAATAATAACCATAACAACAATGTATTTGATTAGGAATGAAAAGAATATACAAAAAGAACATATTTAAGTAGTGAGTCCACACAATAGTAACAATGATGGTTTGTGAGAGTAGTTTAGAGGAAAAGAGTGAAAAAACATGACAGCATGCCAAATGCACACAAAAACAAAAAAACACACTAAGAGCCAAAAAACATTATCGTCACCACCATGACATCAAAATTATTACAAATAATGATAATAATAGTGCTAATAATAATAATAATGATAAAAATATCAATGGTTATATCAATAGGAAAAACAATATAAAATAAATAAATAAATTTAAAAGTAATACTGCCACTATCACCACCAACAACAATATTACTACCACTATAAATAATAATAGTCTAATAATGATGGTAATAATAATAATAATGATGACAACAACAGCAATAACAACTATATTATTGATAACAAGATTAACCATTATAACAAAGTGTTTGATTAGATATATAAGTAAATAGTAAATGGAGCGTTTGCTTATGAATGATAAGTCTGAAATATGGATTTCTTTACATAATGTTCGTCCTATGTCTGTGCAGGAGTCATCGGATTGATTTTGATTGGTCCATTCGTGAGTGTATTGGAGTTGGTAGGCAATGAAGTATTTTGATTTTGGTTGTAACAATTTTGCCTGTGAGCGATATTGGTAGATCCATCCATCCATGAAGGCTGTCGTCTACTGTTTTGAGAAGTGGGTTGAAGTTGAGATAGACTATCTCTGACAGCCTAGGGGAAGTATTACTACACATATTGCTACAACGCAGAGAGAAATGTGGTTTTTGGACCGCCACATCCAAACTATTAGCGCTGAGTGGGAGAGTGGTGGACTTATTGTATTGGCATGCGATTGAGTGCATTGTGGAATTCTGTTATTGCAAATGGTTTCTCAAGAGCATTTGCTTGGTCTTAAAGTTGTAGTAAATTAATGTTGCTTAAATGTGTCAACGTCTTCTTGGCTTGGTTTATGTATTGATGAGTAGAGGTTTGTATTCAAAATCTTGAAAGGTCTTATTTACTTGATCAAGCGTCTGCACGGTCTTCCCTGCTGAGTCCACAATTTGGAGTTATTGTTTTTTTCTTTGCTCTGCCTGATTTGGCTGGCCAAGTATTTTGCAGATGTATACTGTATTCAGAATGTTTATGTCTGGGTCTCTGTAGGAGGAACTGAGTTTTCCTATTTGGGTGTTCATTCAGTTGTAAATTGTATTTCCGTATTTTGGATTTGTGTTGTAGGATCATTTACGTTGATATTCTCTAGTTCCTTAATAAGTACGAAAACACTGTAAACAATATCCAATTTTTATATGATCAATAGTATTAAATTACATCCAGTTCATAATCAATTTATAAGAACATATTTGGAACATGGGGTGCGGTCTCGATAAAGGGGTGCTTGAGCACGTCTGATAGGGCTGTGAGGGTACCTCAGACGAAAAAGTAACAAAGGGGGACCACTGAAGTAGAGCATGTTTCAGATAATTTGGCATGTCCTCATACATTTTACATTCTTTCAAGTGTCATATTGTTTTCTGTATCGCTTTATTTTCTATTCCTTTAAGTAAGTCCAGGCATGAGTCTTGAAAAACCGAACCCAGAGAGTAGTGATTCTATAATAAATAGAAGCATTTATTTATATACATCAAAGGTTTGAAGTTTACAACAAAGTCTAAACCACTGACACTATTACCCGAAAAAAAGAACAAATATTTACATTTATGAACATTATATTTACACACTTAATCTGCACTTGTGACTATGTACAGCTTTCACTAGCACTTTTTTCTACCTAAAAGCCTCACGACGGCCATTGACCCACATCACCATAACCTCTTTGTTAGGTGTAACCACATCCCTCAAGCAATTCACTGTAAACAGGTAGACACCCTGATATTATACTGTACATGTCTACTGAGTTCAATAGCACCAACTTGAACATGTGAACAAAATATGTCATTAAAAAGGCAGACATTTGTCAACAAATTGGGAACAAAAATCATCTCAAACAGCTGGCGAGAACTGTGTTTTTAAAAGCAGGATAGGGCACGTGACCTCCTTTTGTCAGCAACACTGGAATAAGGCAAGTGGAAGTTCTGGTCCTGAGGGAGGATGTGAATAACATACACGTGCCATGGTACACAGTATTAGACACACCCCCGTCGGTCACACGTGGTTGGTTGCATCAAAGCTTTTCAGTCTTTGAGGAAATTTTAAAGATGGACAGCTGAGAAGGAGAAACTCAGAAACAACAGACAGCTGCAGAAGAATGTTGTGTCGTAACACATATGTGAAATTCTACCGAACACGAGTTGGAGGGAATCAGCAATTCTAAGTTGCATCGATTGAGCTCAGTTAAACGGTTGCATAAAAAACAAGCTATTATGTGTCTTTAACATCAGCATCAGTTAGGATAACAAGTACAACAAAATCCATCATTGGATGATTTGGATTTTGGGTGAGGAATGGATGGTCAACTGTTAACTTGACGGAGAAAAGGTTGCACGCTGTTTTTTCCACTGTAGAGCGCTTGTTCGCCTGTGAGGATATAGTGGTTCAAGCTTGACTGATAGTGGCTTTGACTTCCATATCTTTGCGCTGACTGAGTGAGGTAAAAATGCAAATGGACGTCCAAGGTAGCTTATCATCGAGGTTCTTCGATCCACTCTGCCCAACACATTTTTCAGTTTTCTGTGAAGGCTAGATTGTCTGCCTCTTCATCCAAGCTCACAACTTGTCTCTGATAGGACAGCAAATAAAAAAACGATGTCAGCCATAACATATGCTGTAGCCTGAATGTGCTGAAACAGGTTAGTTGAAGTGACTCCTCTTAAGACTCACTTTTGGGTAGGAGTAACCGTCAGGGCTGCAGCTCCTCCAAATGTGCACTTGGTCCTCAGTGGTTTTCTGATAGACGGGGTTGTCAAAGTGAATCATGTTGGTGTTCTTCAGCCGGTAGTTCCTCCATAGCAGCACGCTACCAACAGCCACCAGACAAACGATCACTACGTGAGGCAGACACAGGGAGAGGGACCAAGAGAGCGATGAGACACGATGTATGACGCGGTTATTCCGCCAAATCATTTGTGTTTTCTATGAAGACGCCACCTGCCAAACTGCAACTGCAACTCACCCAGCGGCATGACAATATACAGAGCCAATGGGGGGGTGGGGGCAGTGTTGGGTATAGCTGCAGCAAATCCATGTCGGGAATCTAAAGGGACGGTAAACACGTGAAAAGAAGTTAATGTTACATGAAGCTGATCTGCACTAAACACATCCACACATGTATGTTAGAGCTGAGGGCAACGCACTCAAAGGGCCATACTGCTGGTCTTTTTGCATGTTCTTACCCTGTGTACCTCAAAGAGCATATACTTTACATTACTGACAGCTATTTCCAGAGAAACATATCATGCTTACCAAACCAATTTTAGACTGATTACAACCATTCACTGGCTTAAGATCAGGCCAGTGCAGTATGCAAATCAACTTGCAGAGAGTTAATATTGAAATGGCTGTCACATGGTAATGCAGTTGCAGCTGGTAACTGTTTTGCAATTGCTTCTTTAGTGGTGCCTTCAAGTTCTTGTGGAAAATAATTTGCTAGAAGAAACTACCGAAGTCACATGATCCTTTTCCCTGTGTCCATTTCTGGTTATTGTTGGTCTAACAAACTTTGTAAAACGGTCGACAGGAATGCAAAGTGTCTACATAATTTGACCAGATTATCTAAAAGACGCAAAACCACCATTAAGGTACTTCAACTTGCCTGGAGAGGAGACTGGAGCCTGGACTGTGGTGGTCTGGGGAATATTAGGCTTCACTGACTCAGGTGACGGGGGCCTTGGTTCAGGTGTGGTGGTCGTTACAGGAGGCTTGGTGGTGCGTGGGACTGGCTTTGCTGCACTGCTGGTGATTACGATTGGCACTGTGGTGGTGCGGACTTGGGGTGTAGGTGTGGTGCGGACTTGGGGTGTAGGTGTGGTGCGGACTTGGGGTTTAGGTGTGGTGCTGGCTGGCACTGGTAGCCAACGAGGGGGGTTGGTAGCCGGAACTTGCAGCTGCACGGGAGATGCAGGTGTAGGCACAGCTGATGAAGTACAAAAACAGAGGAGGAGGAGAGTCAGAAATGGGACTGCTTGAAAATATTCTCTTTAGAAGAAAGACATTATTTCATTATAACTTTGTACTTTTCTTTTTGATATTATACTACAGTATAATTTGCTCTTTGATAGTTTACATACCAGGTACACATGACCTCATATCCCTGGCCAGCATCATGTTATCTGGACAGACACAGGTATATTTGGGGGGATGTCTGCCCACTTGAGGAGCTGCCAGGCACAAGAATTCACAGCTGGATACCTGGCACCAATCTCTCCCTGCAATGGAAAAGAGGATGACATTTTAGTTGTTTATTATTATCAGTGTTATCATACTAAAGCAGTAGTTAGACATTTTGGGATATACGCTTATTCACTTTTTGCCGAGAGTCAGATGAGAAGATTGATTGGGAACCTCTGGATTAGAGGAGCCTAAGCGTGCAATACTAGGGAGATTTCTGGTGTTGCTGCTTTTCAATGAAGTAATCATTTACAAAAGACATTATTAGGCAATTTAATTAACAATACCAGTGAATGAAACCTCATTGCAGGTGTTAAACACTGTTCTTACGGTAACTGTGGTCAGCGAGGAACCTCCATCGAATATGCAGTGAATGACAATGTTTGGCCAATATTCCATATTTAATAAAAGGTCAATATCGATCTGATATGCAAACTAAAACCCTAGTTAGCATGGTTCTGTTTTTGATATGAGCACTCACTGACAATGTCACAACCAAATAAATCGGATCTTTACCAATCTTTCAGAATTTCGGAACAGTATGTGATCGTGTTGTCTCTTACCAGCAGGTTGTTTGAGGTTATGGTAGAGAATAATGTCTTCTGGTGACGATAGGTGCTCCGCCACTGGTGTGATGTCACCACCCGTCAGCCTGTTCGCACTGAGGATGGCATTGTTACTGATGTCGGTCCAGAACACCCTGTCCTGGACGCACAAAAAACAACCAAGCTTGAACATTGAACAGACTGTTAGCAGTAGTGAGGAATACTTCTGTTTACACGTATCGTGAGGAGTGTATGGCACGTTTTTATTGACAGGCTCTGGGTTTTATGTGTAGCCGAATTTTTTCAGGTGGTGCCTTTACCTCAAACACAGTGAGTCCCAGTGGGTGAGCCAGCCTGCTTTCGTCAATTATGAGGGTGCGTCGACCACCGCCCTGCACATCGATACTGGAGAGGGTGTGCAGCTTGGAGTCCACCCAGTAGAGCCGCTGGTTCAACAGGTCTGGGGAGGAAGCAGGAGGGGGTCTACACGTCAGACCAGAGTGCGTCTGGCCTTCCCATACATTTATAAATATATATAAATAAATAAAAACAGAGAGACATAAATGCTAGAGATTACCGAGTGTAATCCCATTAGGCCACACAATGTTATCAGTGACCAGAGCGGTGCGGTCGCCTCCGTTAAGACCTGCCTTCTCAATCTTAGCGGGATTCCCCCAGTCAGTCCAGTAAAGGAAGCTGAGAGGACATAGATATGTTGTCCATTAAAAAATGAAAATACTGAAATCAATACATTCCTTCAGACTTTACGCAGATGAAGAGAACGGAGCGTCTAGGGAGGATTTAGCCATTAGTGCTATCAGACTCACTTGCTGTGGGGGTCGACCACAATAGCGCGTGGTTTAGATAAGTCTTGGCGGAAGAGAGTTTTGCGGCGGCCACCATCAGCAGTTACCACGGAGATGGTGCTGCGAACGCTGTCAGTCCAGTACAGGTTACCATGGATCCAGTCAAAAGCGACGCCTTCAGGAGCATCAGCGTCGCTACTGACAACTGCGCTGTGACGAGCAGAGTCTTCAGCCGAGTCCATCTGAGCTCTGGAATTGAAAGTGAAGGGCTGGCGTCAGGCAGGTGTGACGGAAATAAAAACACCATGCTCATTCTGATTTCGTTCTCGCTCACCTGTAGATCTTCTTTTGGGAGATGTCCGACCAGTAGATCTCTTTGGCGGCCATGTTCATGTCGAGAGCCACAACGTTCTTTAGACGGGGGATCACTCTGGCGTACTCGCTTTTGTCCAAAGTCATCTTTCTGACTTCATGACGGTTGGTGAAGAAAAGGTAGGCTATTGTACCTACAAAATCAGAGCGGACAAGTTTTTTTTTTTATCTATTAGGAATTTTGTGTGAATGTTTGTTTAAGGTCAAACTGAAATTTTAATTATTTTTAGGACTGCTGTGATAGCGCCCCCTGCAATAGTGTTCTCCAGGGGAGCGTGAACGTTTGGTGACGACTGCTGACGTGGACAGGCTGTGGACAACCAGCTGGGGGGCAAACTTTAGCTGTTGCTTTTTTACTGTCAGCCCATCTGTGATTTGAGCACTCTTTATGTTACTCGGTGACTCAGCACGTTAGTTACTCGGTGACTCAGCACGTTAGTTACTCCGTGACTCAGCACGTTAGTTACTCCGTGTCATGATTCAAATCACTGAGTAATGAACGGAGGGCTGAGGTTACAGGGCTACCTGTTGCTGCGAGTTTTGACCCATAAAACAGAGACACCACACCAACTAGCTTCTACTTTCTGAATGAAACACAAACTTAACGGCTTAACAAAGATCCCAAATGTTGAATGTTGTAAAGGGACACGTCTTAAACCGCTGACATCTGATAGTCAACTCTATGCTATGTCTTGTATCAGCTTTCCTAGGCTTTACGGGGCTACGGTGTGCTCCAGTTAGTAGAGCACCGGGGAAGTTGAGGCCCCCCCCAAACACTGGAAAGAGCACAGAGAGCTGATATTTACCGATGGCCTTGCAGGCTTTGGTTGCCGGGTCAACTTGGTAACCCTCCTCACACTGGCATTTGTAGCTGCCTATCTGATTGATGCAGATCTGGCTGCAGGTGTCTGGGTTGGCACACTCATCGATATCTGATTCAAAGAAAAGAGAAAATAACGATGTGAAACACGTGAAATAGGTGCAATGCTGAGTCACTGTGTCCATAAGAATTACGGGATCCGTCTTTATCTGACAGCACAATCAGGAACATGGACAACTTTGAGTCAGAGTAAACAGATTGCTTGGCATCATTTGCTCATCTGACTGAAGTTCACGTTAGCATGAAAACTGAGCGAGAACATAAAAGGGAGGCTGTTACCTTCACAGCGTTTTTTGTCAACCAGGCGATATCCAGCAGGACACAGGCACTCATAGCCGAGCTTCAGGTCATTGCAAATATGAGAGCAGCCGCCGTTGTTGTACAGGCACTCATTGGAGCCTGCAGTGGGAAGGAGAAAAGGTTTAGCAACTTATTTTTCTGAGGACGTACATGTAACTAGCACTCTCAAACTGCAGGCACCCTTTAATTAAATACACAGAGCAGTAATTAACCAGACGGTTATGAATGAGAGGCCTCTGTACTCACCACATTCCCTAAGAGGCTCATCTGACCAATCCCTGCAATCACGCTGCTTGTCACACACCTTCTCCATGCTAATACATTCCCCACTGCGGCACTTAAACCTGGTCGGGCCCTCACAGTGGGTTGCTGTGTGTGAGAAATGAAAGATTCAGTTACACACACAGACTGGAGGTTTTGCAGTTCATTTGGCGTCTAGCGACCAGGATAGGAAGGGAAAGGGAGGAGATTCGTACCGTTGACACAGCCAGTTTCATCACTTCTGTCCCTGCAGTCGTATTGATGGTTGCACTGGCGGCTACCATGGATGCAAGTGCCGTCACTGCATTGAAACTCATCAGGACGGCAGGTGGGATGAGCTAGAGGGATGCAACAGGCAGAAATGTGGAATGACTACAAGAGATGATGCCTTGAAACTAATTCCAGCATGTAGCCTAATCAACAGGAAAAGAGGACGTTTGTAATCAAACGTACCACAGTCAGCTTCGTCCGATCGATCGAGGCAGTCAGCTCCGCCGTCGCACTTCCAGCTGCTGTGGATGCACTCTCCGTTGCCACACCTGAACTCCAGGGATGAGCACTGATGAGTGACGATAATGTCAGGTGTCGTTGTACCACAGTTCTGGGGCCACTCGTCCGAGCCGTCGGCGCAGTCGGCGTCACCGTCGCAGGCCCACAGGCGCGGCACGCAAACGGTGTTGTTGCACTGGAAGGACACGGCGCTGCAGGTGATGGGCGGGCAGGAGGCCTCGTCGCTGCCGTCGTCACAGTCCACCTCATCGTCACACACAAAGGAGGACGACACGCACTGGCCATTCCTGCAGCGGAACTCGGTGTCTGCACACTGCTTTGGCGCTAAGAGGCGGGAGACGTAACAGGGCGACGAGAGTAATGAAAGACCAGGAAGACATTTGGAGCAGGCAGGAAGGGAGGGGATGAAAGCTGTGGATTCTGAGCGCAGTAAAATGAGATGAATCACATATGACTGAGGAAATGGTGAGACAGATTGTGGGCCTCTTGCAGATTGTAGTTCGACTCGACTCACCACAGCGCTCTTCATCAGCTCCATTCTCACAGTCAGCTTTTCCATCACAGCGCCAGGTGCTCGGCACACACTGGTTAAGGCGGTCCGCGCAGCTGAACTCTGTCGGTGTACACGTTTTGACCACTGGATGTGACACACACGGAAAACGGTAACTGAGACCATAGAATCGTGGGACTGATGGAATTGTGGGATTGACAGATATGCATGCAAAGCAATTTACAAGTCCATTCTCATGCCCAGCGACACGCGATACTCACTGCAGGTACCAGGAAGCTCATCCGTGCCGTCACCGCAGTCATCTGTGCCATCACACACCCATCTGACTGTGATGCATTTCCCATTCCCACACTGGAACTGGTTGGTTCCACATGTTGTCAATGCATCTATGGCAGACAGATTCAAACACACGGTTCAGCTAAAAGGGCCATTGTTTTAGCTATCATCTATCAAGGCCCAATACAGGAAGCCTCCCCCAAAACACAGACATGGCTGCAAATGAAAAGAAGTCACATAAAATAATAAAAATATTAATTGTACAGAATGCTATTAAACAAGAATAAAAGTCTACCGCCATGCTAGCAGCTCTGTGAGCTACGCCTGGGCACAGCAGTGCTTTGAGCTAATTGCTAACGCCAGCATTACAACATGCTCACAATGAAAATGCCAACGTGCTGATGTTTAGCCGTTATAACGTTGATTAACCACGTTTAATGTCTTAGTTTAGTGTGCTAGCATGCTAACACTTGCTATTTGTCAGTAAACACAAAGTATAGCTGGGGATTGTGGGAATTAGTTGAGCAGGATATTTGGTCATAGACACATGTAAGAACCTCATGGTGGCGCTAGAAAAGTCAGGGATTCACCAAAGTCATTTCATGGCAATCCATCCAATAGTTTTCAAGGCGCGTCACTAAAAAACTAAAATGCCAACCTGCTGGGGGTGCTAGAGAGAAGTTACTTCTGTAGAATGGAAGGGGCTATGTCTTCAGTGATGTCAAAGATGGTGATAAATATGCTGCCAGTGGAGAAAATGGCTGGGAGGTACTCACTCTAGCATGAGACACACGAACAAACACACAGATAGATGGTTGAACTACAAGTCAAACAGGGAAACTATACTGTATCTACTGTCCAGCCTGCATTTATCAGGCTGGACCGCTGATATGGCAAGTTCATAACCACAATAGAAATCTAATTTCCCAGTGGTTGCGGTCCCTGCTGACAAAAAAAAATCACATGCTGAAGACACAGAGTCGCCCTCCCAACCCCCATCTTTAATGGACCCAATGAAGCCACTGAACTGGAAGGACCAATTAGACTGTCCATCAGAGAGACAGCACTTCATGAAAAAGGTACTAGAGGCCGTTCCTCCTTCTGGCCTCGGGCTCCATCCTAACCTGGATGGCCACCCGTTTCTGAAAGGGGGCAGAGAGAGGTGTTTACCACCAGCAGATAGGCATTTAGCCTCTTCATAGCTTGACACAGTAAGTGCAAGATTAGCCTTTTACCAAAAAAAAAAAACTCGACATATATTTATGAGTAAGTATTTACATGTTCATAAGTTTGTGCCCTATAAGAATGGATGGGGGAAAGACAAATCATAAATGATGCATGGCTATGAATGTCTTACAGCATAGTAAATCATAATAGCTTCTAGGGGAAGTCAAACATCGGGTGCTGTCGGTCATGGTTGATGCTTTAGCAGTTGTTCAACAAGGAGAGGCTTTATTTCCTGAAGCTCCTGCGGGTTGAGGAAATGGTGTTTGCCATGGTAGTAGTATTTTATACGACTCCAAATGACCCGCAAACAGTCTTTCCGGTGTTGTGGCTGTGAGGTTAATCTACTACTGACCGTTAAGCCAATCATTTCTTTATGACTGCATGTGAAAGCCGGTGCATTATTTCCCTTACCATAAAGATAGTTATCAGTTTCAAGTAGTCAAACGTGGTCTTATCAAAGGGATATCCCTGTGGGTAATACAAAAGAAATGCAGTACAAAACACTCAAATGCTTTAACTTTAAGGTAGCCTACATTTCCCCAAACCAAGTTCACGATGGCTATTTACTTAATGGGCTTAAAGTTCAGACCTTGACAGACAAACGTTATTGATTGAGTGCAAATCAGTGCTGGGGAAATAACGAATTTGCTCATGCTCATGTTTGTTGGCCATTATGTGACCTCTGCTGTGTTTAATTGATTGGCCATGAGGTGAGCAGAAAGAGTGACGGGAAACTGCTCCTGCTATTTTAAATATTTCAGAACAGCCATCTCCTATCAGGTGTCCCTTGCCGGTCAGAAGGCTGAGATTAACACACCATTTAAACAAAAAAGAAAGAAAAGGCATCACTTATTGAAATAATGCATTTGGTGAGAGGCAACCATTTAACAACACTCAGGGACAGGCATGTTTCAATATGACACACGTCCCTGTGACTGGTGTGGAAATGTGGATGGGTGACAACCAGTTCCAACATGTTTGACCACACTGCATTTCCCAGAACCAACACACTGGGAAACAGGTCCGACAGTGTGCAACCAGAACTCAAGGAATGCTGCCTGCAAGACAATGTCTGTGTTTTATGTTGGAGGATGAGTTGGAGGGCTTCCATTCAGTGCCAGCAGTAAAGGGCATGCCAGGTGATGGGAGGCAGCCTCTTGCAAACAGGTTGGATATTGCATCATGTGGGGAAGAGCGCACTGTGGGATCTTGGCAACGCTGATTAAAAACCCAAATGCACCCAAACGTTTAAATCCCGGTGGCGCCCATTCCCACGTAATAAACGGCAAATGCCGGCTTATCGCCCCCCCCCCGCCTGGCATGTTGACACGCCAGCAGTCACACACGGACTCAAACCTCATTGGCTGCACAGGCTGCTGCTGCGCGCTGCGCGCCATTCAAAAGCCGGCGAGGATGACAGAAAAAAGAAAAGTAAATGTACAACTGAACGCTGCAGCCATTAAAAACGTGCATGACTGAGAGATAGAGGATTGGAACTGTTAAATCATGAGACAAAATTTAAAAAAAAAAGCATGATGCTGAGTGACGTGAAAGCACGTTTGGCCCCGATTCATTGCAGAAAGAAAGCGAGAGAGCGCTGACCTACATTGCCCCCCCCCCCCCCCCCCCCCCCCCCCCCCCCCCCCCCCCCCCCCGCCCGGCCCGCAATCCCCCCCACACCCCACACCCCCAAAACACCACTCTAAAAACTTTTTTTATTAATCATATTTT
>CM022470.1:19162596-19214866 GCA_011952105.1 Coreoperca whiteheadi
CCCCCCCCCCCCCCCCCACAACCTTGCATCCGGTGCTGTCAGAGGAGTGGGCAATTTAAACCCACAAGGACTGAATGGCCAAAATCACATTTTAGGATGTTATTTTAATATATCCATTTGTATATCAAACAACATGAAAGCTGAAGCGCAGCACGGGTTTATCTTTGATTGTACGCCGAGGCCAAGTCACAGAGTTGGAATGAAGGAGATTTGAACTTACTTGTCTGAGCAAGGGAGCAGATGAGAAGCAACACTAACGCGTAATGCGGCCGTCCCATGTTTTTCAGCCGCACTGGAAGATGTATCTACACTGGAGCCGTTTAGGTCTGTGATATGTGACTAATGAGAACACTGTCAGCAGTGGGACTGCTGTTTGACCCTGCACCAGAAGTAGAAGGCTCGAGTTGTTGCCTGCTTGTGCCCTATTAGAGGTGCTCCTGCTGGAAGGCCTGGGGAGGGATGCTCTGCATACTGTAACAGTTTGACAACAACATCAGACCTTTTTCAATGTGGTCCCGGGGCGGGTGGGGCCGAGAGGGGGAAGGCGGGATCTGGAGTGGTGTGATTTCTGAGGCAAACAGCCCCAACAATTGGGAGGCGGAGCTCTGTGGAGATGGATTTTACTATGAATTTAACCCTTTCAGAGAGGCAGGAGAGGCGCCCACATGTAAAGACATCAGTTAAGTTTCATTCCCTGAAGGCCAGTTCTAATGAGCCCTAACTAATTTCCAACCCTCTCTTAACCTAACCTTAGTTCAATAGGCTACATGGTTAACAGGGGCATACCCCAGTATTTGGGCGACCTGGATGAAGATTTCTCAGGGGCCTGACAAGCAAGTTTTAGGGCCAAGGGTAGGGGCAAAAACTAATCTGGGATTTGAAAGGATAAAGTTGAAATACACTGAGAAAAAAAGTTGAAATATTTCAAGAATAAAGTCAAAAATGTATGCGGAAAAGAAAGTCATAATATTTTAAATGAGGGGTGTGAATGACCTGAAGTTACTGTATAAACTTCACCAATAGGAACCTTATTATTATTGACTCTAGGACTATCATGAACACACACATTTAATCCAATCTACCCAATGGAGTCACATGACATTGGGTTCTTAATGCACCTTTTCTCTTAATTCTAATAATTAAATTTTTTCCTCTGATTTTTTTTCTCCAAATATTAAAGACTTTTCTCTCAAAAAATCACAACTTGTTTCTTAAAATAGTGCGACTTTATTTCTAGAGATTGTATTACTTTTTTGTCAAAATATTCTCAGATCAGTTGTGCTCATTGTAAATTTCACTGTTATAAAACCAAGTTTGGGGGCACCAACTTTCCCCCCACATAAATAAGATGTCCCCAGTCAACTGGTTTAAAGTCCAAAATGTGTCCCCATATGGCCTGTGACAGTCTATAAGATTGGCAGCTGGCCTATAATAGCAGACGTTCAATATTTAAATAAAACCAAACAACCCGGTGGACACAAAGCAGTGTTCCAGATCACGTGGTGCTGTCATAACAACACGGATATTTTTGTGGGGAAAGGAGATAATTGACTTATTCTACACATGTTTGCCACCTTCCACAAGAATACACGCCACGTTCATTTCCTTCATGTCGTTTCTTTGTTCAACTAAAATACAAAAGGTAAAAGGTATACTGTATACAACAAGCTCACAGACCGCTGAGTAAAACGTTCCAGTAAAATAACCATAAAAAGTCCATAAAGTCATCATCACTGCTTTATCTTCATATCACTCCTTCCTGAATTCCTCTCATAAAACACAGCAGGCTATTTCAGGTTCAAAGTCTTTGCTGGGTCCATAAGATAGTTTACAGTGATTTACATCAGAGGAGGCATGGCGATAATGTACATCTAAAGAGATAACACTTGAAAACAACCTTGAACCAAGCAGAGATCACCATATAGTTCGGGAATGCACCTCTGTAAATGAAAACAGATACATATTACAGATGTTTCCATCGAACATACGTCATGGAAGAGGCACTGGAACATCGACACTGGTTTAAAAAAAAACATGAAGCTAAAGCAGGGGAAGCATCAAGTTGGTCAAAGTGGTTTAGTAAATACGTTGACCCTGCTACTATCACACGAAGGGTTATGCATTCCGATCACATTGAACCAAACCTGGACAGTCTCTATTGACCAAATCCATGTTATCACGTGTGACCTTCAGTGTTACTCCAACAGTTACAAATGTGCACAAAAACAACTGAAATTTCAAAGAAACACAAAAGTCTGTCTAGTCATAGTTGACCCGAGCATGTGAGGAATCCTCACAGTGAAAACAAAACATCATCCAGTCAGTAATGATAGAGTCTGGTTGCCTCTTCCTTCACTTCAGAGCTGAAGATCTGCCTCACAGAAGCTACAAATGGAATTCAAGGATCAAGGCCAAGGCTGTCACACTGCTGCCAGGGATAAGTTATGTGCAGCAAGTGTGGTGTCCACTTTAAGAGGGAGCAGCATGATGGAAGAATTAGAGACAAAGTGTATGTGGTACAGCTGTAGTACCCAGAGCCCTTACTTAGGTAAAAATACCAATATGTTCATGTAAAACTCTATTATACAAGTAAAAGTCCTAAAATGTACTGAAGTATTATCAACAAATATGTATGACGTTTTACTGCTTGTAGCTGGTTGAGGTGGAGCTAGTTTTTATATACAGTTCGATAGCTCATACCAGTGGTTCCCAACCCGGGATTTGGGTCCCTCCTAGATAAATCTGAGAGGTAGTGAGATGATTAACGGGAGAGGAAAGAATTCAAGTTAGTGTTATTTCTCAAAATCAGAATCACAAACTTGCCTCAAAGGAAAGAGGAAATGGGAAAATGCTAACAACTCATTGACATCTGAAAATGGCCATAAGCCAAAAAAGTGCGTTAAAAAAAAGGAACTATAACTAAATCTGTGAAATAAATGTGGTGGAGTAAAAGGTACAAATACTTTCTAGCACTGGTGCACACATTTACCTCCCACAAAGGACTCAACACTTTAAGTGCACCCTTTCCTCTCAGTTACATTGCTGTTACATTAATCAGCCACTCCGTTTAAAACAATTCTACACGTCAAAACAGTTTATTCAACGCCAGAGCCATGTACTGTAAGACCCGTTTCATTTTCTGCCCAATGCCGGCCTTCTCCAGAAAGTTAACCCACCCACCTCTAACCCCGCTGTACTGCACATCGGGGTGCATTTAATAAGAAGTGACAAGGAATTTTCAGGCCTCAGCTAAAACTGGGTCCTCTGGGTGACTGGCTGTGAAATATGAAAAGTTTTCTAAACTGTGCTGGAGTTAACCTCTAACTTCCCGGTGAGAAGTTCGCAGATTGCGGTGTGGCCCCATCCCAAAACATGCAAACACGCACGCACGCTACTCTCTTTCACCGCTTTATGAAACGGCGCTTTAAAAGACAGGTCACACTGCAGAGAGGTAGAAATTCCTGATGTATCCCCTTGACAGAGACAGCGTTAATAGAAACAATAGTGCAGGTGAGGTTAAGTGAGAGTTCGAACACACCCCTCTACAACAGCTCATGGGCTCTCTCATTACCCACAATCTCGACCTCCTCACCTCAGCATTTGTAAACAGCTTCTGGTTCTTCCAGTTCCCCCCCCCCCCCCCCCTCCGCAACCCTTTTCACATTCATCGCTTCTCCTGACAAAACAAACAGTGTGTTGGCTGCAACGAATTTTCTGTCTCTTGAAGTTCAAATCAGGTTCTTCCAGATGCAGCTCAGCTTGTTTCTGGCTTCAGCTCCCGAATATCTGTAGCGTTAGGGGTGAGAGTGGGCGAGGTTTTGTTTCTACAGTAGAATCAGAGGACAAAGACAGAGGTCTGGCTTGATGTCTACATTAAATATTTCAGACATAATTGTGTGTGTGTTCAGCTATCCATCAGCCACTGAAAATGCCACCTGCCAGCACAGGGATACATTTCTGGATTGCACTCCTGCCATTGTGGCTCAGTGATAGGGAGCGGCTGCAAGGACAGGGAGTGCTGCTCAGGAAATTACCGTTGTGATCAAAAACCCATGAAAAAAAACATGCAATATCACAACATTTAGCTAAGAGTAGTGGTTGGTTGAAATAGCTTAAAAGTAATAAATAGCTCAAATTATGTAAGCAATGGATAAATATTTAAAAAATGGGGCTAAAGGCAACCAATAAATTGCTATATATATATATATATATATATATATAGCTATATAAATGGTTGAAATGGCTAAATTGAATAGTTCAAATCATTAGCTAAAAGTAATGGATACATAGCTGAAACAAACAACTAGGTTCTGTGACTTAGTGGTTAACCACACCAAACATTGAAAGTTCATCTGTATGAAAAAAAACATACAGTATCCATTTTTCTATAGATAATATCGTAGAGTTAAACAACATCCAGTTTAAAGTCAGTTCAAAGGAACAATTTGGAACATGAATGGTGGTGTTGATGAAGCTAAAATAAAAGGAAATCACTATAAAAGAAACACAACCAGGAATAAAAGTTTCCTTCTTAAAAAGGCTGTGACTTACCTGGAAACTGGGTTGAACCTGAAACATCCCAATGACTGGTGAGAAAGGCATGGTAGAGGATGTAAACAAGCCTCAAGGATGCAGCTACCTGTTCTCAGCAGGCCATCTAGTGTACAGATGTGATGAGTGCGGTTCACACATTTACATGTAGTCATTTCGCAGACGCTTTTATCCAAAGGAAGACAGTGGAAGCAATTATACAACACAAGGTAACAAAATGCATAAGTGCACTAAAAACAAATCTGTTAAAGCCTAGCACAATATACAAAGCTAAGCATAGGATCTTTTTTTTTTTTTTTTGAAAAGAGATAGACTGACGGGGTGCATTTTGGCCAAAAAACATTAAGACAACAAATTAATTATGAGATGCCTTTATTGTACTTTTTGGAATCCAGTGACACTGACACGAGAACGTGGTCCTATCCCTCCCTCCCCCTTTACATACACAACCTGAGAGGGAGGGGCTGCAGGGTGGGATGCACCGGGATCCCGCTTGTAGTCTTAAATTAAACACAGAGATAATAGTGAAGACACATCCAGGTGCATTTCCACAGACACGCACGACATGCATTCAAAAAGGGACTTCAAGGAACGCAGTGATTTCCGGTTCACATGTACGCTTTGTCTCAAAGTAAAAGACAACAAAATGAATACCACTTAAAAAAAAAACAGCTGTCTTTATGGCCCACGATCAGTCTATAATTCAGGCTCTGTCAATTTTCCACTTACATGAGAAAACAAAAGAGGCAAAGAGACACACTACTATTCATACTGGGAAAAATGGTTTAAATATGGAAATGGATGGTTCATACCTTTCATATTTTAGTTGGGTTTTTTTATTTTATTTTATTTTTTTAATTAATGGTATACTTTAATGAGAATACAATTGTCTCACTAAAAATCAGCTCATCTAGGTAAAACTAGGCTTTTTCCACTGTCTGTCTCCCTCCTGTATCTAAGTAAAATATATAAGTCCAGTCGAGGGGCTCAGTGGGCCGTCGGTCCGATCACCAGTGGTTCACGTCAGTCCTCCTCGCTGCCACTGGCTGAATGCTCCTGAAACAAAACCACACAAAAAAGGACACTAAGGTTTGCTTTCACTATCCAACAGGAGTAAACAGAGGCTACGCGGGAATGGAGTATCCACAAACAGCATGTCCCGTTTTAACGTTACAATCGAGAAATGCAAAAGAGTGTTTGAGTTACGACTGACTCCTAAAGCGATACACAATCTGAATGACGCTGCATTTGCGCTTCCAAATTCGGACGCTGATTACGGCAAGGTTAGGAGTGCCGAGCATTACTGGGGGCATTTCACAAGTTTCACAAGGGAATTTTTCAGCAACTGACATCATTATGGCTTGTGCATACCTCTTGCCTGAGGATGCCAACTGCATGCGGGACGTTGCAATATTCCTTTAACTAATAATGGTTCTTCTCATTATCGATTAATCTGTTGGGTTTTCTTCATCAATTGTTTATTCTACAATATGGCCGAGAACAGCGAAAAATGCCGTTCAAGGTGATGTCATAAATGTCCTCGTTTAGTCTGCTATTCAATTTACAAGGATTGAAGAACAGAAAAGTTCTTTGAGAAGCTGGAACCAGTCAACTGCTGATGGACTAACTGATTAATGAACTAATATTTTTAGCCCAAAAAAAAAAAAGCCTTTTTAACATATAGTGCAGTGTCCATGCACCACAAGTGACTTCATATATTACCTGCAAGTGCTCACTTACTATTACTCCACTGAGGGGATTGTTAAAGCTCTATATTTACAGCATTTAATATAAAGACTAAATGCTAGCATTGTCAGTTTTTCCATTCAGAGAGAGAAGACTGATGTTGTTGTATGTGAACGCCTTATCTCACCTCTTCCTGTTCCTCCTCACTGTCATCGTCGCTCACCACAGGTTTAGCCCGGGCACCACGGCCCCTCCGTCGTTGGCCTTTTCCCCCTCGCTCCCCTTTTTCTTTCCGGCTCAGCTTAATCTTCACCTTCACTGAACGAGCTGACAAGAAACCGAAGATCATGAGCACACGGTCATGTCTATGGTGCCTCCCCCGGGGCCAGATAATGTAAAAACACTGTGCGTTTCTGATGCTCACATTCAGACTCCGAGCCTTCGTCTGGCTCCTCCTCCTCTTCCTCACTTTCCTCTCCTTCACTCTCATCCTCCTTCTCGATCTTCTGTCTCACACTGGTGAAGACAGACTGCAGCACAATGGAGTCCTCATAGATCTGAAAGGTTTACAGAGAGAGGCCACGTTACCCTGCAGTGCAGAGATTATTATAGCAGCTTTCATTGGCTCTGGTAAGCATTTTCCCGAAGATCCATTACACTTAATGACTTCTTGTAAATGCTAGGGACTTGAAGCTTATTCAATTATTTCAACTAAGAATGTTCGGTAGATGTCTAAATTGCCCAAATGTGTCTCACACTGGTGAGTGTGTGCTTCTGGCTTAACTCACCAGAGACCCCTCCAGGTTGAAAGTCTGGGCATTTTGACAAAGCAGCATCACATCCTTCTCCAGGTCGTTCAGGCTGCGGTACTTATGGCTGCGGATCCTCTCCTGATGGAAAGAGGGAACAATGGAAGGCAGCAGTCAGATTACAGCAGATAATCAGATGAAAGAGCACAAAGGAAGAGCTGGTAAACCATTTTCTTAACTTTGTTTTTATTTTTTATTTTATCCTGACATGCAGAGCTTTACTCTATACCCCTACCTTGATCTTTCTGAAGTCCACTGGTTTCCGGATGAGCTCATAGTACTCGGGCAGCTCCTTGCGAGAAGGCAGCTGGATGAAGACTTCGCTCAGCTGTCGCCCATTACTGCTGAGACAAGGCAGCTGGGATCTTAGTATCACTGTGAGTCACTGCTGAATCTAAAATCACCACTTAATAAATACATTATCAAAAAATATATGTACACATATATTCCTGACAGCTCGTGGATAGCTTCACTGAAGATAAGGTTATCCCTCAATGTGGTCAAAAAGCCCTAATATTAGCGAATATGCTCGCAGAGACTCGGTTCTCACCCATCCTTATATTTGATGACCGCATCGACGATCTTCTTCATCTTCTTAGTGAGGGAAAGAGGATTGGGAGAGAGCTTCTCTGCAGGCGGGCGGCCACGTTTCTTCGCTTTCTTCACCTCCTCGTCCTTCTCCCGCCCTCGGCCGCTGCTGGAGCTGGGCGTGGCCGGGCCGATGTCATGGTCCCGGTCTCTCTTGCGCTTTCTGGTTGTCTTTTTGTGGCGCACTTCCTCTTCGATGTCCTCTAGATTTCCCTCTTCTATGGCCTGTGGTGAGGAGAATTGATCATGAACCAGGCCAAAACTAATGCTACATTGCTATATTTTCTAACAACTACACATGATAACATCCCACCTTGAGCCATTGTTTCTCAGTGAGCGAGTCGCTGTAGTCCACTTCCTTCCGTTGGCGGGATCCTCTGCCAAACATCTTCTCCTCCTCCTCCTCGCAAGTTAGCCTCTCAACCTCAGCGTCATCTTTCAAAATCCAGCTGGGCATATCGTCCTCCTCCATCAGACGAGGTTTCCTCTTAGGGTTGCGGGCCTCCTCGCGGCGTCTGTCTAGATCCATGCGCTGGAATACAATAAACAAAGCAGCAGGAGGTTAGTGGATTATAAAATTACTAAGTATCTAACAGTGATGTTGACAGGTTTCCAGCGTAGTGAGTCCCCGGTACCCACAGGTGGCCATTTGAGGGGGTCCCCAATAAAATCGGTGTTGTTTGACAAATTGTAGCGCTAAACTCGTGTTTGATGTCACCTGGTTATAATTATGGTTAATCGTGTATGTGACAATGTATCTGAAAATTAAATAAATAAAATCCCAAATCTGTAAATACACTGCAGACACACAGCAGCTGGCAGAAAGAGGAGGTCATATTATAAAAAGAGAAATATTAGCTTTGTTTAAAAGAAAAGTTCACAATGTAGCATATGATGATTGATATGGAACTGGGACTAACCATGAACTGTTCAAACTCCTCTTCACTTCTGGCAATCATCTGGTTGACAGTCTCATCATCGGGCACCTCGTCTTCCTCCTGCAGACAAAGGAGACCAGCGTGAGTGACAAAAGACTAATGGCAGATTTATGTGGCACCTCAGAGCCAAGTCTCTGAACTAATGACTCACTTGCACAAAAGGGGAAAAAAAGTAATTCAGTGCATATTACTGTTTACCTTTACGCGGGCATCGCAAATATCACTTTCAGGTCTGTATTATATGACTAAAGCTTAGCATATTCAACTGGCTGAGTCATCGCTAGAACTACCTGTGGATGTGAGAAAGCAAAAAAGCCAAGAGCAGAAAGAGAGAGAGAGAGAGAGAGAGAAAAAAAAAGAGGAATAAAAGGGAACAATTTTCACACTAGTGTGAAAGACAAAGTATATTAACCATCAAAGGTTTGTGTAGAAGTAGAAATACGGGAGAAAAGAAGTCTGGATGGATGAAAGCTCACAAATCCTGAGAAGAGAGAAAAATAAGGAAATAAGAGAAAAAAGAAGAGGAGGAAAAAAAAAAAAAAAGAGGAGAGAATGAAGAGGTGGGGCAGCGCACAGGCGGAAGTGGGTGGGTGGGCGATGTGGGAACAGGTTCAGATCACACCCACCCACGCCCCCCTAGAGCGGCAGCCTCCTCGAGCCCCGACCTCGTCCTGTTCCTCGTGCTCCAGAATGGCCTGTAAGAAGGCCCGCCGTTCATAGCCTGACGACTTCTGGTCGAACATGCCGGCCTGGATGACCTTCTGGTCCACGTTCAGTTTGTATTTGGCCGCTGCCAGGATCTTTTCTTCCACGCTGTTGACGGTGCAGAGGCGGAGCACGCGCACCTCGTTCTGCTGACCGATACGATGGGCTCGGTCCTGGGCCTGCAAGTCCTGCAGGAGTACGCACATATGATTAGTTTAGGTGGAGTGACTGTGTGTGGCGAGTTTGTTATTTTCACAACACATTAATAGTGTTATGGTGTCAGAGGAACAGCAACCCTCCAAATAAAATGTCACATTAGTGTTGTTGATGGTATTGTATTTCATTGGACTCGCAGTATATTGAGTTTATATTGCCAACATATATTTGCATTTGAGTACCTGATGTGGGTTCCAGTCACTGTCAAAGATGATGACTGTGTCAGCAGACTGCAGGTTGAGGCCGAGGCCTCCTGCCCTGGTGCTGAGCAGGAACACAAAGTACTCAGAGGCCGGGTCATTGAATGTCTTCAGCAGCATGCCACGGTCCTCTGCCTTGGTGGTTCCTATGGGAGGGGGAAAGATTATTGTGTTAAAAAAGTGAAACCATATGAGATACTTAAAAGAACGGCCATTGCGCATTCATTTACAAGACGGCTATGAGCACATTCTCAAAAGAGAGAACAAAAATAACTAATAGCCCAAACATTGGCCTTGGTCAGAGGTGACTCACCATCCAGACGCAGGTACTTGAAGTTACGGTAGGCAAAGTAGTCCTCCATGATGGTCATGAGTGAGGTCATTTGACAGAAAAGCAGCACTTTGTGGTTGGTGGCCCTCAGCTTGGGCAGGATGCGATCCAGCAGCTCAAACTTCCCAGAGGAGCGGTACAGGTCAGGGCTGGACAGGCAGAATGAGCAATATGTGGAAGAATGAGCCAGTATGCAACACCCACATGAGCCAGGATCCACACCCACACAAGCAAACACACACAATTCCAAGCTTTACACGTACCCGCTCACGATACCGCCAGAATAACCAAGATGCTCAGAGAAAGACTCCTGTAAAACAAACAAACCAAGAATGGTCACATTCATTTTGCTATGAATTCTACCTGCATTCTCCAACTGTTTTTGCTCTTGTAATGTACTTCGGAGAAAAATACTTAGCGACGGCCTGATTAAGGGGGAGCTTGTGTTTGGTACCTCAATGTGCTGGAACATGTAGGGGTGGTTGCAAATTTTCCTCAGTTGCATGATAGTGTTCATCAAGGTCTTCGTGCCACCTTTACCCTAGAAAATTTAGAAAAGGACAAAACACAATGGGAAAATACACCTTTTAATTTCCAATTACGTCTGAGCGCTGAAATAACATTAATCGTAGTGTACTTTAAATGTCTACCAATAAGGTTTTGCCGATGAAATTTAAAAGACGTTTATCTTGTTCTCCGTACCTTCTTGTCTTTTTCTGATCCGTCTGTGAGTAACACTCCCTTGGCCTGCATGTGTCTGTACAAAACCCTCTGTAGGGCTGACATGTCGCACTTTATCACGTACTCCACCTATAAACAAACAATCAGGAGGACAACTTGGGAAAGCCACCAAATTATATCAATTATCTGATTAAAATAAAAACCACACATACTGTATGTGTTAAGGAGTCAGTTGTCACCACATATTGTAATATAGAATGTGTAATGAAAACGAAACTGAAATAGTTAGCTAAAAGTAATGGATAAATTGTTGGAGCTTCGGTCACTCCAAGTGGTAGCAGTATGAATGAAAATTTGACGTAACCGACCTAAACAATGACAATTCAATTGTATGAAAAAATGTTCTAACAATACCCGCTTTTATATAACTAAGGGCTATGTGGTTACATCAAACAAAAGAGGTTGGCAACCACTGATCTAGAGCCTAAACATTCATGCAGGAATGAAATCATGAAGAACGCAATGTAATCGAATAACAAGCATGTGAAGTAAAAGCTGACCTTCTCAGGCAGCTGGGCCTCGACTTCTTTCTTGAGTCGGCGCAGCAAGAAAGGCCTGAGCACCTTGTGTAAACGTCTAATAATCAGGATGGTCTCTTCTTCATTCAGGTCAACCTTGAGGGAAAAAGAGAAGGGTACATTCGAAAATTCAAAGTTTTACTACAGCTCACTGACTGTCATGCGGAGGTCTATTTGACAACACTACCTGGTACGTAAAAGTATTTTTATGACCTCACCTGCACAACCACGTACAATGCACCCAACCAGACAACTCACCTTCTCTCCGGTCATGGCAAAGGGGGCATTGAACCACTGTTCGAATGTACTGCAGCTCTTGAAAATGGTGGGCAGGAGGAAGTTGAGCAGGGCCCAGAGCTCGGGTAGCTTGTTCTGCAGCGGCGTGCCTGTGAGCAGCAGGCGCCGCGGGGCCAAGTAGTGTGTGTTCAAGACCTGGGTCAGCTTACAGTGGTGGTTCTTCATACGATGGCCCTCGTCCACAATCATGTACTTCCAACGAAGCTTTGGGAGGAAATATAGACGTTTGAGTGAGAAACAATAGGCCGAGAAATGGATGCATGAACGAACACATTTTGTGCGTCTGCTGAAACTTAATCTGAGGATGCTTCCTTACCTTTGCTAGCACTTGCTTATCTTTGATAATGTACTCGTACGTGGTGAGCAGCACGTTGAATTTGCCACTGCGCAAGATGGGAACGAATGCACGGCGAGCAGCTGGAGAGCCCTGAAAATGAACAGAATTGCTTTCCATTTATATTTAATTACAGAAATCCGCCAAATCATTGAATGTGTAATTGACCATGGGTTTTAAACTCTTTTTGTCATGACTGAATATCCAAGTAGGTGCCACTGACCTTGTAGGAGACTTTCACGACAGATGGGGCCCACTTATCAAACTCATAGACCCAGTTCGATAGAGTTCTGAAAACAAAACCGGAGAGGTTTCTACTCTGCTCGACATACGAACATAAAACACACAACTCCTACAGCTTTCTGTAACAGCAATTATTGTCTTTAAATTCGTGTTTTCACAGCTGAACCCCCAGCAGGGAACTGAGGAGGAAGATGCGTTAGGGCTTACGAGAGCGGTACAATGATGAGGAAGGGCCCGTTGAGGCGCTTGTACTCCATGAGGTAAGTGATGAGTGCGATGGTCTGGATCGTTTTTCCTAGACCCATCTCGTCAGCCAGGATGCCATTCAAGTTGTTGTTGTAAAGTGACACCAGCCACTCCAAACCTTTGATCTGAGCAGAAAAGGGTCAAAGTAAGCTTCAGTTTAGTCAACTCCTTAAACCGCCTTGTAAGGTTTCCCGACAAATGAACAAACGTACTTTTCACAAGAGTCTGACTGCTTCAAATACAATGTTATTCTACTCTTTACCTGGTATTGCTTGAGCTGCCCATTGACCAGCAGTGAGGACTGTTTGTCCACCTTCTCAGTGACAGCGTGAGCCACAGCGTAGTAGGACTGCAGGCCTCGGTTGAACGCTGCATTACCGTACTCATCATCTACATCCTGCTTGGCGTGTCTGGTGGAAGCAGGGGGTGGGGGTGAAAAACACCAAATGAAACACAACTATGAAACATCAGGCAACATGTCATTGCCTTAAAGGTATCTTTGTGAAAATGACTCATGACCTAGTTATTATAGACTAATTTACTGCCAACAAAGATGGCAGTAAAGCAGGAACTAATAAACCCACAGTCTCAGTGGTTCCATCTTACTCGATGATGTGCTGGACATCCACCTCAGATACGTCTTCGCTGTCAGGGTCGGGAATCTTCTTCTTCTCCTCTGCTGGAGCTGACGAGGGGTGAGGCTGCTCCTCTTCATCCTCCTAACGAAAGCACAAAACAGGGAGGTCAGAAAACTGTTTGGAAGAAATCACAAGTGACCATTTGGCTGTGATGCAGAGATCGGCGTGTTATGTACCTCCTCCTCCTCCTCCTCTTCTGAACCACTGTCCTCGCTGTCTGAACGCGGCGCTACTTCGTATCTGCAACAGGAACAAATTGTTTTGGACAAGGTTAAAAACTTTTCCAGAGATAATGTGTGTTGGTCCCTTCTGTTCTGCCACAGGACAACCGTTCATTCATGCAACACGCAGATATGCGTGGCAGCCTTTATTCTAGAACAGCAGCTTCTAGCATTACCATTTTAATTCAACGAACAGTGAGAATATCGCCCTTGCTAAAGTTATTATTAGGCAGACGTGACACTGACCCTGGGTTCATTTCGAGCCAGGCCTCCAGCTGGCCAGCCTTAGGTGCTTCAACCCCAGTCAGGATCTTTCCACTGTCCACATGGATGACCTTCACAGGTAGGTCACTCATTTGACTGGTCTCATCTAAAGGCTGGGAGAAGAGAGGAAAAAAAACAGGAAGCAATAAAAACAAGTTGGGAATATCGCCAAACTGCACATCAGGAGTTTTAATGACATCTTATTCAAGTAGAAGTGATCCTCTTCCACACTCACCTCTCCATCAGGTCCCAGGGCAGGAGCACCACCCTCCACAGGCTCTGCCTTCTGAAAATGAAAAACAATTAAGAGAAAGCACATGTAAAAATGCAATTTTAATCTAACAAAGAGACACATGATAAATGTCCATTATAAACATTTACCTTCTTTTTCTTCTTCTTTTTCTTCTCTTTGAGAGCTTGTACGGCTTTGTGGGCTCGCACCAGCTCAGTGAGGTTGGCCACGTACTCGTCTGTCTGCTGCAGCAGGTAGGCCAGACGCTTGTCTTTCTTTTGGTCAATAAGCTTACGATAGCCTTCTTCGTCTTCAGCCTGGGAAAAGATTCACAAAAGATGTTGGACTCTTGTGCTCGACTGAACAACACGTCTTCCATGTCTTTCTTGAGCTGTCCACCTAATAGCAAATCCAGACTTGGACTGTATTTTAGTCTCACCATCAGCCTCCGCATTCTCTCCTTTTCAATGCGCTCATTCTCCTTCTTCTGCTCGCGCTCAGTGTTGGCATGATAGGTGGCGACAGCTTTGGTGGCCTTCTGGAGCTTCGCTGTGATGGAGCGATGGTACTCCTTAAAATCCTTGGCGTGCTGCAGGATGCTGTTGAGGTATTCCTAGCAACAGAAGGAAACACAAAGCCACCAATGATGTTCATTTCGGGGAAAAAAATGCGACTAGAAATTAGGCGCTTTTATTTTCTCCTAAAATAAACCTAACCCAAATTAGGACACGGGTTTCATTACAACCAGGAATATGATACAAAACAGCCAACTGAATTCCTTTAAACCACCACGCTTTACTCCTCCCACATCAAGTCTTTTCACACAGTGTACCTGGTGTTTCTGGCGACGTTTACGCTCCTGTTCGATCTTCTGCTGTTTCTCAAGCTTCTCGGTGATGCGGGCCTCTCGTAGAGACTGCCGTTTACTGCGCTTGTAGGCCTTCGCGTTGAGGGCAGTTTCCAAAGCAGTGTCACGACGCATGCAGACCACCACCTCCTGACGCAGCTGTAGGCACAAAAAAAAAGTCGGCATCTTAAATACTGTATCTATTCCACTGGGGATAACAAAGACGGGCTACGCTTTTTCTATACTTCAAACATTTCTTGCAGATAACTTCACGGCTACCTGTCTCTGGAAGTTAAGCAGCCTCAGGGCCTTGAGCTCGATGGTGGCCTTGGTGCGCAGATCACCAGCTAGGGAGCCAGGCAGGTTCTCCAGCTCCTGGATACGGTGAGCAATACGGGCCTGTAGCCTGAAGAACACATACATGTAAAAGAAATTGTGTTAAGGATGACCAAAAATTCAAACCACCATTTTTCTCCCCTTCTTGCTGATCATCCACAATTATAAAGGCAAAATACTCATAATGGTAAAAGAAATAAACTAACAATTTAAACTTCTCTGATAAAACTCCACACTGGTTCAAATCTTATCTTTGTCAACACAATGGTAACAATGAGATACTTTTTTCGTAGAATAAAACAGGAATTCTACCAGTTTCTGTCTTTGATCCACTTCTCTTCAGTTTATATACTGTGTGTGTGTGTGTGTGCGCACACATTTATCTGGTAGAACTAGTTTATCATTTGTTGCAGGACTTGCAGTCTATGGCAGCATGGCTTCAAGACTCCTATCTAACAATACAAAATCAACATGCTTTTCATTCAGGAATTTCCAGAAGTACTAAATTAAATTTAAAGCTTAATGGACAATTACAAATTAAAAAGGTTTCTTATGTCGGGGGTGCAACTAGGGAACTGGAATGTGCGCTTCCATAAAACCTGACATCAATCTCTCTTCAGATGATCAATATGTTGAACTACTTACTCGTAGAACTCAAAACAGACTAAAACTATTCTTAAATAGGGCTCAAACTTGTAGCTATGGATGATCATGGTTCCACTAACTAGGTTTTATGATTTCTAAATTGTATTTCTGGGTGCGTTTAGTGTTGTTTGGCATGTGTTTTCCTGTTGACTTGTCAGTATTTGTATAAAGGCCCATCCAGCAACACGCGTTAACTAAGGCTAGAAATGCTGTGCTATGTGGGATTGTTCAACGCTATAAAATATACACATAAAATGCCAACATAACAGGGGTGCAGTTGTTGGACATATCCAAATGATGGGGGTGCTTTCTAGTGTTTCAAAAAGAAATATATGGTGTACAACACTGCTCCAGTGTATTTTTCCACATTATTCCCCGCCCTGTCTCACCTGTATTCTCTCTCCTGGAGGATCTCCACTGGGTCCAGCCCGCGAGGTTTTTGGATGGGGGTTATGCGGTTCTGCTTCTGATGAAGCATCATGGGAGGGGGCTGGGCAGGCTGTCCTGGGGACTGCGTCTGAGGGGGCATTACTGGGGAGGCGGCGGGGGGCACAGAGGGAGGAGCGGGAGAGGGTCTGCCAGTGGGTTGAGGTGGAATTAGCTTCTGAGGAGGGTTGGATGGAGCAGCAGCATTCACCATTGGTCCTAGAAGGGGAATCAGAAGAGGTCAGTTTTCGCTGCATGTGCACATACACAGTGCTGACTGAGGTGAGCCTCAAGACTAGGTTTACCTTCAGGCCATGACTTAGGGGGTCCGTTGGTAGGCTGGCCTTGCATACCTGGGGGAACTCCTGCAGGTCCAGGAGGCGCCATATTGGGACCTACCATACCTAAAACAAGAGGAACAATTTGATTTTTCATCTAATTAGTAAATAATGGGACAGCTAAAACAAACAAAGTCATGTTCAGCCACTAGGTGTCTCTGCAGAGCCATTGAATTGCTATCTGATCTCTTTGTTTAAAGATTTCAAATATGTTTTGATATATTTTCTTACGGAGGCACATTGCATCAATAAACTAAATAGGCTTCCTGATGGCCTTACTTAACTCACCATGTGGTCTGTTGTAGTTGGCCTGAGCTGGTCCCGGACCAGCCCCAGGAACACCTCCAGGCCCTGTAGAAGGTGGCATGTTGGGCATCGGCTGTTGCTGCATCCCGGGCATGGGCCTCTTCCCCTGCACAGCCATCTGCAGGTGCTCTGGTAAGGGCTGGCTGCGTGCCAGCATCTTGTAGGCCATAATCTGAGCCCTGAGTTGGTGCAACTGGTTCTGGTTGAAAGGAGTGGGTCCACCTGCGCCACCTCCTGCGCCACCAGGTCCACCTGGACCCTGTGGACCCGCACGGTTAGGTTGACCCATTCCCTGGTTTGGGTCTCCGCTGCCCTCCATAGGCCCAGAGGGACCTCCAGGCATCATAGGGCCAGAGGGCGGGCCGTTGGCTGGGACAGGGCTAGGTGCGTGCTCCGAACCACCCAATGGAGAGGGGTAACCTGGGAACAGATCCATGATGGGTATGCCCAAACAATTTTCAAGCACTGTGCTTAAAAAGTTCTTCATATGATACAGAGGACATGTGACCATGAGTAAGCATTTTAACAACTAAGCCACATTTGGCTATGATGACAATTAAAATACTGACTATAAACTAAGTAACATGCAGTTATGTTCTCTTTATTTTAGGCTACAAGTCCAAATACTGGCCAGAAAATGTAAACTGAACAAAAGGCTCTTTACCTCACTTAAACATAGAACCATCTCCATATCATACACACTGCTGTCATGTTACTGTTCCTATGTGTGTGTCTCTCTCCACCTATCTGTTGCTCACTGACTCTGTGTTTTTATAGATGCACCTGTTGCTGGCTGAAAGAGGAAGCACCTAAACCCCGCCCCTCTCGTTGTCCTGCCCACTGCTGTCTGCTCATGCTGCCAAACAAGAAGAGAAACCGGCTGGATGGATTTTCTCTCTCACACACACACACACACACACACACACACACACACATACCGTACAGTCCGTCTGTGTGACAGAGTTATCTGTTCTTCCTGTGTGGCACTTTTCAGGGACAAAAAGCAGAGCCTTCATTTTAATCTTTCTTCAGCCACTGTGTGTTGACTATGTAAACAACTCAAGTTGTCTGGGGATTCAAACTGGCAACCGTCGTAAGGCGTGCAGACCGCAAGCACACCACAAGATATCAACAGGAAAATGTGTTTACTCATGTTTCATCTCCCTGGAACGTCCAACACAGGCTACATAAAACACAATATTGTGTAATATGTTACCTTGGGAATGTTGGTCCATGGGGCTTGGAGGGGGTCCCATCCCACTGTGCCCCCCTGGTCGCATGCCCATGCCCTTCATCTGTCCATAGGGGGGTTCATCGGGCATTCGCTTCTCATGCATGGCTTCCATGGGCTAATTAAGAGAGAGAGAATAATCAAATTTTGATTTTAAGTTGGAACCTTTATTTTACGATTGCCCCAAGGCTATATATTTTAAACAGTCTTAGTTTGTAAGCTATATTGTAAATATTAAAAAGGTAATATTTAGATTAAGAGTGTCAATAACAGTTACCAACCCACAGGCAGGCAATTGCGAATTAATTGGCAAATGGGTGAAATGTAAGTTTTTACTGAATAATCACAAAAAGTTTGATCAAAAATGAAGATAAACCATTACTGAATTGATTTAGTGTAATTTCAAACTAATAGGAAAACATATTTATGAAGGCAGGCTAAACAAAGGTTAAAAATAAAAACGGTTCTGTACTTTGTGCATCTGGTGCACGTTGTCCTGAGGATATCCTGAGGGTCCCTGTGGAGGGTGGGGGTGTCCAGATCCAGGAGGTCCTGGGCTGGGCCCCATCATGTTGTGGGCTGAGCCTGGAGAGGGGCCTGGGCTCGGGCCCATCATGCCTCCCGGAGATGGCCCTGGGCCTGGGGAGGGTCCGGGCCGAGGTGTCCCTCCCATCGGGGGGTCAGGAGTGGACATCTCTCACAGGAAACTGGGAATGTGTGCCAGCAGCAAGTACCCCTGTGAAGAGAGAGGACAACAGGATTTCAGGCAAAGATCAGAATCCATATATTTAGAAATCTACTTAAAAAACAAAAATCCTTTCACACAGCAGTTGTGGTTCAAGTCCAAATCATAGAATCCAATTTGATCATTTTAGAAGTGTACACACTCTTTGAATACAATAGTGAAGACTGCAAAATGGAGATAATGATAGGTCTTTATGTCCTCTCTTATTTTAAAAAAGGGACATTTCATTCATTTTCATCTTTCCTGAGGCACAAATACACCATCCAAAGCTGGATGTGACCTGCTGAAGCCTGGAGATACCAGCCAGAGCTCACCGCAATATAGCGAGCTCAAAGCACTGTAATATGACATATGAAAAACTACAGTTACACTTTTCATCACACTCATACATAGTTGTGCAGTTAACAGCTAAGACAGTTGCCGGGTGTACTCAGAGAGCAGCACTCAGCAAGCACTGTGGATCACTGGGCATGGTAAATAATTATTCTAGGAAAAGTGATGCTGCTGTTATGTTTTTCAGATGTACTTTTTGGTGCTTTTCAAAGCAAAAACCACACCGAAAATGCCCCTCCGCGAGTTGTGTGAACGAGAACCAAAACCTCTAAACCACAACTAACAACAGGAAAATACAAAGCATTTGTTGCTGTGGGATGCACTGAACCTAAACCCGCATTAATTCAAATTGTGACAGATGGTCTGGTGCTGAATGGAACAAGGTTGTTCACAGCATTGGTGGCGCATTTCGGACTTGTACAGCAACAAGTCAGGCACTGAAGAGATGGAACTGTATCTGCAGTATGTGAGCCTCATCCACACAGTGGGTCGCCGAGAGGTCATTTAAACTGCCCCTTCATGAGTCAACTATGGTAAAAATAAATAAATAACATGCAGACGAGGCTCTATTCAGCAAGATACAACCCACTCGGACACACACACACACACACACACACAGGCGTCCACTAAACGTGACTGAGAGAACAGCTGTTCAAAGTAAAACATCTGTGTCAGGCCAGCTACAATGTTTACATTTATAAGGAAATAGCAGTTAACTTAGGTTAGCTATTATTAGCATCCGTAGCTATGCTAACGCTAGCCAGGCCTAGCGGGATTTAATAGTTAACGTTACATTATGTCCGTTCACAAACTGTAAAACCATCGTTTTAGCCCCCTGCTTCACATAATGTAACAGTCTGCCGGTATTCGCTGCACAGCCGGTTTAGCCACAGAATAACACTAAACTGACGGCAAAGCTACAAAGAACACAAACCCGACTCGGACTAGCCTGCTAGTAAAAGCCTGTATAGATACCCCAACATAAGCTGGCTGCTGACTGTGCTTAGCATGCTAGCGAACTAGTTGAGTTAGCCTAGTCGGCCATGCTCCACCAGGCCAATTAGGCACAAAATGCGCTGTTTAGCGAGGTGTTTGGCCAGATGCGGCGACACGTGAAAGGTTAGAACATCCCTCATCGCTGGAGCTAATTGATCCAACGCGCCTCCCGTACCCTTGGCTCGGTGCTCCGCTCTAAGCACATTTCCAAAAACAATTTTCATTCATTGCACAGAGTCGCGCCACAGCCGCTGTACTGTAATGTCGGTCTCGGCATTTTCTCTACATAAAAAATATCCTCTAAATGCACATGTATCCCTCCAACACCAGCTCAAAACACAGACAAATCTCTCTTCACCTAATAACACATTTATAGTTGAATTACACAAGTGGTGAAAGGTGATGTTTGAATCCTCACCGGTTGCAACGTCTCTCGGTTTTCCTCCCAGCCAGAAACAAAGACCGACCTACCCAGTTGGTTTTTTTCCTTCCCCCCCTCTCTCTGTGTAGATTGTATCGCAGGGAACCGGCATGTACGACTCTGTAGCGCCCCCATCCGCCGTCTCACGCAGTCCCCGCATGCCCAGTAAAGGCTGCGTTACAGTGGGGGGATGAAAGAGCGAGAAGCCGGCGTGGGGGATGGGGAGAGCCAGTTATACACGCTATTGTGGAAGAGACAGAATGGACGATCGTTTCAAATCAAACCACAAATCAAACTCAACAAGGCAGTGACGAATCACGGGAGCGACGGAGAGAAAATAGCATGCACTTTTCAGAATCTCCTTTTTGGCAGGCCTGGCTTGAAACGCACCCATTATTCATTTCCAGGGGTGCAAGATCCTTTTCATTATTGATTGAAAAACACTTTGTAGATTAAGCTGTTCCGTTCGGGTTCGTTTGATCTTAAAAAATGGCAGAAATCTTGTGAAAAATGCCCATCAAGCTCCCAAAACCCAAGATGACTTCTTCGAAATGATTGTTTTGTCCAAACAACAGGTCCATACCCAGTTATAGTCAGAACACTTTTCCTTGAAGATTACTTAAGTGATTAAGCTGATCTAGCTGATCAACTTTTTGCCGATTAATTTTCCATTGATCGATTAACCAATCATTTAAGCCCTGTTCTACTCTGCATTCATCTAACAAACTTTAGATGATTTACATTATAACAAAGAGTCTCCTCTTAGGTCTTTTGATGAACTTGAACGTGGGCTATACACTGTTATGTTATAATTACATTTACCTACAAAAAGTAGGCCATACTTATTATTTACCTTACTGGTAGAGTTGAATGCTTTTTTTTAGTAATCTACAACATTATTGACAATGTGTAGGCCTACATACATTAACTGTATGCACAGCGCACACACACACACACACACACACACACACACACACAAAACACGCGCGCAACAAAGTTTCCACCGTCATTAGTGTCTGAAATATTATGCAGCCCATTCTTGAATCTGTATGAACCTTTTGCGTGATAAAAGGTTATTTACTGCTGCATGTTGGAGGCCCGTTGACATATGCGACTGATCAGCTTAAGGACGGTGAGGTCAGTGTCTTTAATCTGCAGAGTCCCATGCTGAGGAGCTCTACAAAGACAGGAAACCACCGAAAGACAGAGTTTGGTCCGGTTGGACTGCTGAGAGATGACCCTCCACTGGTTGGCCACCCAGCTTTGGAGATACCGTGTGGCAGGTCTCATGGTGACCTTGGGGGTTACCTGTCTGCTTATACTTGTAGGCAGTCATTTGTTGCAGCATTCAAGGTAAGTAATAGGATGAGGATGTGACTTCCTACTGTGTGCCTCAGTCTGCAGTTATTCTGTAACCCCCCTTTTTTGCGTGACTGTATAGGAATAACGATCCTGAGCAGTGTGTTATGTAAAATTGCCCTACAGCAGTTTGAAATCCACATTTTACAATTATTATGTCAACAAGGCCAAATATCTATGAATCATTATGAAATATGAAATTATTTTTGTCAAATCCTTGTTTTTTCCTTTTCTGTCTAAAGCCCTCATGATTGGCACAAAGCCTGGAGTAAGAAGCCAGTGGAGGATAAAGACGGACTAGCTGCCAATTCCAATCAAAGACCTAATAACCCATACCAAGACCACCACAGAAGAAGTGACACTCAGCCCTCTGGTGCACAGGATGCCAATATTTACAATATACTGGGGACAAGGACACGGAGTCCTCCTGTTCTTTTCCTCAAAACACACAAGACAGGAAGCAGTACTGTCCAAAATCTGCTGTTTCGTATGGGAGAGAGGGACAAAGCCACCTTCGCGTTTCCTCATTACACCTACCAGTTCAACTATCCAGATAAGTACGCCACTGCGACTATGCTTTGGTACACACATAATGAATTTCTAGGATGGTTCTGCCTTTTGACGTGGTTGTCAAATTACACACGATCGATGCTACATACTTTATGTTTCCTTTTCCTGGTTTCAGATTCAGGGCAGAATTTGTGGACGAGTTACCCGATGGTTCCACTCAGTACGACATACTTTGTAGTCACATGCGTCTAGACGTGGGACAGCTGAAACAGGTGATGCCACCAAATGCCATCTACGTCACCATCCTTCGTGAACCTCTACGGACTTTTGAGTCGGTTTTCTCTTATTACACATTCGCAGTTCCTGCTTTCACGTTAGCCAAGAAGGCAGCAGAGACAGCAGAGCACAAATCGGCATTGTCGGTTTTCCTGGAGTCACCAGAGTCATTTTGGGACCCTGAAGAGCCTGGCAATGGCCTGGGAAAGAACCCCATGAGCTTTGATTTAGGTCTCAACAGCCGGCAGTGGATCTCTTCCTGGCCAGCTGACCTGACTCTGCTGGAGGAGGCCTTCCAGCTGGTTATGATCGCAGAGCATTTTGACGAGTCCCTGGTCCTCCTGGGGGCCCTGCTGAAGCTGGAGCTTGAGGAACTAGCCTATGTTCGCCTCAACACTCGCTCTCCTCAGGATGTCACTCCGCTGGATGACATAACCAAAGCCCGGATCCGGGCCTGGAACAGCCTGGACGTGTTGCTCTATGACTTTTTCCTCCAGTTCTTCTGGGAGAAGGCAGAGCAGTACGGGCTGGAGAGGCTGAACAGAGAGGTGGCTCTACTGAGGGCCTCCACAGACACAATCAGGCAGAAATGTGTGGCCAGGAACGGAGTGCCGCCTGGAGAACTGGAGGACCTAGTAAGACCGTGGCAGACTGATTCGGTCACCATCTTGGGTTATCAGGTACAGGGGAACCTGACCAAGCAGGACCAGGGATTCTGTATGCGTCTAGTGCTGCCTGAAATTCAGTACCATGCCCATCTGTATTTCCAGCAGTATGGTCGAGACATGAGGGCCGTGCCTACAGAGTAACGCATGTAAGGGACTGTACGAAAATTCTTAGGGGTGGCGGGTGGTCAGAAAGGGAGGAGGGTTATGTACTATTCCTTTTTTCTAGGGCACGGTACAGCGTTTCAACTTTTACTAATCCCAGAGCGATATTTTCATCATTGATTTTGGGGTCCATCATAAGAGGGGGCGTCTGGTCTGGGCCCACATCACGCATTAGGTGGCTAATTGAGTGCTACAGGAATGAATCCTAAAACCCGGAAATGCGTTAGCATTTTTGCACTTCCAGTTCCCTCGTCTCGAAGTCGATGGGATTTTGGTTGGATGCGTGAAATAAGGTCCGTGGCTGATGGGAATTTCATTAGTTTTGCAGGTATTTGGTCATAAACCAAACTAATGTTTCTTTATCTGTTTACTGTATTTTACATGGCTACACATTTATATGTAGCTATAATTGTCTTTTTTTTGTTCATGTTGTTGTCATAATTTTCTGAAAGCTCAAACTATGAACTCAAAACCCCTACTGTCAACCTCATGGAGGCGCTAGAGGAATAGTCAGGGGATCCCCAAGTCACTAGGATTCATTATCTGGGGACCATGAATGTCTTTACTTGGCAATCCATCCAATTGTTCTTGAAATGTTTTAGTCTGGACCAAAGTGGTGGACCAACAAACAGTGCCATCCATAGACAGAGATTCTGGCTGCCTTCCCACCCCAACACATTTCATAGTCCCTAAAAGCTCAGAAAGCAGGACTTAAAAATGAAAACTGCACCGTAGTCATTTCATGATGGTGTACAGAATTATAAAGGAGTTCCTGTCTTGTTCGTAAACTGTTTATTCAGATAAAAGACAGCAAAAATGATCCAGCTCATAAGAACATTATCAGTACATTTTGTCCTTTTCCTGCAGAAGTACATGAACAACATTTTACTTCTTCTCCAGTAAAGTCATGTTCTTTCTGTGTTTCTCATGTGTTGGTCACATGTTAACAGGAATCCAATTTTATAATCCTGTCACATGACGTGAAACAGTGAGAGACTGTTTATTTCATAGTAATACTTGCCTTACATTTGCCCCTAGAAGAAATTCATTATCATTATTATTCTGTTTTTGTGCTTTTGAATAGATTAAGCTAAAAGAACATGACCTGATGGATTTCATGGAAAAACACAAATAAGCTGGGATGGCAAAAACATCCTCCATAGTCCTTCAATTTAATAATATTAATTTAAATGTTCTCCTCTTAAAACAATAAATAAAATAGAAATGAGCGAAAAAACAGCAATACAAATATAGTCATTAATGATACCTGACCGCTTCAGTTTACAAAACCATAAGAGAGTCCCTTGAGGTTACTGCTTGTGGATGTTGAACACATTGTTTGTTCTTACACTCAGTAGTTGCTACACAGTATGACTGTCACATTTATGTGTGATCGTCGATCACTGCGCGGCCTTCGGGGAAGACTTTACCTTCTTATGTTCATAACAGAACAAACTCGTCCATGCTGTTGCAAGTGTCGACTCTTCTCCGTTCCTTCTTCCTCTGGATATAGGTGATATTGTTTGTGGGTGTACTGGTTCCCGCCTCCTCCTCCTCCTCCTCCTCCTGACTTTTTCCTTCTGCAAATATGAACATGGGGTATGTCTCTGCAGATGTGGAGAGAGTCTATAGGAGAAAGAGACAACAATAACTCAACCAGTTACGGGACAATCCAGATTCAATCCTGCAAAATTACCTTTATGTCCTTTTGTTAAATGACATCAGCTTCCAAACACTTTTCTGCACGTCTGACAAATTCACACCATGATAGAGACAAATCTTACTAACCAAAAACCACACACACACACTTTAACAAGCTAAAGGTTCCCATGAAGAGACACACAAATAACCCAATCACATACCTCATTAACAACTGTGCACAGTGATTCGAAGTCCTTTTGGCCCTTAGCATAGAATCCTATGGTACAGCTGGGGTCCATGCGAGAGAAAGCCATTTTCCTGGGATATTTACAGTGAAACGACTGCAAGGGGTGTGGAGAGGAAGCAAAAGAAAAGAATACTGATCAGAAAAAGGTCTCATTAGAGTCACAGTAAATATTCTTATAAAAAGGTCAGATTTGGATATTATTGATTCAACATTTATACTCGAGTTAGTTTTTTTCGGTAGTTGCAGTTTCCAGGGGATAGTTAGTAAGGGAGCTGTATAAATGTTTGAAATAGTTAGCTAGAAAATGGATAAATGGTCGAAACAGCTCAAAGTAATGGATATGTGGTTGAAATAGTTAAGAGAAATAATTAACATAGCTAAAAGTAATGGCTGGTTGAAATAGCTAGCCAAAAGTATTGGAAAAATGGTCGAAAGAGTTACAAATAATGGATAAATAGTTGAATTTGCTAAAAGTAATGGATAAATAATAATGGATAAAAGCAAAGTTAAACACACCAAAACACTGACAGTTCAACTGTATGAAAAAAATGTTCTGATATTCAGAACATGACTGGTGGTGTTGATGAAGGGGGCACATCTGGGGAAAAAGGTTGGGAACCACTGGTTTGCATGTCTGAGCACAGCGGTCACAGGAGGAAACAAACAGAAAGCAAAAAGAAGAAGAGAAATGGAACTTCCTCATACCTCCAAGGGAAAGTTCTCCCTTGTTATATCCACTGTGGGCTGACAGTAGTGAGGGTCCAAGTACAGCAGATGGTCATCTTTTGCACAGAGGAAGACAAAAAAAAAAAAGACAAGTGAGAAGGACTGACATCAAACAGCTGCGCACAATACTTTTGACATACACTGCACTGCACATACCCTGGAAGCCGACGAAGAACAAAGAGTGCTTCGGTTTGCCCCCAATGATTCCAATGCAGCATTGTAATGTCAAGAGTTTCTATGGAAAAGAATGAGGTTGTTTTTTCTTTGTACTTGCAAGACACTCATCTTTTGCTTGCTTTAGAGCAGGGATTTCTCTGTTTTCAGACTACAGAGAAACACGCAGCGGGGGTGTTGGTTTATTACTGAACTGTGCAACCACACTGTATGCAGGGAGAGTGAAAGCTAGGTTTAAAATACTGTAAGGAGTCACTTTATAATAAACTGAAATGGAACTGTACCACTTTTGCTGGAAACTGGTAAAAGTAGTAGAGCCACTGGTGTTAAAATACTCAGTTTACCCAGAATGCAAAAAGGAGAGAATGTGTAAAATACTATTTGAATACTTTGACACAAGTGATGTAGGAGGGATTCAGATCTTGTCCTCCCAGTCGCACAGGAACCAGGATGATGACAGACTTCCAGGACTGTGGGAGGGGCCGCTCACACAACCTCGTCACATCCTCCAAGTAGACTGAGCGCACAGAGAGAAAGAGACAGGGACACACGTAGACATGACCACATGATTCAGTACTTCCTAAGTGAGTTGACATGCTTGTGCTGGCTGAGCGTTGCAGTGAAGCTGCTAAATTCCTGAACTCCGCCTGGTGGCCACATCTGTCATTTCTGATAGAAGCACCGCGGGTTCAAATCTTGTGTAGCCGCTGCGTTCCTGGCTAACATTAATAGACGAAGTAAAGAGTAGTCAGCTACCATAGCCATACGCATAGCGTCACGGATGCAACCGCGAATGCAGCAATAGTCGGTGCTGGGTGAAGCTGTGGATGTGGTTACTGCTCAGAGCGGCACCAGCTGTGCTCACAGTCAGTGGTTGTATACTGTCAGAGCTCGGCCTCTTGAAAGGAGTTATGAGCTATGAATGTAAAGCGTCACATCGTCTCTCCTTTGTGTGGCATTTGCAGAGCCGTTCCCTAAACTGGCAGCGTATAACTGGACTGGACACGAATGGCAGATCAGGGGGCATGCAAAATATATTGCGAGGGAACATAAAAAAGTATTTCCCTCCGATGCTTTTACGGTGTAATCCAGGACGGCGCTATACAGGCTAACATGAGGGTGAGTAGGTAATGACAATTTTCATTTTGTGCTAAACTATTGCTATGAGGCTATCAAAAATAAATAAATACATCTAATTCCTCCTCAATAATACAGAGGAATGTCTAAATAAGCAGAAATCACTGACCTATTTCTCTATTTGTACAGCTGTGGGACAACTGTCTCTGAGCACAGCTGCATTTGCTATGGCCTTCGGAGGAGAGAGCAAATACACTGATGATAGAAACTACTCACTGGTGCAATCTTGTGCAACATACACGACTAGATTGGGAAGGTCTGCTGATGCTGCCACAGCTTTCCTGAAACAAAATGAAAAGTGCTGTAGGTTGTTATGTCTTGTTAAAAAAAGTTGGTCAGGGTAACTGGCCTGGTAAGTCGTGACTTCAGGTCTCACCGGAGGATATGTGCCACAATGGAAGGTCCGTACCAGTCCCCGGCCTTCTTCCCTGAGCTTTCGCCCAACTCCACCAGACGGTGTATCCCGAAAGGGGCTGTAGGATGGTCTGCAAACCATGATACCACGTTTCTGTGTTTACCCTCCATGGGCCTGCCCAGGCACGAATCCAAGCTCAGTTTTCGATCCCTCTTGTTGGGCCCTTCCTTTAAATTCAGTCCACGCTCTCCACGGTCTGCGGTGCGGACGGCTAGCAGGTCTATGTCATCTTTGACCGCATGGTGGCTCACAGACCAAGTCCAGCCTCAAAATGATGCAAAGATAAAGTAATAGGGGTTTTGTACAACGTTAATTACAATACACCAGATATCAGCTTGAAATGGGTTTATCAGATGACCTGGACAGACTGCTTGGTTTCCCCCCATTGCTGTTAATAGAGAGGAAACTCGGTTATCACTCACATATATGTCATGCAGGGGAGGAGGGAACAAAATGTACTGTAACCGAGTACAGCTTTTGCTATTTTAAGTCCGTATGTATCGGTGGTATTTAACTAGTACAGTTTCTTTACAGACCCACCTTACTAGTCCAATCACCAAAAAATATTGTATTGATTTGTGGTGTAGTGACCTACTTCTACCCACATTCAGAAACGTTTCTTCAAAATCACATTTTCTTCATTTTGATCTCTTGGGAGGACACACCAATAATAATAACTCATATATAAAATATAAAAGGTTATTACTGATATTTATACTTTGTGTGTTGTGTATTTTGAAGCCTACTTGTATTCACTGTAAACATGACAACACTGTACTGCCCTACAAAGCCCATAACCAATAACTACGTATTTGGTGATAATTGAAGACAAGTATCTGTCTTTGTGGCATTTTAGTTGTTTTAACCATATCAAAATGATTAAATGTGTAATTTCCAAAACAACATCACGTAAACTTTACAGAAACTACAAAGCAGACAAAAACCAAACCGCACTGATTGCACTCCAGGCGGTTACGGCTAGCTGGAGCTGAAGCTCATTGACAGACCTTTTCTGAGCGGTTTCCTGTAATTAAAAAGTCTATTTTGATGCTCCAACATCTTAGTAATTGAGTTTGTTATACCACATTAGTAAGGCCGTAGCTAAATCGAATCATAATGGAGAAAGAAGTAACACCAGATAAGTCCTGCTAAAAACTAACTGGCCTAGCTTAGATGCCCCTGAGAGTGTCCAAACGTAGAGTACAGTATCTGATTCTATCTGACAACGACGGGCTATTGGACAAGACAGACGACATTGCAGTGTGCCTGTGTGTGTGTCGTCGTCACCTGGTGGCATCAGGTGCAGGAGCAGGCCTTGTGCCAGCAGCATCTGCCCCGTGCGTAGAACACAACTCCAGCCGCTGTCAGTGGTCAGAGAGCTGCCTGCCAGCTGAGGGAAGCCCCGTCTGTACGTCAACCACAGGAGTGATGCGAAGGAGCGACGGAAACGCTCTCGCTCCCCTGACACAGTTACAGAGCTTGAATTAAAATTTCCTCTTGCTTTTAGAATCACAGATCATTTCAGAGGCATGAAGAACCTCACCGTGATCCGTGAGCTCATAGGACTGTCCAAGCATGATCACAGGAGAGCTTCTGCTGAATTTGGATTTCTGCTTCAAGGACCACCCTGAAACATTAAAAGGGGAAGAAACTGTTCCATATAAAAAAAACAAAAGAGACCAATCGGATCTGCTCTTATAACACAACAACAATATAAACTAGTTACGATGTCACGGCGGTAAAACAGACCATATTTGACACTGTTCCATGCCGAGACCAACTTGGATTTGAGTTTGCCTCGCTCCTCGGTCTCCCTTCTCACTGCCAGGCCCGGAGGCCCAGCAGATGCAGAGGAGAGGAAGAGCCAGTCGTCCATTTGGTCATCTTCAGGGGACTGGGCCTCACAGTGAGCCGAGGAGGCGCTGGGATTCATAACAACTAGAGATGACCAAGACTGAGTGTGAAGAATTGCTCCTTATCTCCATAGCAGCCTACAAAAGGCAAAGAAAATAAAACAAGATGCAAACATGTGACACAGGACCCTGGTGGATGAGTCTGCCCAGTAAATTAAGTCCTCCCCCTGGAACTAATGGGTTAATGTTACCCACAGCAAAGCCAATAGTTCTCCATGACAGCAAGTTATTGACTTTGCTGAAACCATGTGACTGCACCGTGTGACTCAAGGAATCTCAGAGTTGTCAATTAGGCCGCAGCAGGAGAGCTGCTGGTAAACTATTCTCCCCCACAGCGGGCCCGCTCCCTCGAGAACGTCACAGTGGGAGATACAGAACGAAGAAGAAATCTCACATTCACTGACACAATATGTGCAGCTACAGGGGCGTATGTTGTATAAATCAGGAGTGTAATCAGTGGTTGAAAAACTACTCGCATCTTTAACTTGAAGTAAAAATATCAATAGAACAATGTAAAAACACTCACTGTACTTCAAGGATCAAAAGTAAAAATACTTATCCTGCAGAAAAAAATGGCACGTCAGTGAAATGTTATCAATCAACAATGGTAGATTGTTAATACTGATGCATCAATGTTAAGCATCAGTATTCAACTATAGTTGTCGGATAAATGTAGGGGAGAAAGAAGTACAATATTTCCCACTGAAATGTAATGTATAAGTATAAAGTAGCATAACATGGAAATACTCAAGTACCTCGAAATTGTGCTAAAGTCCTTCACTGACTGCAATTGAACAATATATGGTTACAAATAAGGTTTTACTTCCTTTTCCATGGCATGACTAACCCATAGCTCAAAAACCCATATGAGAAAAGCCATAACCATCATACATGTGGTAAATCAACGTATGTAGCTCTATATGTTATCTCACACAATAAGATCCTCATTCATAGTACTTTCATACTGTATGCTGCACTGTGTGTAGTGTTCTACATGCTTCGTAGTGCTGATAGAAACTTCAATGACATCTCTGAAAAATCATTTCGTCATGACAAGTGACGTAAAAGGATGATATGTAACTTTTTAAAAACTGTTTTAACTGCTGGCTAGATCACATAACACAAAATGGTGGCCATGTGTCCTTTTTGTCGTGTTAGCCTACAATATTAATTAACTGGTGAATAAATGACATGCCGCCCGAATTAAACGCCATCAAGTTAAAAGCCCATACCGCACGTAGGCTATATGTTATCTATACACGTACTGTATGTTCTACCTTACTGATCCAAAAAACGAATAAGCCAGTGAACTTACGCGGACAGTGGCGTCGTACAAACATATGAACTGAACATTTTACAGCCACAGATATGGGATACTGCGAATTAAATAGAACTCAAGGTCCAAACACGTTTAGTGCTAAAATGCCATCCATGTGGGAATCCTCCGTTTGTCACATTCAGCCGCTCACTGTTTTGGGCATCAAACTTCGGAGTCCGTCCGCTCGCAGCCGAGAGGACTTGTGAAAGTAACCACTATTCATCTTTTACCTTCATTCGAGCATCGTCACTGTGTCTCCTTTCAACTAGAGCGAGTCACTGAACGACGTTCACTAAGGGGGGCCCGTCTCGTTTTCGTTGGCTGGTTTCAAATCACCTGCGCTCGGGCTTCGAAGACGAGCAGCGCAATGCATTTGCAGTCACTTCCTGTTTATACTGGTTACGTGTAGACACTGCTGTGATTGGTCAACCGAGGACCAATGCTAGTGAGCCCCCGGTTATCCTTCTGGGTGATCGTCATCGGCCCGCTGCGTCGTTTTATCTCAAAAAAGTCAGACAAAACGAGGGGTTTCTCTGCGTTTTATTACATTTCTGCACTATAGGCTTTTTTTGCATTGGCTTTTCACTACAGTGGCTAATACATATGTAGCAATGTAATGGACAACAGTCAAGAGATAGTTGTAAAAAAAAACAAAACACTTGGACAAAGATGGATCTGACAGCAATTTTACAACTTCATACTTGTGGAATGACAGCGTCAAAACTGCACACAGTGGGGTAGCCACACAGATTTGGTAGATTTCTCAGACTAAATGTAAAATGTATAAATAACTAATTTCAGTAGTAAAGCAGAAATTCACTAACTGATGCCTTGTAAAAACGTTGGAATAAATAAAAAAAAAAGTTTAACAAATAAAAACAAATAGAAAAATAATTAAACGAATACATAGAACAAGTAGATAAAAAAATATTTGACACTAAATAAAGTGCAAATTCCTCACATTACACACAAAAACACAGATTTCCAAACACTGGGTTAATGTCTGACAACCACTACATCCTATTGGATAAAATAAAGACTTTTTAAGCTCAGACTGCAAAACCCATCTGAAATCGATCGAAGATAAAATGTGTTCATCAACAAAGGGATTATGCATCAGAATAGTAATGTATGAAATGGAAAGATCCACAGGCAGAAGATAAACTACACCTATTTTTCTTTGTACCTCGGGACCTTTTGGCGACATGTGACGTCATCCACAAGGTGGCAGTCTAAGACAAGTCTGAGCCTGCTGTCCCACAACTATCAAGATCATTTTTCTGTAACACACAAGAACAAACAAGACCTCACCACTACGACACTCTCAACACATCTACTCCTGACCTTTGTGTGTAGTCCACTACTATATCACTGACAAGGGTGCTCAGTTTTATGGAACTGGGCACTGTTGGATTGCATATTATTATACATTTAAGTGTCGACAAAACAAAATCATATTAAATAAAACGACTGGCACTTTCGTTTCACACGGAACATTACACAATATACCGTACAGCTGCATACATAGAAAAGAGTGAGTGCTGAACATTTCTAGCCTACTCCCCTATAAGTGCCACTTTCATTATGGTTCTTGACGCACTTTTTCTCCGCACCACACTCCAAACACACTAGTATATTCACCCAGTAGCCTAAAATATATCATTGCACATTTCACTACGATCAATGGAGACATGTAAAACAAAATGGTGTTTCCTCGGCTTATTGCAACCCTTTCCTCTGTCTTCCCTTCCTGTCTGGAGCACAATGTAAACTTAGTAATTGGGGACACCAAAAAAACAGTGGCGTTATTAGCACATTGCATAGTGTCCCTGTGCAGGTTCATCTAATCCACCTCTTTCAATTCCACGGAAATTCAGCCCTTAAACAAATCTGAAGCAAACCAGCTGATTCGCCCTCTAAGTCCATCACTGCAAGCATTTTGGTATCTTGGTCCAGTTTCCAGTACGTTTGTTCTATTCTTCACTACATGATACAAGCCTGACCTCTTTTAGTTACTGAACTTTAAGGGAATACAGTATGTGTTGTTCTTTTACAATTATAACTGAGCTAAACGATGGCACTGGAGCTGAAATGTGAGTAATGCCCGTTTATAACAGAATCCTGCTTGTTTACACATTAACAGTTTGCCTGTTGTGGTCGGTTGAAAGGTTGTTCACAGTGTTCACCACCTTAAGGTCTGGTATATATTTTTCATCTTCTTTTTAAATATTCTTTCATTTTCCATGTACAGCATCAGACATGCATTAAGACATATGCATTTTTTTACCTATATACAACACATTGTGATGAACATACAGTACATACACGGGTCTACATTATTATACCATGAGCGCACATTTCCCAACATGGCTGATGCATCTTTATTCACATATTATGCGTCTACATGTCATCATGTCAGTTATTTCTTCAGGCATTTACGTCTCCCCTCAATTCAAAGTCATGTTAAATCGTGATATGTCAGTGTGATGCTACAGTAAAAGGCATTACATGGGAGAGTCTGACTCTTTCTGAAGCGCTCTTATCACGAATGATGCTTGGAGCCCCGACTGTTTCCTTTATCAGACTGGACTGTGCCAGCGCTTGCTGAGGTCGTTGTCTGCGCCCCCCGTCGGGCGCCCCCAGACGAAGCCTCTGGTTTTCCTGCTGTGTTTCCTCGCTTCTCCTCACTTGACTTGGATGCGTCTTTTCCCTTGGCCCCCTCTTGTAATCCCCCTTTCATAGGCCCGAGCACTGTTTTCGCCACGCTCGTGAGCTGAGTGACAAAGCTGGCTTTATCCCCCGGAGACATGGGGCGAGACTTGCTCGAGCAGGGTGAAGCTGCATTAGAGGAGGGCGACATGGGATTCTCTTCCAGGACCTCCAGGTGGGCCCTGTCCTCCTTGGCCCCACGGTAACTGTTTGATACCTTCTCCACTTTGGATCTGGCAGCAGCTGCCACATGAGCTGCACTGTGGGTTTGAACCTGGGTGGGAACTGGAGGTTCAGGTCCTTTGACCTTGGTCGTCTCAGTTGCCTTATCGCTGCCACCGATGCCTCCTTTCTCTCCCGTCTCTGTGCCTTTACGTGGCTTGGACTGCTCTGCAGATGATACTTTCTGCATGTTTCCTTTGTCTGTCTCTGCTTTAGTTGCAGGTCCACTGTCTGTCTGAACACTCTGCTGCTTACTCTCTTGTTGTTGGAGGCCCTTTGATGTGCCGGGAGGTGAGATTTTCTCTCTGAGTTTACTCTTGAAGACTGTTGCTTCAGAACTTGAACTGCTTGCATGTTGAGGTTCGTCCCCTGGGCTAGGCTTGGCCTCTGTACTGGATGAAACCAGTGCTGGACTAGACTTGGTCTCCACTGCAGCTACACTTATGTTTTTCTTTAGGACCTCAGCAGTGGATAATGTTTTACTTGTGTCAACAACATTGGTCTCGGACTCAGCTTTAGTAGCTAAGCTCTCAGTTTGTGACCCTGTGAGGTCAGACGCTGTGGTTTGAGTATCTTTCTCTCTTGCTGTGAGCAGTGTGTCACGGCTGAGCGGTGACTCCTGCCTTCCCAGCCTCCTTAGAGGCTTCAGGCCTCCAATCTCCCCTCCCATGGGAGGAGAGGGGGAGGAAGATGAGGAAGGAGATGGGGGAGCGGGGCCATTCTCTCCTTCCATCTCTAGCAGACTTTGTAGGCTGTGCTCACAGTGGAAGGACTCTCTCCTGTAGTCCCCATGCGCCACCTCCAGGCTGTGCTTGCGTAACGACACCCCACCTGTCAGAGGAGAAGGCGACGATGACGATGAAGAGGAAGAAGGCAGAATTGGTGCTCCCAGCTTTTCCGCCGACTGTACCCGCTGCAGCAGGGGGGACCTGGGAGGCTCTGCACTTTTTGGACGAGGGCGGGCAACAGGAGGCGAGGAGTGCAGCTTGACAGGAAACATCTGTGTGGTGTTGGAGCTCCCTACTGTGTGGCCAGTGAGAGGTGGAGGAGAGGAGGTGGTCGGGGAGGGAGTGTGAGCCAGGGGGGACAAAGGGATGTTGCCAGCCGATTTGCAGCGTGCAGAGCGGTACTGGCGGTGAAGTTTGGGAGACAGGCCGTGCAGGGAGCTGGGCCTCATGTGGTGAGAGGCCGCTGGGGAGTTTGGGGTACTGGATGCTGGGGAGCTGCTCTGGGAGGAGGTGCCTGACGAGAGGAGAGGAAATAAACTTTTAACATTTCGATCACAGTATGTCAAACATTGTATTTCTGTTCTGTCAGGAATTGAAATTCTCCTAGTAAAATTTGGTTTAACTTGTAGTTATGTAGCAGTGTACTCCAAGGTGTGTCAGTACACCATGACATCACTGTTGGGTGTGGTTACAGTTACAACCAAGCACAGTTCTGGATGCTGATCAGAGGCGAAATGCTCTTGAAACCTTCAACCAGAGACATCAGTGAAACGCCACTGTTTCGCCTTGTGTTAAAGTTGCTCTGTGGAGTTGTCTTGTAAACAAAGTTTATGTTTAGGGGCGCGGCTAGCTCAGTCGGTTTAACAGTGCACCCCACGTATGAGGCTATAGTCCTCACTGTAGAGGACCTGGGTTCAACTCCAGTCCGTGGCAGATTTCCTGCATGTCATTCCCCCTCTCTACTTCTCGCATTCCTGTCTCTCTTCGGCTGTCAATGTCGTAAAAATAAATAAAATATATGTTAAAAAAAAACAAAGTCTCTGTTTACATTGAGTTTTTCTCACCAAAACAAAGTTGTGTCTCCTTGAGGTCTAAAACATGTGTTGAGCGCCTTTCCTACCACATAAAACCTTTGCAAAGACAATTTTTTATATTTTTTTAAAATTCTGCATTAATTACATCCACGTTTACTTGCTAGCAGTCTCCTTCTTCACTGCCTTTGTTGGTGCATTGCTACATTTGTCGGCCCATTTCCGCCATCAACTGTTGATCGTCAGAATAACGTAAAACCAACGGCATGATGTGAAGTGCACCGCCCACGTGCTCATGAACAAACAAAATGGGGGCCCACTCGTAACAACATTGGTCCACAGCGCTACTAGTGGTCAGAAACCCCACGGGGCACCTTTAAGTTAAAAGCAAAACATCTAATATACACAGAGGGTATAGGAGCCTTTAATACACCCCCTGTTGTATTTAAAATATACTATCCTCACTAAGTGATTATCAGGCCTAGCAGAAAGTCAAACAAGGTAAGAACACACACATATTCTAGGCCTTCCATACTAACCCAGGTAAGGGGATTCAAGAGTGGAGCGGTAACTCTGGGTGGGCGAGCGCGCGGAGAGGCTGTGGGTGGGGGAGCCTGGGAGACTGTCTCCAGATGAAAGAGAGCGATTTAAAGAGGAGAGGCTCCGGCTGGTGTGGAGCAGGTTCGACTGCTTGGTAATTTTCCTGAACAGGGAGCTGCGCTTCTTCCTGAAAAGATAAAAGTTATATGGTGAGGAGAATAAGAGTGTGTAAAACATAAAAGATTACATATTCTTGTGATGAAATGGATTTATTTTGCTGTAACGCACTCTTGTCCCTCCTTGGCTCCTGTCCTCTTGCTGCGTCGTGCCATCTTGGATTTATAGCTGGACTTGCGGGCAGGACCCACTTTTATAGAGGTGTTCTCAAATGGAGTAGTCGTTACTGTCACCTTGTTTCCACTCTGTAGATTATATATATATTTATATGAATCACATGATTTTATAAGCAAATGTGAACTAAAACCATAAAAACCTTAAAATGTGTATATAAATTAGGTAGGCAGTCCTCACTTTCAGGATGAGCTCCACCACCTCTGTATGTACCAGACCATGGACTGACTCCCCATTTACGTGAGTGATGAGGTCACCAGCACTAAGTCCAGCCTCCTGGGCGGGACCTCCATCCTCCACATGCTGTGATTAGAACAAGGATATCAAATTTAGGCATTTACACAGAAAAGCTGTTTATGTGCAAGTTAAAGCTCTAATGGCGGCTGACAAACATAATTATAACTCTGGTAGAAACATCTAAACGCTGCATTTGATACCATAGATCACACTGCGCTGATAGGTTGAAACATGTTCTGGAAAGGTTGCTGAGCATGTTTCAGATACACCTTACATTTCATATGGTGTTCCACAGGGTTTCATACTTGGTCCACTCCTGTTTTCATTATACATGCTTCAACTCAGCCAAATATATGAAAACACATTGTAAAATGTCATAGATATGCAGACGACACACAACTGTACATTTCGCTAGAGCCTGATGACATCAATAGTTTAAATAATTTAACAGACTGCCTTAAAAATATTAAAGATTGAATGTGAAACGACTATTTGAAATTAAATGAGGACAAAGACATAATCATAGTCACTGGTGTTGACTCCAGAAGAGACAAAATGAATCTGAGGCAAAAGGTTTCATTACAGACAATGATTTAAAATTGAGAAAGTATGACTAGTCAAGTCAGTTTATTTATATATAGCCCAATATCACAAATCACAAATCACACGACACCCTCTGTTCTTAGTCCCTCGACTATGTCAGTAACATTGCAATTTTCCACCTGAGAAATATTGCAAAATCTGAGACCATAGCTTGCTCTGTTTGATGTAAAGAAATGTATCAGTGCTTTGGTTTTCTCTCTTCTTGACTAGTGCAATGTTCTTTTAAGTGGATTACCTCCCAAAAAACAATGAATAGACTCCAGCTTGTACAAAATACAGTGGTTTGAACAAAAACAAGGAAAAGAGAGCACAATTTAATTTGTTTCTTACTCTACATGTTTCAGATGTTTTATACAATTTGATCTTAAGCACTTTGACCTGCACTGTATGTATGAAATCTACTATAGAAAGAAGGTTTATTATCATTATTATTATTATTAGTGGGAGTAGTAGTAGTAGTAAACATATTTCTTTTATCGGCTTGGCTTGCTAATTAGAGCCATCAAGAACGCTGCACACTCTTCGCTCTACTCTCTTACCCAGACTATGTGATGTACACTGTAGACATCACTGTCTCCCATGTAGACTCTGATGGCTCGGAGAGTGAAGCCATACTTCTTTCCGGAGCGGTGGATTGTGATTGGAGAATGCGGGATGTTGACCATGGGAGAGTAGTCTCTGCTGGGAGAAGAGTCACGGGAGGATGGGTTGGACGAGAGGGAGCGAGGGGACATGGGGCTCGCTAGAGGGGAGGCAACATGTTGCTCCACTGAGAACAGAGGGATATGGAGTTGAGGTTACATTACAGGATTTACAAGTACATTTTTACAGTTCATTTTCTGTCATATGACCAGTGCATTTACCTGCAGGAATGATGACAGACAAAGCAGTAGCAGAAGCAGATTTAATAACTTTGGTTCCTGGTCGTGAGTTACGTTTCTCTCCTTCAGCTGAGAGCTGCTGGTGGCGAACCCTCCGCAGCACCAGGTCAGTGGTGGCCCCACGGGGCCCCTGTGGGTCTGGCAACCCCAGAACAGTAGCACTGACTGGTAGAGGCAATGATGTATCAGCAGGTCTCAAAAGCTTGTCTGTGACACGGAAGTGACATGAGTAAATAAATTCTCTTGTTATAAATAAAACTGTTTAGTGATGTCGTGCTGCCTCATCCCTTCTTACCTCCAGCTGTGAGCCCATTGCTATCTTTATGGAATGGTCTCAGATCGCCTTGAGAGGTGATGGCACCCATGGCTCCTTCCAGGGAAGTCCCCCTGGCCTTCACTGGCGGTTGCCTGATAGGCACAGGCAGCTCAGAGTCGACTTCCAGAGGGGAGGCGAGGCGGTGTGTATCCATGAGGGCGGAGAAGCGTCTTCGGGCCCCGGACGGTGGGCTGGAGTCACTCTCGGTAAAGGAGGTCTCAGAGCAGGACAAACGCTTCCTGAAAAAGCAAGGCAGTCGTACTATGGTATAAAGTTATTCGATTCGATTAATCTGTTCACGAGCATTTGATATTAAACACGCTGAAACTATCTAGTCAGATAGACACTTCTTTGGACGAGCGAAAAACATGTATTTTATTGTTTTATTATTTATTGTTGGGTTAACTATCTCTTTAACAAACCAGGCCTATTTTCAACTTTATTTGACAGTTTACATTTAAATACTGTTTCTGCTTTATTTCTAGTGGGATGCACTCACATCTCGGGCGATCCAGTCCTCCAGCTCTTGTCCCTGAGGGTGAGGCAACCCAGGCTTTCTCTCTTGGCCACTCGATCCTCCCTGGGGACCTTGTGCTCCCTTAGGGTCACGCCAGGGGGTTTATGCTCCAGTTGGGACAGATGCTCCATACTGCTGTACACCTGTAGGTCCACACAACAGGAGAAGTCAAAATTTTTTGGCCAATGATTGTATCGTTATGTGGACCGAAGAATAACCCTTGCCAACGCTTCAAACCAGTCTCTATGTAGATGAAAGGAGAAGTAGCAGGAGAGTTTTAATGTGACCTTGCTGAAGCGAGGGGAGCAGGATGAGAAGCAATGTATCTCCACAGGCTCATCGTCGTTGGTATCGTCCTCATCGTATGACTGCACATGATGGTAGCGCTCAGATCGGGCTGGTGAGGAAAGGTAACAAGATATATTATAGCTTTACAATGGGCAGATATTCGGTGAACAGTGGCATTATCTTTCTGGCTGTGCTCCCCACTGTGTACTGAGAGGTTAACCTAACTGAAAAGCTGCAAACTCCTGCTAATGCTGAAATGACACATTCAAGTCTAAAAATGTGCATTACACTAATACTTTTTCACATTTACAGTGGTTATCATGGTAACATGGGAGACTAAATGAGCGTGTTGTGGCAAAGGTAGTGATGATTCAGAAGACCCTGAGCTGTATTGATGAGATTTTCTGAATCTCAAAGGGATCTGTGGTCCGTGCCTGGATCCTGAATCCCCGACAGTAGACTTACTGTCAAAATAACTGGTGTCTTCCTCAGACTCTAGGTGAGGAATGAACTCTGCCTTCTGTCTCAGCAGGCTGTTCCAGTTCACCTCTGTGAAGAATGAGTGCTGCCTCACTTCAAAAGCACCACCTAGAGGGGGAGAGAGACAGAGGGGGAGACAAAGCCAGACAGGTAATATCTGCAGCCCTAAAGCAAGTAGAGGTACTTTGACCAAGACAGAAGTTGACTTATTTTGGTAAACTGAACCCGTGAGCCTACAGGCAGGATGACAGTTAGTGTTCTAGGCCAGTGATTTCCAACCAGAGGTACGTGTACCTCAGGGGGCACTTCTGCAGCTGCCAGAAGGTATGTGGAAAGATTGTGGAGTAGCTCAGTTAATTAAAAAATAAATAAATAAAAAAAAAATTAAGCCTAAACAGTTAAGCTAAACGGATAATGGTTGAAAAAGCTAAAAGTAATGGAAACAAATGCAAACTTGACCAAACCAATACATTGAGAGTTACATTGTATGAAAAAGATATCGTAACAATACTATCACAGACCCCTCATGTCTGTAGGGTTAAATAGCATCCATTTTAAAATGAATTCTAACAAACACATTTGGAACCTGACTGGCGCTGTTGATGAAGGGCTACTTGAGTTGAGCTGACTGAGCTGTGGGGGTACGTCTGAAAAGGCACTGGTCTTTGTCAAAAGAAATACAACAGAGACCAGGAATACAAGTGAAAAATGCCTGTGACTTAAGGTCAGGAACCAGTGATCGAGGTGACTGACCTGTGCCCAGACGAACCAGTGGATTCCTCTGGAGAAGGGAGGAGATCAGGTGCTGCGCATCAACAGGGAGCGCCTCATCCCCTTCTGGCCACACTATGTCATCTAGCAGATACAGAGGGAGAGAGGGAGGAGGACATGAGGAAACACAGTGTTGGTGAGGATGTAAGGAAAAACTATTTGGTTTATCTATAAGCAACGTATTGTGCGTATAATGTATCCAACTATCCCTCCACCTTTGATCCCTCACCTGTAATGACCTGTCCAAAGAGCTCCTCTGGAGTGTCTCCAAAGAAAGGCACACAGCCCACCAGGAACTCATACAGGATGATGCCCATAGCCCACCAGTCCACTGGCTTCCCATAACCTTGACGAAGAATAACCTCCGGGGCAATGTACTCTGGAGTTCCACACACCTAAAGGAAAACAGAAACGCTTAATTTCTCCAAGTCCTGTAAATTACATTCAATCCCGTCCCGAGTGAATTTTTGCTACCAAAAACCACTAACATTTATTGTAGCATCCTATTTAACTTAACATAATTTTACTTTGATAGTTGTGGGTTCTGAAATAGATGTAGACTCTGCAGAGTTTAGTTTATTCTAAAACAGCTAGTCATATCAGTTAATTTTCTACCCGTTTTAAAACTACATGCACAGCACATCGTTGCTAAGTGGGAGACAGTTGACCCTGAGTGAGAGGCACATGTGTGTGGAGCATGCATATTTCTGCCTCGCTAAGTAGATCGCGTCAGAGATGCCAAGACAAGATGAAAGCCCCGGTGAGGGTTTTCATGTGCAGATGGGTATGCACCGAATGCTAACAGATTTCTGGACCGCCACAGCGCATTCACAAGAAATAATGAGGCTTAGATTCAAAGCACGAGCACCGAGTGAAAGGCTTGAGAAAATACACCTTACCTAAAAGAGAAATGATTACAATAACTGAGGAAGTACCGGCCTATTGTTCTGCCAACTGTTAACGGTCTCAATTGTTCATGCTTCAGATATGCCTGGCACACAATGACAGGGAATATCTTTGCATAGAAATGACGACATGAAAGGACGTTTCATATTTAAACGTTACTTGGATCCTACTGTAGTTGAACAGTATGCACTGCAATACCGCCAAAAAGACACCATTTACAATGCATATGTGTTTATTTTAATATTTGAATTCATTTGAATTTACTCACTGCATACATTTAATGAAAAGTGCACATAAATTCAAATCACTTCAATACATTGTCTATGCAAAATCTGGTCACTTTAAGGGGAGTATACGGCTCTGATATAATTTGTATGTTGTCGTTGTTATACCTGTTTATCCAAGAACTCCCGAGTATCCTTCTCTATGTGTCCTTCATACAAGTTGGTGGTCAGACTCATCAGACCCATCTTAGACAGGCCGAAGTCTGTGAGCTTGATGTGGCCCATTGAGGTAATCAGGAGGCTGAGAACAGGAACAGCAAAGATAAATTCAAGCTATACAAGCTTTATTTATATTCTTTTGAAACAGCAATGTGACAGCAGTGAACAAGCAAGTGCCTAGCAATGTATTGTCAATATCTGTGCATCAGTTTGGTGAGAACTAACTCTGTCTTACTTGTCAGGCTTGAGGTCACGGTGCACAATGCCATAGTTGTGTAAGTACTCCAGTGCTAGGATGGTCTCTGCAAAGTACATGCGTGCCATTTCCACCGGCAGAGCCCCAATGTTCTTCAGCAGGGTGGCACAGTCTCCACCTGCCAGCAGAATTCATTATTTGATTAGTCTTGCTGCTGACATTAGCAGTTACCGTGAATGTCTCCTGGTGCCTCTTGTCCTAGACCATTTTAGTTTGCACTTAGGCCGATGAGCAACACGCACAACGGAACGCAATCATGCAATCGAAATGTCTGTGATGTCATTCTGCATAGTATATTCAAGAAGGTCTGTCTGGCACATTAGTGTGCATTTCGCTTTCACTGGGCATTCAGAGTATGTTCACCTAACTGACCAACGGGTCTTTTAATATAAGAAGAAGGTATGAACAGCCTGTGTAAAGAGCCAGACAACACTGTTACCTATGGGGTAGGTCTGTAATAAGATAGCAGTGCTATTACATTTTTAGCCATGCTAGCACTGTGGCTCTGTTAAACTATCGCTCAACCACTCCAGAGTGAAATATCTCAACAACTATTGGATGAATTGCCACGAAATGTGGTATAAACATTCATTTCCCCCTCAGGATGAACTGCAATCCGTTTGAGCCCTTAAATTTCCATCTAGCACCATCATCAGGTCAAAATGTCCACACAACATACTCAAAACCTGCTTAGAATGAGTATGTAGAGTGGATCTGGGACACACCATCAGTGAGGTTTACTTATACTCGCTCAAAATTAAAAAGCCAAATGCTCCAGTGCAGCCTGCATGCACCTCCACACACACACACACACACACACACACACAGATATTCTTACCTTCTACATATTCCATGACCATGCAGAGGTGCCGACGGGTTTCGAAGGAACAGAACATGGAGACGACAAAGGGATTCTCTGCGAAGGTGAGGATGTCTCTTTCCACGAAGGCCTGCTGGATTTGGTTCCTCAGGATCAGGTTTTGCTTATTGATCTTCTTCATGGCAAATCGTTGGCGTGTCTCCAGATGACGCACCAGGTACACAGCGCTGGTACAAACGCAGACACACACAGGAGCGCACATTAGTCTTTACTTTATGGCCTCTGTGTTGATTGTAAAAAAAAACATGTGTGTCTATGCCTGACTTACAGATGTAAAAAAAATGAATTAGTTCCATGTCAAAACATCGTCGCTAGCAGAGTGAATGGGACATCCTAAAGTTCTACTCACCCGTACGCTCCATTACTGATCAGCTTGATGGTCTGGAAGTCTGCTTCTCCTGGGGGTTTCATTGCTCTAATCTTACCCTGTGGATCAGAGATCAGTGTTAAATTATGACCCAGTGATTCCAACCAACATGACTTCTTAAAATAACTGGCTGCACACATTAATAAATCATTAATATTGTCTCTTAACAAGTGTCAAGAAAATCACTTATTCTTTTGCAACTGTAGCTTTGGTGATGCACATTCAAATCATCTGTGCAGATAACTGTAAGGCGTCTTCAGCTCTGGACTATAAAAAAAAACAACCAACCTCTGATCAATTTCTTTTTTGTCTACTTAACTTAATTTTGGCAGTTGGAGGCGTGCCTAATGCTAGAGGGGCAGCCCAGACATTCAAGGAGGGGGGTATCCTGTTGTTTGTACTTCAGCATAAATGAGCTAAATGAGATGGTTAAAAGCATGTATGCCAAGTCATTAGCAGATGAAGCAGACATTTGCAATGAGAGCAACAAGGACCTTGGTGGGCCAGACCTTGTATTGTCGCTCTGCTAAAGTAAGAAAAGGGTGGATGAATGAGGAGATGGACTGAGAATTGGAGAAACAGGCCGAGGATTCGCTCGGATCTCACCTCTGTCGAGTCATCTGTTTCAGGTGTTAGCGGGCCCTCGCTGTCGTAACTATCGAGGTTTACCATCTCTGAGGACCAAAATATGGCAGGTTAAATCAGCTGTCAGTTCATTTGCTTTCTAATAAGTTCAATCTGTACGTTGCACAACGTTTCTTTCTCTTTTGCTCACCTTCAATAGGGTCTCTGGTCAGTCCCAGCTGACTGATGATGTAACGAGGAATGTCCGTTTTCATCAAGTGACCCTCCTTGGCATGGTCCTCTGCTGCCTCGAGCAGATGGTAGAACTCCTCAGGATTAAACTCCTGGAAACCAGAGCATTAGGGCTTGAACATGATGTCATCAGGTGGAACGTTTCGGAGCTGGTCCATTAACATTGAATTAATGAAATAAAATTAGACTCTGTGGGATGATTGAGTTTTTGTTTGAGAAATTGCTTCCAGATAAGTGGATTTAAATGCGAATCAGAAAATGTTTCCATATCCAAGTAAAGCCACCATGGCTGCTTTTAGCAGTTTTGTCATGATTCACTGCCTCTGGAGCAGCTCCAAGATCTGTTTCTGGAAGACACCATCACTGCAGTCTCTGCTGTTCAGCCTTAGGAGAGACTAATTCACAAACAACATTCAGAGAGCTCGAGCAGGGCACCTGTCTGCTTGTTAGGACAAGACGGGGGGGGTTATATACAGTACGTGTCATGATTCTGAGCCTGTGATAGGACATTTTAAGCACCCACATAGTTTATATTTAGTACAGAAATGATTATGACACAAAGAATCTTTTAACTTGAGCAAATTAAAAAACAACAGCAATTACGTGCACAAATGTCTTTGCATGCTTGCTATTATCCACACTAATAACCTCTCTCAATCAGTTTGACTCATTCGCCCTCTCTCTAATTCCCTGCTCTGTGCGCTCGCAAAGACACAGTGAAAAAAAACAGAAAGGTTATTTCATAAAAAGTTCTAATCCTGTGTACCTGAGTTAACTGCTCGGTTATCTCATGCTATATGCTAAATAAATGTCAATAAAAATCCTTTTTGGGCATTTTTATAGCAACAACCCTCTCTTCTCTCTTCTTGGAAAACGTTTCAATATTTTCGGCAGGCAGCTCGAAGGTTGCAGTCGTGGTAGTTTGCAGAGCGGTGCTATAGGAGGAATTTTGTTTACATTTCAAAAGTATGCGGTCGCGATCTAATCTATTAATTTATCCCCGATAACAACAGGGATGAGGGAGGTGTGTGTGGAGGTCAATAAACCACGCCCACTTTTGAGTAATCCAATCAAACCTGAAATCTGATTCAAATCCCTCTCAGAACCATACCATGCCCACACATTCCATTTTACCCTCATAGTTTATGTGCTTGCAAATAAAATATTTCTGCGCTCCAAAAGTCCCATCGCGTGCTCAGAGGAGAGACACAAATGAAACGCAACAGAGTGTGTCTGAACCCCAAGAGCCAATCCCTGAGCCCCGACGCTCCACCAAAGACTTCATGACCTGGCCAAACATTGAATCGACACGTTATATTGCAGAGGAGGGTTTCATCCACTGTGCCACTACCGCGACTCCTTGGCTGCAGATCCAAACCTGGTTGCTAACGATGCCAAAAAAACGGGCAATGGATGACAAGAACCGTAATCCCAACGCAGCGATGAGCAGAAAACAGGGGGTGGATTTTGACGGCTGAATCAATTCTCCATGTCACTGTTTCAACTGTCGCTCATGATCAAAAACCACGTCAGTGTGGCATGACTCATCGAGAGGGGCACAAGACTGTTATGGAACACACACAGAAACACAACCAGCTAGACAGGAAGACAAGCGCACGCGCACACACACACACACACACACACACAAGCATCCTCCAACTTTAAATGACACCATGGTCACGGTCTGTCTGAGTCAGACTGGAAGGCGTCCCAGCAGCAGGGGGCTGCTGCCTGGTATTAGTCGTACTGTGGCAGGGCAAATTTTAATCTAAATGCAAATGTCTTCGCCAACCAGACAAACTGGACCTTTTCTTCAGTGTTTTGATTTTCTACCCCTGCTGTGTAATACATCAGAGTGATAAAATGCTTATAATGGCCTAAGTCAAATGAGTATCTGTGCTTGTGTTTATTTAAAGAGAATCAATTTGTCTTAAGTCACAAGAGGGACGTGAACTGTGAAATGTTCTGCGGTGAAGGGAGGGGCTGGGATGAGGACTGTGAACGTCGCAGTAGGATTTTGGCAATGACGGGTACATACTGAAAAGGGTGTGTGTGAGTGTGTGTGTGTGTGCGCGTGTGCGTGTGTCTGTGTGTTATCTTACCAGACACTCCAGAAGCCTGGCAGGTCGGGAGATGATGATGAGAAGCTTCTTCGCCAACTCTGTGACGAAGGCTACCTCGGAGCTCTCTGAACGCTCAAAGCACTGACACACAGACAGACAGACAGACAGACAGACAGACAGAGAGAGGTAGAAAGAGAGAAGATTTACATTTCTAAAAGGCAGACAGAGTGACAGAGGCAGAGCAAGTGTTCAAAAAGCGGTGAGATGGGAGAACATCTGATCATGAGAAAACAAAGCAGAGATAATCAAACGGAAACCAGGCAACCCAGAGTTATCACAGCCATCTAACCAAGCCGCCAAAATGGGGTTGGTGATGAAATTCCCTGTTATCTGCTGCGGCCAATCACGAGCAAAATTAGCCTCCATTTACCGCAGCCAATTCAAGCGTGCATCAGGAGTTTGAATGAAATTAGAAGAGCTGAATGTATACGTCAATGAACTTCCACATCATCGCACCTAGCAGCAGGTAGATGTGTTTGTTTTTCTGTTTTGGTTATGGCCCGTTTCATAGATGTTGCCTTATGAACGGCCTTTACAAATAAATTCTAACCAAAGTAGTTCAACCTTAATGCCTGTGTTTTAGCCCTGCTCATCAAATTAGGACTGCGTATCATCTGAAGCTTTTCAGTGCTAGTGCCATTATGATACCTTTTTGAGTTTTTGTACCACTACCAAAATGATATGTGTATATTTTCTGATACCCTGACCTTTTTCTCAAAACCTTTTTTTAACAGAGGAAGCCAAAGTTCTCAAATGTTAAAATCGGTGGCAAAAATTTATGTAAACCTTAACTCGGCCACAGCACAACAAGCTGTAAAGACTGACACATTATCGCCCCGGCTGATGGCGAATGTGTTCATCCAGCAGTTATGGAGCAACGTTTTCATTCATTTGGAGTCATGTCCACCTGGTGAATATAAATCCAATATTCACTCTCCTTTTAGCTCTGTCTTGGTCTCCACCAACTCTTCAGAGAAATATCTGGCTCTTTGTTGGTATGTCTGCTGTTTGGTACTGAGCAGATAGTGTGCGGTGGGTTTTTAGAGCTTTTTCAATGAAAACAGCAGCCTGCTGATGGAAATACACTTCATGAGAGCAGTGGGAATGAATCACAACAGTAAAGTTGCAGGCTGTAAACCAAAACAAGGAGCTAAAAGATGCTGAAACGCGCCGTAAAGCTGAGGGGAAGTGCAGAGCTGGGTAGTCATTTTCTATGGGGTTCATCACTACAAGCAACCACTTTCACATTAAACGTAGTCAGTTTCCCAGTTGTTAATACAAAAATATGAATTAGTGCAGAGTTAGTGTAAAAGATTGAAGGGCTGATAAATTACTTTGAGAAATATAATCATTTTTCTTCAAAACTCTTTTTTAACAAAAGTTTTGAAGGAACAATCTGATCAAACATAAGCTGACAAACTTACAAAACTGACCAGACATACAATGCCTGTTTTGGATACTTGATATATTCGGTGCTACAGTCGGAGCCAAAAAGGTATTGAGGTTCTATACCCAGCCCTGATGCAAGTGAAGTTATTAGTGCTTCTTTGTTGGCATTACATTTCGTCTAACTCACGTCATGAAGAAGCTTCTCCAGGTTCTCCTGCAGCTCAAAGAAGTAGACAGAGGTGATGAGGCCCTCGCGGGCTTTGGCCAGGCAGTCTCTGGACAGCTCAGCTATCTGGTGGTGAATGAAGCTGAGGACTCCATCGGCCAGCGGAAGAACGTTTTCAGGAGAGAAAGCCTGGATGAACTCGGCCAGCCTCCCCTCCATCTGAGCTGTGGCCTGGAGAGCGGAAGAAGAAGTGACATAGATTAAGTTTAGAAAAAATGGAATTTCGTTTAGAAGACCCCGAGGTACGTGAAGGAAAGTTCAGAAAGCAATTTCATTTGTAGCTCAGGCTGTGTGGCTCGGCTGATTTACACTGACTTCATTACAAAGTCATTTTTTTCCATTTGACTTGTGTGAGAACAAACCCAAAGAGCTTTTACCTCAGATGAACTCCAAACTATAATGCCCAATTTCCTAAGGCTTGATTTTTATCACTGTGGAAGCTTTCAGCCCATTTCCTTTGGATACTGACCACAGCCCGCCAAGAGAGTGTAAGGGAGAATAAAGAGGCAAAGAGGAAATCTCTTTTATTTAACTGTTCATAGCTGTGGCAGTATTTATAAGAACTTAATATTCTCTCTGACAGGGTGAACGTATCGCTACTTGGCAGTGTCACATAATCTTGTTTGCTATGGTTTAGCAGCCCCTCCTTTTTTTTAACCGTGTTTGGATGTATGATATCAAACTCTTGTATGCACAAATCTCTGCACATGTTCAATCATAAATTATATCCCTTTTTATTTCTCTAATATTTGAGTTCGGACGTGATTGTGGCTTGAACGATTGTTTAATGCTCTGTAGGTTTAAAGATTTGCTCACTGTTGTGTCTATTTGTTTGGAAATATGATGTTTATCATGAAGCAGCTTTGTACGTGTGCCTCACCTTTGGAAAGCGCTCTTTGTACACATGGTTCATCATGACTATCTCATTATCGTAGCAAGAGGAGGAGCGTCCTGGGCTGGGGGCAAAAACAGACAGACATGGAATACAGTCAAAACGATTTGGCTTTTGCACCCAAATTCAATTCAGTTATATACTGTGATCAGAGTAATAAGGAACATATCTGAACTGTGCTTAAGTTTCGATTAGCACCTAAAAGGAGCCAATAAATAGAGGAAGTTAGTACTTTATGCATATCAAGACAAGCTCATCATTGAAGTGAGACTATGTAACTGAAACACTGATCCTCTTACAAATGGAAACTTGAGCTCATAAGCAGTAAAACGCACTCTTGCTCAGTTTAACACGCTCAGGGGTTTTGCTACAACCTTCTTGGTTTGGTATGACCAATAGATTCTGGTAGCTAATATTAGCTAATGTTGTTAGCTTAAGGTGGATGTTGCTTTGAAACTGACATTACTGAGTCAGTTTGTTGACCTTTTGACCCTTTCGTCTTCATAATTTGTCACTTAATTTGTCGCTTGCTTTACGTGAAGTAAAGTTACAGACTTGTTTTGTGTATTGCTATGCAACTTTTGCTGAACAGATAATGCTAATAGTAAAGCTTAGTGTAACAGTAGCACAAGTGGAGCAAAGTAATAAAGGCAGCAAAATGTCAATTACAGACCAATATCTACCTAAAGTTTTCTAACATTATTTTATTGGTTTTCTTGATAAATTCAACTTTTTATTTGTATTGGGAATGTTATTTTTTCTTTAAAAAGTTACAAGGTCTCACTTTAATGATTCGTTTGTCTTGATATATAAACTGCACCAACTTTCTAATCACATTTAAAGCATAATTCTGACATGTTAACTTCAAAACGGGAAAATCCGGGTGGTTATATAAAAGCAATAACAAGATCAACCAGGGGCAACCCCTGTAAATCTGCTCTGAAAGCTTTGCTTTTAAAAAGAGGATAGTGCTTTTGGGCAGCTGGAGCCGCTGTTTAATCTCATGGGTGCTGCTGCTGACCTGAGACTGCGGGAGCGCGGGCGCATGTGGGGAGAGCAGCGGCCGCCGTCATCATCTGTGATGCTCTCGGTGCTGCCAAAGTGCTTGGATAAGAAGTGGAGCTCATCCATGGTGGGCTGGAAGGGCAGCTGGTGCAGCCGCTCCTGAGAGGAGCTGGACGACTGGAGCGGCAGAAGCGGAAGAGGAAGAGGAGGGGAGGCAAGAGCAAAGGGTGGAGGAGGAAGAGGAAGGGCGGGGAGAGGATTAGGAGAAGCAGGGAGAGGAGGGAGACGTTGACAGATGAGGAAGGGAAACAAGAATATCACAGGAGGTGGAGTTCAGGATCAAAAACAAAGAGTGCCAGAAAATTCCTGATAAAAAACGTCTTTATATGATGTCCAGCAACAGCAACTGTCGCCCTTATGTATCTGCCTCTAACTGTGGGAAACTAAGTGAAGCAACTAATAGATCAATTATTACAGTATTTGCAGACTAAAGCTGTCATTCCTCGATGACAAACAGAGAATTGAAATGTTAATGAAGTTGTCCAGTGAGCCTTGGGTCATACCCATCAATCTGTCTCGCGGACAAACCTCGCCTCACCTCCTCATTTGCCTTCATCAAAGCAATGAGACTCCTCCACTTACTTTGCTAACCGAAAGATCGATCACTGATCAATCACAGGTGACAGACTAATTGAAAACGGTCAGACTTAAAAGTGTGGATGGAACAAGCTTGGAGACTCAATTTTTCTCTGTCGGTTTGATGCATGTCAGTGTTTTTCCACTGATTGTATTGGGTTTGCTTTACCCATCCATTTCCCTAACCACTGCATTGGTAATTGTCTCTTCGCTATAGTGCTTTTGCTGTGACTGACATCTTCCATTTATTGTGATGTTACTGTTCATGTTCATAATGTCACAAACTTTCAGTTTATTTCCAAGTAGACAGAAATGGTTAGGTTTGTTTGCTACAGAAAAATAACTTATGTGGAAGTGAATAACTTAATAGAAATAGTCATTTTGGCTGAGCCTTTAATAATGCAGCATTTGCATCTAAAAGTGTAAAGTGTAAAAGCAGCACCTTGTGGTTTTACATGGAGGTATGTTCCAGGCTAGCTGTATCCCTCTGTTGCCAGTCTTTGAGCTAAGATAAGCTAAGATAACTGGCTGCTGGCACTAACTTCATATTTACCGTACAGACATAAGAGTGGTATCAAGTTTTTCTTCCAACTCTCTGCAAGAAAGCGAATCATTTCCCAAAATGTCTAACCTATTCCTTTAAGGTAAGAATCTCGTCGACTTGTTAGCAAGGGGAATCACCTTCCCCTTCAGTGATAGAATTCTTTGTGTGAAATGGTTTTGGATTTTCACTTTAAATGGAGCAAGGGAAGTGAGGAGCAGACAGTTTTCTGTTCAGAGAAGGAAGAACTGGCCACCGCAGCTGAGTCTGATTCGTAAAAGTCAGAGCATTTATTTCAATGAAATCTCTCTTTGCTTCTAATGATAGTATCTGGCTAAATTGAGCCCGTGGTAAAATTGCCGTGGAACAGAATGTGCTCTCTCTCATGCCAGCTTCTCCCCCCTACGCCACGTTTTTCCATGTCCCTCTCTCATCCCACCGGCCTGGCACTCATCACTTTCCCCTCCTGTCCTCCTCAATCCATCCATCTAACCCTCCATCCACAGCCAGATGGAGAGTAAGAACCAGGCCTCTGACGTTGCTGTTACGCAGCGAGACACATACCAAAAGGAAAGAAATACAAGTGACAACATTCTGGAGATGGATAAAGTTTAAATGTACTACGTGTGTTTTAAGCGAGAGATTTGACGACAGATGATGACGTTTGCTTTATACTTTAAACAACGATCCTATAATGATAGTGGAGTGAAATGGAGTCTTGGCATGGTGAGAATCTGTCAAAGGATGTAAAGGCAGGCTCTAGAGGTTACATTTTTGCCAATTGTAGTCATTTTTGTCCGTGTCTTAACCACCTTTTATGTCTGACTATCCCCACAGTCAGATGGGCTCAAGTACCACCAGTCATGTTCCAATTATCTTCTTATGAATGGATTAATAACATAATCAAATATATAAAAGTGGATATTGTTACAATAATGCTTTCATACAATTGAATTGTCAATGTCTGAGTTCAAGGTCAAGTTTGTATTCGTACTATTTGGAGTGAAAGAAGCTACATTTTAACTGTTTATCAGTACTTTAAGCTAACTATTTACACTGTTACTTCAGTTTAGTTGTTGGATGATCTACGTACCCCCCCCCCCCCCCCCCCCCCCCCCCCCCCCCCACCCCCCTCGATGTGTACAAGGGACAGGCCTTATGGCAATGCAGTAATTTTTGCCATATCCA
>CM022470.1:19220751-19267352 GCA_011952105.1 Coreoperca whiteheadi
CGGGTGTGAGTTGCGTTTGGGGGGGGGGAGAGGGGGGGGGGGGGGGGGGGGGGGGGGGGGGGGGGGGGGGGGTTAGCTGGTAATATCGTGATGTGAAAGCGAGATGATGGAAAGCAAATGTAAATTAAATTCGTAGAACAAAAAAGTGAGGCAAACAAGAATTAGGGATGCAGGTTGAGAGCGCTCTCAGGGGTGCTCATCACCCACACAGGTGCAAGGTAAACATGACCCAATTTCTTTCCCTATCACACACACACATATTCACACTGAACTAACAGAGCACATAGGGGAATATTGTTCCCTGTAACCATGAGCAGATGACTGGAAGGGGGGGGGGGGTGTGGCTCTAACAAAGCCAGACAAACAGGAGCCTTCATCCTCTGCATGTTCATACTCCTCCCTCTACTTAACAGCAGGGGGATCATTAATATTGATCAAACCAAACCGCCTATTCATATGACACCACACAAATGTATGTGATATACAAAGTCAAATACATGCGGATCTGAGGCATAGAGGAGGAGGGATTGGAGCAAAACAAGAGACAGATAAGAAAGAGAAAGTATAGCTAAAGGCAAGAGCACTTCAAAGAGAAGAAACAGAGAGGTAGAGGCAGAGAGGAAGGAAAGAAATGCTCATGAGGAGTCGGAGAAGACTGGTGTGTTTACTTCCACAGCATTAGGAGAGCAGTAAATTAATGAGAAATGGCCGGAGAGAGAAATGATAGCGGTGAATAACTCACTGATATGTTGGTGGAAAAGATGAACGGGACGATTCAGGGAAAGGAGAAACGAGGAGAAAGGGATGCAGAAACAATCAAATATGCTATGTTTTTTTCATATTATTTTCCACACTCATGAAGTGTACATCGGCCCCTCTTTTCTTTATTTGTATACCTATCTGTGGTAAAGTTTTATTACAGCATGAGTGGAGCACTTTATTCCAGGAACAAAAACCAGAGGAAATTCATTTGGCGTCTGGAGGGAATGGGAGAGGAGGGAGCCATGGTCACATGACGGCTTGTTGCTATGCAGCGTGCAGCACGGAGGCTTCTGATAACGCCGACCAGGGACCACAGCGAAGGGAGAGGAGAAGGAGGAGAAATGCTGCTCCAATATAGATGTCACTCAAGTTCACTCTTTGAGGGCGGAGGGAGGTGAGAAACCATTTTGTAATGGTGACATAAAGGGAAATGTCAAACAAATCACCTGGCATCAGGTAAAGGAAACTACAACTCATTGGGCCACTGGCAGAGTGACATTCAGCAACCAAAATGTCACAGGTTTCATCCCTGCAACAATAATCAGTATCCTGTAACCTTCCCTTAAATGACTTAAATGAAAATTGTGAAAAAATAGAGCCAACATGAGATAGGAAAAGAGATCGACCGGTGCTTTTTTAAGAGTGGAAGTAAGAGGGGGAGGATCACTCACAGGGAAGTGAACCATGAACTCAACACAAAAACAATAACCGTCATGTTACAAAGTAGAAACCAACAGGCATGCAAACAAAACAACCGAACCAAATGAGGTTCTGACAAAAGAACATGCCGTATGTGTAAGGGCACTGTAAGAGAAAGAACGATTATGTGCTTGCAGTTTGTGCTATAGGTAGTTATAAAATGTGCACTGTACGCACATACAGAGCAAATGTATGTGCAGATATTGCAACATCGAGGAGATGTTCTCATATATATATGTGTGAAAAGTACAATGTTATAGTGGAACTATGCAGTAACAGATGAACTGTTGTCATGCTAAAAGACTAAAGCTACATGTCCCAGACAAAAAGTCAGTATCGCACCCGTTGATGATCCATGTAGAAGACATGGAAAAAAAGAGACAAAATTGTTCTTGTGTTGCACTGAAGAGCTAGTTATTCCTACTATAAGTATGATGAGGAAAACTGTCAAATCAGGCTGTGACATAACCCTGTTTGGCTGCTTAGTTGCCAGTTTTCAAACTGTAAATTTTCACTTTTAAAATTACAGGAGAAAAGCTTTTAGGATGAGGATAATGGTTTGGCAAATGTAACGCTGTCTCGGCTAACTTTGTCTGGGGTTGCTGGAGCGTGAACTCCCCCAAATCAAATAAAGAGCAGGACAGAGCTGCTAATGTTTGCCTAAACTCTGATAACATCTAGGAAGCGGGGAAATACTACAGGGTGGACATGTTAGTCGGGAACAGGGCTTTTTTTTCTAACGTAATCTCGGCTCGATTACAACTTTAGGTACTGCAGTAAGCCAGGCAGCCGTTATGCTAACGATTGCAGCTTATGTTAGATTAGATAGACACACTGTTTAATCCATCATATTTTGGTTTTGGGGATGGTTTTGTAAAAGTTGAAAAGGCTCTTTCAGTGCCGAGTGTCTCTCTTACTACAACTCTCAAAATGTGGCGAAATCCAAAACTTGACTGGCTAGTGAGAGGTTGCTGAGCTAGGATTGGACAATCGCTGTATGAAAAAAAGGGCAACCTCTCACTTGCCAGTCTATATACAATGATATAAAACAGAAAAAAAGCAGACAATCCTCGCATTTCATTTTATCAAATAATCCTTACAGCTCTTCCGCTAAGGTACGATATCAGGCCTAATTTAATACAGTGCAAAGAGTGGTGATGTGCAGGATATAGACAGTATGTATTGATTCCAAGTGGCCGGTCAAAGTCTCATTAAGTAAGTAAATCTAACAAGATTGTCCACCGGGGCACGTGAGCAGCAGTAAAAGGCAAGGACAGAAGCTAAAATGGTTATGGTGAGGGCCTGAGGCACAAGCCTCTCCTCACTCAGGTGTGTTAAATGTCAAAATCGTCACTTGGCTTAATACACAATGGCCAGAAGAAAATTCAAACAGATACGATGACCCTGGCCCTGCCTCTTTGCTTCCCAGGTTCCTCAGCTCCTTGAGGTCCCAACATCGCTGATGGCACTTCAAAGCCACTCAGCCGGGATGAAACGCACTACTTTCTTGTTGCTGTTTTCTTTGTGTGTGTGTGTCTGTAATGGGCTCAAATCTTCTGTCTCAGTCTGGGGAGCTACAGAACAGCTGACAGTAGGAATATCTATCAAGCACGGGTAAATTTAGTGCTGCTGAGAAGCCTGTGTCCTCAAAAGTGTTTTCCTAAGAGAAGCCCTGAGCGGGAGACAGTGGAGGAGAAGGAGGGTCCAAGAGGAGAGGAAAGACAGGGCCATTTACTGAAATCAGGAGCTAATGGGAGATGTAGCACCTTCTGTAAGCTTGTGTGTGTTGAATCCTGCACTCTTGAGGAAAGACTCTACAGTCTGACTCAGGTGTCATGACCTCCCACTGACCTCCTTTGGCTAGCGCGTAACTGGTTAAGTGCAGCGTAATGGCTGATTTTGTTACAGCGGAGGAGAGTATATGAGCAGAGGACCCGGGTACAGCTGTGTGCGCGTTGGCGTGTTGAGAGGATGCACTGTATGTGTGTGAGGGTGTGTGTGACTCTGTGTGTGCATGCAGTTACAAAACTGGGTGTGATTCCACGCCTGTGTGTGAGCTGTCTGCCCCACAGCACAAGTGCACCTGAGCCAAAGCACCTAAGGGAAGCGCGCACACACACACACACACAAAATATTTCTTCTCTCCAATTATTGCATCTATATTCAAGTCACTTCCCACTTCCCTTTAGCATCCAACCAGTTGATAGTTTGGTAACCCCGGCTCCCCTTAGTTACTGTTGTTACGCGTGTCAAGTTTTCCATTCTTGCACTACAAATAATGTAAGGATACACTGATACTTGTGGCAGAGTTCCCCCTAGAAATCCAATCAGTGTTGCCAACTTGGAGACTCCGTCGCTAGACTTAGCCACATTTCAGACCCTTTTAGCAACTTTATTTCTAAAAAGCAGCTAGCAATATTATATTTGAATTCATTCCCATAGATGCTGCATGGACTTGTGTTTTTTGGTATTGGAAAGGCTTAAAAATAAGACGCCACCCTCCAAACGCTTTAAATGCTGAGCATCTCTCTTCGTCGGCTTCAGCATGTGGAGAAAGCTTGAGAGACCTGCCGTGCTTAGTCACAGTTGCAGAGCTATGACATGGGCAATTTTAGTCACTTAGTGAACCAACTGTTATGCTCATGAACACAATCTCATGATGAAATGGACGATTTGCTGGATCTTTCCCTTGACATACAGAAAGCGTGAATGAAAGGAGGAGGAAAAAACAGAAAGAAGGTGAAAGATAGAGACCAACGAAAGAAAGAAAGAAAGAAAGAAAGAAAGAAAGAAAGAAAGAAAGAAAGAAAGAAAGGAAGAAAGAGGGAGGGAGGGAGGCAGTCAAAGCTAGTATGCGAGTCTTGCATGCTCACGTAACCTTAGTGAGCTCGTCCCTAATGGAGGAGCAGACACAGATACCACCCCAGGGTCCTGCACTCCATGTCAGTCTCTCCTCCTTTCACCTCTTGCACAAGCTCCCTCTTGTCCACCTCCTTCGCTTTCATTATCTTAAATCGCTCTTCCATTTTTCTTCTCTCTTTCCTAGTTGTGACTTTGGCGTGTTAACTTTTCCACCGCTAGAGGGAACATTTTGAAACTATCTTAAACTTGACATATTACACAGTCACATTTTAGGCTTTTAGCTCACTCTACATACACTGGATCCAGCCTGCATTTGATACACGTTGCAGGATTTCCAAAACGCCACTGCAGTGTGGCAGAGACTTCCGCGCTACTTCCATCTGTCTGCCTGTGTGTCCGGGGCTCAGGTGTGCCATAGCGAGAGTCTCTGCTGTAATAGAAGCCGGTTTAATCCCTGATCAGCAGGGGAGAATGAAGTCACTCCGAGAGACTCAGCACGACATCCACTTCTGCGAGGAAACCCCCGCCGCTTGAATGTCAGCTCAAATTTTCAGGCCGTTGACATCAGAGTGATTAAAAGTATCAATTAAAAGCACAAATTAAAATGGTGCTCATATTATTTATTTAAGAAATGTGATCATGTGATATTGTATTGATCCCTGCAGGGAAATTACCTTTTTACTTGCCATGCTTTGCAGTAAAATCCAAATGCAGTTGCAACTATAGCTGGGAGGAGACTTCAGCTGGGTAAAAACATCCCCCAGCTAACCCACCCGATCTCTCACCATCAGTGAATCACATTCCATCTAAAACTTGTGGTTCTGTCTGACTCATCTTTGGCTCATATGATCAATGATTGATCTCTTCAGATGGTGAATCAGTCCACCTGCAGGTCTGCTGGAAATGTCACTATGATGAGTCACAGATGCCCCTTTTCAATAACATGAAGTTACATTCACATCAGGGTCAGCAAAACCATAACCAGGACCAAAGATAAAGTGGTAAATAAACTATAAATCTCAATCTCAAGGTTCATTTTCAAACTAAAACTTAAAATTTTGATCTGATGATGGCGCTAATGGTCATGTCCGTTTGTCTGGGTTTCAAAGACTCTTGAAATAGATTTTGGTCTGTTCAAGTACTTTAACATTACATTGAGTTGGATCACTTAAATAGCATACCATGATTGTATATCACACAACTTGAATAAAGTTTTTACAATGCATCCTTTACTGGGACTATATATACGTGCCTAAATACAAGCTGCCAGGCCTTTAGTGTTACAGTAACTGTATTCTGTAATATAATACAAATCACTGAGGCGCTCAACATGCGCACTCGGCAGAAAAGAGCAGACATATAAAACTAAGTTAGATGCAGAGGGACACACGCAAACAGTGACCTTCAACACTAGTGACACTGTCAGTACGAGCCGCTTTGTAATGTATACTGCACACACTGTAGACTCACACAGAGAGAAAGGGCTGCACATTAGCGAGACTACCACACCTCACCTCAAAAAAACCAAATCATCACTCTGCGTCTCTTGTTGTACCTTTTAGTGCGTCGGAACATCCTGCTCGTGGGGTATCTAGGCGTAGCTCTGAGGAACAGGATCACCAGCAACAGCTGAGCGGTGAGAGAGCAGTCAGAAAAAAGCACGTCTCTGGAAATAATGTTATCGCAATGCAACGTATACTGTAGCTCCCGCAACCCTTAGATGTGCGCTGGTGTCTGTATGTCAAGTGTTGCCAAGAACCAGGGGGGGGGGGGGAGAGAGGAGAGGGAGAGAGAGAGAGAGAGAGAGAGAAAGACAAAGAGGGAGGGATGGAGGCAGATAGGGTGGGTCTGCATTTGAGAGAGGATCAACAAAAGGCAGCAGGGGCTTGTGGTTCATTTTCTCAAGGCCAAGGTGCCGTGGTACAGAGTGTAATTTGGTGACATATTTGTGTTTGTGTTTTCCTATTTTGTTCTTTGCTCTCAATGTCTGTGCACTGAGAGAACCCGGTGGGGAGTTAAAAGCTTTTACTGCAGGCTTTAGACACCATGAGTGAAAGAAGCAGAGAGTAAAAAGACGTTAATTTATCTCAGCAGAGAGTGAAGAAACGACCAAGGGGCAAGGTCATGTGGACTGTTACATAACTGAAAAACAGATGTTGAATAGAATTAAAGATTTAAAAAAGCATAACTGATGAAGATGTATGCCACACACACACACACACACACACACACACACACACAAACACTCTCTGAATGGCTGTGTTTACCCATGAATGGGTGCAGTAGGCAGATTGAAAGTGAAGCCAACTCCACCGAGCTCATCTATAATGGATGGTGGGGCTGATTGCGTCCTACAAAGGGAGACTGGATGTGATGCGAAGGAGACAGACTGAATCCAAATGGAAGCTGTCTCAAGAGAGTGTCATGATGGTGGAAATGGGAAGTATAGGTGGAAAGTGAAAGACAAGAGTGAGATGGATAGGTGAACACAGCCTGAACACAAACACGAGTTGGTGTGAGGTTTCATTTCATGTTTGATTACCTGTGATGATTTGGGAAGAGGGGGCAGCGTAGAGAAGATGGATAGGGCAGGGAAATCAGAAAGGGGATAGGAGGGTGGCGACAGAGGTAGTGGGCTGTGACCACTTACACACACACAAACATAGACCCAAACACACACACACGCAGATTTTCTCTTACTCAGTGGAGAAAAGACATTATAATGAAAAACCTTAAGAAACTTCTTACACCGCTATTGGTCATATGTCATACTCGTCCTAATAATCTATACATCATGCAGCGATGGAAGAAGTATTCAGATGTTTTACTGAAAGGTCCGGTGTGTAGGTTTTGGTGGTATCTAGCGGGGAAATTGCAGTTTCAGCGTCCCCTTCCAAGCGTATAGGAGAAACTACAGTGGCTGCGAAATTCATGAAAAACGCGAACAGCCCTATGTAGAGCCAGTGTTTGGTTTGTCTGTTCTGGGCTACTGTAGAAACATGGCAGGGCAACGTGGAAGGGGACCTCCCTATGTAGAAGGGGACTGTTTATTCTTAGGTAATGAAAACAAAATGATTCTTAGGTAATGAAAACAAAATGATTCTTATTTTCAAGTGATTATACACTCATGAAGACGTACTGTACTTATTATATTATATTTCTGCTAGCTAAAAAAGCCTATTCGCTTTCTTGCCGACAGTTGGATTAGAAGAAGAACGATACCACTCTCATGTCTGTACGTGAAATATGAAGCTTATGCCAGGAGCTGGTTAGCGTAGCTTAGCAAAAAGACAGGGGGAAACAGCTAGCCCGGCTCTGTCCACACAAAATCATCCTACCAACACCTCTAAAGTTCACTAATAAACACGTTGTACATCTTACTTAAAGCTGCATTCATTGATTTTCTGGTCACTCATAAAGTTGTTATGACAAACTTAGCAAACCGTTGGCTATTTACACATCCAGTGGACACAGAGCAACATTAGCATTAGCAAGCCCAATATTCACTCTCGTTTTAGCTCTGCTTTTGGTCTCCACCAACTGCAGAGGGCACTATCTAGCCCTTTAGCTGCTAAATGCTCCACTATGCTCCCCAGCTACTCGCTGTGTTCATCAGCTAGTTGTTACCTCTGTCTGTCTGCAGTTTGGTGCTGAGCAGGTAGTGCAGAATGGTTTCTTAGAGCTTATTCTCAGAAAGCAGCTGCCTGTGGCGAGATGCAATCAAAACAATAACGTTGTGGGCCGGAAAAACAAAACTGAGCTGAAAGACGCTATAATGCTGAGGGGAACAGCAGCTAGGCGATAATCTGGGTTCATCACTACGAGTGAACCTTTTCACGTAGTCATGTCATCTATTGTAAATATAAAATGTACTTGAAGTATCAAAAGTAAAAGTACTCACTATGCAGCAGAATGGCCCCAGTGTTGTATTATCATATGCTGGATTGCTGAATTATTATTACTGATGGATTACTGTGTATATACTGTTGGATAGTTTAATCTATAAAAATGGATCATATATTAACTAATAATAATATATAACTATAATAATATAACTAGAAACTAATGCAAATATATGTAGTAGAGTAAAAAGTACAATATGAAATGTCTCTCTTTATCAAGTGAAAACTCTTCAGTGCTATTTTGTTCATTGTTGTTTGTTAAATGTATCCACAGAACCAACATTATGCTGCTTTAATGCATATTTAGTTTTTCTGTGACTAATTTATCTGTGCTGTATGTTTTACTGAATTTATGTATCTTCTTCTTTTTATTTCGGCTGTTCCCTTTCAGGGGTCGCCACAGCGAATCATGCGCCTCCATCTAACCCTGTCCTCTGCATCCTCTTCACTCACACCAATTAACTCCATGTCCTCTCTCACTACATCCATAAATCTCCTCTTTGGTCTTCCTCTAGACCTCCTGCCTGGCAGCTCCAACCTCAGCGTCCTTCTACCAATATATTCACAGTCTCTCCTCTGAACATGTCCAAACCACCTCAGTCTGGCCTCTCTGGCTTTATCTCCGAAGCATCTAACATGAGCTGTCCCTCTGATGTACTCGTTCCTGATCCTGTCCGTCCTCGTCACTCCCAAAGAGAACCTCAACATCTTAAGCTCTGCTACCTCCAGCTCTGCCTCTTGTCTTTTCTTCAGTATGTATGAATTACCAAATCCTACTCTATTGTGTGTCTGTGTGTGTTTTTTTACTATATTTCACTGTATTTTGTTGGGGGGGGTTCACGCAGGTTGGCTAAAGCTGAATGCTAAAACACTGATAAACTAACAACCAGACAAACTAAAGTCCAAGTGTGAAAGAGGGAGATAGAAAGAAGAGCAAGAGAAGGGATTTAGAAAAGAGTGATAGATAGAGTGGAGCTGGAAAGCCGAGGGGTGGACATGAGAGCGGAATAGACACAGATTAATAACTAGGCAATAGGATGAGAAGAGGGGAGATAAAGAGCGAGTAACTGAGCGACTGGAAAAGGCAGGATGGCTTTCAGCACCATGGACAGCCTCCAGAGCTCCCGGCTGGCCTTAATCAGACTCCGACACACTCCCAGCATCCCCCCAGCCGACCTCCTCCTCATTCACACGAGGGCCACACACTCCAAACCACAAGCACCACTCAAGCATCCTCAGAGCTTCCAAAACACAACGTGCCAATCATGCTCAGCAGCTCCTCTTGGTGTGATTGTTTTTCTACATGGAGGGACCCGGTCTCTCCCCAGAGAGGAGAGAAAGGAGAGGTGAGAAAAAAGGAGGGCGAGATGAACCGAGGTAACACTCACCTGCTGTTCTTGCGAGGCAGAGGCAAATCCTTCTGGAAGAAAGTCAAAGAAAAAGAAAAAGAGAGAGATCAGGTACAGAAAAATTCAAATATACAATTGAAAAACGTGCCATGTAGAGACTTGCTCTTCTAGCGCAACAGGAGACCTAAAAGGCTGGGTGGTACATGCCATGACTAGTAAACTAGCCTTTATGTGTAAAATGCGTGGAGTTCCTCTTTAAAGTCACCATAAGCCTTTGAGAGCATCGTCCTTGTTCAATTTAATGCTTTTCCTTGATTTGAAAATAAAAATAGGGGATCCCTGAGGGCTATATCAAGTATTGAAAAATCTGTTATTTAAAATTATATTTGACTGTTATAATTACAGTTTTTTCAAGAAGTAAATTCTATATTTTAATTTGGATGACTGTTAAATATCTGTATTGTATGGCATGAAAGATCCGTGGATGGATAATGCTGGGCCCAGATTAACCGTGACTTTTTGTGCAGTATGTGTTTCTATGCTAAAACATTACAATGCTCCCCTGTTTTTTAAATTTTATTGCATATCTAAAAGCCTTTTTTCTTATAATATTAACAAACAGTACGAGCATATACTGTATACTGTATACTGGTAACCTCTATCTTGATTGTCCATGTTTGTAGGCTAACCAGCTAAACAGGTTATTTTAGAATGAAATTACAGTCTCATCTCACATTTTTCAATGTCCTACATATAATACTAGGACTAACTAGCTCCACACTCCAATATCATAACAATGCTGTTTCTTTATTTACATGTCTTCTACCTGGATCAATAACTGATGAGGATGCTAACATTTTGCCTGGGACATGTTGCGTTAGCCTCAGTCTTTCAGCACGATATAATTTATGTAGCCATAAAGTGCATATTTAAGACCCCTTTTACAGGGTTCTTGTTTTAGTTCTTTCATTCTTCTTAGAAAAATCAAAAAGTCAACAGGAGATAACGTTTTCAACCAACTCATGGACATAACGTTAGCCTGATTACTGTAGGTAATTAGCTACAGTTGATAAAATCAGTTAGCAACGGGTGTCAGTTCAGCCGGCAAAATCTGTGGTCTTGACTGGAAATGAGAACCTGCTTTTGAGTACGTCTGTCTGAAATCTACGACATAGTGTTTTCTTTTACTAAGAATTTTGAGAGGTAAATCCGCCACCGTTAGCATTGTAAACTGCATACGAGAACGGAAAGCTTGACAGGCGCAGCAACAGTATAAGCGGGGCGGGGCTAAGTGGACGGTTAACTGCTACACAGCGGAGCCAGGGCTAATCCACACTGACAAGGTAATAAACGCGACTTGAACTTATCCAGGTTAACCTTGCATGTATGTACATTATGTATTCACATCTAAGTTATGTTTGTTTTCAAATAGTCAGTCTGTTCATTTCTGCCACTGAGCCAAGCTACCCCCCCCCCCCTCCCCTTCCATTCTATCCTCCCATCTCCTGGGTCCAGATGGACAGTGTACATTGGGCTGAAGCAGCAGCAGACACTCACTGCGCAGAATGAAAACAGTGTGAACAGAGCCAGATCTCATGCCAGCACAGCCTGGCTCTTTACAAAACCCTGCACACGGAGATAGAGAGAGAGGGAGGGGACACAGGGTGTAAACAAGGGTGGAGTAGACGGTGAGAGAATACACAGCCTTAGCCTCGAGCCCGAGTATTCTGGCCTTCAGCTGCACGTGTGTCTTTGTGCAAGTGAGTGTCTCAGACGTGAGCCATTACACAGCGTATGGTAGCAGATGCAATTAATGCATTAGCCACTTCACACATTCTCCAGTCACACGCCGGGTAATGTTGTTAATGTGCTGTTAGCATCGCATCGACCACCTTCTTACCACAGTCAATGCAATTATTATGTTAACCTTCAGATAAAGATTGTGTGTGTGTGTGTTTGAGTGAGGATGTGTGTGTGTGGACCTGCTGCTACTGATCTCCTGTGAAGCACAAAATATGTATTATACTGTGGCTGCCTGAAAGCTCCGTGTTACAAGGACAAACCTCCAACGCAGCAGAGTGTTTTTATGTCTGTCACCATCCATAAAGCTAATGTCACGGATAACAATTACCGCCAGAGGAGAAAGCTGACTAGTGAGATGCCACGATATACCAAACAGAGTGGAAACCACTCAACCAATAAGAAGAACAGAAAATAATAATCTCGGCCTCTCCTCACCTCAGGATCATAAGCCAGTCACAGGCTACACTGCTATTGAACTGCATGTTCCGACAAATCCCTCTTTACAAGGACAACTGAATATTCACCCTATTGATCCCTCCTCACTTTGTCCTTCATTGATCAGGTTAATTGACCCTGAGCCGTCAGAGCAGAGGAGACGATGGCTTACAAGAGCAAGAGGCTTCAAAAAAGGACGAGGAGGGTTGAAACAAGCCCTGACTACACCTGGCAGATATTTTCGACCACAAAAAGTAGACTTTTTTATTTTATTATTATCTAGATTTGCCATATTTTATGTATTGAACTAATCAATAATATTTTCTGTAAATAAAATTTACCATGATGAAGGTCAAAACCTGCTCTACACTGCCAGGATTAAATTCTGTACATAAATAAATAGTGAATCCTTGGCTTTAAAAGTCCAATTTAAATTTATTCAGTCTAAAAAATATTGCAATCACTCAATTAAATTCACACAATGTGTAATTTCTAGCAAGGCGGGCGGCTAGCTCTAGCAATGGCAAGGTCAGTCTGTTGGTCAGTCCACCGCTTAAGTCCAGATTGACGTCTCAACAACTATTGGATAGATTACCGTGATGTTTTGTACTGACTTTCGATGCGTTCAGAGGATGAATCCCACTGACTTCGGTGATGCCGCTGACATTTCCTCTATTGCCATCATGCTGGCCTGTCTCACGTGTCACAGTCATTTAAAACAACAGGACTGTTTTGCATAAATAGTCCATTTAGAACTAAGTGCAAAAATAAAATCCAAATGCATTAAACCTATAAGTGGAATAGAGCAGACTGTTTTTGTGTCTGAATCCAGACCTGTGAACATCTGCTTACCGTCTGTCTGAAGTCCCTCTGCGGGGCTCTTTAATGTTCAGGCATTTCTAGACAATAAAAAGAACCAGTTGGCACATTAAAGTGCGGCGTTCTCTACTGGTGCCTGAAATAATAAATAGGCACCATGAATATGATGCCTCCATCTTGCCTTCCTCCTGTAGATTATATCCCTGTGCTACGGTAGCTCAATTATTAAATCCTCAAGTGACACGGCCTTTATTAACCCAATATAAATTCCATTAAAGCAGTCCTGCATCCCCCTCACTTCCATATTATAATTCTCAGGAATCAGTGTCACATAGTATCTGCCTGAATTTCTCCTCATAATCCTCTATTCGACTTTAATTTGTATGAAAAGAGACAACTCATTTCCCAATTCCAATCTAGACTTTGTCAGTGGTCATTGTGCCAGGAGACTAGCACACCAGTCCGCTTCTAAAGCTGCCTTTGTGACTCACAGTCTCAGCATTTCCACAAAATACAGAACAAGCAGACAATATATCATTAAGGAAATATTATCCAGGAGGAAGCCTGAATTCTCTGTGACTTGATTCTCCTGTGGTATAATTAGTGTGTCAGAATGCCACGCTTGTTGCTCATTGCGTGGCCTCATTTCCCACATCGCAGAATGTTAAAAAAGATTGTTGAAGAACGCATCATCCGAGGCTGATGTGTTGCCGGGTTTAGAGGGTTTAGAACGCTCCCTGAGTCCCGCTAATAGAGTCTGGCGGTGGTGAAGGGTGACTGACAACAGATTGGAGGCTCTGTCACAAACATGGCATGCCCAGCGATCACAGATTAGAAAGCAGCACAATTCCACACTATATTTGCTCCCTTCACTGACAATAAACGGCTGCTCTTTTTATCCAGGTTTAGCTTCGTCCTCTGGGGGAGTGAGTTGAGGTTTGAGCTTATAAACGATTGTCTGATCCCCTTTAGTCCCAGGCTATCACACTGACAGGATTATTATTAGTGTTTATGTGTTTTTTTGGGGGGGGGGAGACTGTGCAAACGTCTATGAATGTTCAAATGCTCTGACAGGAGGGTGATTGTGCGCCTGCCTTGTAATGTCTTTGCTTTATGTATGAGCATTTTGCCTTAAGATGACTTCAAGTGCTTACAGATACAGATTAATGTTGTGCTTTTTAGTATCTAATCTGCAGATGGCCTATTTCTGTCAAAGCATGTTCACTCTGACAACAATATTTGTTTATGCTTCAACTGTAGCACTCATTCAATGTATGTTTTTATGTTTTGAGTCATTGTCTCGAAGCATCATTTGTTAATTTATTCAACCTCAGGCATGAGAATGTACAGAGATGAAAAGGATGTTGAACTTCATAAGCCTTGAAAGCAAAAATGTCTCTTTTGTTGTCTTAAACTGTTAGTTAAACCATTAAAATTGATGATTGTCATTTTGATGATTGGGATGCTATTCTACAGCCATTCAGCGAGGTGAAGTCAGCTAGTTTGCTAACTATTGAGTCAATACATCATCCCTCCATCCATCCATTAAAAAAGCCAGGGGGTAAACATTTGGATACAAGTAGTAGCTGAGACATCAAAGTCCAGTGAATTCTGTCTCCTGATACAGGTTTCCCTGCCATAAAACTATAAAAGGTCCTTCGCTGTTCGGTCCTTCAAGTCATCTTGCCTGCACTAAAGGAATAAAAAAAAAAAACTGTAATAATGAAATGGGATTCGTTGAGCTGCATGCCTATAAAGCACATTGCCCGATCTGTCAGGATGAGCCAGCCAGTCCAATCGTTTTGAAGACACACTGCACAAGAAAAATGGTGGGGAATAGGCCTGGAGAAGAACAACAGGGATCAATCAAGGAGTGTCCTGCTGCCAAAAGACAGTGACTGGGCCAGTCATCATCTACAGCAGTGACTGACTAACCGATCGGGGTTTGACAGATGGAAACGGCAGAGGGGCATGAGTGTCACGCATACTAGATGGTCTGGCACTCTTTATTTTTGTGCAGCCATTTATTTTATTTCTAATATGTGAAAGTCGAGCCTGCGACAACGATGACTGGTGAAGAAAACTTTTGAATGATAAACTCAAAGTCGCACTGACATTATAATGTATTTTTGATTACATTTTTGGCTTCAATAGCACCCCCTTACATTAATGTTCTCCAGAGGGTGTGAATATTTGGTTTGCGAAAGATGATGTCAGTACTGTAATTTGATTGGTCCCGTATCCGTGTTGGCGGGCAGTTAACCAGCTAGTCGTGTGATTTTGTCAGCCGTCGAAAAGCCGTTGATTATAGCCCCATCTTTAATTTTATCACTGTATGTTACACCATTTACATTGCTTCGTTATTCTCTGAGTTTCTGGTCATTTGCCGTCACCACAACTGGACCCATGAAAGAGAGGCAGCTAACACCAGCTCCACCCGCTCCACTGTATCGCGTGAATCGAACACAACACAACTCAGCAGGTGTTCAAATAAAACAAACCAAAAGTAACGTCTTGTGAGAATTAGTACTAATGCTAGCATGCTAGGCTAACCACTTCCGAAAGTGTAAGCTAGTTAGCCTACCTTGCAGGCCTCTACTTTCTAAGTGGAATACAAACTAAATAACACTTAATAACAGTGAATGTTGTAAAGGGACAGGCAGATTACTAACATTACGTGAGCTTGTTGTAAAAGAGATGCCTTGTGTCAACATTCATGGGCTATGACACGCTCCAGTCGATAGCACACCCCATAAGTTGACAGCGAGTCAAGGGGAGCACATCCAGAGGCATGAATGTGCAAATGTCACGTCATGCCTCTAAAATGTCCAAAAACTGTTTTAACCTCTTTTTAAAAAAAGGGAACATTTGCACAGTAGCTGCATTATTATTTATAGTATATATTTCCTTACACAAAAAGTTAGGAAGATTTAAATTTCAGTTCTACTTTTCATATAGATGACATATTGTCTTGAAGCAAATTTATGCTAACCTAATAAAATTATTATTATTCAAATTATTTCTAAAGATTTGCATAATGGTACATATATGTGTGCCAGCAAGCCAAATGCAGGGTCACGGAGTGCAGGGGGCACAAAAAAAGATGTTCATTTCATGTTTGTCATGTTGAAGCAATGCATCATGGGTGTGACCCCTGACCCCGACTGCAGGGGAGTGGGGTGTGTCACCATATGGCGCTGAGAGAATGATTGCGTGTGGCTGTGTGTGTGTGTCAGAGAGAGAGAGTGACGGTTGGGATGATGAGACCCGGGGGAGTGACGAGGCCGACGAATAGGACACGCAGAGCCAATCACATGTCAACGCACCGTTTTATAGACACACACACACACACACACATAAAGATAACACATGGGTATACAACTCCATGCAGATAAGTTATATGCACACATCCCTGCACTACAAGTCTACAGACACTCTCTATCTCACACGGTGACATACGCCAAATCGTTCAGCTGGCCTGCCTATAGCTATAAAACGCCAGCGACTTTGTGAGTCTGACTCTATGATGATTGATTCCCTCACCGCTCCTGTCATACATCACAGCAGCAGAGCAGTGAGCTGAGCGCCGGGGATGATGAGACATGAAACCCTCAGCACACCTCACTACTAATCCTCCCTTGATTCCTTTATAGAGTCTTCCGTCTCCCCCTTCCTCTCTTTTTACACAGGAATAGGGGTCAATTTGCCTCTGAGTCGCTCAGAGGTGCAATTCAGAGCCCTCGCTGACAAATCTTCTTTTTTTACTTTTTATTTTTTAGCAATACAAGCACCATATTAGAGGCAAACTGAATGAATGCATAAAAATAAATGCACACACGCCCACAGGAGGCTGCTCTCCGCCGGGCCCACAGGCTGCTCATCTCTGCTCAGTTCACTTGACTGAATCGCACAAAGATGGAGGGGGGTGTATGACCCGTGGTTAAGCAGGCTGCTTCATAATGGATGAACACAGTCATTTGAACACGTCATATCAGTATGCATGAGTGACGATTCCAACATTTTACCAAAGAGACTGTATAGCCTTCATAAGCTAAACTAAATAAATATGATCCTAAAATGAGCTTTATAGTGATGATAGGTGAACATCACAGCGAAGCTCCAAGCTTCCAAGCAATCACGTGACACCTATTTAGAAAAAATATATGGGGTCCGTTTGCAATACACTCACCACCTGAGACTAACTGTGCGACCTCATTAGGCAACATACAGTAAGAATACCTTTTTGTTTGGGGCTTTGCTTAAAGCATCATGATTAGACTACAGACCAGGGCCAGAATTAATCGGTTAGTCAGAAAATGAATGGCTAACTATTTCAATACTCGATTAACCAGCAAGACAGTTTTTAAGCAAAAATGCCAAACATTTGCCGGCTCCAGCTTCTCCAATGTGAGGATTTGCCACTTTTTGCAGTCTTACATTATAGTAAAGTAAATATCTCTGGATTTGGACTGCTGGTCCAACAAAGAATGACATCAGCGTGGGCTCTGGGAAATTTTGATGTTCACTTTTCACTATTTTCTGATGTTTTACACACCAAAGAACTAATCGAACGTTGGAGAAAATAACCAATCTAGAATGAAAACCTGCAATATTGTTAACTGCAATATATGTTTGGATAGTGTATGTACTGTATCAAGTGTAATAATGTTATGTTCTTTATAGACAGCCGCTTCCATTTATTTTAAGTGGCAGTATACAAGCTAATAAATACCATGTTATAGGCCATACTATAAGGTAAAATCATCTTAAGAGTCTCTATGGAAATATTTTCATGATATATACAGAGGCCTGTAGGTACATTGATAGGTTGCACTTGTTACCAAATGAATTCCTGTTGTAATTTTGAAGCCATACAATTCAAACTGAAAATCACAGCAACTTGCCATTACAAATGCATAAATGAGCCTGTGGTGTAATGAGATGATGTCTGACTGTGTGGCCTAGAGCTGTAAACAATGGGAAAGGTTTTTCAGTAGAAGAGACACACCACAGGGTGATGATGTCCAGCCGGCTGTACGGCCAGACCAGCTCACCTGCAGCCTCCGGCGCCGTATTATCCCCGAGTCATCCATGGCGTAATGAAGAGCGGTGGGGCACCTGACGGGGATTTCCCCTCACTGAAACAGTCTGTTGACCCCTCACTAATCTGTGTTTTAAACCAGCAGGGCTGCGGCATCCACCCGAACTGCGCAGCAGCAGCAGCGTCCAGGCGCACTCGGAGCCAAAGAGGCGCGCGTGCACACACACACACACACACACACACACACACACACACACAGAGGGAGTCCGGTGTCACGTCGAAGATGCCCACGAAAATACACAAACGTCAAGCAGTCCCATTCTGTGTGCTGAAAAATGTCTCTAAAAAAGAAATCAGTCCCACGTCTGACCGGTGTCCTGTGTCTCCGTGCTTCCAGTCATGCTGCCGTCCCTGCGGTCTGCGCTCCTCCTCGGAGCATCCTTGACATCTTGCCAGAGGTTTTTGTGCGCTCCGATGCTGTTCAGCCGAGCGACTGGAGGCCTGAACAATCAGGGCAAACCCAATGTCCATGCAGGATCAGCCGAGCCGACACTGAACCCAAGTTATTCTGTTCTTCTGTCCCGACAATCCCCGGAAGAAACGTGAGCTTCTTCCCACATTTGGTCACAAAGGACAACGTGTTCAAAAGGTCAGCGCAGGCGAAACCAACCGATTATTTTACACACTATTGCACCGTAGTTGAGCAGCGCTGCTCTGAGACGCGCTTCATCCCTGAGCTCCCCGGTCGGGCTGACATTGCCGCGGAGGAGCCGCGGAGGAGCCTGTCTGGTCCAGTAAACATCACCGTGAGTAAGGAGAGCGCGTCCCTCCCTCTCGCCCCTCTTCAGAGACACTTTAAGTTGAAACTCGTATGCGTTTCATTCCTCCATTCTTTGCTCCTCAACCTTCGCTTCCTTTGAAACTGGCGAGTGCACGGGGCGACAGCGGCAACGCGATATTTGTAACCCCTTCCTGGGATTCCCTCTCGCCCCTCCTCCTGCAGGCGCACACGGGGTGCCTCTCCTCAGATGAACGAAGGACCATCCAACCCCGGGTCCGCAAGACACGACCCATGATGGGTTCATGATGGTATGTTTAGGGCTTTTTAAACACCTCAGGGCTGTCTGTAGACGTTCCTGCTGAATATGGATTGGGTAGCCCGAGCTCACATTTTGGACAGCCAAGCTTTTCAGACGATGTGTAAATATGTATAGAGGCTGTTGGAGCCACATTCAGCACCACAGACAGCGACACGGGATTCAAAGTGCACCGACATAGTGGGGAGTGTTTCCCCTTATTGCAGTGAAATGCAAACCTCCTTTGTGCTAAGTGAGTCACCTTTCAGTAAAACGAACTGGGTCTTGTTAAGGGTTATAGGTCACTCCTAAACACACGTCGGCATAGCATTCATTTACTTTCTGTCTCCACTATTCCTTTCTACTTTAATTACTAACTTTACAGTATCTTACAGAGCTGTGTTTAAAATTTAAAAAAAGATAAATAGACCTACCAAACACAACAGAGTGGCACCATTCAAATGTAATATAAAGCTTCCTTACTTTGTTCTTTAACTCCTCAAAAAGAAATTGTACCTCCAAAATAAGGCTATGTACAAAAGAAAACAATGCACATTCAAAACTACAGTCACAGTAAAAAGTACCAACAAAATTAAAATCACAAAGCCTGTGTGGACAAAATATTGTATCAAGAAAATTGTGAAAAACTTAAAATGTACAATACAAACCTCTTACAGAAAATGTGCCACAGTCAAATGGCACAAACGCTACTAGCTGCCTCTGGCAACACAGCGCAAGATTCATTGGTTCGAACTAAGGTCGGTCCTCTAACCGGGCAAATAGCCAATCACAGTTTAGGACAGAGGGGGAGCATCCTGCGGCCACCCCAGGCCACTCCCTGGACATGCCCCTGCTCAGCTCAGGCGGAAAAACCAGACCCATTAACAGAGTGAGCCTCCGCATTATTATCCATTAAATACTAGGAGATTCCAGTTGGGCTATAATATAATCGCTCATCCACATGACAAATGAAAAATAAATGTTTCGGCATCAACAGTTCACATATATCTGCGTTACTATAATCTAATGTATATCTAGATAGATACCGAATGCATATCACTATCTACATACTGTACCTATTGTATCAATCTATGGTATTCTAAAACAAGATATCAGATCTTCCTGAGGAAAAAACAGATAGATAGATAGATAGATAGATAGATAGATAGATAGATAGATAGATAGATAGATAGATAGATAGATAGATAGATAGATAGATAGATAGATAATTTGGGACTAACAAAAACAGACAAGATCATCCAACACAAAACAAAACCTGAGGCCAGACAAAACAAAAACAAAGCAAAGACTCAGCTTGGGCCTTTGCTGGGTCACGCTGGGCAACACGATGTTTCCGCCCATGAAATGACTTCCGTGACTGACAGGCGGGTGGCCCTTTGGCAAAGTCATTGCATAAGGCCTTGCTGGGGATTAGGACTTTCACACAGTTTTTATGTAACATATGGTCCGAGCTGCCCACGCAGCCATGACCCCGTCAGTGCCAGACGCAGCGGGAGATCTGCAACAGAGCGTCCAAACTCGGCCCACGCTGACCAATCCGAAAGGAGATGGGCAGGAAGGCTGCAGGGATGCTGCTGGTGTGTGTTCAAATGACTGACTAATGTTTGTTTTTCTTTTTGTTTGTAAAGAAAAGGCTGTCCGCAAAGAGTTCATGGCTTGACAAACAAAGTGGCCGGTTGGCTTCATTTTCATCTAACCCTTTCCTCAACAGGTAAAACCAATCGTCTGGTTAGCTATGCTAACAGCAGGGCCTAATGTTTGCCCATGTAGGTCTGTCTGTCAGTCTTCCACTTCGGTTCAAACGGAAAAATCACAACAACTATTTTAAGGATTGCCATGAAATTGTGTACAGACCTTCATGGACCCCAGAGGATGAATCCGACTGACTTTGGTGGTCCTGACGTTTCCACTAGTGCCACCAGCAGGTCAAAGGTTTCACTTGTCCTGTAAAATATTTCAAAGTCGGTACAGACATTCACGGTCCCCTTCAGAATGCAATGTAATAACTTTGGCAATCCTTTTACTTTTCCTTCTCGCGCCACAAAATAATCAAAATTTAAAATTTTCCAATACTTTGGTTTATGACCAAATACCTGCAAAACCATAAAAACTGACATTCCCATCTGCCTCAGCTGTACTGTGACGGTGAACATGGTAAACGTTGTACATGCTAAACATCAGAATGTTAGATTGTCATTGTGAGCATGTTAGCGTGCTGACATTTGCATTTCGCTCAAAGCCCTGCTGTGCCGCTAGCAAGGCTGGAGATGCTATACATGTGTAAAATAAACACACATGGCAAATGGCAACAGCAGCAGAAGCAAGGAACATGCAGACACACATCATGGTGACACCATGCCAATTTGTCAGTCTTATGTTTGCATGTTTTTTTATTCTTCTCGGATAAAGGAATGAAAACGCAATGCATGACTATGCCTACATCTCTTTCGATACCCCTGCTGTGGCAGAATGTGTTCAGAGACACACAGATCTATCAAAAAAAAAAAGCCCCAGTAAGCAGGCTGTTATTTGTTAGATTAAATGGAGCTGTCAGGGCCGTCTGGCTGGCAGTCAGAGAGCCGGATCGTCTAAGTGCTGATGGCTTTGCTTTGTTCCGGGATCTGTATGCTGTGTAAACCCTAACAAACAGACAACACTCTTAAAGCACTGTCAACTCCCTTTCATGCACACAAAGCCTTGTTGCCTTTCCACTCCTCTCAGCTCTGTCATGAGACTTGCGTGTGCCACAGTGGACACATAGCAGGCAGGAGAGGCTATTGATTTCTGCTCCAGCACCGGCTAAACCGAGCTTACTGTAAAAAGCCAAGCGCAGGTGGCAGTCTGGCTGGGAAGACACACTTCAATTGAGCTTCATAATGTCGTCATGATGGCCGCTGTAGAATGAACTGCTGTTGCTCAGCGGCTGCTGAACACTGAAGTGATGCTGCTTTCATATACTCTTACGTAATGATTTTGTAACCCCTTCGAGTTTGGAGACAGCTGCTCAATTTTCTTCGGAACAAGACTTGGTGCTAGTCTTTTTATCGCTGCAAAACTCAAGAACAAACCATCTTAATTACCTCAGCAGTTATATTAGAAAGAAAATGCTCACATCCGTCTTAAAAGCGGCTATCACCAATATTTCTATATTAACAATGGATCACACAGACTACTTGTATGTGACAGGGATCGCTCCTGGTGACTAACCTACACTGCCTCTCTACACGGCTTTATAGCGTCTCTGAGCTCATTGTTTTGGTTTTACCGCCCGCAACTTTACTGTTTTGGTTCATTAGCTCTCGTCAGCGTTTCCAGCTGCAACGGGCAGTTTTTCAGAAAAGAAACTCTGACAAACCCACTGTACACTACCTGCTCAGTACCAAACAGCAGACGGACACATGTTAGACACATGGGACGGCCGCATTACGCGTCAGTGTTGCTTCTCATCTGCTCCCTTGCTCAGTAAGTTCAGATCTCCTTCGTTCTAACTTGAGCAATGATTTCATGAATTAGCTCTTAGTCTTTGACTTGGCCTCTGCGTAAAATCATAGATAAACCAGTGCTGCTTCATGTTGTTTGATACAAATAGAGATATTTAAAGAGAGAGCTTAAAACTAGGCTGAACCACCTGAAACACCCACACACATCATTTCCTGATGTTTTCTAAAGACAGAAGGTTGGACAGGAGTCTATGTTTCAAGCATGCCTCTTCGGTCATCTGGAAATCTCAACTGTCTCAGTGTCATTTGAGAGATTATGGTCTTTAGGATGATGAAACCCTTTCAAAATCCATCAGAGGGACAAAAACGTCATCATCGCCAAGTTGAAAACAAGTGACATGGTGGAGATACAAGGCTTTCACTCAGAAACAATGACAATTTAGATTTTGGGGTTTTATTTTGCGGGTTATGTGTTTCCACACCCTGAGGAGGAAATAGCACACATGGTGTTGGTGTGTGTTCCACCACACACACACACACACACACAGAATGTGAGCAGATGGGAATAGTGATGCTTTTCGGGTCACAGCGTCTTTTCAGCAGCATTACTGAAGAACAACTGTACAGCTGACGCACCAGTAATCCAGGCTGCGACTAACCGGCCGCTCCGTGCTTCTATAATTTGCTTTATGTTGCCGGGACACTCCACCGACTTAACACATGAAGATCAGTTTACTCGTCCTGAGGAGCACTACTCATCCTGTGAAAATAGTTGTAAAATGCCTTCTGTGGCTCTGGACTTCAAAAGTAAAAAAAAAAAACCAGCCAAAATTAGTTTTAGTTTTAAACCTCAAGTGTAGGATGGAGCATTTGGGAAGTTTGACTCATACTTGAGTGTTATGTTTAACGGCGGTTTTAGGTTGGACCCAAAAGACAAGGCTGGACACGAACGTAGGCGGTAGGATAGCCAACAAGGTTTATTTAATGGTATCAGCGAGGTTGAGGGCTTGGAAGGCTGGCAGCGGGATAGGCCGGTACGTGGAGGTGGAGAGTCAACACGAACTGGGACTGAAGGATGCCGGCTGGTAGACCGGAACTCCAAGCGGTAGTTGCAGGAGCCGGACGAAGCGCAACACGTAGGTGAATGGTGGCAGGAGAATCCACGGAGCGAGACAGGCAGATGGACGAGGCAGATGGGAGGATATCTGGATGTGGAAACAGAGGCTGTAATTAGTTCCAGCATAAATGCAATAGATAGCGCTTCGAAAGTTTCTTCAGTAGAAGGCGCACGACGTAAGTACCACAAAGGAGACAGTACGATCTGGCGAAGACTGGAAGGTTGAGCCGGTGTTTAAATACTGCAGGAGGTGGTGATGAGCCGAGATGAGCTGCGGGTGTGCAGGTAGGCGGAGCGCAGGGGAGTGATTGCAGGTGTGGAGGAGAGAGAGAGACTGGTCCGCTCCGTGGATGGCTCCAGACAAACGACAACAAACAAGACAGACAAGAAACACAAGGCAGGGCAAAACACTGGGAAACATGAGGGAGTTTAGGGAAAATATTCCCCAAACCCTGACACTGGAGAATAAATTGCCAGGATATCTTGGACGCTTTGACCTTTTTTTTTTTTTAAATCTGTTTTTTTAATAGTTTTTAATTAAATGCAACTTTAAGATTTTTTTTAACCAGTTAATTTAACTTTTCGGTGTAAAAACCAATATCAGACAAATTATTTAAGCAGAAGATTTCTGTACATCTTAAAACATGTCCGGAGGGGATCTTTAAACTTAGCAGTTTTATAATTGTACACCTCCTTGCCATCCCCAAACAGAATCCTTTATCCAAGCCCTATGCAATTGACATAACAATGAAAAGCACTATTGCCAACAGTAAAGATGTCTAACATAGACACCATGTCAAGGTTAATGTGCAATATTAAAACCAGGTATGGTCTTCAAACACTATGAGTCGTGAAAGCAAGTTCAACATCACTTGATTTGCCTTTTCAAGCCTCTGTCAGTTCTTTGAGGCTCAACGGTCACAGACGGTGACCATTTATTTTCGTCATCACCAACACCAACTAAATTCGCTTATCCTAAAAACTCACACACGATGCCTGGGTTGAGAGAGACCTCTAGAGGATCACCATCAACAGGAATCAGACACAGCAAACAGGGTGCCTGCTGTTTTGCAGGGGATCAGGATTGTAACAACAAAGACTGTGTGTGTGTGTGTGTGTGTGTGTGTGTGTGTGTGTGCGTGTGTGTGTGTCACTACTATGGCAATTTTGGTGGATTAGGTGACATTATTGTAAGCTTCTTTTGGCTTTTTGTATCACCTGCACAGTCTGTATTTGGCTGCTGCTGTTTGGTTTCCAGTGGTCTTACAAGATTAATACAAATAAATGTGAGGCCCCCTTTCACCACCAATAAATCACCACTGTGACTCCTTGTGGTGAGAGATGGCAGTGCAACAGAGCAATCGCATGAGCCCTGCACAGTTTTTTATGTTGCTTTGTGTGCCTGCAAAGGAAAGATGAATTAAAATGTGTATTATTTGTTAAAAATGTATCCCCAAATATATCCTCAATGTTCTGTTGAAATGTACAAAGCAATAATCTGAAATTACAAATCTGTACGGGGTTATTTATCCTCCTGGTTGATTTAATTACGCTTGATTGGTTCCTTGGGAAGACATCCTCATCTAATTAGTGATGCTAAGAGGATGTTGGAGCAATGTTTTGGTCTATTTTCACACTCATTCAAAAGTACATGTCAATTCCTGCGTCAGATCAATTAGAGTGAGCACCGGAGGTGTCGCTTGATCTGTAAGATGATCACAGGGTCAGGATAACGTCACACACACACACACACACACACACACACACGCACTACTAGTGCCTAATTAAAGTCAAGGTGTCCGATGTTGTGGCAAATAGTCTTAAGTCAGGGGTGTTTAGTGTTTGTCTTGTTATTGTTGTCTAGATGTCTAGAGAAGAGAAGAGAAGAGAAGAGGATGGATTTTAATTTCTACCTTTCTTTCTCTAATACAGTTTATAGGTAGAACAGAGGTGAATCAAAATGTTTCCATCTCAGTCTTTATTTCCTCTGTATCACTCTTTCCATCGTTCCTTCCTGTCCCCCAAGGTTTAATAACACAAACCCACAGACTGACCTCACCAATTACAAGGCTAGACAGCGGCAGCGGGCATTGTGGGTAATCCTGGTGGCCACCGTGTCTCACTCCGAAAGAGGAGGCACCTCTCCTGCTGGCAGCCCAAAAGCTCGGCCCAGGAGGTCATCCCTAAACCCGCCACACACTGCTGCTCCTGACGAATGGACACCATAAGAGGATTGCTCCATTCACTATGGCCAAAACCCACAAGTGAACTGACGCACATCAACAGACAGATGCACCCACGCACACATGCCACACTCACAAACCCTTGCACACAAAGTCAGCACATGCAGATGTACTAAGCAAATAATATTAGAAAACGTGTGACGGGAATAGGTCCTGGTCTATTAGGCAAGGCAAGGCAAAGGTATCCATATAGCACAGTTCACACACAAGGCAGTGGTGCTTTACAGACACTTGAACTTTTAACAAACCTTGTGTGAGCATATATACAAATGTGGAGGCAATACTGATATAAACAAGACCGGGGCCAGAGGAAAAGTCAGGGGATCACTCAAGTGGGTAGGATTCATCCTCTGAGGAGCATAAATTACTGTGCAAAGTTTCACGGAAATCCATTGAATAGTTGTGCCAGTTTGGATTAAAGTGGTGGGCCGACTGACTGACAGACTGACACTGCCATCCCTAGCGAAAAATGAAAATACAGACATAATAATGAAATAAAAGCAATAAATACAAGGCAGCAGAAAAGTGAAATATTTTTAGTGATTTAAGTAAAAGCAAAACGATTTTTAAACTATATTCTGTGACAAACTGAAAGCCAGTGTTAGAGCTAAGGAACTGGCAAGATGTGCTCTACTCTCTTTGTCTTTGTCAGGATCCTGGCAGATTTTGGGGGGTAAACCAGGAAACATACAGTAATCTAACTTTCAGGTAATGAAGGCATGTATTAGTTTTTCCAGGTCTGCTCTGGAGACAAGGTCTTTTATTCTTGTTATACTTTTAAGATGATAAAAAGGTTAACAGCGTTAACGTTGGTGCCAAAGCTTAGGTCACAGTATATGACTACGCCAAGATTCCTGACTTAAGCTTTTAATTGATAGTCTGAGCACTAGTTGTTTGCCTACATATGTTGTGGAGTAACAGAGCAGTCACTTGTGTTTTGTCTGCTTTGTGTTGGAGAAAATTCTTTGACGTACAGATAATTACGATAGGAAATATTGTTACTGTAAAAAATATGGCCTAGTGAACGCATGTAGAAATGAAATAAAACCGGACCAAGAATAGAAACCTGTGGAACCCTGTATAAAGTCTAGGGATTGCTGAGACCTCCAATCGAGACAAAATAGCTCTTATTCAGTAAATATGATTAGTCCCACCCATGCACTGTATCAAATGCTGCACTGAAGTCCAGACGAACAAGGACAGAAGTCTTGTCTGCCTCTATATTTAAAAAGAGCTCTCTCAGCACTGTGATTCTGACTGAATCCAAACTGGAAGATGTCATGAACTCGATAATTATTGAGCTGATGGAAAACTATTTTTGAAAAAGGATCTTACAGTTGAGAGAGATTTCAAATGAATGGTCTGCACAGCCTCCCTTTGCAGTCTGATTTGTAAGGGTTTTTAAAGTGGGTCTTCTTGGTTTATGGAAGTGTACGTTACACAGACGCTGAGAGAGCTTGAGCTGTTTCCTTTGCACGGTATCAGTAGATCTGAAACAGAAAGATAAACCGGGGAGAGAAGAAAGGAGACAGAAGAAGTGACAAGAACTGTGTTGTATTATTCATTATTACTTAGCTAAAGCAACAGGGAGATAGAACAGTGAAGTCAACAAAGAGACAAAGAGAAGAACAAAGGCAGATGTTATCGGAATAAAGTGCTTTTAGAGAGCACGTCTATGAATTGATTAAAGTCACGACATTTACTTCATATTTGTTTGTGTGTGTGTTTGTGGGCACTTGTACTTGCTACATAGTGAGGACTGAAATATGTTTTTTACCTACATAGTGAGGACATTTTTGTAAATTGAGGACACTTTGGCCGGTCCTCACAACATCAAAAGGCCACTTGAAGGTTAAGACTTGGTTTTAAGGGTTAGGTTAGAATTAGGTTAGAGTTAGGGTTAGGCATTTAGTTGTGCTGGTTAGGGCTAAGGTAAGGGAATACTTTATGTCAATGACGGTCCTCACAAAGACAGAAGAAGAAGATTGTCAGTGTGTGTGTGTTTTAGTATTTTGATATGAATGGCAATTGGGTGCAGCTTCAAAGCAGCATTGGCAAAGACCCAACCAGTGTTTTTAGTCCCTCAAACAGCTGATGAAAATACCTACCTCCACGCACACACACACACAGCTAAGCCTATTATGATGACGCAAAGAGTCGTGCTAGAGTACATACACAACAACATCCAAAAAGTAGCCCACAACTGCAGCTTTGAGCTCAGAGTGATGCAACCTTCACTGACCTCTTACATGTGGCCAAAATTGCTCATGTGGTTAGTTAACTTTGAGTCTTTCAAAATAACCAACCAAAACCAAACAACCAGTCTTATTTGATTTGAATAAATACTGCGTGAAGTTTTGGAACATTAATCATTAAAAAACACGATGTGGAGCGATTAGATGCTGCAGACAGCCCTGAGAACAGGGCAGGAGTGTTGCCGAGAAAGAGAAAGGGAAAGAGAAGAAGGTTCGTCTGTTGATCTGCTCCCTCTAAGGTGTCATTTCAGAAGTCGAGTTATGGCACAAACGCAGCTGTTTGTCGAGACAGTCTTCTGCCATCCGTCCACAGCCGCAGCGCCTGTGCTTGTAATATAAACATGAATCTGTCTGGGCGCCTGTCACTGGATATATCTTCCTAAAAGTGCACCCACAAAGCTCAAACATTAAGATTCGCCTCTGGTGTGTGAAGGACAAAATTCAGTCTGATCGTGACTCAGAGATTCTTCCTCTATATGAAGTGTTTCATTTTTCTAGCTAGTGATTTCCTTCTTACGTGAGCAGCGGAAATGAGATACGATAAACAACAGGCTGCATCCCAGAAAGCAATAATCTGGATATGAGAGGGATGATGAGGAAGACGACAATGTACAGAAGCAGCAGCTTTGAAGTCGGTTTTCTCCCAGAAACGGATTTCCACCCACACATTTTCCACATACATTGATACTGGTGAGGTAACCCTAGTTAATAGTAGTTCGTTAAGGAATATGATCAAGATCTCATAATTAACCCTTTAATCGTCTCATCCAGTAAAAACCAAGGGAACAGTATGATTATTATTACTTGCATTTATTTATATTTTTCTTGGGAAACAAAAAATACATTACATTTTTTCATCTGAGCTCACAGTTTTTAAATTGTGAGCCTCTACCAAATGGCTGATTTGTTCATTAAAGGTAAATTTGCATGTCTCTGGCAACAGCTGAGGTGTCCTTTTACAGTAAAAGTAAACTTTTAACAATTTGCATGGTTTTATCGCTATTAAAATGACCAAAAGCCATTTCTTTAATCACACATCTCTTTTCATAGACAAGAGCAATGTGACATAAACATGAAACATTTAATATATTAAGATTAAAATTAGTTAGATTAATAAAATAAAAAATAACTAAAGGTCATATACAATTACTGATCTTCTTCTGTGGTAATGCTGACTTGTATTCGAGCACAAAAAACGCGTATTTCCTATTACTATTATTGCGCATACTTTTGAATCATTATTAACAATTTTTGCAGCATCAAACTGGATTTACCGGATCAGTGACTGTAATTTCATTGAAAACACATTTTTTTACTTTATAACATTCAGAAAAAGTACAATTTTTAGAGCCCAAATTGGCTCTTCATCAGGTACAGAGCTTTCTAAATGTAATTTTAAAAAATACAAATTTAATGGGAGCATTCTATAGAGCATTGCAGGGATGACGCTTTTTTGTAGGCCAACCCAGAAGTTCGCATCTCCCTGGTTCCCTCGACAAAAAGCCAATGGGATTTTGCCATTGTATTTTGGATTACAGAAAATAAGCTCTGTGGCCAACACAAGTTTATGACACTTACACATTTTGTTCACCATGATAACCTTCACAAATTTATGATTTTTTAAGCATAAATGCGATAGCCACAGGTCAAAAGCTAACGTTGGGCTATAAACTTACTACACCGCGGTCACATGACTTCAGCGTCACCACCACTAAGCTTCCAACTTATAATGTGAATTGCCTCTTCTTCAAAGGCCTTTCCTCTTAGCGTGACCTAGAATACTTTGCAAGATAAACCATGGATGTATAATACACCACACAAACTCGACACAACGAGGCTGGATGGGCAGACTAGTGAGTAGACGAGTTTTCGTGTTCGGCGTGATGACGTTTAATGTCCCAGACAACCTCATTGAGTCTCATTGAGCCACTTGTTAACCGCCTTTTTTAAGACACGTAAAAGCTTCGAAATGCAGGAGTCAGTGTGGAGTCAGGAGTGTTTACTGACGTATTTTATGTCGTAGAACAAAACGTCAAAAACTCTTAAGCGTGTCTTATCCACAGACCTTATATCAGGCATCTAACCAAAAACCCATTCAAAAAACCCACTGACTGCGAGACGAGGGAACCGAAAGTGCTAACATTCTAACTCATTTCTGGGATTTAGGACTCATTCCTGCAACACTCTGTAGTGTTAAGAGTCCTGGGGAAGCAGCATTACCATTAATGGACATCTCAACCGATTGGTAGAGCAAGTTTTTAAATAAATAATACAAAGCCATCAGACCTTTTGGGGGGTATTCACTGACATCATTCTGTTCAGTAAGCCCTCTGAAACAAACAAAAATTAAAATATGATTCACTTCAAAATCTCCACCATAAACAGAACTGGTCTGGCTCTAAAAACCGCAGTGCACTCTGGGTATTTTTTGTGGGGCCTAACATACTTCACCAGAGTCCTAGAGATGGCTCAGTCAGATTGAGTTAAATGCAACTAATTTTTCAACAAGATATCTCAACTTAAAATGTGCTCTATAAAAGACCATTAAAGCGTTAAAACACAATAGAGTACATTTTCTAACTTTAATACTTGGCAGACAGGTGGCGGGATTAGGTGGTGATAGTTTCTTAAGGGATAATCTGTATTCAGGGTATTATTCTCTGCTTGGTGCTGACCTTGGTCCTGAAATACAACGAAGGGCAGACTGAATGACTTCTGTTCATTCTATTACTGAGTACAGTCTGAACAGTTTGCACCGCAGGCGGGAGACCTTGTTCATTCTGTCAGTCTCCAACTGGTGTTGTTGACGTACCCTGGCACCCAGCGGAGTCCAAGGATTTGACGCATGCAAACACGGCAGGGTAGATAAAGAAGCTCGTGTGGAGAAGGTAACCAGGTGTTGGGAGCCTCAGACAGACAGGCAGGAGCACTGACATTTGAATTCATCAACCCTTCCACGAGTCAAAGCCGCTGTCCGTAGGTATGGAGCCCATCGCTCAGACAGTGGAGGCAGCAGATGCTCACTCCCAGAGGCGAGGCTGGAGGTTTGTGGCGAAGCGGGGAGCCTCGTCGCAGTTTGTGGGGAGCACTATCATGGTCTTGTCCACTTATGCTGTTGCTACCCTGGCTATGAACTTTGGGAAAAACATCCAGGAACGAAGATTAAGACCCAACGGCAACTAACGACAATGGCCTCAAAGATCTGGACTCAACCTCTTCTCTCTGGCAGTGGCATAAATGGGAGAAAAAGCTGAAATGAACTGAACTTTTTTGCCCTAACTCGAACGGGGTCACTACAACTCATTTGTCATTCAGTACTCCTGCAGTGACACTTTTTTTTTTTACCAAGACGACTAAATAATCTGGTTTCAAAGTAAGTGTTTCACATGAAATGGGGGTCCTGTCCATAGATGCATTACAACGAATGGGTGTAAATACTCTGCGTGCAGTGCTGCCATGTGACCACAGGGAGGAGAAATGGTGCTTCTTCACTACTTTACAGCGTTACAGAGTTACAACAAACCACAGGATCACTGGAGAATCAATGTGTCTGACGCCTCAACAAGACAGGACAGTGACATTATTGAACACAACCCTTTCAATGCATTAGACAGAATGGAAATGAAAGATATTCAGATGCGCTATGAATAATAACTACAATTGTGAATATTTGTCCATGTACTTGTATATTTTTTAATCTTTGTCATAAAATTGGCTATTCATTTTTTTTTAATGTCTGTGTGACTGTGTGACAGGGGATTGGAGATGTCTGTGTTTTAAATATAATGTCATATTGCTTGAACGCCTGACAGCTGATTGTACAGAAAATTCCTTTCTAAGAATCCATGTTGGATCGAAACGCTGTCTTCGAATAAATGGTGAAACATGTTTTAGTGTGCAGACTTCTCTTCTGATTTGAAATGATTTGGTGTCATGTCATGCCTGCGTCGGACGCAGTAATAGGTTTAGGTTTTATGAGACACAAAAGAGAGATTTAAAAGGAAAAGACTAGTCCAGTCCAGGGAGATATATTGTACGTTAGCAACTAACTTTGGTTTTGACTCATGTAATGAGTTCTTTTTTGAATAGAAAAACATAAATCTGAACCATTTCTCCTATTTATCCAACTGCAAACCTCAGACTCCTGGTGACATTTGAAACAGTTCTTAGCAAAAACCTTAATTACCAACACCGACAATTTGATATTTGACCATTGACATTTCTGTCAACTGAAAGGCCACTGAACTTGACCTTTCTTTGAGAGTAGCTTCTACACTCACAGTAGTGGTTTTTGGCTTTTGCCATTAAATGTTACAAAGAAATACAAACTACGGCTGGCTGAGATCAAATGCAGGATAGTTTCCCAAACCGCCAGATAGCATTCAGTCAGTTTAGGGGGTTTTCCATGTTTCCACGTATAGGATAATCTCAGACATCCTCTGCTTTGAATTTCCTCATGATGAGGAAATACAAGAAGATCCTGAAGCCTCTCTGACTTTCTTCAATATGTCCAACATGCAATACACCAGTGGTCCCCAACGTTTTTCATCTGAGGTACCCCACAGCCCTATCACATGAACCCATGTATCCCAGTACCACCCGTCATGTTCTCAAAGTTATTAATTGGATTATAGACTGGATCTTATTTAACACTATTATATGTTTTAAAATAATTGCTGTTTAGTCTATATTGCCAAGTTTGCATTCATACTACTACTACTTCGACTGTTAATCCATTACTTTTAGCTAATATTTCAACGGTTAGCCATTTCCTTTGGCTAACTATTTAAACAGTCTATCCCTTACTTTTAGCTAACTATGTCAACTTCTTTGCTTATTAGATTTCATGAACTTTACTAACTTTACTAATCAGCATCACAGCAATTTGTAACTCCACAGAAAAATAGCAACTTTAATTTGATTAAAAAGGTTGTCGAGCTACTGGCAAATGCAAAAGTGCCCCGTGAGGTAGGAGCACTCTTGGTTGGGGATCACTGCAGCACTCAACCATCTTGTGTTCCTGCTGTCATGAAGAGTCTTCAGACAGGTTCTCCACATCTCACCTTTTATTTCCAAACTAAAATGGGTCAGTGGAACAACAAATCAAAGGAACTCTAACTGGCGGAAATGAATGTCTGTCAGTTAGTGAGTTGACAAGGATGGGTGACACTTTTTTGCCAGCTGAGGGCCAGCCTGAGGCTCAAGCACAGGCAGTGACCCAGCCCTGTTAAATGGGAACAACAACAAGGGTACACAGAGAGCAGCGACGGCCTGCTTTGTCCTCCCTCTCTCTGTTCCCTGAATAGCTCTCACACAAAGGATATCGTTATTCCTCCTCTAATTACCAGATGGAGAGCGGTTTGTCTGCCTCTCGCTCCTCTGCTCTCACCCCCAGAAATAAAATGCTCTGTGGTGACGACCCTCAGCAGTTATGAAACAGTCTGGTGGACAACAGGGCCCAAGCGAGCCCTCATTTCCTCCTTTAGCTCAAACAGTATGAATCTGAGTTGAGTCTCCACAGGGACCATTTCATTCCTCTGCACTCAATCGGTGATGTTTATGTGATGGCCAGTCTGCCTGGTCCTTTCCTGTCCTTGCATGGTTTTGTTGCCAAAAACAATCATGTCTTAGGCATGTCACCAATTTCGCAGTCTTGGCTTTAGGCGGATGTATCTAGGCCACAAGACACTGTCCATCTGCTTTTCTGTGGCCCAAAGCCTTGGGAGGTGGGAGGTCACTCAGAGAGAGAGAGAGAGAGAGAGAGAGAGAGAGAGAGAGAGACCCAGCCAGGGATTAGGCTGGTACAGCAGGTCCAAGGGGAGGTGAGATTAAAAGCCAGGAGCAATAATACACACATGGTGGAAAAACACACTGACTGGCCACACTAATGTGTCCATATAACCCCATTCAGAGCACGTACGTTAGGGCTGTCATCGAACAAACGCGAATGAAATGAAATTAAAATGTTTGCCACCAAATGGAAAGACTTAACAACATGCTTTTAGGGATTACACCTTTTGGTAGCATTGTGGGCAAGGTCACCAGCACCACCTAGTTTGTACGCAGATGACCCACATGCGTCTGTTGACACAGGTGCCAAAAAAAAAAAAAAAAAAAAAAAAAAAAAAAAAAAAAAAAAAAAAAACAAGTGTGGACGCAAAGGCCACACACCAGTCTCTTAACAAAGGTGAAAAAAAAAAAAAAAAAAAAAAACCCACAAAAAAAGCTGCATCCAGAGAAATAGGCTGAACTGAACTGTCTTTATGATAACAGGAAGGGTTTTGCCACGTGCAGGAGCTCCCCCGTGAGTTCATGGTGTTTTGTTCCACAGAGATTTGTGTTCACCGACCTCAGCATATCACGCAGTATTAAATCTCACCTATAGCCTGTGACTCAGCACCACCTGTGAATGATCCTCTCAAAATCAAGGGCAACACATCCCTTATGGGGTCGGTTTTTTCCTTTAAAATCCATTTGAGCACCAAAGCCAGTTCAATGTTTCCGTCTACAACATGGGACAAACTCGGATGGAAGGCTGTCAACAAGGAGGATTTGGTAAACATCTCATTGGGAGATTAACAAGGAGGGAGTCTTTTCTGTGTGTGTGTGTGTGTGTGTGTGTGTGCGTGCATGCGCGCAAGAGAGGGAGGGAGGGAGACGGAGGGAGGGGGAGAGAGAGAGAGAGAGAGAGAGAGAGAGAGGACTTCCCAGCATGGGGCAGAGGGAGGGGGTGAGTTGCCTGGTGGAAAAGACTGAAATGTCCTTCATATAAACCGGTGACAAAGTGGCGAGCAGAGGCGCCTGGGCAGCAGAGATCACAGCCAGCACAGAGAGAGACAGACACAGAGAGCGAGGAGGAGACCGGAGCACCGAGCACTGCGCACAGATCCACAGCAACACACCGGGGAGACACGGAGAAAAACACTCACCAACAGAAAAGCATCAAAACAGAGAAGACTAATCCGAACAGACCATCTTTTACCCCACCGACAGGTAAAAAAAATAAATAGACGACCATCTGAACTGCTTACCCAAATAGATTAAGACAGATTAACACCTGATTGGACAGGTCGTCATAATCTTGGCCGATCACCTAGAAGGATGTAACATCATTATCCCAGCAAAATTACAGGTTCATGTAAGAATATTACATTAAAAAGGATTGTGCCACAGCTGCTAGAGCAGATGGACAAAAAAATGCCATGCGGTGCCTTGAGGTCAGTGTAAACTCACTAATGAGCACCAACAGACTCCATGGGAAAAACTGGACATTTCCAACTGCGTGATTTTTACCTGTTTATGTCGCAGCTTTTGTTCAGATGTTCTATGTTGTAAATTATACAGGCTACTGAATCTTACTTTAAATATGTTTTGTACAACTTGTGTCCATGGATAGGCTATATTTAGTTGATAAAAATATATTATGCTGTGCAATAAGTTATGGAATTTCATTTTTTTTTTCCTTTTCAAGGTTCTGACTCACTGGCTCGTTTTATTGGTATTGTTGAGAGACCGTGATAAAACTGTAATCGTAAATTTGTGAAAACTGGAAGTTAGGAAAGTAACCTAACGTGCCAAAACGCTTCGTATTTTCTGCCTTTCTTTAAGCTGTATATTCCTGTTTTGTAAAATCAGGGCCACACAGGACCTGTCCAGGTCCAAGTCCAGCAGATTTGTTTAATTCGTGTTATGTAGGCTACACATCGGCAAGCCCCTTGTCAGATTAAACAGCTACGCATGTCAACCAGCTCAGCACGGTGCCTCAGTCCCACCTAATTAGGCTCACCCTGTCTACTAGGTCACCACACGCAGAGCACACACGGCGCTAAACAGGCTGCGCTGGATGTCTCACTCACACTGTTTAACTCATTACATGATGTAATGATTCAAACTAGGAGGCGTGAGAATAGCTTTGATTAAGGATTTTACTTCCAGACTGTTTGTTTTTATTTCTTTTGTGGAACGAATTTCCATTCATTATATTATATTGCATTAGATTGTGTGGGCATTATCTTTAGCGGTGTCTTTGAGTTTTGCTTGTGATTCAGGTTAAGACTGTGTTGCATCTGGTCTGCCGCTGTCCAATGTGCTGAACTCTTTTCCAGACCTGCTTGTGGCTGTAGAGATGGGTGTCACCTCTCGCCCTCTGCTATTGGTTTGCGCATATTTGGCGGCTGCGCTGATTGGTGGAACCCGCTCGGAGGGGGTGTGTCTTCAAGACGGCAAGCACAAGACCACGCCTGGCCCGGAGCCACAACTGAGGGAGTGTGGGCTGTATGCTGACAGTGAGTGACTGTTTGTCTTGAAACACTGTATGTTTAATGGTGTAATGGCAGCCTGTGATGAAAATATCAAACTAAATCTCCTGACTGACATCCGTCTGAAATGTTTTCCTGTCCTTGCTACTGACAGATAGCTGCTGCACAGAACAAGACATCCAGGATATCTCCCATGTTCCCTCAGCTAGCGATAAGAATGAACCCTGGGACAAATGTGGGCCTCTGAGCTCTGAGTAAGTTATGACTTGTTTGTGAAAGGCGTCGCTCATAATGCCACATTAGAGTGTCTTCAGCTCATTATTTTTGTTTTATGGCCAGCAACTGGCAGCTGTTCAGAAAAAAAAAAAGGTTCAGAAAACAAACGTCTATAAGCTTCCTGAACCGAACAGCTGGCAACTAATGCTAGCTAGTGATGTTTCCCAAAGCAGATGGTGGAGACCAAAAACAGAGCTAAAAAGAGAGTTAATCTTGGATTTACGCGTGTGACGTGGTCAGATAATTTGCTCCAAATTAATGCTAATGTTGCTCTGTATCTGCTATACAGCTGTTTATGTTAGTGTTGTGCATACAGCATATTTCCATTACCCCCAAGAGGCCAAAAAATCAGTTATTGCAGGCTTGAGTAGCTTCACTGTAGCTTTACCTGCCTTGTGACCAACTACGCCGAGGCAGCCTTCCTAGGGTCAATGAAGGCTAAAATACAGATGTCAGCATACATCATGTTAGCACTAACCGGTCCCCTCTCTCTCTCCTCAGGTGTGAAGGCTTCCTGAAGCGAGTGGCGTGTTTTTACCGCTGCTCCCCTGATGCCGCGCGCTGGCCTCATCCCCATCGCCGCTCATACATCCAGGCTGTGCCGCTCTGTCACAGCTTCTGCCGTGATTGGTGAGGCTGCCAAACACATTGCCAAGCAAACCTTAAATCAAAATCAGTATCTGTCTGTAAGGCTGTCAAGAGAGCGAGATTACCAGCCAGTGTAACAACGTTAGCCATACTAAGACAGAGCGTCTAACAAACAGCATAAACCTGTCTGACACAGGTAAGACGAAGGTTACATATATCCGTCTTTTCTTATAAAGTCGAGTACAAAAAAGGTGTAAGAGTGGCTCCCAAACCGGGGTTCATAGACCACAAGGGGATTCCCAGCAAAATGAGAAAGAACTTTGCGTCGTGGTTGCTTTGCTTTTAGGCATAAGTCGGAATTTTCACATTCCTGAGAAAATACACTTCCATGGATTGTTGTCATGAAAACATCTGAAAATTGCCTAGTAATTATGTGTTATTTTGTTAAATTTGAGGTGCATGTGTTTATATTTAGTGTGCATATTTAAAGCAATAGTTTGACATTACATTACGTTTGATGAGAGGATTGATACTCCTCATGTCTGCACAGTAAATATGAATGCCCCCCCCCCCTTCACTAATTAAGATGAAACATCTTAAATTGTGAGCTTCAGAGGTGCTGGTAGGCAGATTTAGTTACCTTTGAACAGAGCCAGGCTAGCTGTTTCCCTCTGTTTCTAGTGTTTATGCTAAGCTAAGTTGACCGACTGCTGGATGTCGCTTCATATTTGGCATACAGACATGAGTGGTACCTCATCTAACTGTCAGCAAGAAAGCAAATAAGTGTATTTTTCAAAATGCTGAACCATTCCTTTATGGAAAATCGGCACCTCAGAATTCTGGTAGGCTATACAACATGAATCTTAGGAGATTTAAATGAGAGGATTTCAGCTTGATGTTTTGCCATTTCAGATGTTTTATTTTGCGAATTTACATACCTTTCTTCAGGTTTGATGCCTGCAGGATGGACATGACGTGTGCTCGTAACTGGGCCAGAGACCCCAGGGGGCAGAACTGCACCGGAACCTGTGTTCAGTACCAGCAGGTAGGCTTTGATCTGGGACGTCTGATTGGCTGCTTACATAATCAGGCATTTTCGATGCTTTTAGCCACGCTAGCAGCACGGCTTGGACGTTAGGGTAATCTCAGTCTGTCCGCCACTTTGGTCCAGACTGAAATATCCCAACACCTCTTGAATGCTTGCCATGCTATTTTGTACAGACATTCATGATCCCCAGGGGATCGATCTTACTTTAGTGATCCCCAGACTTTTCCTCTAGGTTGTCCCAACAACTATTGGATGGATTGCCATGACATTTGGCACACATTCATGTTCCCTTCAGGATGAATTTTAATAATTTTGGTTATCCCTTAACGTTTTTAGCGCCATCCTCACGTCAAAATGTGTCTAATACTTTGGTTTATGACCAAATACCAATGACATTTCCATCAGCCCCAACTGTAGTTTAGTTTTTTGCTAATTAGCAAACGTTAGCATGTTAAACTACGAGGCAACTAAAGGCTTATTGGCCATACACCAGGGCTTGCACGCGGACGTGCACGTGCTTTTACACATCCAACAATTGCGGAAAACAGCGTGCGACCACTTAACAAGAATAGGACCAAGGATGTGGAATACAATACAAGCACACTGCGCGCGAAATTAGAGCCAAGTTCGCTTTTTAGTGCTTGTAGTGCGGACAGTCCGGCGGGGTCACACACTTTGGCCCGCACGCGGACGTCCCGCACAGAGACTTGGGATGTGCCCGCGCGCAGCCGTGAAGCGTGAATTGGCCTTTAGGTGGCAAACGTGGTCGACGTTACACCAGCGAAGCGCCAGGACGTTAGCGTCGTCGCTGTGAGCGTTAGCGTTTGGGTAGTCTTGTTACACACACGAAATGTAACGGGTGTAGCATGAAACTGTAACCAGGCTGTTTTAGTATTAGCAAGAACATACAGTGATGCATTATGTGAGCAGAGGAGCCCGCAGTCACGCCTTACCTGAGGTTTTATTTGGGGGGGGTTGAATCCCACTGACGAGCCTCTCAAAGCTTGTCATTTGAGCCGTGCGGTGCGGGTAGAAGGTCAGGTGCTGTGTCGCGGCGGAGTCGGCCTGCTGGTGGTCAAGAGAGTGTGCGGAGAGCGACGGGTTAACTGCGCAGCGCGCCGCCGTGGGCTGAAGCGTGAAAAGGTTCGGCCCCGCTTCACTGGGCCGAATCCAGCTGGGTGATTCAGGAAGAGGCAGAGTCACCGAGGGGCTGGGGTGCAGCTGGGCCCAACAGCATACTAACTGTCACACACCACATGCCATGAAACGCTGTCTATCTATCTGTCTGTGTATCTGTCCCTTTTGTCCTCCTTCCCCGTCTTTCTCACGACAAGTGAACACACCCAGACAACAGACCTATTAAGGCCGGATATTAGTTGATTACTGGAAATGGAACAGATTTGATGTAAGATAAAAAAAAAGAGAGAGTGTATCTGAGTGCTTGAGTGTGTGTGTGTGTGTGTGTGTGCCCCTGCACCTGTGTATTTTGCATTGACCCCTTTTTCATGTAGGGCGCCGTTAATGGCACAAAATAGACTCCCAACAAATTTAAGTAGCCCTCAAAACAGCGAGCGTTTTAAACAGCTCCTGAATACAAAGAAACGAGTCACCGCATTCAGCACATTCAACAAATCACGCCTCTAAAGAGACTGCAAACAAGTGCCTGCCTCTCGCTACATTTTTGGAGGTCACAGCAGTAAAGCTTCATTTTGTTTCCTCTTAGGGCGAGCAGAGATGGGAGATTTCACAGTGGGCGGCCTCGTGGTCTGAGCTCACGGCGCTTTAGTCCACCTCAGGGCTGAGCCGTGCTGCAAAACTGCATGCATGCCCAGACATAGGCTACCTATCTCTGTCATCACATGAACATCTCTCACCGCTCTGAACTTGGAGATTTTCAAGCTTTACATTCAGATGATACAACAGAGAGAGAGAGAGATTCACTACTAAAAAAAAAAATCATGAAACCTTGTCAAAATCCTGAGGAGTTCCCCCGATAGACAGAAACAAAGTGTGGCTGTGTGTGTAGAATAAATATACACATATAGTCAGGATTTGTAAATGCTGACTGCAGTAGATGTCAATTTGCATAGAAACGAGCTAATACATTTATAAGGCACATACACACGCAGACACACACACACACACACACACATCCGCTGCATGCAAAAATCCCTCTGGCACTCGGTGTCTCACTCTCTCTTTGTACTCATTGGTAATGTTATTTGCCAGCCAAGGTCTTATTTATCTCAGCATTAGACACTCTTCCTGCTCCGGATTTTGTGGGAATGAGGTTACATCCGCAAAGAGAGGCCATGTCTGTGCCGGACGCTGGCACAAAACCCATCTAGAGCGGCATCTGTGGGTCAGATATTGTGAATTAATGGTCTCTGGACAAATGATCATAAGAGTTTACTGTGCTTTTACTGAACATCTGGTAACTTCTGAATCGGGGGGTAATATATTTGTTTTAGGGGGACCTAAAAATAAATTACACTGTAAGTGATTTTTAAATTACCAGGCGGGCTATATAATAAATATTTACAGAGTATATACAGGGGACCAACAGGCTTAGCCCATATGTCTTATCACACTAGGCGTTTTTCACTTTCCTGTATTTCATAATTTCACATCTATTTTACAGCTTGGATACCACGGACTTACACAGTAACGAGGACGTTTTCTCACATATGTTCAATGCTTTGTCCCGACCGTAATAACCTGTCACTAAAAGATAAGGGCCATTACCTCGGCTGAAATTCAACAAATTTACAATCAGCGTCATTTGTTGAATTTCATGAATAGCTTGCCACAGTGTTCTTTACACTGTACGCTGTCCAAAGAAAGTGAATAAGGTTTCAGTCAATCAATCAACCACCAATCAAGTTCATTTGTCCTACACAGCTACACCTACATTTCCAGGTTTAGCCTGAAAGTCCCCCTTCAACACAAAGTTTTAACCGCTGTATTTCCTAACCTGTTGTCAGTTTACGGATTTGAGGCCTTTCTCTTTTCCCTTTCCTTTTCACACTAGGTATAATGTCATGGGTTTCGGGCAGCGAAGGGCAGAATTGAATAAGATAAGGATGGGAAGGACAGGATAGAGCCCCAGGAAATTTCAGTATCTCACTTATTAGATCACACCATGTCGTCTACAGCCATTTGAGCTTGTACTGAATTAGCTTTGGCAGCAAACCATGTCTGCCTGGGGACGGACAGAAATGTTGTGTGTGTGGGTGTGTGTGTGTGTGTGTGCGTGCGCATGTACCCCTGTGTGTCTTATGGGGTCGCTGCAAAAAGACCTAAGTGTCAGAGAGAGAGTATATGTAGTGGAGAGAAATAGCCGTCATCTTCTTTGTCCTTCGAACACGGTAAATATATTACAGCTTTTTCTTCTCTGAGCACCCTATGTGACTCAGTCTTAATCCCCCAACAGACAGGAGGATGAAAGGAAGCAGAAATTGAGGTGGGGGTGCGCTACAGAGAAACAGGAAGAATAAGAGAGGTATACAAACAGTGAGTGCAGCAGTGAGCAAGAGAAGAAAAAAATGCAATGGGGAGATATAGTGGAAGTTAGTTAGGGGACAAAATGAGCTATAGTAGGAGACAGAGACAGTGACTTGGCAGCACATCCTAATGACTGGTTATTAGGCCATCACTAGAGAGAAAATGGGAGCTTAAACACAGAAAAGCACATCCTGTGTGTCACTGAAACTTCACTAATTAGCTTTCCCAACTGTTTTTAAGCATGTAGGCCTACATCATTTACAGTTAAACAGCTTAAATGTTGAATTTTGATTTGTTTTTTGCAGCGTTATGCAATATCCCTTTTAATCCGCGTACATTAGAGAGGAGTATCTTTTCTCATGCTCCAGAAAACAAAAAGTTAATGTCAGCAGTAATTGGAATTTTTCCTCAAAGTATAACTTTATGGAGACTGAGCGCTATAATGAATTTCCAGTCCGACAGCAACACAAAAGGCGCTGGAAGTGACCTACTCTGTTTGAGGCTTGACAGAGCTGTCATTCTACCGTAAAGATGGCGCAGGGACGAGGTCTTTCAGATACCAGCGTCAGCTTTTTTCAAGGTCATCATGTCTTATAATTTGCTCTCAAGGCTGGCGGAGACGAAGTGAGGCAAGCGAGCGAGGCAGACAAAAGCCGCTTGCGAGAGCAGCTGCCAGGTGCCTGCAAGCCCCCTCCAACACCTGGCAGAGGGTGTTGGTTTTCAAGGCCGGTGCTGCCCTGAAAGGCCAAAATCAATTGTTCCCGTGGATGTTTACAAGCAAAGAAAAGCTTTACTCGATGCGTGTGGCAAAAAAGCCATGCAAATAGTGTGTTAAATGTTACAAAATGCAATACCAGTGTGGAAAAAAAAACCTTCTTCGCCAGATATGACCAGTCATTAGCTGTTACTAAAGAGCTCTCATCACTCTAATAGTTATCAGTGGTGGAAAGTAACGAAGTACATTTACTGAAGTAATGCATTTAAGAGCACTTTTCAAGTACTCGTGCATTACTTGAGTCCTTCCAATTTGTGCTACTTTATATTTCTACTCCACTACATTTCATGGGGAAATATTTTTGCGTCACTACATGTAACAGCTGATTTCAAAACATGTTTTCAACTTATAAAATATGATGCATTATTCCAGATGAAAGGCCTTGCATGCCCATACAGGGGTTTTCAGTTATGTCCTTATGACCTTAGTTATGGCCTGACATAATTTGGAGTCGTGCAGAGGCAGTACTGGGATTTGTGTGAGCTGTGAGGTCACCGTGTACTGACAGGGATGGTCCCATATTGGACAATTGTCCGAGGAGGTAGATATCGCTGCACTTCCTATAAATATTTTGTGTCTGTGTGCATGTAGATGTACCAGCACGGCAGGGATCTCTGCGAGAGCCTGTGGGGGGACGCCTTCATGACAGTGGAGGATGAGCCAGAGGAGGTGGGAGAGGCCGGAGAGATTGGAGCGGAGGGTGACGGCGGTCGCCCCTGCGGCTGCCTGACCCTCAGTCCCTCGGACAAGGACGTGATTGCCGCCCTCAGGGCCCAGCAGGATGACCCGGAGGAGCTGGATACCACCAAGACCGGCCTGCCTCAGTACCGGGCCCCTTGCCAGACCAAGCTGCCCCTGCAGGCCAGGAGCGGCAGGAAGGGGAACTCTGTGCTGCGTAAACGCTCGGTCGTGGTGGATGACGTGGAGGGGAGTGGCAGCGGCCTGTAGAGAGGAGTGATAGATCGCAATGTACTTAGAGATACCTGTCTAGATCCTAACATACAGAATCTGTCTCTTGAAATGGAGTTGTAACCTTGCTCCCCTAACCAACCTCACCACACTCATTATCTCTCATTATCATTATCATCACATTCTGCATATAGTCTTTGTGGTTTTAAATAATACTATATCTGGTATAAGATAGACTGACAAGCTTGTAACACTTCCAGTAAACGCCTGGCCAGTTATTTGAACAACCTAAACAGCCAGGACAGACAGGAAAGAAGAAAAAAAAATTACTATTAAAGATAACAGAACTGAATGATACAGTATAATTCTAAGAGAAGGTACAATCCTCAATTCTGCAAGGGCTCTGACTTCAATAATAAAAAATACTGATAAAATCCCATAATCCATAGCTGCACAAATGTTTTATTGCCAGCTAACAAGGTGATTTCTTTTTTTTTTTTACAAGCTCTTTATCAAAGTCAGGTATTTTGTTTGCTTTGTATGGCTCAGTAAAACACATCACTGACATTATGATATGGGGTGTGTGAAGTCTTGCACATGGGAAATGTAAAGTCCAATAGTATTCGCGCTTGTGCATGAGTCAAACATGTCACCACTAACCAGGGGACTCTTCATGACAGCATTTTAAACATGATGCACCTGCACCAGTACTTCACTACCCTGCTACTCTTTTCAGTCATCTAGGTGACTTTTATCTGCGCTTTAGTCAGTTGTTAAATGCAGATCTTACTGTTGTGATGCCGTTTACGTGCCGTCTACACGTCATGAAGTATATGATAGTGGAGAAGGTCACACAGAGTAAATATAATAATGAATGTAACTTAGGCTTTTTAACAGAGACTACTGTCCTGAAGGGATTTGGTATAATAGTGACAATAGAGCGGTATGCTTCATACCTGAGGGAAGGTTTAATATTCAGAAACAAAATCTGCCTACCAGATTAGATCCGCAGAGGCAGCATTCATGCCAGCTAAGGCTGTTCTGGTAGTTCGATCATGTATATCACCAATGTACTGTGGATGTTTCTTTTATAATTAAGTCGTGTATTTCTAGAGTGTGGCACTGTTACATGTAAATGTTTTGTAAAGGGAAACCGATTGTACGATTTATGATAAGCTTGCTGCAATGGGTGTTTCTGTGGTTTACATTCTCAATAAAGACAACATTTCTAAATGCCATCCTGAGCCTGTCATAGTTCTTCTGGCTGCACTTTGCAGTCAGGTGCTTTTTCATCTGTAAGTCCCTAAAACATAGAAAGATGATGCATTATACTAGAGCCTTTTTTTTTATGTATATGTCAGGTAGACATAGAGAACATACATACAGTGCAATACAGTGGCTCCCAACTTTTTATTTCTGACGTACCCTCACAGCCCTATCAGATGAGCTCAAATACCCCTTCATCAACACCCCCCGTCATGTTCAGTTATTGACTGAACTGTATGGACTGTAAACTGGATGTCATTTAACACTATTAAACAAAAGTGGATATGGTTACAGCTAAATTTTTTATAGAATTGAATAGTCAATGTTAATGTCGTTTGGTCGGGTTTGCATTCATACTACTACCACTTGGAGTGTCAGAAGCTGGACTTTAATTCAAATGCTTATCCAGTAATTTCAGCTAACAATTTCAACTTCTCTGCTCAATTACTAGCTCGTTTTCACACACTCTCAAATGCAACCATAGACTGTAAATAAAGATCGCAACATGTGGTGACAAGTGACTCTGGTTGATGGGCAATTTACTTTACAGTGCCCTCTGGGGTACCCTGGTTGGGAATTACTGGAGTAATATGTACAGAAACACTATAGGGTTTTATTTAGGAACATTTTGGAAATTGTGTAAATTGCATTGGTTTGTCTCAATAGCAATGTAGTTTGACATTCTCCTTGTTCCAAACTAATTAAATAAAACCCAGCTACCCTATATATCACCCCGGACCGAGCACTGCGGCTGAGAAACATCTGACTAGAATGTTGGCATCTCAAAACATGGCCTCCAACTCTGATTATGGGAGCAGACAGTGTATGCAATGTCTTCTCACCACTGTCAGCCCCCAGTTTACTGATATAGCGTGACAAGTGTGTTTGCCCTCCTGCACAGACAGCTGTCACTCTGTCTCACCCTTTCCTAACCATTGCTTTAAGGGAGAAATTCAAATAGTCATATATTTAAATAAGTATCAGGACAAGTTATTTTAACACCGTCACAGCCTGATTTTATTATAGGGGCCACATTTAAAACAAATGCCCTTTAGGCTTGGAAGGATTTAAGTCCTTCCAGAGATTCAGCTTTGCAGCAATTGAACTGAGAGCAAGACATCATTTGAATCCAGAAAATAGACCCTGCTCATAAACCTGGACCCATGAATAATGTTTAAAATAACCAGCAATATACAGGTCATCGTCACAATGTGTCAAATAATCTCATTAAAAGGGAAAAATACTTGATTTTTATACATAAATCATCTTGGAGACGTGTTTCTCAGTGGAACAGTGTGTGCCCTCTGCAGGTGAAAATGCAGTGAACACAAGCTGTGCGTCATGTTGATAATGCCACACACCACTTGACATTTTTCTTTTAAAAGGACAGACAATGAGGCACAGTGTATGTGTGTGTGCTTGCGCGTGCGCGTGTGTGGGTGTGTGTGTGTGTGTGTGTGTGTGTGTGTGTGTGGGAGTGTGTGTGCGCGGCTGTTTGAATCCACTGCAGCTATTTGTGTAGTAAACTGGTGCTACTTGATGATGTTAGCTAATAACGTGTCCTCTGTGAAAGTCATCATCGCAGCAAATGACAGAGCCGAACAGAGAGGGTCACAAATGAGTGTCATTCTGCACATGCACATGCACACAGAGACACACACACACACACACACACACACACACACATTTAAGCTGATGACTGCGAATATGTGAGCACTTCAGTGATTAGACAAATTGTAACATAAATGAGTTGAGTTTATCTTTTTAATTTGCTTCCGCATCATTCCAGACTTTTTTCAAGGCCAACTTCTGAAACAAATTGTAACAGATGAGAAGAGGTTATCTTTTTAATTATTTTCCTGCACTCCCAAAATCTGACCTCCAAAATCTTAAACACTGTCCGTCAATGTTTTTCTCCTTCCCTCCCTTACACTCACTTACTTATTCTCTCTCACACACACTAGTGACTAATGGTGCCTCTGTGTGTCTTTCGGGTTTCATTCACGCTGCCTACCTGTGGATTACCCTCACATCAAAGAGAAAGCATTCCTCTGGACGGCCAATGGGACAACACAGTTGATACAGAACTACAATACAATATGGAAAACACAACACAGTAAATTAGGAAAATGAATGGGGTGGGGGGGGGGTGT